>JAGIQG010000015.1:1606287-2226423 GCA_024679065.1 Sphyrna mokarran
TCTCTCTCTCTGAGACATGTCTCTCTCTCTGAGGCCTGTCGATCTCTCTCTCTCTTGAGACCCTGTCGCTCTCTTTGATGCTGTCGCTCTCTCTTTCTCTGATGCCCTGTCGCTGTCTCTCTCTCTGAGACCCTGTCTCTTTTTCTCTCTCTGAGACCCTGTCACTCGCTCTCTCCCTGAGACCCTGTTGCTCTCTCTCTCAGACCATGTCACTCTCTCTCTCTCTCTTTCTGAGACCCTGTCACTCTCTGAGATCCTGTTGCTCTCTCATTGAGATTCTTTTGCTCTCTCTCTCTGAGATTCTGTTGCTCTATCTCTGAGACCCTGTGATATAGGGTCTCTCTCTGAGACCCTGTCTCTCTCTCTCTCTCTGAGACCCTGTCACTCTCTCTCTCTCTCTAAGACCCTGTCACTCTCTCTCTCTGAGACCCTGTCGCACTCTCTCTCTGAGACCCTGTCGCTCTCTCTCTCTCTCTGACACCCTGTCACTCTCTGTGAGACCCTGTCTCTCTCTCTCTCTCTTTCTCTGAGACCCTGTCACTCTCTCTGAGACCCTGTCTCTCTCTCTCTCTCTCTGAGACCCTGTCGCTCTCTCTCTCTCTCTGAGACCCTGTCTCTCTCTCTCTCTCTCTTCTGAGACTCTGTCGCTCTCTCTCTCTGAGACCCTGTCACTCTCTCTCTGAGACCCTGTCTCTCTCTCTCTCTATGAGACCTTGTCGCTCTCTCTCTCTCTCTGAGACCCTGTCGCTCTCTCTCTCTCTCTGAGACCCGTTCGCTCTCTCTCTCTCTGAGACCCTGTCTCTCTCTCTTCTGAGACCTGTTCTCTCTCTCTCTGAGACCCTGTTGCTCTCTCTTGGACCTTCCTCTCTTCTCTGAGCCCTGTCTCTCTCTCTCTCTGAGGCCCTGTCGCTCTCTCTCTCTCTCTGAGACCCTGTCTCTCTCTCTCTCTCTCTCTGAGACCCTGTCGCTTTCTCTCTCTCTGAGACCCTTTCACTCTCTCCTCTCTGTGGCCCTGTCGCTCTCTCTCTCTCTCTCTCTCTGAGACCCTGTCTCTCTCTCTCTCTGAGACCCTGTCGCTCTCTCTCTCTGAGACCCTGTCGCTCTCTCTGAGACCCTGTCACTCTCTCTCTCTGAGACCTTGTCGCTCTCTCTCTCTGAGATCCTGTCGCTCTCTCTCTCTGAGACCCTGTCGCTCTCTCTCTCTCTGAGACCCTGTCGCTCTCTCTCTCTCTGAGACCCTGTCTCTCTCTCTGAGACCCTGTCTCTCTCTCTCTCTCTGAGACCCTGTCGCTCTCTCTCTCTCTGAGACCCTGTCTCTCTCTCTCTCTCACTGAGACCCTGTGCTCTCTCTCTCTCACTGAGACCCTGTCGCTCTCTCTATCTCCTGTGACCCTGTCGCTCCCTCTCTCCTACTGAGACCCTGTCGCTCTCTTCTCTCTCTCTGAGATCCTGTCGCTCTCTCTCTCTCACTGAGACCCTGTCGCTCTCTCTATCTCTCTGTGACCCTGTCGCTCTCTCTCTCTCTCACTGAGACCCTGTCGCTCTCTTCTCTCTCTCTGAGACCCTGTCGCTCTCTCTCTCTCTGAGATCCTGTCGCTTGCTCTCTCTCTCTGAGATCCTGTCGCTCTCTCGCTCTCTCTCTCTCTCTGAGACCCTGTCGCTCGCTCTCTCTCTCTCTCTCTCTCTCTCTGAGACCCTGTCGCTGTCTCACTTACAGTGTCCATAATTATGTTTGCTGCTTTGCTGAGGCAACGGGTAGTGTAGACAGGAGTCAATAAATGGGAGGCTGGTTTGTGTGATGGATTCGGCTACATTCACAATCTCTTATCGTTCCTTGTGGTCTTGGACAGAGTTGAAGCCATATCAAGCTGTGATACAACCAGAAAGAATGCTTTCTATGATGCATCTGTAAAGGTTGCTGACAATGGTAACTGACATGAATTGTACCCGTCTCTACTACTATCTCTGGCACCAGCCTCTGACTGAAAATAACTGACCCTCTGGACCCTTTTGTTTCTCTGCTCTCTCGCCTTAAACCTGTGCCTCTCGTTTTAGATTCATTTACCTTTGGAAACAGATATTGACTATTAGCTGATTTGTCCCCCTCATTATTTTATAGATCTCTAGAAGATCACCATTCAGCCTCCTACACTGCAGGAAAAAATGTCCCTGTTTATTCAGACTTGCTTATAACGCAAACCATCAATTCCTGGAAATCTTTTCTGCATTCTTCCTAGTTTAATAATATCTTGTCTATAATAGGGTGACCAGGATTGCACACAGTATTCCACATGTGATCTTACCAATATCTTGTTCAACTTCAACAAGATGTTCCAACTCCTGCATTCAATGTTCTGACCAATGAAACCAAATATGCTGAATGCCTTCTTCACCACTCTGTCTATCTGCGATTCCACTTTCAAGGAGCAATAAACCTGTTTCCCTGGATCTCTTTGTTCTATAACTCTTCCCAAACCCTACCATTAACAGAATAAATCCTGCCCTGGTTCAGTCTATCAAAATGCATCACCTCACATTTATCTAAATTAAACACCATCTGCCATTTGTCAGCCTACTGGCCCAATTGATTAAGATCCCGTTGCAATCCTAGATAACCTTCCTCACTGTCTACTATGCCACCAATCTTGGTGTCATAGAATCATAGAATCCCTACAATGCAGAAAGAGGCTATCTGACCCATCAAGTCTGCACTGATTACAATCCCATCCAGGCCCTACCCCTATATCCCCACACATTTACCCACTAATCCCTCTAACCTATGCATCTCAGGACACTAATGGGCAATTTTAGCATGGCCAATTAACCTAATCCGCACATCTTTGAACTGTGGAAGGAAACCAGAGTACCAGGAGGAAATCCACACAGATGAGGAGAATGTGCAAACTCCACACAGACAGTGACCCGAACCGGAAATAGAACCCAGGTGCCTGGAGCTGTGAAGCTTACTAACTACTTACTAACTCATCTGCAAACTTACTAACCATGCCAACTAAATTCTCATCCAAATCATTACTATAAATGACAAATAATAGTGAACCCATCACTGATCCCTGAGGCACACCGCTGGTCACAGGCGTCCAGTTTGAAAAACAACCCTCAAACAACCATCCTCTATCTTCTGTCATCAGCTTGATGTCTGTGTCAAAATGCATTATCTTCTTGGAGATCCTCTTCACTTGAAACCAGCAGTTTGTGGTGACCATTCTGTCATCAAGCCAATTTTTGTATCCAATTGGCTGCCTCACCCTGGATCCTGTGAGATTTAACCTTATGCAACAACCTACCATGCTGCACCTTGTCAAAGGCCTTACTGAAGTCCATGTTGACAACATCAACTGCACTGCCCTCATCTACCGTCTTGGTTATCCCTTCAAAAAACTCAATCAAATTTGTGAGACATAATTTTCCACTCACAAAGCCATGCTGACTGTCCCTAATCAGTCCTTGCATCTCTAAATGCCTGTAGATCATATTTCTTAGAATATTTTCCAACAACTTATCCATTACAGACATTCGGCTCACCAACCTGTAGTTCCCAGGATTTTCTGCAGTCCTTCTTAAAACAACATTTGCCACCCTCCAATTTTCAGACATCTCACCTGTGGCTATCGATGATTCAAATATCTTTGCTAGGGTCCCACAATTTCATAGAATCACAGAATAGTACGGTGCTGAAGAGGCCCTTCGGCCCATCAAGTTTGCACCGATGCATGAAATGCCCTGACCTCTCAGCTAGTCCCACTTGCCAGAATTTGGCCCATAGCCTTGAATGTTATGGCATGCTAAGTACACATCCAGGTACTTTTTAAGGATTTGAGGCATCCTTCCTCCACTACCCTCCTAGGCAGCGCATTCCATACCATCACCACCTTCTGAGTAAACATTTTTTCTTCAAATTCTCCATAAATCTCCCACCTTTCACTTTTAATTTGTGTCCCCTTGTAACTGATCCTTCAACAAAGGGGAACAGCTGCTCCCTATCCACTCTTTCCATGCCCTCATATTCTTGAACACCTTAATCTGATCGCCTTTCTGTCTTCTCTGCTCCAATGAAAACATCCCAAGCTTACTCAACTTCTCTTCATCATATAAATGTTCCATCCCAGGCAGCATCCTGGTGAATCTCCTCTGCACTCCTTCCAACACACTCACATCCTTAATTTCCTCCCCAGCCTTCCACAATGTTCTGAGACATACCTCATCAGGTCCCAGGGATTTATCTACCTTGATGTGCTTTAAGACTTCCACCACCTCCTTCTCTGTAATATGTACACTCCTCAAGACATCATAATTTATTCCCCAAGTTCCCTAACATCCATGCTTTTTTCAACAGTAAATACTGATGAGAAATATTCATTTAGGATCTCACCCATCTCTTGTGGATCTCACATAGATGAGCTTGTTATTCTTCAAAAAGCCCTACTCTCTCCCTACTTACTCTTTTGCCCTTCATGTATTTATAGAAGCTCTTTAGATTCTCCTTTGCCTTATCTGCCAAACTAATCTCATGTCCCCTTTTTGTTCTCCTGATTTCTCTCTTAATTCTTTTCCTACACCCACTATACTCTTCAAAGAATCCACCTGATTCCAACTGCCTATACATGTCAAATACCTTCTTCTTGTTTATAACCAGGGCCTCAATATCTCAAGTCATCCAGAGTTCCCTATTTCTACCAGCATGTCTAAACAGAATGTGCTTACCCTGAACCCTGATTAACACACTTTTGAAAGCCTTCCACTTATCAGCTGTCCCTTTGCCTGCCAAAAAACTCCCCTAGTCAATTTTGGCAAGTTCTTGTCTAATATCATCAAAAATTGGCCTTTCCCCAATTTAAAATTTTAATTTTTGGACCAGACCTATCATTCTTCATAGCTATCTTAAAACCAATAGAATTGTGGTCACTGGTCCCAAAGTGATCCCTCACGAACACTTGTGTCACCTCCCTTCCTTATTTTCCAAGAGGAGGTCAAGTTTTACCCCCTCTCTAGTCAGCCCATCCACAAATTGAATGAGAAATTCCTTCTGAATACACTCAACAAATCTCTCTTCATCCAACCCTCTAATACTATGGTTGTCCCAGTCAATGTTGAGAATCCCTGACTATTATCACCCTACTTTTCTTGGCTCTATCCATAACTCATTACATATCTCCTCCTCAATTTCCTGCTGACTATTTGGGAGCCTATAGGACAACCCTCAGAGTGATTTCCCCATTCTTATTTCTCAGTTTTACCCATATAGACTCAGTGGGCGAACTCTTGGATATGTCGAGAGGTAACGCTGCAATTTATAAGACTCATGTTAGACCCCACTTGGAGTATTGTGTGCAGTTCTGGTCATCTCATTACAAGGATGTGGAAGCTATTGAGAGGGTGCAGAGGAGATTTACAAGGATGTTGCCTGGATTGGCAGACATGCCTTATGAAGATAGGTTGAGGGAGCTAGATCTTTTCTCCCTGGAGAGGCGAAGATTGAGAGGCAACCTGATAGAAGTTTATAAGATTTGAGAGGTATAGATAGGGTGGATTCTCAGATGCTATTTCCCAGGGCTGAAACTATGAGAGGACACAGGTTTAAGGTGCTGGTGAGCAGGTACAGAGGAGATGTCAGGGATAAGTTTTTCACTCAGAGGGTGATGGGTGAGTGGAATGGGCTGCTGTCGGTAGTGGTATAGGTGAACTCGTTGGGGTCTTTTAAGAGACTTCTGGATGAATATATGGGATTTAATGGGATTGAGGGTTATAGATACACCTGGTATGGATATGACTGGCACAATTTGTGGGCCAAAGGGTCTGTTTGTGCTGTAGTTTTCTATGTTCTATGTTCTATTCTTCCTCTCTGCTGTGATGTTCTCCCTAATCAAAAACGCACTCCCTCTCCTCGCTTAGCTCCTGTCCCACCTTTCCTTTGGTCACTCTCACATTGACATTTTATTTATCACTCTGTTCCTCAGACTCACACTAGTCCATTAGTCATTCGCATAGCAACCTCATCAGCCATGCTCGCACTGAGAGGACAGCATTCCCTGAGCACAGGAGTGACAGCCTTGAATTTTGTGTTGCAGTTAAGGGGTAGAACTTGAATCCAATATCTTCCAATTCAGAGATGAAAATGCTACCCAGTAAAACCCCCTGCCATGGACAGTGAGTGAAAAACAGCGAGAGAGAGAGAGAGAGAGAGAGAATTAGATAGACCCTATAAGTGAGAGAAACAGAGACAAGGAGAAAAACAGAATGTAAGAGCTAGGAAGATAGGAACAGAGAATGAGAGAGGCAGAGAACGACAGAGAGTAAGAAGAGAGTGATTATCCCAGGAGGTGTAAACTCAGCTGATCTCAATGACTGCGGCCTGATGTGAGTAAAGGATCTCAAACTATACTGAGTTCAGGAGTTGGAGACTAACAACAGACAATAATTCAAAAACTTACTCCTCCACCTCCTCTGTCACTTTGCGTCCCGACCTGCAATCAGAAAACAGGACTTGGTGTCATGAACACAATCAGAACCATGGTCACAATAACACAAAACAGGATTGGCAGGGAGTCACATTAATCCACACAGTACCAGGGTAAATAGATCAACAGAAAGCTAAGTGTGGTAGTGTTGGGAATTTGCAGCCTGTCTTTATGATAGACAGTTCAGTGTACTCAGATTCCAGGTTCTGACCAAATGGAACAGTTTTCTGTTTGGCAATTTTTGAACAGGTCCTGGTAGGTCTCTGAGAGTACAGCAGAGACTGTGTTACTGTTGATGTTATACAGCTGGAAAGAAAAAAGAGCAGAAGATAGGAAGGTAGGGGATTGTGGATTGCTGCTGTTTCAGTGTTGCCAGCAACCCTGGACCATTTAAAGGATTGGAGAAAGGAGTGTCTGGGGATCCATGTCCGCAGCTTTCAGATGGAATACAGCCTCTGGTGGATAAGACTCAAAAGCAAAATAATTGGTTGAGAAGTGAGAGATCCTACAAAATGGAGTAGAATCATTGTGAGATTGCATATAGTGCCTCAGTTGTGGGGGGAGTAATGTGACTGCTTCAAACTATGTGAGTCATTCTTTGTTATGTTGATAATTTAAAGTGAATTTTACCTCTTTGTTTAAAATACATTTTGCCTGATAATGTTCAAGTTATATTGATTTATTTGGTTTGTTTTCATATAAGTTTAAAAAGTGAAATCCTGTCCCTCAGGTTTCTGTCCATAAGTCTCAACAGGGTGTTGACAGGGTGGAGGGCATGAAAAAGAGGAGCCAGATCCATGTGGCAGTCACTGGGCTTATACTGAATATTGGTTAATATCTTAGGCAGAGAAGTCAGGAGGGATTGGAGATGAACCACGTGAAGGTGAATGGAGACAGCAGCAAGACACAGTCCCCATACAATCTCCTGTGGCAGCTGAACAGGACTGGAATAAGGAATATCCCACAAAAGGTAGGTACAGCTCGGATTCATGTGAGTACCAAGTCAGCAGCTTTCTTTGGGGGAAGCAGGAGAGTTAAAGGAGAAATGATTCACTGAATGAAACAGCAAAGCCAGCTGGAGAAGAAAGAGGCATCGAGCTCTCAGAGAGTCCTGGAAGGGGACTGAGACACACAGAGATGGGACATTCATGGTGAAGGGCAGTCAGCTAGGGCCAGGAAATTAAAACTGTTAAACTGACAGCAAAAAGGTCAAGGATGTCGGTGGAAAGAGACTGCATCTGACTAAAAATAAAGTGAAGTAAATCATTCCAGTGGGCTGGGAACAGGCTAAAACACAATCCGAACTGTGGATTTTGCAAAGAGGTTACAAGTGAGTTATTAGGGATTGGCTGACTATAAGGTGAGATCACAGAATTAGCAGTAAGGGAGTGCCGCACTGTCAGAGGGTCAGTGCTGAGGGAGTGCCGCACTGTCAGATGATCAGTGCTGAGGGAGTGCCGCACTGTCAGAGGGTCAGTGCTGAGGGAATGTTACACTATCAGAGGGTCAGTGCTGAGGGAGTGCCGCACTGTCAGAGGGCCGCACTGTCAGAGGGTCAGTGCTGAGGGGTGATGCACTGTCAGAGGGTCAGTTCTGAGGGAGCGCCGCACTGTCAGAGGGTCGGTTGTGAGGGAGTGATGCACTGTCAGAGGGTCAGTTCTGAGGGAGCGCCGCACTGTCAGAGGGTCAGTGCTGAGGGAGTGCCACACTGTCAGAGGGTCAGTGCTGAGGGAGTGCCGCACTGTCAGAGGGTCGGTGCTGAGGGAGTGCCGCACTGTCAGAGGGTCGGTGCTGAGGGAGTGCCGCACTGTCAGAGGGTCGGTGCTGAGGGAGGCCGCACTGTCAGAGGGTCGGTGCTGAGGGAGTGCCGCACTGTCAGAGGGTCAGTACTGAGGGAGTGCCGCACTGTCAGAGGGTCAGTGCTGAGGGAGTGCCGCACTGTCAGAGGGTCGGTGCTGAGGGAGTGCCGCACTGTCAGAGGGTCGGTGCTGAGGGAGTGCCGCACTGTCAGAGGGTCGGTGCTGAGGGAGTGCCGCACTGTCAGAGGGTCAGTACTGAGGAAGTGCCGCACTGTTGGAGATACCAGCTCTCAAGTGAGACATTGCACTGAAGCATTTTCAGGTGGATATAAACAATCCCATGGTCAGTATTTGAAAATAGGAAATGATTCCTGCTTAATACTTCATTCAACATCAAAAACGAGTTATGTAACATTGCCACATTGTTGTTTGTGGGACTTTGCTGAGAGTAAATGGTCTCCATGTTTTTCTACATTCCAATAGTGAATATATTCCAAAAGTACTTCATTCATTGCAAAACTCTTTGAGAGCTCCTGGGTCAACAGAAATGCTATATAAATGCAAACTTTCAAGTCTTTCTTTTTTAAGGGCTGGTTGACATGCCTGAGGGAGACGGAGAGACTCCCACTCAGGGTAGAATAATTTTTTGAGAACATTACAAGTACAGTGGACAATGGGGAACCTGCGGATGTGATGTATCTGAATTTCCAGAAGACATTTGACAAAGTGTTGCACCAAAGACTGCTACATAAGATAAAGATGCACCATGTTATGGGTAATGTATTGGTGTGGATAGAGGATTGTTAACTAACAGGAAGCAAAGAATTGGGGTAAATGGGTGTTTTTCTGATTGGCGATCAGAGTCTAATGGTATGCCTCAGGGATCAGTGTTGGGACTGCAATTGTTTATGATTTACATAGATGATTTGGAGTTGGGGACTAAGTGTAATATATTAAAATTAACAGATGACACTAAGCTGGGTGGAAGAGCAAAGTGTGCAGAGGATGCTGAAAGTCTGCAAAAGGATATAAGGAATCTAAGTGAGTGGATGAGGGTCTAGAAGATGGAATACAATGTTGCTAATGTGAGGTCATCCATTTTGGTAGGAATAGTAGCAAAATGGACTATTATTTAAATGGTTAAAAATTGCAGTGTGCTACTGTGCAGAGGGACCTGGGTGTCCTTGTGTAGACATCTCAAGGAGTTGGTTTGCATTGCAGCAGGTAATTAAGTAGAGAAATGGAATTTTGCCCTTCATTGCTAGAGGGATGGTGTTTAGGTAGCAGACAGAAGGCAGGGAATTATAGGCCGGTTAGTTTAACGTCTGTAGTCGGAAAAATGCTTGAATCTGTCGTCAAAACAGAAATAACGAGGCACCTGGATATGAACTGTTTGATCAGGCAGACGCAGCACAGATTTGTTAAGGAGAAGTCATGTTTGACAAATTTATTGGAGTTCTATGAGGAAGTGATTAGTGAGGTAGATAGAGGGGAACCAGTGGATAGGGTGTTTTTGGATTTCCAAAAAGCGTTTGATAAGGTGCCTCATAAAAGATTGCTGCAGAAAGTTAAGGTACAGGGAGTCAGGGGTAGGGTGTTAGACTGGATAGAGGATTGGTTGTCTAATAGGAAGCAGAGGGTAGGTATTAATGGGTGCTATTCTGATTGGCAGCTGGTGACTAGTGGAGTGTCCCAGGGATCATTGCTGGGGCCTCAACTATTTACCATTTACATTGATGATCTGGAGGAAGGGGCTGAGTGCAGGGTGACGAAAATTGCTGATGACACGAAGATAAGTGGAAAAGCAAATTGGGTGGAGGGTGTGGAAAACCTGCAGAGGGATCTGGATAGGTTGAGTGAGTGGGCGAGGACCTGGCAGGTGGAGTATAATGTTAGCAAGTGTGAGGTTATACACTTTGATAGAAATAATGGTAGGAAGGATTACTATTTAAATGGTGAAAAGCTGCAGCATGCGACGGTGCAGAGGGACCTGGGGGTCCTTGTGCACAAATCGCAAAAACACAGTCTGCAGGTGCAGCAGGTGATTAAGAAGGCAAATGCAATGTTGGCCTTTGTAGCAAGGGGGATAGAAGATAAAACTAGGGAGGTACTTTTGCAGATGTATAGGGTGCTGGTAAGGCTGCAGTTGGAGTACTGTGTGCAGTTTTGGTCGCCGCATTCGAGGAAGGATATATTGGCCTTGGAGGGGGTGCAGAGAAGGTTCACTAGGCTGATACCGGAGATGAGGGTGTTGGATTATGTTGGATTATTATAAGTAGGCTAGGTTTGCACTCTTTGGAGTTTAGAAGGCTGAGAGGGGATCTCATAGAGACGTGTAAGATAATGAAGGGGATGGATAGGGTAGAGGTTGAGAGACTCTTCCCGCTTAACAAAGATAGCACAGCCTCAAGACTGTGGTGGGTGGGGGGGGTTAAGTTCAGAGTTGAGGAGAAATTTCTTCATGCAAAGGGTGGTGAATCTTTGGAATTCTCTGCCTGTTGAAGTGGTGGAGGCTTCCTCACTGAATATGTTCAAGTCGAGAGTGGATAGATTTTTAATTGACGAGGGAATTAAGGGTTATGGGGAGAAAGCGGGTAAGTGGTACTGAACCACTACAGATGAGCCATGATCTTATTGAATGGCGGGGCAGGCTCGAGGGTCTGGATGGCCGACTCCTGCTCCTATTTTTTATGTTCTTAGAAACAGTGAGATTATGTTGCATCTGTATAAGGTGCTGGTGAGGCCACACCTGGAGTTACTGTGTACAGATTTAGTCTCCTTACTTGAGAAAGGATATACTGGCACTGGAGGGGGTGCAGAGGAGATTCACTAGGTTGATTCCAGAGTTGAGAGGATTGGCTTATGAGGAGAAACAAGTAGACTGGGGTTATACTCATTGGAATTCAGAAGAATGAGGCGAGATCTTATAGAAACATATAAGATTATGAAAGGAATAGATAAGATAGAAGCAAGAAAATTGTTCCCACTGGCGGGTGAAACTAGAACTAGGGGGCGTAGCCTCAAAATTAGGGGAAGCTAATTTAGGACTGAGTTGAGGAAGAACTTCTTCACACAAAGGATTGTGAATCTGTGGAATTCCCTGCCCAGTGAAGCACTTGAGGCAACTCATTGAACATCTCTAAGGCAAAGATAGATAAATTTTTGAACAGTAAAGGAATTAAGGGTTATGGTGAGTGGGTGGGTAAATGGAGCTGAGTCCATAAAAAGATCAGCCAGGATTTTATTGAATGGTGAAGCAGCTCGAGGGGCCGGATGGCCGACTCCTGCTCCTAGTTCTTTTGTTCTTATTATAAGTCAGAGTAAGCCATGGTGTTATGAGTTGCTTAGAGTGGAAAAGGTGTGTAGAGTGAGAAGAATATTCAGAAACACTGATTGTGATGGCAACAAATAAGGGAGAGAGTGAAATGGACAATGAGGCAGGGAGAGAGAGAGAAAGACAGAGAAAGAAAGAAAGATACAAGAAAAGAGAGGAAGAGATAAAGAGAGATACAGAAAAAGAGAGGAGGAGATAAACAGAGAATAAGAGAGAGAACGAAAGGGAGACAGAAAGACAGTGAAACAGAATGAGACAGAAAAAGAGAGAGAGAGAAAGAGAGAAGAGTGCGAATAAAGTGAGAAAACAAGACAGGTGGACATTAAGAAATAGGGGGAACACGAGAGACTGAGACAGGGAGACAATAAGATAAGGTGAGGGGGAGAGACAGAGATAAAGAAGTTGCAAGCTGAAGTTGTGACCATATGTAATTGTATCTTGGTGAGCATCGACATGGATAGCTGTTCCTTTAAACAATAATGTATTACCATTCTGGAAAATTACTGGTGACTGGATCTAGCAGGAGGAACTCTGTACCAGTGACTGATAGTAGTCATGATGTAGAGATGCCGGCGTTGGACTGGGGTAAACTCAGTAAAGTTTTGCAACACCAATTTAAAATCCAACCAATTTATTTGATAGTAAATCCACGAGCTTTCAACACTATGTTGTGCCTTCGTCAGGCAAATGCAGTGTTTGTCTGACGAAGGCACAACATAGTGTTGAAAGCTCGTGGATTTACTATCAAATAAATTGGTTGGATTTTAAATTGGTGTTGCAAAACTTTACTCAGTGACTGAGAGCCAGGATATCTTTGCAAGCACATCAGGATCTGCCAGCACTAAGCCAACACTGCCCTCTGCTGCACAGTTTCAACAGTTTGTCTGTTAGTAAGGAAACCAATTCACTTTTTACTTTCACATTTAGAACATAGAACATAGAACATTACAGCACAGAACAGGCCCTTCGGCCTTCGATGTTGCGCCGACCAATATAAAAAGCATGCCCCTCCAAACTAAACCATTCCCTTCTCTTCCATATACTTATCAACTAACCTCTTAAACGCCACCAAACTTGGCGCATCCACAACAGCTGCAGGCAGGGCATTCCACTCCCGAACCACCCTTTGGGTAAAGAACCTACCTCTGATATCCGTCCTATAACTATCACCCCTTAATTTAAAGCTGTGTCCCCTTGTGCTAGCTTTTTCCATCCTAGGAAAAAGGCTACCACTATCCACCCTATCTAAACCTCTAATCATCTTATATGTTTCGATTTGAGCAGATCAATGTTCTGAGTATGGAGCAGAAACCAAATCAATTACTCTCACCCTGTTATAGAACAGGTAGAAGCCATTCAGTCCGTTCGGCCTGTATTACGTCTTTGGCAGAGATTTCCAGTTAGACCGAATAAGAACAAAGAACAAAACAGCATGGGAAACAGGCCCTTCGGCCCAACGAGCCCGTGCCACCACCCCGATGTTCTCTACCCGCGATCCCTGTCCATGTTTATAGATCTATGGAATGTTCCACTTTTCTCCCATAATCCCGGAAACCATCTCCTTCAAATATTTACCCAATTGTCTTCCGAAGCTTATTACAGAAACTGCTTCCACTGCCTTTCAGGCAGCACATTCCAGATCAGAACTCACTGCAAAATAAAACCTCTGTATTGATCAGAACCTTTTATTAATTGTCTTTGGTCTGTTTCCCCCTAGTTGCCATGATGTGGAGATGCCAGCATTGGACTGGGATATTCACAGTAAGAAATCTCACAACACCAGATTAAAGTCCAACAGGTTTATTTGGTAGCACAAGCCATTAGCTTTTGAAGCGCTGCCCCTTCATCAGGTAAGTGGGAGTTGTGTTGACAAACAGGGTATATAAAGACACAAACTCAATTTACAAAATAATGGCTGGAATGCAAGTTTTTACAGGTAATCAAGTCTTAAAGGTAAGACAATGTGAGTGACAATGTAACTAAAGAATAAGATTTCCTATTTAGAGACATTTATTGTAACAAACAAGCTAAAATCAACATAGATTAAATATTAGTTAAGGTACAACTACACACTGAAAAGCTATTTTTGCATTAACTAACACCATTGAGATACATTTTACAACATTTTTCGCTGTGCACCACACTTTCGGCAGATTCACAGCATAATAAGAATCAGTCCAAGGTTATTCCTGACTCTCCCAGCCATGGCTCTTCCGGAGTCTTACTTCTCCAAGCCATGCTCAGGAGCAACTTTCCGCCTTCTTCAAAATGCATTCTGCGCAGCCTGATTTTCCCAGATTCTACTGCCCCCAGTAAGGCCCAATCTAGGCATATCTTGGTCCTCAAGTCTTCAAACAGTTGGTTCTGTCTCTTTCTATTTGAGATAGCAAATGCCACTAGCTTTCAGAGCACTGCTCCTTCGTCAGGTGAGTGGAGAGTTCTGATCACACACAGACCATGTAAAGGCACATACTCAGTTTATGCTTCATTGCAACTGGAGGTAACTTCCTTCACTGTCCACTATGCCACCAATCCTGCTGTCATCTGCAAATTTACCAATCATGCCCCCTACATTCTCATCCAAATCATTATTATAAATAACAAATAACAGTGCTCCCTGCACCAATTCCTGAGACACACTGCTGGTCACAAGCCTCCAGTTTGAAAACCAACCCTCTACAACCAGCCTCTGTCTTCTGTCATCAAGCCAACTGCGTATCCCATTGGCTACCTCACCCTGGATCCCATGGGATTTAACTTTATGCAACAACCTACCATGTGGTACCTTGTCAAAGGCCTTGCTAAAGTCCATGTAGACACCATCAACTGCACTGCCCTCATCTACCTTCTTGGTTACCCCTTCAAAAAACTCAATTAAATTTGTGAGATATGATTTTCCACTCACATAGTATGCTGACTATCCCTAATTAGTCCTTGCATCTCTAAATGCTTGAGATCCTGCTTTTCAAAATATCTTCCAACAATTTAGTCACCACAGATGTGAGGCTCACTGACCTGTAGTTCCCAGGCTTTTCCCTGCAGGCCTTCTCAAAGTACAAAAGTGCAACATTTACCACTCTCCAATCTTCAGGCACCTCACCTGTGACTATTGATGATTCAAATATCTCGGCTCGGGGACCCGCAATTTCTTCCCTAACCTCTCACAACGTCCTGGGATATACCTCATTCCATCTGCAGATTTATCTACCTTGATGCACTTTCAGACTTCCAGCATTTCCTTCTCTGTAATATGTACACTCCTCAAGACATCAATATTTATTTCCCCAAGTTCCCTAACATCCATGCCATTCTCAACAGTAAATATTGGTGAGAAATATTCATTCAGGATCTTACCCATCTCTTGTGGATCTGCACATAGATGACCTTGTGGGTACTCTCTTCCTAGTTTTTTTTTGTTTTTATTCCAATTCAATCAAATCAAATCAATTCAGAGTCCTAACAAGTTGGGACATTCCTGATCCAAGCTGACAAAACAGGGCTCTCACCTCCTGTCTTGGGCTTGATCTACATGATCCAAGCTGATTGGAGTAGGCATAGCTCCTCCTCCAAGGCCTAATCTCATTTGCATCTTAGCCAAAAGGCCGAGATGCCACTTTTAAAAATTGCTTCAAATGATGCTAAAATGTAACCTAATGACTTCAACCAAGCACAGCATGCCGACACCACACTTGATCTCCCTTGTTACTCTCTTGCCCTGTGTGTATTTGTAGAAGCTCTCTGGATTCTCCTTTGCCTTATTTGCCAAAATAATCTCATGTCTCCTTTTCATCCTCCTGATTTTCTCTTAACTCTACTCCTAGACCCTCTATACTCTTCAAGCCCAGAATTACCAAGTACCGATGCTGAAAGTGCTAGGTTTTTATATTTTAGAGCCTGGGGTCATTTTCAAGTATATAGTGATGAAGTGAAGCAATGGTGTTTGGAAAAAGTTTGTTTCAATCTAATGAGTTAGGGCGGACCAGGCCTCATAATCTCATTACTCAAGGCTTAACTAAATCCGGTGCTGGAGGCTTCCCCAGGGAACGTAGATTCCTGGAACATTGTTGGCTTGTGCTGTGAATGCTGACTTGCCGAATTCCATTAAGAGAGCTGAATTTATTTTAAGCTAACAAGGGCGGCATGGTGGCACAGTGGTTAACACTGCTGTCTCACAGCAGTTAGCAGTTCTGTCTCACAGAGCCTGGGTTCAATTCCCAGCTTGGATCACCGTCTATGTGGAGCTTGCACATTCTCCCCATGTCTGCATGGGTTTCCTCCGGTTGCTCTAGTTTCTAAAGATGTGCAGGTTAGGTGCATTGGCCATGCTAAATTGCCCCTTAGTGTTCTAGGATGCATAGGTCAGAGAGATTAATGGGGTAAATATGTGAGATAAGGAGATAAGGCCTAAGTGGGATTATTGTCGGTGTGGACTCAATGGGCCAAATAGCCTCTTTCTGCAGTGTAGGGTTTCTGTGATTCCCCCACTAAATCTCTCTCCCCACTAAACCTATCCACTCCTCCAGCCTAGGCTCTTCCACTCCTCCAATCCTGATCCTTACTGAAATATGGATCCCAGGAATATCAATCAAAGTTCCATACTACCATCCAAGTGGCCATTCTTCCTGCCCAAGTATAGCAAATATCAGCAATATGCTAACCCACAGGAAGCAGCGAAGCTGAGGCTGACTCACTGATACAGGCATTGGCCCGCAGTGCTAGCGGGAGGCATGTTTAAGTGTAGATGCATTAGATGGAATAGAAATAATTAGTTTTTAAGATTAAATATATATACATGTTCACACGTTAAAAACCAATTGTCTGCAATGATGGCACAGACTGAGGTGTAAACACCACAGAGAACTGATGGCCATTGATGTGTGCAATGTCCAGACAGTAATCAACAATCCCAGTCACCACTGACTGCACAACAAATGACAACAATCAATCTCACCACAAAATCTGCTTACACTATAACAGTGTTCAAAACATGTTGACATGAGGGATCCACATTTAGCCAACCTCATTAAAGAAAAGAAACAGACATTGGAGCTTTTGAGAACTTTGCTGAGGTTAGCATCAATAATCAGAAGATGTGCTTGCAATTTTCTGTAGCAATCACTGGAATGTGAATATTATCAGTGAGATCTCAGTCGCTGCATGCATGGGACTTGTGTTTTATTGTCTCATTGACTTGGTTCAACAAAGCATGTTACTCAGACTTTTCCTTTGTCTCCCAAGTTTGCTGCCCGACCATGCTATCCGACTGAACTAAAACCCCTTACCCTTCCGGGACCATATCCCTCTATTCCCATTCTATTTGTGTATTTGTTAGACCCCTCTTAAAAGTCACCACCGGATCTGCTTCCATTATCTCCCCCAGCAACGAGTTCCAGGCACCCACTACTCTCTGTGTAAAAAAACTTGCCTTGTACATCTCATTTAAATCTTGCCCCTTGCACCTTAAACTTATGCCCCTAGTAATTGACTCTTCCTCCCTGGGAAAAAGCTTGTCTCTATCCACTCTGCCAATGCCCCTCATAATCTTGTAGATTTCTATCAGGTCATCCTTCCATCTCCATTGTTCCAGTGAGAATAAACCAAGTGTCTCCGACCTCTCCTCACAGCTAATACCCTCCATACCAGGCAACATCCTGGTAAATCTTTTCTGTGCCCTCTCCAAAGCTTCCACATCCTCTAGTAGTGTGGCAACCAGAATTGAACACTGGCCTAACCAAGTGTAGCCTAACCAAGATTCTATAAAGCTGCAACATGACTTGCCAATTTTTAAACTCAATGCCCTGGCCAATAAAGTCAGGCATGCTGTATACCTTCTTGACTACCTTCTCCACCTGCATTGCCACTTTCAGTGACCTGTGAAACTGTACACCCAGATCCCTTTGCCTATCAATACTTTTAAGGGTTCAGCCACACACTGTATATTTCCTACCTGTATTAGAACTTTCAAAATACATTACCTCACATTTGTCCGGATTAAACTCCATCTGCCATCTCTCTGCCCAAGTCTCCAACTGATTTGTATCTTCCTGAGTCCTCTGATGGCCCTTATCTCTATCCACAAATCCATGAACCTTCGTGTGTCCTTAAACTTACTAATCAAACCAGTTATATTTTCCTCCAAATCATTTATATATATATATATATATATATTATAAACTGCAGAGGTCGCAGCACTGATCCCTGAGGAACATCACTTTTTGATTTGATTAGATTTATTATTGTCCCATGTATTAATATACAGTTAAAAATATTGTTTCTTGTGTGCTACACAGACAAAACATAATGTTCATAGAAAAGGAAACAAGAGAGTACAGTAAGTAGTGTTACTGTCATAGCTAGGAGCTGTAGAAAAAGATCAACTTAATGCAAGGTTGGTCCATTCAAAAGTCTGACAGCAGCAGGGAAGAAGCTGTTCTTGAGTTGGTTGATATGTGACTTTTAGACTTCTGTATCTTTCTCCTGGAGGAATAAGGTTGTCTGGCAGAACGCCTCATCACGAGAACTTACAAACAAGCACCAAGATCTGGCTTGGCTATGGTGAGAAGGGCACTCCCCATCAGGTCCTTTAAGCACGCTCCAGGCCTCAGCAGCATCACACGTTGCCCTCAAAGCCGCTGTGGGGCTGATGAGACGGTCACTCTCTTGAGTGAAGAACCCACCTCGGACATCCCTCCTATATCTCCCACTATGAACCTTATAGTTATGCCCCCCAGTAACAGCTACATCCACCCAAGGAAATAGTCTCTGCACGTCCATTCTATCAATCCCTCTCATCATCTTACAAATCTCTATTAAGTCAAAGAACAAAGAACAAAACAGCACGGGAAACAGGCCCTTCAGCCCAACGAGCCTGCGCCGCCACCCCGATGTTCCAACCTCTACCTGTGATCCCTGTCTATGTTTATAGATCTATGGATTAAAAACGAAATTTGAGACAATTTAGGGAGAATTTATTTTGCCAATTAGCCTAAGAGCACATTTTTGGGATGTGGGAGGAAACCCACGCAAGCACGGGGAGAATGCGCAAACTCCCACAGACACAGGCCCAAATCCATGTATCTGCACAGCACAGCGATAGTCACTGAGCTGTCGTGTTGCCCGTCAAATGGTCCAGGTCAAGCGTACACTAACGACGTGAAGCACTAGGATACTCTCGAAAAAAAATCCAAGAGCAGCCCTCTCACGACCCATCGCGTGTATGCCCCTCGTTAGACGACAAGGTGGACCAAAGCACCTGTAGGATAAAAACAAGTACATCAATATCATCATCTATTTACACACTTCCCAGGGACTCCCAAGGCTCATGATCCCTATTTTAAATCAGTTTTCTATACCCCTCCATTCCCATTCTGTTCATGTGCCCATCTAAATATCTCTTAAATAACTCCAGAGTGAAAGTCGTCTTTCATCCTCCTCCGCTCTAAAGAAAAAAGCCCCAGCTCTCTCAACCTTTCCTCATAACACCTACCCTCCAAACCAGACAGCATCCTGGTAAATCTCCTCTGCACTCTCTCCAATGCTCCACAAGAGCTGGCCTTTAATGTTACAGTTGTATAAAACGTTGGTTAGACCTCATTTGGAATGCTGTGTCCAGTTCTGGTCGCCTTACTATTGGAAGGACATGGAGACTCTGGAGAGAGTGCAGAGGAGGTTTACCAGGATGCTGCCTGGTATGGAAGATCTGAGTTACGAGGAGAGGTTGGGCAAATTGGGGCTGTTTTCCTTAGAAAGACGTAGATTTAGAGGAGATCTAATAGAGGTGTACAAGATTATGAGGGGTATACTTAGAGTAAACAGGGTTAAGTTTTTTCCTAGGATGGACTCAAATAGCACAAGGGGTCATGGGCTTAGGGTGAGGGGGGTAAGGTATAATTTAGATGCTAGAAGGAGCTTTTTCACACAGAGGGTGGTGGGGATATGGAATGCGCTGCCAAGTAAAGTGGTGGAGGCAGGCACTCGAGTTATTTAAGAGATACTTAGATAGGTACATGAACAGAATGGAAATGGAGGGATATAGAAAACTGATTTAAAATAGGGATCATGAGCCTTGGAAGTTCCCTGGGAAGTATGTAAATTGTCGATGACATTGACGTATTTCTGTTTTACCCTAAAGGTACTTCAGTCCGCCTTGTTGCTTAACAAGGGGCATACACGCGATGGGTCTTGAGAGGACTGCTCTTGGATCTTTTTCGAGAGTATCCTAGTGCTTCACGTCGTTAGTGTACGCTTGACCTGGACCATTTGATGTAAAACATGACAGCTCAATGACTATCGCTGTGTGCAGATACACGGATTTGGGCCTGTGTCTGTGGGAGTTTGCGCATTCTCTCTGTGCTTGCATGTGTTTTCTCCGGGTGCTCCGGTTTCCTCCCACATCCCAAAGGTGTGCTCTGAGTCTGATTGGCGGAACAAATTATCCCTAAATTGTCTCAAATTTGGTTTCAATGCATCGATCTATAAACATAGACAGGAATCACGGGTAGAAGTGGGAACATTGGGGTGGCGGCGTGGGCTCATTGGGCCGAAGGGCCTGTTTCCTGTGCTTTTTTTTCTTTGTTCTTTGTTCTTCCACATCCTTCTTATAATGAGGTGACCAGAATGGAACACAATATTCTAAATGTGGTCTCACCAACATCCGGTATAATTGCAGCATAACCGCATGGCTCTTAAACTCAAATCCCCTGTTAATAAACACTAACACACTATAAGCCTTCTTCATGGCTCTATCACTTGAGTGGCAACCTTCAGAGGTCTGTGGATATGAACCCCAAGATCTCTCTGTTTCTCCACATTCCTCAGAACCCAGCCATTGACCCTGTAATCCACATTCAAGTTTGTCCTACCAAAATGAATCACCTCACACTTATCAGGGTTAAACTCCATTTGCCACTTTTTGACGCAACTCTGCATCCTATCAATGTCTTTTTGCAGCCTACAAGAGCCCTCCACCTCATCCACTACTCCTCCAATCTTGGTGTTATCAGCAAATTTACTGACCCACCCTTCAGCCTCCTCTTCCAAGTCATTGATAAAAATCACAAATAGCAGAGGACCCAGCACTGAGTCACAACTGGTACACAACTGGTAACTGGCCTCCAGTCTGAAAATTTTCCTTCGACCTCTGTGTTCTATGAGACAGCCAGTTATTTATCCAATCGGCCAAATTTCCTTCTATCCCACACCTCCTTACTTTCTTCATGAGCACAATAGGGAATCTTATCAAACACCTTACTAAAATCCATGTATATGACATCAACTGCTCTATCTTCATCTACATACTTAGTTACCTCCTCAAAAAATTCAATCAAATTTGCGAAGCAAGACTTACCCCTCACAAAACCATGCTGACTATCCCAGATTAAGGCACGTTGCTTGGTTTTTCTTTGGGTTGATGGTCATCTCCTTGAAGCAGATAGGGACCTCAGATTGTTGTAAAGAGAGGTTGAAGATATCTGTGAATATCCCTACCAGCAGGATCTGAGTGCTCATGCAGGTGCCCCATCCGGGCCAGTGGCTTTCCATGGGTTGACCTTCCAGAAAGCTGCTCTGACATCTGCAATAGTGACCTCAGATGTAGATTCATCCAAGGCTTTGGAATCTTTCTCTGTACGAGTTCCAAGTCTTACAATCTTCATCAAATACATCTATGGTTCTATCTTTTTCTCAAATTTTTGGTTATTGGCTCCCAGGTTAATACTTTCTTCAGTCATAGGGTTTACAGCATAAAAACAGTACTTTAGGCCCAACTTGTCCATACCACCTTTTTTTTTAAAACCTTGAAGCTAGTCCCAATTGCCCGCATTTGGCTCATATCCTTCTATACCCATCTCACCCATGTGATTGTCTGAACGCTTTTTAAAAGACAAAATTGTACCTGCCTCTACTACTACCTCTGACAGCTTGTTCCAGACACTCATCACCCTCTGTGTGAAAAAATTGACCCTCTGGATCCTTTTGTATCTCTCTCTCTCACGTTAAACCTATGCCCTCTAGTTTTAGATTCCCTTTCCTTTGGGAACAGAACTATCTCACTGATCGATGTCCCTCATTATTTTATATACCTTTATAAGATCACCCCTCAGCCTCCTTCACTCCAGAGAAAAAAGTCCCAGTCTATCCAGCCTCTCCTTACAACTCAGTCTTAACCCTCTTCCTCACACAATGCAAAGAAGTACACAAGCTAACAATGCCACAGTTTTCATTTTCCACAAACATTTTCTTTCTTCTGAGTAGTAGCTTCTCTTTAAGATCACACAGAGTTTTTGCTTCTGTGAATCATTGTTCCTGCAGCCCATTTCACTTTTCCTTGTGCACACTCTCCATAGCTTGGAATTCTATCCATCTTATTGATAGACAAGTAAGTTTAACCTTCCTTGCGTACTCACGGTTTCCTTTCCTGTCTGAACCTCTTTGTTTTGGAGGTTTCTTTCCCTTGTCTTTGATTTACTTTTCAATCTAATGCACTGGGATTCATTTTCTTTACATCCAGTCAAAAAAACTTTTTTCTGACTCCTGTTGCCAATTTCTTCTTTGCTACATATCAACCAATAACTACGCAAAGAAGGAAAGTAACGAGGTGTCACATTAATGGGTTATAGTTTAACATGATGTAGTTTTATTCAGAAGGTGCAATTTATTCTAAGATGGAAAAGCCATAAAAGCCCCCCAATATGACGTGGTACGAGAAGAGTTGCCATCACTTTAAATACATCATAAATATGATCATGGCTGATCTGCCTCAATTCCTCTTTCATAATTACTTCGTCCAAGAGACCAAGTGTCAATCAAACTCAATCTCCAATGTGTTCAGTGATGATACATTTGGAACCCTTTGGGAGAGGGAATTCCAAAGATTCACATTCCTTTGAGTGAAGATATTTCTCCTCACAGTCCTATACGATTGGCTCCTTATCCTGAGACCGTGCAACTGGGTTTTAGATTCCACAGCCGGAGAAACAACCTCTCGGTGTACATTCTATCAAAGCACTTCAGAATCTTGGAGATTTCAATGAGATCAGGTCTCATTTTCCCAAATGAGAGTACAGACCCAATTTACTTATTGTCTCATCCCAGGAACTAACCCTGTGAACCTTCACTGTGCCACATCCAATGGAGATATAGGCTGGGATTCTCCAAAAATAATTCTAAGTGCCTAATGCACATAAAAACTGAAGTAACTCATGCTTTCCAAAATGTACCTCCAACATTGTGCATCACACATTCACGTTGAAAATCCAGAGGCACAGCCTGTTCCCGCTGGAGAGACCGGCAACATAGCACTGAGCAGGCGATTGTACAGGCATCCATCTGTCACAGCGAAGATCGGCAATGCGCAGTCACCCCGCACTGCCGGCCTCCTAGTGTCTGGAACAGTCCCTTCCCTCCCTCTGCCACTGATCCCTATGCAGAGTGGCAGTGGGACCCCGTCACCCCACTGATCTCCCTCCACTAGGCCCTGCTCCCTCCGATCCTAACCTCTTGGCACTGGTAGGCTAGAGCAGAGCAGTAAACTTGGAGAATCGCCCACATATTCTTTCTTACAGATGGAGATTAAAACTGCACGTGTATTCCAGATGTGATCTCAATGAAGCTCTGTACAATTTTAGCCATTATGTGATTGATGCTGAACTGCCCTCCCAAAATGGTCAAGTGAGACAATCAGTTCAAGGACAGTTAGGGATGTCAGCGACACCAAATCCATGAAAGAATAATTTAAAAAACATAATCTGTAGTGAATGTAAATACTCTTGGCCACTTCAAATGGGTGAACTTATTAGACTTGGACATAAACACCTTTCCCTTAGAAGTTAATTTATTTATCAGTCACATGTAGGCTCACATTAACGCTGCAATGAAGTGATTGTGAAAATCCCCTAGTTTGTTCCATTTGTTTACATTCTAAAACTCCATTCCCTCGCCCTCAATTTAATCTCTCTCTCAGGATGAACCAGGCTGTTTTGACCAGCAAAATCTATGTATGATTACAGCCATGGCATTTTAGGTCACTGCCATGGTGTAAAAGAGATGACAGGGGTGTATTTATTGTGACAGGATTGACACTGTCTCACATTTTCTTCAATCTGAGCATCCAGATCTGGCCACCAATAATTATTGTGTGCTAATTCCTCCATTCACACTACACTAAGAGCTCTTTAATATAGTTGTTAAAGAACTCTTCCCCGCAGATTAGGAGGAATGATCACTTGGATTCCCTATAACAGATATACAGACTGGACAGTGAACTGAAGCTTTCTTGACACACATGGTTTCATATCAGGATGTGGACAATGTGTTCCAGTTATCATTCCTTTCAATACCACATCCATCACCTTCCTCTCACAGGATCATCTCTAGTATGGCTCTGAACTTGAGAAGCTGTCACAAATGATCTGCTAGTAAAAAATAAAGAATATTACAAAGCTAGTTGGTGGTACCTGCTCAGTATGATACTGCACCAGCATGATAAACCAGCAAATAAATCTTCAACTGAAGAAAGCAGATACTGACTAGCACACAACATTGGATTTATTGTTGTTTCAAAATCATCATAAATACAAACTGAACCATCTGGTTTTGTTCACTTCAACTCCCTTCATTGAGCCAAGCGTCTCTTCAAATACATTCTTATTTGTCCAGAAGGTGCTGTGGGTCTGTTTTGACACCGGCCAATCCCCTGACAGTACTCCAGTTAAGCTTTACCTTCTCCAGCCATGATCTCCCAAACAGAGCTGGAAAATTATCACGGAGCACACAAAGAGACAAATCCACTACTTGTCTATTCATTGACCATGATGTAATGTTTTAATAACCCAATCTCCTCCATGTGTGATCTTAAAATCACATCAGCTGGTTTTAAAGGAAGATGCTTCAGTTTTTGCTGGTCTGTAGCCTCAGGAATTAAAGATACAGCAGCTCCAGTATCAACTTCCATCCCAATAGGTTGTCCATTTAACATTAGAATCACCCAGAATCGATTTGATTCACCTTGCATGGATAAAATAGTTAGTTGGAGCTTTCATCACAGCATTGGACATTCTCTTCTCACAGTCATAATTCTTTTCTTCCAGGTTCTAAATTCTTTGTGTAGAATGCAACTTATTCTTCTCCTCGAAGATATCCAGATTCTTGTCCTGAATATTCTTCCCAACAGAAGCTGCTCTAGCCCCAACAAGCTTTTCCAATGTGATTCATTGTGCTATAACTTTGCTCCAACATTTAGAACATAGAACATAGAACATAGAACAATACAGCACAGAACAGGCCCTTCGGCCCTCGATGTTGTGCCGACCAAAATAAAAAGCAATGCCCCTCCTAACTAAACCATTCCCTTCTCATCCATATACTTATCAACTAACCTCTTTAACGCCACCAAACTTGGCGCATCCACAACAGCTGCAGGCAGGGCATTCCACTCCCTAATCACTCTTTGAGTAAAGAACCTACCTCTGATATCCGTCCTATAACTCATACCCCTTAATTTAAAGTTGTGTACCCTCGTGCTAGCTTTTTCCATCCTAGGAAAAAGGCTATCACTGTCCACCCTATCCAAACCTCTAATTATCTTATATGTTTCAATAAGATCCCCCCTTAGCCGCCTCCTTTCTAACGCAAACAGCCTCAAATCCTTCAACCTCTCTTCATAGGACCTGCCCTCCATACCAGGCAACATCCTAGTAAACCTCCTCTGTACCCTCTCCAATGCCTCCACATCTTTCTTATAATGTGGCGACCAGAACTGCACACAATACTCCAAGTGCGGCCGCACTAGAGTTTTGTACAGTTGCAACATGATGCTGCGGCTCCTAAATTCAATCCCCTACCAATAAAAGCTAAGACTCCATATGCCTTCTTAACAACTTTATCCACGTGACTGCCTACTTTCAGGGATCTATTGACACATACACCAAGATCCTTCTGTTCCTCAACACTATTAAGAGCCCTACCATTAGCCCTATACTCTACACATTTATTGTTCCTGCCAAAGTGCATTACCTCACACTTTCCACATTAAACTCCATTTGCCACCTCTCGGCCCAGCTCTGCAACTTGTCCAAGTCACTCTGTAAACTAAAACACCCCTCTTCACTATCTACCACACCAACAACTTTAGTATCATCTGCAAATTTACTGATCCATCCCTCAATACCCTCATCCAGATCATTTATAAAAATTACAAACAGCAGGGGCCCCAAAACAGACCCCTGAGGAACACCACTCGTCACCGAACTCCACGATGAATATCTCCCATCAACCACCACCCTCTGTCTTCTATCTGACAGCCAATTCCTAATCCAATTAGCTAAATCACCCTCTATTCCACACATCTGCATTTTCTGTAGAAGTCTTCCATGGGCCACCTTATCAAAAGCCTTACTAAAGTCCATATATACTACATCAACCGCCTTACCCCCATCACCTCTCTGGTCACTTTCTCAAAAAACTCAATGAGGTTAGTAAGGCATGACCTACCCTTCACGAAACCATGCTGACTATCCCCAATCAAGTCATTTCTCTCCAAATAACTATAAATCCTATCCCTAATAATTCTCTCCAATACCTTGCCCACCACAGAAGTAAGACTCACTGGCCTATAATTCCCAGGAATTTACTCACTGAATGGCCCATTACGGCACATCTGTGACGTGCTTGTGGCTGTTTTGAATTCTAATGGGCAGTATCAAATTGTGGATCATCATTCCTGAACCAAATTGTGAAGCCTCTTTAGCAGCCAGTTCCATTGACACTGTGATTTTTACTGCAATCTTTAAAGTCAAAGCATGTTGAGTAAGCAACCTTCCTTTGGATAGCCTTATTTTGGAGACCAGAAATTAAACAATCTCGGAAAGAATCTTCTAACGACTCACCAAATTCACAATGCTGTGCCAGCCTGTTTAAAGTTTCCACAAACTGAGCAATGCTTTCATCTCCTACTTGAGTCCTTGGGTGAAACTGGAGCCACTCCATGATGATCATTAGCTTTGGAGAGTAATGCTCTTCAAGATTCTCCATTGGAAGGATCTATAGTTCCAATTGGCCCACCACTTCTCCAGCTGGCTCCTGCAACTGAAGACTGTTCAGTGTATTTATTTTGTTTTACTGTCTCCTCAATGCTCCCCTTTAAACTCTAGAGACTAGTGACTTGATTTTTTTTTTAAATGACCCAGCCATACAGCAAAGCATTCCTTCTTTTCAAATGTGTCAGATACTGCCTGGAATCTCACTGTCTCAGATCGGAAAAACCCGCTCTTTTAAAACCCACACAGATTTCTTTTTTCTTACTTGCTCTTCCTGCACTGACCCTTCAGTTGATAATACTGTTTCTGATTTTCCAAACCTTCTAATATTCAAAGTGTGAGGACTCACAGTGATTTATTTCTATTTTAGGATCCTTTCCTAATGTTCTCAATGAAATAAAATCCCAATATGTTGCTAATTTTCTTTTTGAAACATCCTCACCTATGTTAGGGGCTGTGGATTTTAAACAAAAAGAGAAAGATATGGTTGGCATGCATAGATTCACACTAACAACAACAGATTTATTGAACGAGTTGTTGTCTGTACAGAGAACAAACTAAAACTAAAAGCAGGAGCCTCTGAAGCAGCCCAATCACACCAACATCAAATCATATAACCTGTTCTTAAAGTAATCATGCAACCATTTAAATATGTAACAATATTATTAATGGTTTATGTCTTCATAAATCATTTCAGACTGAGATGAGGAGAAAATTCTTCACCCAGCGTGGTGAACCTGTGGAATTCTCTACCACAGAAAACAGTCAAGAGAAAAATATTGTATGTTTTCAAGGAGGAGCTAGATATAGCTCGAGGCTAATGGAATCAAAGGATATGAGGGAAAAGAGAGAACAGCTTACTGAGATGGATGATTAGCCATGATCATAATGAATGACAGAGCAGGTTCGAAGGGCCAAATGGCCTATTCTTGCTCTAATTTATATGTTTCTATGTTAATTGTCACTAGCTCCACAACTCTCCATGATCTCTGCAAACTTAGAAATATTACTCTCTGCATCTTCATTTAAGTCATCAATATGTATTGCAATTTGCCAAGGCCCCAGCACTGATGCTTGCAACACTCCACTCATTATATCCTGTCGGTTTGAAAATTCTACATTTATCACTGTAGTTTGTTAGCTGTCCTTTAACCAATCTTTGATCTACGCTATTGTAATTCAGGTCAGAAATGCCAAAATGTTTTGTGAAGTCCATCTGAATTGTAAGTTTTGTAATTTGAATTTGGCTCAGGTAAGCATGGGATGCTTCATTCCAGGTATGATTCAAATGACCCACTAGGGAGCTTCTCTCAAACTAAGTTTATTAAGAATGTAGACGATATGTATGGAAAGAAAATTAGTGATAACGTTTATCAATTACAAACAAAAACAAAATAATCACGATAATGTATAAAAAAAATCTAAAATGTTCCAATCAAACAAAACTTTCCATAGAAATAAAACTCTTTCCACAGGTTTAACATAGCAAAAACCATTGTTCACATGATACTGAGATTGAATCCTTTGGATGAATGCTGCAGTTCTCTTGATACATATACAGACAAGCTTGGAGTCAGAACAGTTTCCCAGAACATCAGGGAGAGATTCTGGTTGAGCCACCAACAGCAGATTCTCTACTCCAGGAAGGCTGGAAGCCTTACTTTCAGCTAACTAGTAGAATTTCCAAAACTAGGGAGATAGAGAAATACTTCCTTTCAGCTAGATGTCTCTTCTAAACTAAAACTACTGCCAGCCAAAACTGAAAATGAAACATTAAATTGACTAGGAAGGGAAACAAACTGTCCAAAACATATGTCGTTTCTCCTAACAATGTAGGATCATAA
Source organism: Sphyrna mokarran (assembly GCA_024679065.1). Taxonomy (NCBI): domain Eukaryota; kingdom Metazoa; phylum Chordata; class Chondrichthyes; order Carcharhiniformes; family Carcharhinidae; genus Sphyrna; species Sphyrna mokarran. The sequence continues at coordinate 1,634,773 of JAGIQG010000015.1, forward strand.
AGATCCCAGAGTAAAAATAAACAATCTCCACTTAAGAAGCAATAAAAGGATTTCTACAGACAACTCAGCAACACTGAGAACATGACTTTTAAAAAAATCTCTTAAAGGTACACAAATGTCACAATGCTAATATATTATTCCCAACTTAGCAAAAGTTATGGGGATAGGGTGCAGGGGTGGGCCTGTTGAGATGCTCTTTTGCAGAGTTGGTGCAGACTTATCGGGCTGAATGGCCTCCTTCTTCACTGTAGGGATACTATGAGACCATGTCATTCTTAACTCTTTATGTGGTACTTTACTGAATGCATATTGGAAATCTGGGTATATTTCCTGTCTTCCTTTAATTACTCTACTAGTTACATCCTCCATAAATGCTAATAAATTTGTTAACTATGGTTTCCCTTCATAAAATCATCTTGATTTTGTCTGACTATCCTGTGATTTCCTAAGTATCTTGTTAAGCCTTTCAGAATTATCAGTTCCGGCAATTTCCTGTCAACTGACGTTAGGAGTCAAAGCCAGATCTATACGGTTCAGCAAATCTATTAACACTGGAGGAAAAGCTCTTTAAAAATCCTTACACTTAGCACTTACTTGAATGATCGAGGGGTGTCATCTGCCCATCCACCTTGCCGGCGTGCAGGTTTACTTGAGGGACCCTGCAACAAATGCAAAGTGATTTAATTAGTAGAGTTTCCTACCACCAGAACACAGTGCAGCAAGGATCAGTATGTAACTGTACTCTGGGAGAGTCAGTGTGTGTGTAACTGTACCCAGGGAGAGTCAGTGTGTGTGTGTAAATGTACCCTGGGAGAATTAGTACGTGTGCGATTGTGTCTTGAGAGAGTCAATGCGTGAGAATCCCAGAGAAAATCTGTACATGATTTGATTTATTATTATCACATGTATTGGGGTACAGTGAAAAGCATTGTTAATTGCAGGCAATACTGACAAAGCATACCATTCATAGAGTCCAACACATTTTTCTGGTAGCACAAGCTTCCAGAGCACTGCTCCTGATGAAAGCTCATGATTGCAAATAAACCTGTTGGACTTTAACCTGGTGTTGTGAGACTATTTTCTGTGCCCACACTGTCCAACACAGGACTGTCCACATCATATTCATAGAGTACACAGGGAAGAAGAAAAGGAGAGGGTGCAAATGTAGTGTTACAGAGATAGCTAGGGTGTACAGAAGGATTAACTTAATATAAGGTAGGTCCATTCAAAAGTCTGATGGCAGCAGGGAAGAAGCTATTCTTGAGTCAGCTGGAATGTGAATTGACTTCAGTATCTTTTGCCCAATGTAAAAAGATGAAAGAGTGCATGGTCAAACTGCATGGAGGTTCTTAATTATGCTAGCTCCTTTCCCGAGGCAGCAGGAAGTGTAGACAGAGTCGACGGATGGGAGGCTGATATGTGTGATGGACTGGGCAACATTCATAATCCTTTGTAATACTTTGCAGTTTTTGTCAGAGCAGGAGCCATACCAAGCTGTGATACATCCAAAAAGAATGCTTTCTGTGGTGTAAAAATTGGTGAGAATTATAGCAGACATACCAAATTTCCTTTGCGTCCCGAGAAAGTAGAGGCATTTGTGAGTTTTTTTTTAACTATAGTATTGATGTGGAGGGGCCAGGACAAGTTGTTGATGATCTGGTCACCTACATCTTGAAGATCTCGACCATTTCCATTTCATCCTACAGACAGAGGTATATCCTCACCTATACTTCCTGAAGTCGATGATAATCTCCTTCATTTACTGACACTGAGGCAGAGATTATTATCATTGCACTAGCTGACCAGGTTCTCTATCTCTTTTCTGTACTCCGTCTCATTGTGTGAGATCCAACCCACAATGGTCACCAGCAAACTTGAAAATCGAATTGGAGGGGAATTTCACCAGTGATAGGTATATAAGGAGTATAGGAGGGAGCTAAGGACACAGCTTTGCAAGGCACTGGTGTTGAAGTGATCATGGAGAAGGTGTCGTTGCCTATCCTCACTGATTGCGATCTGTGGATTAGAAGTCTAGAATCCAGTTGTAGAAGGAGGAGCCGAGCACCAGGCCACAGAGATTGGAGACGGAGGGAAGGAAATCTGCCATCCTTACCTGGTCTGGCCAACATGTGACTCCAGACCACACAGTGTGGTTGACTTTTACATATCCTCCGAAATGGTCGAGCAAGCCACTCCGTTCAGGGGCAATGAGGGAAGGGCAATAAATGGTCGCCGGCCAGTGACCCCCACCTTCTATAAATGAACTTTAAAAAAAATTTTTTCAAAAAGCTCTTTTAAAATTGCTCAGCTTTTGTTATGAGATGCTGCCTTTCCCAGGAGTAGCTGTAACCAGAGACCTCACACTAATCCTTTAAGTCATGATATGGAGATGTTGGTGTTGGACTTATCTTTGATTTTTTTGTTTTGATTTTTATTTGATTTAATGTATTATTGTCACATGTATTAACATACAGTGAAAAGTAGTTTCTTGTGCGCTAAACAGACAAAACATACCGTTCATAGAGAAGGAAACATAGAACATAGAACAATACAGCACAAACAGGTCCTTCGGCCCACGAGTTGTGCCGATCACATCTACCAATCCACAGACCTATCTATAACCCCCTATCCTATTCTTTTCCATATACTCATCCAGAAGTCTTTTAAAAGACTCCAGTGAGTTTGCCACAGCAACCTCCAACGGCAGTCGGTTCCATTCACTCACCACCCTCTGAGTGAAAAACCTACCCCTGACATCTCCTTTGTATTTGCTTCCCTGCACCTTAAATCTGTCCTCTCGTATTGACCATTTCCGCTCGGGGAAATAGTCTCTGAGAGTCCACTCTATCTATTCCTCTCAACATTTTATAAACCTCTATCAGGTCGCCTCTCAACCTACGTCTCTCCAGTGAGAAGAGTCCTAGCTCCCTCAACCTATCTTCATAAGGCCTGCCTCCCAATCCAGGCAGCATCCTTGTAAATCTCCTCTGCACTCTCTCAATAGCCTCTACATCCTTCCTATAGTAAGGCGGCCAGAACTGCGCACAATACTCCAAGTGGGGTCTGACAAGAGTCTTATAGAGCTGCATCATTACCTCCTGACTCCTAAACTCTATTCCTCGATTAATGAAGGCCAGTACACTGTACGCCTTCTTGACCACTTCCTCCACCTGCGATGCCGATTTAAGAGTCCTATGGGCCCGGACCCCAAGATACTTCTGCTTTACAACACAGCTAAGACTCCTACCCCTTATATTGTACTCCTTCATCCCTATACAAGGAAGTGTAGAATGTAGTGTTACAGTCATAGCCAGGGTATAGAGAAAGATCAACTTAATGCAAGGTAACGCCATTCAAAAGTCTGACAATAGCAAGAAAGAAGCTGTTTTGAGTCAGTTGGTATGTAACCTCAGACTTCTGTATCATTTTCCCAACAGAAAAAAGTGGAAGAGAGAATATCCAGAGTGCACAGGGTCCTTAATTCTGCTGGCTGCTTTCCCAAGATATCAGGAAGTGTAGACAATGCCAATAGATGGGAAGCTGGTTTGCGTGCTGGATTGGCCTACATTCACAACCTCTTATAGTTTCTTGTGGTCTTGGGCAGAGCAGGAGCCATACCAAGCTGTGATACAACCAGGAAGAATGCTTTGTATGGTGCATCTGTAAAGGTTGCTGAGAATTGACTGAGAGTCAAAATTTGACATGTCAAATTTCCTTAGTCTGCTGATTAAGTAAAGGCATTTTTAGGCTTTCTTAACTATAGTTTTAGCATGGGGGGACCAGGACAGGTTGTTGATGATCTGGACACCTAAAAACTTGAAGCTCTCGACACTTCTACTTCATCCTTAACCCTTTAAGGCAAAGTTAATTTTAAAAAAATGACTTCTTCTGGAATGTTCTTAGTCCTTGAAGATGAATCGTTTTTGTGGTCAAGATCAAATATTGAGATGAGGAGTGAGCTGGACATAGACACAAACTCTCGCTCTTGTACAATCTCATCATCATTGTTATTAATTACTTTTTTATTTTAAATCTCAGGTTTCTTTGAGCTTGCATTATTTTTGCTCAGCAAGTTGTTTCTTTCCTTCAAACTCAACTTATTTTTTGACCTTTTTTGTATGTTTCAGAAATTCAGTCACCACCCTTCCCCCGAAATAAAATGGAAACATGGCATCACTCACTTCAGAAGTTGCACGCTCACTTTTCATTTGTTCATACTAATTGAAAGTTCTTTATGCTTTTTAATATTAATAAAGGTTTTGATATAGAATTAATTATTGTATGTAAAATAATAAAGATTTTTAAAATGCTTAAGAAGCTTCAATGAAACTAAATTAAATGCAATTTTATCAGTTTAGCGTGGCCCTTTCCCTTGCTTTTCCTTGCTGAGTTTTCCAATGTCATGCATTTCTCTACTTTATACTGCACAAACTTCTCAGCGAGGAACAGAGGATTGTCTTCATGTGTGAAACGACTTGTTCAGACAGAGACATACTGTCTCTGAGAGCATTGCAAAGCAATTCATTTCCATCAGTGAAATTTTATTGACAAGAATAGCCATTCAGTTCAGAATTCAGGCCCCATCATCTCACTCAGTAGCTTCATGTGCGCTCTGCAGATTTTATGACTTTGATGTCCACAATTTTGCTTCATTGGGAAAGGTTTCCTCATGCTTTGTATGAAATCATTGCTGATCTTCTCTGATGTGATAAACACCAATTCCACAGCAAAAAGCACAGACAGCAGTGTTTTGTTTGAATAAACCAACTGTCCAACAGGGTAAAACAAACATTCAGCAAACTTCCTTCTCTTAGGCACTAACATTTTGTCAAATGCACTTTGCAAATTACAGCAAAAGAAATCATGATCTGTACCCCAATGAGTGTCAGTGTGTGTGGAACCCGTATCCCAGTGAGAGTCAGTGTGTGTGGGACCTGTACCCCAGTGAGAGTCAGTGTGTGTAGGACCCATATCCCAGTGAGAGTCAGTGTGTGTGGGACCTGTACCCCAGTGAGAGTCAGTGTGTGTGGGACCTGTACCCCAGTGAGAGTCAGTGTGTGTGGGACCTGTACCCAGTGAGAGTCAGTGTGTGTGGGACCGTATCCCAGTGAGAGTCAGTGTGTGTGGGACGCTACCCAGTGAGAGTCAGTGTGTGTGGGACCTGTACCCCAGTGAGAGTCAGGTGTGTGGACCCGTACCCCAGTGAGAGTCAGTGTTGGGACTACCCGGGTGGTGTGGGACCGTATCCAGTGAGAGTCAGTGTGTGGGACCGTACCCCAGTGAGAGTCGGTGTGTGTGGAACCCATACCCCAGTGAGTGTCAGTGTGTGTGGAACCGTATCCCAGTGAGAGTCAGTGGTGTGGGACTCGTACCCCAGTGAGAGTCAGTGTGTGTGGAACCCATACCCCAATGAGTGTCAGGTGTGTGGGAAACGTACCCCAGTGAGAGTCAGTGTGTGTGGGACCTGTACCCCAGTGAGAGTCAGTGTGTGTGGGACCTGTATCCCAGTGAGAGTCAGTGTGTGTGGGACTCGTACCCCAGTGAGAGTCAGTGTCTGTGGGAACCGTATCCCAGTGAGAGTCAGCGTGTGTGGGGTCCGTATCCCAGTGAGAGTCAGTGTGTGTGGGATCCGTATCCCAGTGAGAGTCAGTGTGTGTGAGACCTGTACCCCAGTGAGAGTCAGTGTGCGTGTGTGTGTGTGTGTGTGTGTGTGTGTGTGTGGAACCTGTACCCCCCCACCCCATGAGAGTCAGTGTACGTGAACCCGTACCCCAGTGAGTCAATATGTGTGGAACCCATACTCAGTGAGAGTGTGAGTGTGTTTGAACATAGAACATAGAACATTACAGCGCAGAACAGGCCCTTTGGCCTTCGATGTTGCACCGACCAATTATGAAAAAAGCAATGACCCTCCAAACTAAACCATTCCCTTCTCTTCCATAAACTTATCAACTAACCTCTTAAACGCCACAAAACTTGGCGCATCTACAACTGCCGCAGGCAGGGCATTCCACTCCCTAACCACCCTCTGGGTAAAGAACCTACCTCTGATATCCGTCCTATAACTATCACCCCTTAATTTAAAGCTGTGTCCCATCGTGCTAGCTTTCTCCATCCTAGGAAAAAGGCTATCACTGTCCACCCTATCTAAACCTCTAATCATCTTATATGTTTCAATAAGGTCTCTCTTAGCCGCCTTCTTTCTAACAAAAACAACCTCAAATCTCTCAGCCTCTCTTCATAAGACCTGCCCTCCATACCAGGCAACATCCTGGTAAACCTCCTCTGTACCCTTTCCAATGTCTCCACATCTTTCTTATAATGCGGGGACCAGAACTGTACACAATACTCCAAGTGCGGCCGCACTAGAGTTCTGTACAGTTGCAACATGACGTTGCGGCTCCGAAATTCAATCCCCCTACCAATAAAAACTAAGACTCCATATGCCTTCTTAACAACCTTATCGACTTGACTGCCTACTTTCAGGGATCTATGCACAAATACACCAAGATCCCTCTGTTCATCAACACTATTAAGAATCCTACCATTAGCCCTATACTCTACACATTTAGTATTCCTGCCAAAGTGCATTACCTCACACTTTTCCACATTAAACTCCATTTGCCACCTCTCAGCCCAGCTCTGCAACTTGTCCAAGTCTCAAACTTTGTGTGTGTGTGGAACCTGTACCCCCCGCAGTGAGAGTCAGTGTATGTGAACCCATACCCCAGTGAGAGTCAGTGTATGTGTGTGGAACCTGTAATCCAGTGATTGTTAAAAGCAGAAATGTCTAAGTTGCAAGGATGTACTGGCCTTGGAAAGGGTCCAGAGGTTAACAAGAATGATCCCTGAAATGAAGAGCTTGTCGAATGAGGATCGGTTGAGGACTGTAATCATTGGAGTTTAGAAGGATAGGGGAGAATCTTATTTAAACTTACAGGATACTGAGAGGCCTGGATAGAGTGGATATGAAGAGGACATTTCCACTAATAGGAAAAACTAGAACCAGAGGGCACAACCTCAGGCTATTGCGACAAGAGAGGAGAAGAAATTTCTTCAGCTAGAGAGTGGTGAATCTGTGGAACTCTTTGCCACAAAAGGCTGTGGAAGCCAAGTCACTGAGTGTCTTTAAGACAGAAATAAATTCTTGATTAATAAGAGAATCAGGTGTTACATCAGCCAAGATTGAACGGTGGAGCTGACTCAATGAGTCGAGTGACCTAATTCTGCTCCTATGTCTTACGGTCTAATATGCAGCTATGTAAGGATTTAATATTTTGGTTTTACAGAAGGGGACACTCTTGATTCAATAAATGTTTGATTTGCTTCAACTTAATTGTCAAAAATAAATTTCTGAGGAATGCTGAGAGATCACATTGCTTAAAATAAGAGATGACTAATTGGAGTGTGGGAAAAAGGCTGTTTGGGAGGCTGAGGGCACATTCTCTTCCCGGGAATCTGTGATCCTGGCACAGATACAACAAGAATTAATCCACCCTTAGCGTGTCCAAAGATAGGCTCTCCCGCAAAAGGGGCTGGATCACAGCATTATACTTTATTCAGTCAGAGGTAGAAGGCAGTGCTGCTTCAAAGCAGTGGTCGCAGGGCAGATACACACAGCAACAGGGTATTTTGTGTCCATGGGTTTGTGGGTGTCTGCTGTATGTATTCACATCTACATGGTATCATGACCCTAATTTCCTTCTGTTACAAGAGTGAAATATTGTGTAAGATACACTAACTTATTCCTAACTTATTGAATGTTAACAGCTCCTTGCGTTTTTAGCTGTCAGCTGTGGCTCAGTTGGTAAGGACACTTGCCTCTGAATTAGATGGTTATAGGAGCATAGGGAACCAACACTATAACCCATTGCTTTCTCCATAGCAATACCTGAGCTAATCAAATTCAACTTGCCAACCAATCAGCACCTTCTCCTGATGCATGAATTGTTATGATTGTTTGAAATTTGGCTTCCATGTGTTTGTCCTGATGCATAAGAAAATACCAATAAGGTCCATTCAGTCCCTCGAGCCTACCTTGCCATTCAATAAGTTCATGGATGATCTGACTGTGGCCTTAACACCACATTCTCGCCTATTCCTGATAACCTTTAACTCCCTTGTTAGTCAGGAATCTATCTATCTCTGTTATAAAACTATTCAGTGCACCACCTTCTGGGGAAGAGAGTTCCAAAGATTCACAACCTTCACAGAGACAAAATTTCTCATCTTTACCTTAACTGGGAGACCTTTTATTTCTAAACTGTGTCCCCTGATTCTAGATTCTCCTATAAGAAGAAACATCCTCTCAGCATCTACTCTGTCAAGTTCCCCCAGGATCTTATATATTTTAATTAGATAACCTCTCTAATCTCCAATGAATACTGGATCAGTCTGTCCAAATATTTCTCACAATATAACTCCCTTCCCACGGATCAGTCAAATGAACTTCCTCTGAACTACTTCCAATGTATTTACAATCCTCTTCATTAAGGAGCATAAAACTGTACACAACACTCCAGATGTGCTCTCATCAAAGCCCTCAAAACTATAGCAAACCATCTTTACTTTTATATTCAATTTGTCTTTCTAATCACTTGTTGTATCTGCATATTAACATTTCCTGATTCATGAATCAAGTATCACAATGTTCTAATGATGTTGAGGGGTTGTGGGTTTTAAACAAAAAAAGATGTGGTTTGTGTACATAGATTCAAAATAACAACAACAAAGTTTATTGAGAAGCTATTCCCTGTAAATATAGAAAATGAAGCTAAACAGGAATCTTTAAACACCCCAATGACATCACCATTAAATCATATGAACAGCTCTTAAAACAGCTGTGCAACCACTTAAATCTATAACATCCCTCCCTCGTTATTTCTGTGGTCATATCAACAAATTACTACCATATTATACATAGGGTCGGTAATACACTAGACAGAGTACTATGCAGCATTAATTATTATATACAGCCAATAAGAAAGTCGATTATGAGGATATCTTTCATTGTATTCAGCATTCAGGAATTTGGCTGTCCATAACCCAGGAATATGATTTGGAACTTCAGCAGACATTCTTTCTCTCAGAACTGAGTCTGTATCATTCTCACTCATGTAGCAGCAGCAACACAATCAAAGGCAACTCAGAGTTAACTAAGTTTTCCGTAACAGTATTCACAACACTCAAGAATGAAGAAATTGGTATTTCTAAAGACCTGTTTTTGTTAAAACTATGATTGGCACCCATTTCTCTCCTGTGGCATAATTACACACTAACATCTAACAACCTGAGATTGTTGTTGAATCTCTGAAGTTTCTTGCAGTAATAACAAATCTAACACAGTTCTCAGGGTTCTCTTTAAGAATAGTAATGCAGGTGAACTTTGGTAGTCGCATGAATGTTTCAATAAGATGCCAAAACGTTATTCACAATGTGATAACAAACCTTGCTGTCTTGAAGCTTTTAAAGAATGTTTCAAGGATTGTATGAATCTTTCAGCTAATGCATTGGTTGATGGATGGTGATGGTAAAATGCAGGTTTTATATACTGAATACAATTTACTTTGAAATCATCTTTGAAGTCTTGAAATAAACTGTGAACATTATCACCAACAATCTACTCTGGATTATGAAATCTTGTAAACATTTTGTCAAGTTTTTCAATCGTTTCTTCAGTTGTAGTAGGTCTGATAATCAGAACTTTTGGACATTTTTACTGTGCATCAATTATGACAAAGAAAGTGTAACTCTCACAGATCAAAAAAAATCTACATGCAATCATTACCATGGCATTTTAAGCCACTCAAAGATGTAAAGGAAACATCAGTGGTGTATTTATTCGTGCACAGAATCAACACTGTCCCATTTTTTCTTCAATCTGAGAATCCAGACCCAGTCACCAAAAAGAACTTTATGCTAATTTCTTCATCCGGGCTATACTAGGATGTCCTTCATGTAGGAATGATCTCTTGGATTCCCTACAATAGACACCCACCTTAAACAGACAACTCAAGCTTTATTGACACACAGATTTTAAATCAGGATGCACTCGATGTGTTCCAGCTATCATTCCTTTCAATACTACATCCGTTATGAGATCATTTCTGGTATGTCTCTGGATTTCAGAAGTTGTCCCAAGCAAATGGTCTACTAATGACAAAAAAGAATATTAGCGAAACTGGATGGTGGCATCTGCTCAATAGGTAAAGTTAAGTATGACAATGCATCAGCATTAGCATGGCACTCTGATTGAGTGTGCAAACAAGATCAGTGACCAACTTTATAATCAGCAAGCACTTTGGAGATAATGACCACAATTCGGTGTTCTTCATTATTGCAATGGAAAGGGATAGGGTCACACGGCAGGGCAAGGTTTATAATTGGGGCAGAGATAATTATGATGCATTTAGGCAAGAATTAGGGAGCATAAGATGGGTAAGATGTCAGGTATTGACACAAACGAAAAGTAGAGCTTGTTCAAGGAACAAATACTGTGTGTCCTTGATGGGTATGTCCCTGGCATGCAGTGAGGAAACAGCCGAGTGAGGGAACTATGGTTCACAAAGGAGATTGAATGTCAAGAGGAAGAAGGAATTGTATGTAAGGATGAAAAAATAAGGTTCAGTTGGGTCGCTTGAGGGTTACAATGACCAAGGAATGAGTTAAAGAAAGGGCTTAGGAGAGCAAGGAGGGACATGGGAAGTCCTTGGCAGGTCGGATTAAGGGAAACCCCAAAGCTTTTTACTTTTATGTGAGGAATAACAGAATGGCCAGGGTGAGGTTAGGGCCAGTCAAGGACAGTGGTGGGGATTTGTACATAGAATCAGAAGAGATAGGCGAGGCATTGAATGAATACTTTTCTTCAGCGTTCACTAAGAAGGGGGCCATGTTTTTGAAGATGAAAGTGTGATACAGACTGTTAGGATGGAGGAAGTAGATGTTCTGAGGGAAGATGTATTAGCAATTTTGAAAAACTTGAGGGTCAGTAAGTCCCCAGGGCCAGACAGGATACATCCCAAGATACTTTGGGAGGCAAGGGATAAGACTGCAGATCCTTTAGCTTTGACCTTTGGGTCCTCATTTTCCACAGGGATTGTGACATAGAGATACCAGTGTTGGACTGGGGTAAACACAGTAAGAAGTCACACAACATTAGGTTAGAGTCCAACCAGTTTATTTGAGAGAATCCCATAAGCTTTTGGAAACGGTGTTCATTTGTCAGATGTGTGGAAGATTCTGGTCAGAGAAGGACATATAAAGTAAAAACTTGATGTCTGTGTCATATGCACAATCTTCTTGGAGATCCTCTCCACTTGGATCTGGCAGTTTGCGGTGTCGATGATAGTCATGATGTCGAGATGCCGTCGTTGGACTAGGATAAACATAGTAAGAAGTCTCACAATACCAGGTTAGAATCCAACCAGTTTATTTGATACTAATCCCACAAGTTTTCAGAAACAGTGTTCCTTTGTCACAGGGATTGTGCCAGAGGACTGGAGAGTGGCAAATGTTGAAAAGAAATAGGAATGACCCTGGTGATTATAGGTCAGTTAGTCTTACTTTGGTGGTCAGTAAGTTAATGGAAAGGATCCTGAGAGATAGGATTTATGACCATTTGGAAAGATGCAGTTTAATTCAGGATAGTCAGCACAGTTTCCTGAGAGGTAAATCCCGCCTCACAAATTTGATTGAATTCTTTAAGGAGGTAACAAAGTGTGTAGACAAAGGTAGAACAGTTGATGCCGTACACATGGATTTTAGAAAGGCGTTTGATAAGACTCCCCATGGTAGGCTCATGAAGGTAAGGAGTTGTGGGATAGAAGGAAATTTGGATAAGTAACTGGCTGTCTCATAGAAGTGATGTACTCATAGAAGACAGAGGGTGGTGGTGGAGGGAAAATTTTCAGACTGGAGGTATACCACAGAGATCAGTGCTGGGTCCTTTGAAATTTGTGATTTTTATCAATGACTTGAAAGAGGGGGCTGACGGATGGGTTAATAAATTTGCTGATGACACCAACATTAGTTGATGAGGTGAAGGGCTCTTGTAGGCTGCAAAGAGACACTGATTGGATGCAGAGCTGGGTCGAAAAGTGGCAGATGGAGTTTAACCCTGATAAGTGTGAGGTGATTCATTTTGGTAGGACAAATTTGAATGTGGATTACAGGGTCAACGGCACAGTTCTGAGGAATGTGAAGGAACACAGAGATCTTGGGGTTCATATCCATAGATCTCTGAAGGTTGCCACTCAAGTGGGTAGAGCCGTGAAGAAGGCTTATAGTGTGTTAGCGTCTACTAATGGGGGTTAGAATTTAAGAGCCGTGGGGTTATGATGCAACTATATCGGACCTTGATGAAACCATATTTGGAATATTGTATGCAGTTCTGGTTACCTCACTATAAGAAGGATGAGGAAGCATTGGAGAGAGTGCAAAGAAGATTTACCAGGATGCTGCCTGATTTGGAGGGTGGGTCTTATGAGGAAAGGTTGAGGGAGCTGGGGCTTTTCTCTTTACAGTGGAGGAGGATGAGAGGTGACTTAATAGAGGTCTATAAGATGATGAGGGGGATAGATAGAGTGGATGTGCAGAGACTATTTTCTCGGGTGGATGTAGCTGTTACTAGGGAGCATAACTATAAGGCTCATTGTGGGAGATATAGGAGGGATGTCCGAGGTAGATTCTTCACTCAAAGAGTGGTTGGGGTGTGGAATGTACTGCCTGCTGTGATAGTGGAGTCGGATACTTTAGATCAAGTGGTTATTGGATAGCCACATGGAACAACCAGAATGATAGGGAGAGGGATTGCTTGATCTTGGGTTTGGACATAGTTCGGCAATGCTTTCAACTTCCATTTGATTCCTTCGGTGAAGCATGAACCACTCCGTGAAGATCAGTGACAATAAACAGTAAAGCTGCTTCAGGATCTTTATCAAGTCATCGTTGGTTTTGGTTCCAGCTTTGCTGGATGAAGCAAATTCTGAAGCAAATTAAAGGTTTTGTTTCCTATTAAACTGAGAAAAGTTGATACGAACAATCTGTTTGCAATTTTATTGACTTGTATACAGTGCTGAAAATGCTTAGCAAAGGAACTCCATGATTCATAGAGTCATACAGGTTTACAGCATGGAAACAGGCCCTTCAACCCAACTTCTCCATGCAGCCCTTTTTTTAATCATTAAGTTAGTCCCAATTACTCGCATTTGGCCCATACCTCTCTATACCCATCTTACCTATATAACTATCTAAACGCTTTTTAAAAAACGAAATTGTACTCGCCTCTACTGCTACCTCTGGCAGCTCACTCAGACACTCACCACCCTCTGTATGAAAAAAATTGTCTGTCTGGACACTTTTGTAACATTTTCTTCATTGAAAGTACCCATGATTGTTCCTGTGGAGCAGCACGGAGAGGCAGCGATTTGGGCGAGTGTAAAGTTCGAGTTTAAAGTAATTTTTAACATTTTCTTTTTGGTTAAAGTAGCGAGCGGTGGCAGTTTTTTGCCATTTTTTAAACTAACTGGAAACCGGAAGTCATCATTAGGAGGCTTGCCGGTAGTTGTAGTTTTTATCTCTAACTCTATAAATTGGAAATGCAGAACACTGCATTTGCCTGACAAAGGCACAAGAGTGTCGAAAGCTCGCAGATTTACTATCAAATAAATCGGTTTGATTTAAAATTGGTGTTGCTAAATTCTTACTGAGTTCTATAAATTGGTACAGAGAGGAAACCCGATACTCTACACAGGTAGAGTATCCCACCCTCCCCCCTCCTGTAACCTAATAATAAAAGTGTGTGGGAAGTTTTTTTTTCTCTCCTAGAAATTAAAGTATCAGAGATGGCAGTGCAGGCAGTACGTTGCACCTCCTGCGGTATGTACAAGGTGAGGGACACCAGTAGTGTTCCTGCTGATTATACCTGCAGGAAGTGTGGCCATTTGCAGCTCCTTGAGGATCGTGTTAAGGAGCTGGAGCTGGAATTAGAGGAACTCAGGATAATTCGGGAGGTTGAGGAGGATATTGACAGGAGTTACAAAGAGATAGTCACTCCTAAAAGTGATTCCTGGGTAACTATTAGGAAGAGGGGTAAGAAGCAATCAGGGAGACAATCCCCTGGGGCTATTCCCCTCCAAAATAAGTTTTCTGTCCTGGAGGCTACAGTTGAGGAGGAATCAACTGGAGATAGCCAAAGGGAGCAGGTCTCTGGGGGTGAGCCTGCTGGGAATGCTCAGGTGGGTAGGGGGAATAAGATATTGGGCCTGGTAATTGGAGACTCCATAGTTAGGGGGACAGATAGGAGAGTAAATAGTAATAAACAGGACTCAGGGCTGGTGTGTTGCCTCCCAGGGGCCGGGGTCCAGGATGTCTCAGAGCGGGTTTTTAAGATTCTTAAGGGAGAGGGGAGTCAGCCCCAAGTCATAGTTCATGTAGGGACACATGATGTAGGTAGGACAAGGGAAGGGATATTAAACAGAAATTTATGGAGTTGGGGTGGAAGCTGAGGGCCAAAACAGACAGAGTGGTTATCTCTGGACTTTTGCCTGTGCCACGGGATAGTTTAGAGAAGAACAGAGAGAGGGAATGTTTGAACTCGTGGCTGCGGGGATGGTGCAGGAGGGAGGGGTTCAGGTTCCTGAACAATTGGGACTCATTCTGGGATAGGTGGGACCTCTACAAGAGAGATGGTCTGCACCTGAACCAGAGGGGAACCAATATCTTGGGGGGAAAATTTGCAAAGGCTATGCAAGGGGGTTTAAACTGATTCAGATGGGGGGTGGGATCCTGAGTAGTTTGGATGTTAAGAGGGACAAGAATAGGGGGGTCATAGATGAGAACTGTAAAGCACAGCAGCGTACGAGTGGAGTAGGGCATGGTTTGAAATGCATATACTTTAATGCAAGAAGTATTCGCAATAAGGTGGAGGAACTTGCAGCTTGGACCAGTACCTGGAACTTCGATGTTGTGGCCATTTCAGAGACTTGGGTAGAGCAGGGACAGAAATGGTTGTTGCAGGTTCCGGGGTTCAAATGCTTCAGTCGGAGTAGAGAAGGAGGTAGAAGGAGGGGAGGAGTGGCATTATTAGTCAAAGACTAATCTGTCACAGTGACAGAAAGGAAGTTTGATGAGGACTTGTCTGTTGAGGTAGTCTGGGCTGAGATTAGAAACAGGAGAGGAGAGGTCACCCTATTGGGAGTCTTTTATAGACCTCCTAAAAGTTCTAGAGAGGTAGAGGAAAGGATTGCAAAGTCGATCCTGGACAGGAGTGAAAGTAATAGGGTAATTGTTATGTATTTAACTTTACTAATATTGATTGGAATAGCTATAGCTCTAGCTCGTTAGAGGGGTCAGTTTTTGTACAAAGTGTGCAGGAAGGTTTTTTGACTCAGTATGTCGATAGGCCAACTAGAGGTGAGGCTACATTGGATTTGGTGCTGGGCAATGAGCCAGGCCAGGTGTTAGGCTTGGAAGTTGGTGAACACTTTGGTGATAGTGACCACAAATCGGTTACGTTCACCTTAGTGATGGATAGGGATAGGCATGTAGTTGGGGGCAGTAGTCATAGCTGGGAGAATGGTAATTATAAGGCCATAAGGAGGGAATTAGGGTGCATAGATTGGACTAGGTGCATAGATGGCAAATGGAATTTAATCCGGATAAATGCGAGGTGATGCATTTTGGCCGGAAAAATGTAGAAGAGAGTTATAGGATAAAAGGTAAAACTATACGGAGCATAGAGACGCAGAGAGACTTGGGGGTGCAGGTTCACAAGTCTCTGAAGGTGTCCTCACAGGTGGAGAAGGTGATAAAGAAGGCGTATAGTATGTTAGCTTTCATAGAAAAGGGTATAGAATACAAGAGTAGGAGTTTGATGTTGCAGTTGTATAGAACTTTGGTTAGGCCTCACTTGGAATACTGCGCCCAGGTTTTCTGGTCTCCGTACTATCGGAAGGATGTGGAGTCCTTGGAGAGAGTGCAGAGGAGGTTTACCAGGATGCTGCCTGGTATGGAAGGACTGTCTTATGAGGAACGATTAGATAGACTGGGGTTGTTTTCCCTTGAAAGACGTCGGCTTAGAGGGGATCTCATAGAGGTGTATAAGATTATAAGGGGTATAGATAGAGTAAATGGAGGTAAACTTTTTCCACCTTTAGAAATGGATAGGACGAGGGGTCATGGCCATAGGGTGAGGGGGGCTATGTATAGGACGAATATTAGAGGGCAGTTTTTCACACAAAGGGTAGTGGGGGTGTGGAATGCACTGCCGAGTAAGGTGGTGGGAGCAGGCACGCTGGGGCTGTTTAAGGGTCTCTTGGACAGCCACATGAGCGGTATGCAGATAGAGGGATATATTAGGACTGTTTAACTACGGCTTTTTTCCACAGGTAATTCGGTCCATACTTGACCACAGAGCATGCAGAGGTGGTGCGGGTACAAGCTCTTGGATGTTGATTCATGTGGTTTAAAGTTGTTAAGAAGGCGTATGGAGTCTTAGCTTTTATTGGTAGGGGGATTGAATTTAGGAGCCGCAGCATCATGTTGCAACTGTACAAAACTCTAGTGCGGCCGCACTTGGAGTATTGTGTGCAGTTCTGGTCGCCACATTATAAGAAAGATGTGGAGGCATTGGAGAGGGTACAGAGGAGTTTACCAGGATGTGCCGGTATGGAGGGCAGGTCCTATGAAGAGAGGTTGAAGGATTTGAGGTTGTTTTCGTTAGAAAGGAGGCGGCTAAGGGGGATCTTATTGAAGCATATAAGATGATTAGAGGTTGGATAGGGTGGACAGTGATAGCCTTTCCTCAGGATGGAGAAAGCTAGCACGAGGGGACACAGCTTTAAATTAAGGGGTATGAGTTATAGGACGGATATCAGAGGTAGGTCTTTACTCAAAGAGTGATTAGGGAGTGGAATGCCCTGCCTGCAGCTGTTGTAGATGCGCCAAGTTTGGTGGCGTTTAAGAGGAGTTGATAAGTATATGGAGAGAAGGAATGGTTTAGTTTGGAGGGGCATTGCTTTTTATTTTGGTCGGGCACAACATCGAAGGCCGAAGGGCCTGTTCTGTGCTGTATTGTTATAGTTCTAGTTCTATGTCCGTCAGGCAATGAGTGATATGGTCGAGTAAGGGAACCATGGTGTAGGAAAATAGGGAATCATTGAAATGTGGAGCTTATTCAAGGAGCAGCTACTGCGAGTCCTTGATAAGTATGTCCCTGTCAGGCAAGGAGGAAATGGTCGAGTAAGGGAACCTTGGTGTACTAAAAAAGTTAATTCGCTGGTTAAAAGGAAAAAGGAGGCTTATGTCAGGATGAGGCTTGAAGGCTCAGTTAGTGCAATGGATAGCTATAGATTAGCCAGGAGGGAGCTAAAGAGTGAGTTGAGGAGAGCTAAAAGGGGACACGAGAAGACTTTGGCTGATAGGATCAAGGAGAATCCTAAAGCTTTCTTTAGATATGTTAAGAATAGAAGATTGGTTAGGGCAAGATTAGGGCCTGTCAGAGACAGCAGTGGGAAGTTGTGCGTGGAGCCTGAAGAGATTGGAGAGGCACTGAATAAATATTTCTCTTCGGTATTCACGCAGGGAGATGTAAATGTAGTTGTGGAGAACACTGGGATACAGGGTTGCAAACTGGAAAGTATTGAAGTAGATAAGGAGGATGTGCTAGATATTCTTGAGGGTTTGAAGTTAGATAAGTCCCCTGGGCCGGGCGGGATTTACCCTAGGATTCTCCGGGAGGCGAGAGAGGCGATTGCAGAGCCTCTGGCTCTGACCTTCAAGTCTTCGTTGGTTACGGGTATAGTGCCGGAAGACTGGAGGATAGCAAATGTGGTCCCATTGTTCAAGAAGGGGAATAGAGTCTTTCCGGGGAATTATAGGCCGGTGAGTCTTACTTCTGTTGTGGGCAAAGTATTGGAGAGAATTATTAGGGATAGGATTTGTAGTTATTTAGAGAGAAATGAATTGATTGAGGACAGTCAGCATAGTTTTGTGAAGGGTAGGTCGTGCCTTACTAACCTTATTGAGTTTTTTGAAAAAGTGACCAAAGAGGTGGATGCAGGTAAGGCAGTTGATGTAGAACATAGAACATAGAACATTACAGCACAGAACAGGCCCTTCGGCCTTCGATGTTGTGCCGACCAAAATAAAAAGCAATGCCCCTCCAAACTAAACCATTCCCTTCTCTTCCATATACTTATCAATTAACCTCTTAAACGCCACCAAACTTGGCGCATCTACAACAGCTGCAGGCAGGGCATTCCACTCCCTAATCACTCTTTGAGTAAAGAACCTACCTCTGATATCCGTCCTATAACTCATACCCCTTAATTTAAAGCTGTGTCCCCTCGTGCTAGCTTTCTCCATCCTAGGAAAAAGGCTATCACTGTCCACCCTATCTAAACCTCTAATCATCTTATATGCTTCAATAAGATCCCCTCTTAGCCGCCTCCTTTCTAACGAAAACAACCTCAAATCCTTCAACCTCTCTTCATAGGACCTGCCCTCCATACCAGGCAACATCCTGGTAAACCTCCTCTGTACCCTCTCCAATGCCTCCACATCTTTCTTATAATGTGGGGACCAGAACTGCACACAATACTCCAAGTGCGGCCGCACTAGAGTTTTGTACAGTTGCAACATGATGCTGCGGCTCCTAAATTCAATCCCCCTACCAATAAAAGCTAAGACTCCATATGCCTTCTTAACAACTTTATCCACTTGACTGCCTACTTTCAGGGATCTATTGACACATACACCAAGATCCTTCTGTTCCTCAACACTATTAAGAGCCCTACCATTAGCCCTATACTCTACACATTTATTGTTCCTGCCAAAGTGCATTACCTCACACTTTTCCACATTAAACTCCATTTGCCACCTCTCGGCCCAGCTCTGCAACTTGTCCAAGTCACTCTGTAAACTATAACACCCCTCTTCACTATCTACCACTCCACCACTTTAGTGTCATCTGCAAATTTACTGATCCATCCTCAATACCCTCATCCAGATCATTTATAAAAATTACAAACAGCAGGGGCCCCAAAACAGACCCCTGAGGCACACCACTCGTCACCGAACTCCACGATGAATATCTCCCATCAACCACCACCCTCTGTCTTCTATCTGCCAGCCAATTCCTAATCCAATTAGCTAAATCACCCTCTATCCACACATCTGCATTTTCTGTAGAAGTCTTCCATGGGCCACCTTATCAAACGCCTTACTAAAGTCCATACTTAATAAACTCCAACTTAATAAAGTTGATGTGGTATATATGGACTTTAGTAAGGCGTTCGATAAGGTGGCCCATGGAAGGCTTCTGCAGAAAATGCAGATGTATGGGATTGAGGGTGATTTAGCTAATTGGATTAGGAATTGGCTAGCAGATAGAAGACAGAGGGTGGTGGTTGATGGAAGTTATCCATCATGGAGTTCGGTTACAAGTGGTGCACCTCAGGGATCTGTTTTGGGGCCCCTGCTGTTTGTAATTATTATAAATGATCTGGATGAGGATATTGAAGGATGGATTAGTAAATTTGCAGATGACACTAAAGTCGGTGGAGTGGTAGATAGTGAAGAGGGGTGTTATAGTTTGCAGAGAGACTTGGACAAGTTGCAGAGCTGGGCCGAGAGGTGGCAAATGGAGTTCAATGTGGAAAAGTGTAGGTAATGCACTTTGGCAGGAATAATAAATGTGTAGAGTATAGGGCTAATGGTAGGATTCTTAATAGTGTTGATGAACAGAGGGATCTTGGTGTATTTGTTCATAGATCCCTGAAAGTAGGCAGTCAAGTCGATAAGGTTGTTAAGAAGGCATATGGAGTCTTAGCTTTTATTGGTAGGGGGATTGAATTTCGAGCCGCAACGTCATGTTGCAACTGTACAAAACTCTAGTGCGGCCGCACTTGGAGTATTGTGTGCAGTTCTGGTCCCCACATTATAAGAAAGATGTGGAGGCATTGGAGAGGGTACAGAGGAGGTTTACCAGGAATGTTGCCTGGTATGGAGGTCAGGTCTTATGAGGAGAGGCTGAGGGATTTGAGGTTGTTTTCGTTAGAAAGGAGGCGGCTAAGAGGAGACCTTATCGAAACATATAAGATGATTAGAGGTTTAGATAGGGTGGACAGTGATAGCCTTTTTCCTAGGATGGAGAAAGCTAGCACGAGGGGACACAGCTTTAAATTAAGGGGTGATAGTTATAGGACGGATATCAGAGGTAGGTTCTTTACCCAGAGGTGGTTAGGGAGTGGAATGCCCTGCCTGCAGCAGTTGTAGATGCGCCAAGTTTGGTGGCGTTTAAGAGGTTAGTTGATAAGTATATGGAAGAGAAGGGAATGGTTTAGTTTGGAGGGGCATTGCTTTTTATTTTGGTCGGCACAACATCGAAGGCCGAAGGGCCTGTTCTGTGCTGTAATGTTCTATGTTCTAAGAGGGGTGTTATAGTTTGCAGAGAGACTTGGACAAGTTGCAGAGCTGGGCCGAGAGGTGGCAAATGGAGTTTAATGGGGAAAAGTGTGAGGTAATTCACTTTGGTAGGAATAACAAATGTGTAGAGTATAGGGCTAATGGTAGGACTCTTAATAGTGTTGATGAACAGAGGGATCTTGGTGTATATGTGCATAGATCCCTGAAAGTTGGCAATCAAGTCGATAAGGTTGTTAAGAAGGCATATGGAGTCTTAGCTTTTATTGGTAGGGGGATTGAATTTCGGAGCCGCAACGTCATGTTGCAACTGTACAAAACTCTAGTGCGGCCGCACTTGGAGTATTGTGTGCAGTTCTGGTCCCCCACATTATAAGAAAGATGTGGAGGCATTGGAGAGGGTACAGAGGAGGTTTACCAGGATGTTGCCTGGTATGGAGGGCAGGTGTTATGAAGAGAGGCTGAGGGATTTGAGGTTGTTTTCGTTAGAAAGAAGGTGACTAAGAGGAGACCTTATTGAAACATATAAGATGATTAGAGGTTTAGATAGGGTGGACAGTGATAGCCTTTTTCCTAGGATGGAGAAAGCTAGCTCGAGGGGACATAGCTTTAAATTAAGGGGTGGTGGTTTTAGGACAGATGTCAGAGGTAGGTTCTTTACCCAGAGGGTGGTAAGGATATGGAATGCCCTGCCTGCATCAGTTGTAGATGCGCCAAGTTTGGTGGCATTTAAGAGGTTAGTAGATAAGTTTATGGATGAAAAGGGAATGGTCTAAGTTAGAGGGTCACTGCTTGTTCCTAATTGGTCGGCGCAACATCGAAGGCCGAAGGGCCTGTTCTGCGCTGTAATGTTCTATGTTCTATGAATCCTAACTGATCTGCCATTTCTAGCAATGCAAGACTGTTCAGTATTCTTTTTATTAGTAATTCCCAGTCCTTCCTTTATAATCTGAAGATAGTTTTTGATTTTTTTTAGTTTTACATGGCCCCAGCTGTATAAACATCCACTCTTTTCAAATCTGCCAGATATTTCCTGGAAACTCACCCTTCTCTGATCAGAAAATCCCCCTCTTTTAGAACCACTTAGAGAGTTTGCCATCTTTTTTAATTTTTGCTCTGTTGCTACACACTGTGACATGCGTGGACCCTGCAGTTTAGGCAAGTCCTTAGCAAGAAACACAATATTATTTTCCCTTTTTTTTGGTCTTACTTAGTCTTCCTATACTGGCACTTCCTATTGTTGATTTTCCCCGGCCTTCTAATATTCAAAGTTAGGATCTTTTCACTATCTTCTTGATTAAACAGAATGCTGACATTTTCAGTTTTCTTTTTGTAATGACCTAAGTATTTTAGGGCTGTGAGTTTTAAATGAAAAGAAAAGATGTAGTTTTTTGTGCAGATTCAAAATAACAAGGTTTATTGAGAAGTCATTGCCTGTACAGAGTGGAAATCAAACTTAATAGGTGCCTGTGAAACATCCAATGACATCACCATTAAATCATGTGACAAGCTCTTAAAGCAATCATGCAACCACTTAAATATATAACAAATAACCAGATCCCTCTGTGCCTCAGAATTCATAGAATCTTACAGTGCAAAAGGAGGCCATTGGGCCCAGCATGTCTGCACTGACCACATTCCCACACAAGCCCTATCCCCATATCCCCAGGATTCACCCCAGCTAGTCTCTCTGACACTAAAGGGCAATTATTAGTATAGCCAATCCACTTAATCCACACATCTTTGGACTGTGGGAAAAAACCAGAGCACCTGGAGGAAACCCATGCAGACATGGCAAAAATGTGCAAACTCCACACAGAGAGTGATCTGAGACCAGAATTGAACCCAGTTCCCTGGCGCTGTGAGCTAACCACTGCCCCACCATGCTATCCCCTGCAATCAGTGCAATTTCTCTCTGCTTAAACAATATGTTGCTTTTCTATCCTTCCTGCCAAAGTGGACAAGTTCACATTTTCTCACATTCTAATCCATCTGCCAAACTTTTGCCCTCTCTCTCAACCAATATGAACTCCTGCAGATTCCTTATGTCTTCTCCATTATTTACTTTCCTACCTGTCTTTGTATCATTAGTAAATTTACATTCTGTTCCTTCATTCAAGTTATTCATTTAAATTGTAATGGGATGAGGTACCTGCACTGTGGCACTCTATTCACCACATCTTGCCAAACTGAAAAAGAGCCACTTATCCCTACTCTTACCTTCCTATCAGCTGCTAATTCCCTATCCACAGCAATATGTTCCACCCGATGCCATGAGCACTTCACAACTTTTGATGTGCACCTTGTCAAATGTATTTTGGAAATCTAAGTATAGCAGATCCACCAGTTCCCTTCTATCCATGTTGCTTGTTACTTCCTAAAGGAACTCCAATAAATTAATCACAGTCCAAAGATGTGCAAGTTAGATTAATTAGCCAGGCTAAATTGCCCTTTTGCATCAGGGGGACTAGCAGAATAAAATACATGAGGTTTTGGGGATCAAGTGTAATTGTTGTTAGTACAGACTTGATGGACTGAATGGCCTCCTTCTGCACTGTAGGGATTCTACAATGACTTCCTTTTTGTAAAACAATGTTGCCTGTGTCTGATTGTATTTAGATTTTCTAAACTCCCCACAATAACTCTTTAATAATAGATTAATTGATGAGTGCAAGACAGAAAGATTTTGGCAACACGTCTCTCTTTTCAAAAAGATTAATGGGTTTAAATTTATGAGTTTTTATTTATGAGTATTTATGAGTTTAAAAATTTATGGGTTTAATCCCTATTCTGATTACTTGTACTCCTAATTCTAGGCTAACACTCAAGCACATTACTGAGGTAGTTATTCATCATCAAAAACCAAGACTACATTTGCCATCTCGGGTAGATTTTGAAGCTAAAGTAATGGATCTGATGGGGTTCCCCAGAAGTTGAAATTAGGACTACTGCTTCTTTTATTGCATATTAATTTCCTTGACTTGTGTGTACAAGCACAACTTCAAAATTTTGGTGCACCAAGCTGCAGTACGACATTCATATCGCCCCTTGCTGCATGCCTTTTAAAATTGTCCCAACCCCAGCTTCTTTAATCTTTCAGGTAACTATTAACATCCCAGTAAACCTCCCCTGCACTTTCTCCAAGACATGGCCATCCTTCCTGGACAATTCTGGTACAATTTTAAGATGATACAGAATCAGTCACACACTGGCTCTAGGACACAAATTACATTTTATCGACGATCCTAAAATGTACTCCTGAACCAGGCAGTGGGAGAAGATGCCTACCTGATGGTATTCTGGCAGCTCAGACCAGAGTCAAACATTTTTGCAATGCTTTTGGGAGAAAAGAAATGCATTTTATTTGCAGATAGGGTCACCAGGGCCTTGAGACACCCGGCTTTACCCGGGCACGTATCCTAATTTGGCATCGTCGATGCAACTACATATCTGGCATTCTTCAGCAGCCAATGACTCAAAACAGCTGACCAGAGATATGCTCACAAGGAGAGTTCACTTATTCTGTTATTTAAGAGCACAAGGCACCCATTTTTACCCTATATAGGTTGTAAAGCAGAATAATAATGTTCCTAGTCATAACACATAAAGAGAGACACTGACTCTAATCTGAAACTTCCTCATTTCAGGAGAGGAGGGGTCCCTGTGTCCCAGTGAGAGTCAGCATCCTCAGGAGGGGGACCCTGTACCCCAGTGAGAGTCAGAACCTTCAGGAGAGGAGGGGGACCCTGTACGCCAGTGAGAGTCAGCACCTTCAGGAGGGGGACCCTGTACCCCAGTGAGAGTCAGCACCTTCAGGAGGGGGACCCTGTACCCCAGTGAGAGTCAGCACCTTCAGGAGGGGGACCCTGTACTCCAGTGAGAGTCAGCACCTTCAGGAAAGAAGGGGAGTCTACCTCAGTGAGAGTCAGATGTAGGCCAGATTCTGTAAGCATTTCAGGTTTCCGTCCGCAAAGTTCATCAATGAATTAGTTGGGTGTTTAAAATGATTGAGAATTTCTTGATGAATTTTATTGACACTGGTGTTTATTTCCAAATTTATAAGTAGAATTCAAATTCTCAAATTGCTATGTTGGCATTTGAACACATATCTCTGGATTAATAGCCAATGACAGAACGAGCACGCTACCCACATCACCCAACATATTACACATATACAAACATATGGATTTGGAGCTGAAGAACGTGATTCAGCCTATTGAGTCTGCTCCACCAAGATATGATGGTGGCTGATCTGATTGTGACCTTCAATCTACTTTCCTCTTTACTTACTCCACCCTGTGACTCCATCATTAGTAAGAAGTCTCACAATATCAGGTTAAAGTCCAACAGATTTATCTGGTAGCACAAGCTTTTGGGGCATTGCTCCTTCTTCAGATGATTGAAGACTCTTTGCTGCCAATGATGGGGTGATGAAAATTTGGGATGTGTTATGTCTGCCTCCATGAGCTAAGGGTGCATGAAGAATCACGAGGTAAGCTTGGTCATTTGAACACTGAGAGTTTCTTATCAGACTGCTGAACTGTATCCCCCACTGGGTGGAGATAAATCCCAACATACAATATATACATATATCACAACTTTCCCCCTTTAATCCAAAACCTCTCCAACCAAAACACATGCACAAACAAGGAAGAAACATAAGTAAATATTTGTATAAGAGCATAGCAAACTATCACAGTCCCCAACGTAACGTCCCATGCACATAATGTCTCTATCAGGAGGATAGCGGTTTTATGTCAGCTGGTTCCTTGTTTCAGGAACTTTTTCCAGAGGAGTCTCCCAGGATTCTGGAAAATCCTGCTATTCAGCATGAGGATCCCTCTCTGATGGTACACAGAAAGAGCAAAGATGTCCAGCACAGAAACTGGCCGTTCAGCCCTCCAACTCTGTGCTGATCATGATGCTCTAACTAAAACAAAAACATTCTGCCCTTACTCGGTCCATATCCCTGTCCCATCCAGACCTCTTAAATGTTGCTGATGTGCCTGCTTCCACAACCTCGTCTGGCAGCACATTCCAGTCACCCACCACTCTCTGCGTGAAAAACTTCCCCTGCACATCTCCCTAAATTTTCCCCCTCTCATCTTGAATTTGTGCCTCCTTGTAATTGATACTTCCACCCTTGGAAGAAGTTTTTGCCTATCCACTCAGTCTCTGGCCCTCAATTTTGTAGAACTCTATCAGCTCTCCTCTCAACTTCTATCTTTCCAGTGAAAACAATCCTAGTTTATTCAACCTCGCCTCATAGCCAACACCCTCAAGACCAGGCAACATCCTGATAAGCCTTCTTTGCACTCTTGGAGGCACGGCGGCACAATGCTTAGTATGGCTGCCTCACAGCTCCAGGAACCCAGGTTGAATTCCAGTTTATGTCACTATCTGTGTGGAGTTTGCATTTTCTCCCCGTGTCTGTGTGGGTTTTCTCCAGGTGCTCCAGTTTCCTTCCACTGTCCAAAGATGTTCAGCTTAGGTGGATTGGCCCTGCTAAACTGACCTGGGGGCTTAGCAGGGTAAGTATGTTTTGGAATAGGGCCTGTGTGGAATATACTTTGGAAGGAGTAATTTGACAAGAAAGCACTCATTGAATGATAGTACACTAGGAAGTTCTGTGGAACAACAACCTTGGTGTATTTATCCACAGATCTTTGAAGGCGAAAGGATATGTTAGTAGGATGGTGAAAAAGGCATATGGAACACTTGCATTTATCAATTGAGTAAGAAGTCTGACAACACCAGGTTTAGATCCAACCGATTTATTTGATAGTAAACTTACAAGCTTTCGACCCTATGGTCTTCATCAGGTGAATGAGGTGTTCTGGTCTCCAATAGCACACATACCAGCACAGACTGTTCACAGATTGCTGATCAGAATGTGAACCTTTACACCTAATCTGCTATTCAAGTCTTAAAGTGGCTAACAATGTGAGTGGAAGGAGCACTGAGCACACGTTAAAGAGATGTGTATTGTCTCCAGACAGCACAGTAAGTGAGGTTTTTTGCTAACCCAGGCAAGTCATGGGGGTTACAGATGGTGTGACGCGAAGCCAAAATCCCTGTTAAGAACATCCTCATGTGTGCAGAACTTGGCTATCAGTCTCTGCGCAGCGGCTCTGCACTGTTGTGTGTCGTGAAGGCCTCCTTGAAGAACGTTTACCCGAAGATCGGAGACCAAATGCCTGTGACCGCTGAAGTGTTCACCAACAGGAAGGGAACAGTTTTGTTTGGTGATTGTCGAGTGATGTTCATTCATCCGCTGTCGTAGTGTCTGCATGGTCTCCCCAATGTACCAAAATTCGGGACATCCTTTCTTGCAACGTATTAGGTAGACAACGTTGGCCGAGTTGCAAGAGTATGTACCGTGTACCTGGTGAATGGTATCCTCACGTTTGATGATATCATCCATGTCGAACATCCGGCATGTCTTGCAGAGATTGCTGTGGCAGGGTTGTGTGGTATTGTGGTCACTGTTCTCCTGAAGGCTGGGTAGTTTGCTGCGAATAATGGTCTGTTTGAGGTTGCGCGGTTGTCTGAAGGCAAGAAGTGGGGTGTGGGGATGGCCCTGGCGAGAAGTTCATTTCATCAATGATATATTGAAGACTTCGGAGAAAATGTCATAGCTTCTCCGCTCTGGGGAAGTACTGGACAACAAAGGTACTCTGTCCACCGTGTCCCGTGTTCATCTTCTGAGGAGGTCAGTGCGGTTTATCGCTGTGGCATGTCGGAACTGTCGATCGATGAGTCGAGCGCCATATCCTGTTCTCATGAGGGCATCTTTCAGCGTCTGGTGGTGTTTGTCACGATCCTCCTCATCTGGAGACAATACACATCTCTTTAACCTGTGCTCAGTGCTCCTTCCACTCACATTGTTAGGCACTTTAAGACTTGAATAGCAGGTTAGGTGTAAAGATTCACATTCTAATCAGTAATCTGTAAACAGTCTGTGCTGGTATGTGTGCTGTTGGAGACCAGAACACCTCATTCACCTGACAAAGACCATAGAGTCGAAAGCTTGTAAGTTTACTATCAAATAAATCGGTTGGATTTAAAACTGCTGTTGTCAGACTTCTTACTGTGTTTACCTCAGTCCAACGCTGGCATCTCTACATCTTTATCAATCGAGGCATGGATTACAAAACAGGGAAGTCATATTGGAGTTGTCTAGAACTTTGGTGAGGCCACAGATGGAGTACCGTGTGCAGTTCTCATCACCACATTATCAAAAAATGTGATTGCACTGGAGGGGTTGCAGAGAAGATTCACCACAATGATGCTTGGGAGGAACATTTGAGTTATGAAGAGAGAAGGTTTGGGTTGTTTTTGTTGCAGCAGAGAAGACTGAGGGGTGATCTGATCAGGTTATACAAGATTATGAGAATCATGGACAGAGTGGATAAAGAGCAGCTTTTCCCGTTCCTTGTAGTGTCTTTGAAAATAGAACAATACAGCACAGTACAGGCCCTTCGGCTCTCAATGTTGTGCCAAGCTATGTCCAAACCGAAGATCAAGATATCTCACTCCCTATCATTCTGGAGTGCTCCATGTGCTTATCCAATAACCGCTTGGAAGTTCCTAAAGTGTCCAACTCCACTATCACAGCAGGCAGTGTATTCCACACCTCAACCATTCTCTGAGTAAAAAATCTATCTCGGACATCCCTCCTATATATCCACCATGAACCTTACAGTTATGCCCCCTAGTAACACCCAAGGAAATAGTCTCTGCACATCCACTCTATCTATCCCTCTCATCATCTTATAAACTCTATTAAGTCACTTCTCATCGTCCTGGATTGGGAGGCAGGCCTTATGAAGATAGGTTGAGGGAGCTGAGACTCTTCTCACTGGAGAGACGAAGGTTGAGAGGCAACCTGATAGAGGTTTATAAAATGTTGAGAGGAATAGATAGGGTGGACTCTCAGAGACTATTTCCCCAAGCTGAAATGGTCAATACGAGAGGACACAGATTTAAGGTGCAGGGAAGCAAATACAAAGGCGATGTCAGGGGTAAGTTTTTCACTCAGAGGGTGGTGAATGAATGGAATCGGCTGCCATCGGAGGTTGTTGAAGCAAACTCACTGGGGTCTTTTAAAAGACTTCTGGATGAGTATATGGAAAAGAATAGGATAGGGGGTTATAGATAGGTCTGTGGATTGGTAGATGTG
This sequence comes from Sphyrna mokarran, assembly GCA_024679065.1. Taxonomy (NCBI): domain Eukaryota; kingdom Metazoa; phylum Chordata; class Chondrichthyes; order Carcharhiniformes; family Carcharhinidae; genus Sphyrna; species Sphyrna mokarran. The sequence continues at coordinate 1,663,376 of JAGIQG010000015.1, forward strand.
ATCGGTGCAACTCGTGGGCCGAAGGGCCTGTTTGTGCTGTATTGTTCTATGTTCTATGTCCTCCACTCTAAAGAGGAAAGCCCCAGTTCTCTCAACCTTTCCTCATAAGACCTACCCTGCAAACCAGGCAACATCCTGGTAAATCTCCTCTGTACTCTCTCCAATGCTTCCACATCCTTCTTATAGTGAGGTGACCAGAACTGCACACAATATTCCAAATGTGGTCTCACAGGTTCAAGGTGAGGGGCAGGAGTTTTAGAGAGGTTGTAAAGAAAAATATTTTTACCCAGAGGGTGGTGAAGGTCTGGAATGTGCTACCTGGGAGGATAGTAATGGCAGGATGCCTCGCATTCTTTCAAAAATATCTGGATGAGCACTTAGCACAAAATAACATTTAGGGCTATGTGCCAAGTGCTAGAGGTGGATTAGGTGGGAGTTAAATGTGTCAGTGCAGACTCGATGGCCTCTTCTATGATTCTATGAACTCTACATTGACCATGATGTAACCTTTCAACGGCCCAATCTCCTCCATATATGATCTTAAACTCACATCAACTGGTTTTAAAGGAAGATACTTCAGTTTTTGCTGGTACGTAGTCTCAGGGAATTAAAGATACAGCAGCTCCAGTATCAACTTCTATCCTAATGGGCTGTCCATTTAACACTGGAATCACCCAGAATCTGTGTGATTCACCTGTTATAATTCAGATCAGAAACTCCAAAATGTTTTATGAAGTCACCCTGATTGTAAGTTTTGCAATTTGAACTTGATAGGGTGAGCAAGAGATATTTCACTTTGGGTATGATTCAACTGACCCACTAGGAAGCTTTTATCAAACAAAGTTTATTTAAGAATATAGTTAACATGAATAAAAAGAAAATTTGCAGTAACTTTTACCAATTATAAACACAAAAAACTATGATATTGTACAAATTTTATCAGCTAAACACTGTCCAAACCAAACAAATCCCATAAACGCAACTTTTGCACAGGTTTTTGCACAGAAAATACAAATGCTCATGTGATGCTGGAAGTTTGTTCTTTGGTTGAATGCTACAGTTCTCTTGATGCATACAAGACAAGCCTGGAGTCAAAATAACTTCCTAAAACACCACAGAGAGAGACTCTAGACAAACCAATTACCAACAAGAGATTTATTTTCCTACTCCAGGAAGGCAAAAAGCAATCCTTCCAGCAAGCCAGCAGAACTTCCAATATCAGGGAAAGAAAGAGAAACACTGCTTTTCTGTCCATCCACTTCTCCTACACTAACACAGCAGCTCAAAACTAAAAATGTAAGAGCTCTTGTTACCTGACCTACCAACTAGTCTTCCTCCTAACAATGCAGAGTCATAAAACAAATCCCAGAAAGTACCTGCAGCCCAGAGTAAAAATAAACAAAACTTCATTTAAGCAACAATAAAAGGATGTCCAACAGACAGCCAGTGCCAAGTGAAATCAAAAGACCAGAAACTGCAGAGAAAATTATTTTTTAGAATTTTTTAAAGGTACACTAACATCACACAGCCAGTGTGGATAAGACGGTCAGTTAGAGTTCTTCATCATATTTCTGAACATTGCCTTCTTCATAATCACAATTCTTTTTGTCCACGTTGTAAATTCTTTTATAAAATGCAACTTGTTCTTCTTGAAGATATCCAGAGTCTTCTCCTGAATATTCTTCTCAGGGGAAGCCAGTCTAGCCCAACAAGCTTTTCCATTGTAACCCATCTTACCACAACTTTTACTGTGACTATCCTTGCTCCAACATTCACTCACTCCATAGACTATTTTGGCACATCTGTGACATACTGGTTTCTGTTTTGAATTTTTACGAACAGTGCACAAATTGTGGATTGTGCACCAAATTTCAAAGCCTTTTTAGCAACCGGTACCATTGACTCTGCAATTTCTACTGCTGTCTTTAAAGTCAAAGCATGTTCAGCAAATAATCTTCTTTGGATAACTTATTTTGGAGACCACAACTAAACAATCATGAAGAGCATCTTCTAACGACTCACCAAATTCACAATGCTGTGCCAACCTGAGCAATGTTTTCCCTTTTACTTTATTTCTTCAATGAAATCTGAACTATTCAATGCTTGGCTTCAGAGAGCAATGCTCTTCAAGGTTCATTGTCAAGTCATCGTAAGTTTTGGTTCCTGATCTTGTTGGATGAACCAGGCTCCTGAGCTATTTGAATATTTTATATCTCAGTGTACTGAGAAAAAGCTGGTACAAGCAATTTGTTTACAATTGTATTCCTTTGTACAAAGCATTGAAAATGCTCAGCATAAGAACTCTATGATTAATTTTCTTCTTTGCGAGGGTCCACATGTTCTTATTTCTCTGCCATTTCTCTTCCAGTCACTAACAACTCGAGAATGCTCAGTATAACTGTCTTTTCAATATTCCCCTTTATAACCCGGAGACCGCTGACTTGATATTTTTTTCCTAATGGCTACAGCCATTAGCATTCCTTCTTTACAAATATGCCAGACACACTCTGCCATCTCACCTCTTTCTGACTGGAAAAAACCCTCTTTTAAAACATGCAGATGGTCTTCTTGGCGATCTTTAATCCTCTTCCTGCTTTTTCTCCAGCCCCCTGTTATTTGAACTGTGAGGACCCATGATGTTTTAGCTTCAGGATCTTTTCTCAGCGTTCTCAAATGAGATAAAATCCTGACACATCACCTTTCTTTCCGTAGTGTGCTAACTATGTTAAGGATTGTGGGTTTTGACAGAAAGAAAAGACTTAGTTTGCACACAAAGATTCAAATAAACACACAGCAAGTTTTATTAAAGAGCTGCTTTCCACTCTGCATCAGAATACAAAACAGAAAACAAAGAACAGTCTGAACACAAATCCTAATGACAGCACCGTCAAATCATGTGATCAGCTCCTAAAGCAACCTGCATCCCTTTTTAAATAAATAACACAAGGTATTATGAGGAAAGACAAATCTTCAGAGAAGGTTAAAAGCTGGCACATGTTAGCACTCACCTCTGTCCCAGTGGTGCTGGAAGATGCTTTATGGCTTGGCCTGGGTTCATCTTGCGAGGTATCCAGGGACTGACGGGCTCGACGCCCAGTCTTCACAATCTGGAAAGAGTGGCAAAGGTGAGAGCATTTATACAAAGGAAGTAGATCAGAATCCAACAGTCCAGTAAGCTGGCTCAGGGCCCCAGGATGGACACAGCATATATTAACCTCAAGCAGTGTGCACAGAAATGCCACATGCTTTCCTGTTTTTTTTGTCTATGTTTCAGTTAAACCACATCATTCATAGCTGAGTCATGCTCCATCTTCCTCTTTCAGGTCATGTTAGTAACAGGTGACAGCCTGAGCACTCTCACCTCTTGAATCAGAGGGTCATGGGTTCAGGTCCCACTCCTGAAAGGTGCCTCCACTCCCCTCCACCCCCAACTCTCCCTTGCCAGTGCAGTACTCTGGGGGTGCTCATCAGCAGAGGTACTTCTTTCAGATGAGATGTTAAACTAAGGACCCATTTTGCCCTCATGGAATCACAGAATCATACAGAGCAGAAGAAGCCATCTGGTCCATCAAGTCTGCACCAACACATTAGAAACACTTGAACTCCCAGCCAATCCCATCTGTCAAAAATTGGCCCCTAAGTCCTCTCTGGTGGTTGAAAAAAAATGAATGATCCAAGACTCCAAGCACAGATCAAACTGGCTCAGCGACAGGACATGGAGATGGATGTTTTTCGAACTGGAAGATTCACCATGAAACTCCCCAGGGTTTAGATTTGGATCAATTACTCTTTTAACCTTGACCTAGATGTAGGGAACAGCATTCTAAAACTTGCAGATGATACAAAACCTCACATTGTAATGGATTGTGCTGAGAATCGTTAAAGACTTCAAGATGACAGACTGGATGGTGGAGAAGATAGAATCTTAGCAGATGAGTTCACTGGGAAGAAGTGTGAAGTGATGCATTTTGTGAGGCCTAATATAGAAAGACAGTCCAGTATAACTTTAAGTGGAGAAGAGTACAAAGACCTTGGTGTCCATAAATATTAAACTTTAAGGGTGGCAGGACAGGATGCAAAGGTGGTTAAAAGTTGTTAGGGTTACTTGTGTTTCAAACAGGAGAAATAGACTTTCAAAGCAAAGATGGTGCTGGAACTTTCTAAATCAGTGGTTAGGCCTCAGCTGGAATATTGAAGACAGTTTTGGGCTCCACAGTTGAGGAAAGATTTAAAGATCTCAGAAAAAGAACAGGTGAGGTTTACCAGGATGTCACCGTGGTGAAGGATTTCAGTTACGAAAAGTTGGAAAAATTAGGGTGGTTCTTGTAACAAAGAGGTTTGGAAGATGATGAGAGGTTTTGATGGAGAGAAGAACTATTCCTTCTGGGTAGAGGGTCAGTAACCAGTGATCACTGATTTAAAATCATTGGATTGTGATCTAAAGTGGAGATAAGCTTCGATGTGCAGAATGTCTTATTCCTGCACTGTGGATATTTTGTGGCTGAGGAGATACATTTTCACCCAAAAGAGCTGTTTGATTCTGGAATACTTGACATAAAATGACCTTGGTTACTGATTCCTTAAATAATGTTGAGAGAATTGGAGAGGAACTAGAAAACGAAGAAATAATGGAAAAATTGAGGAAAAGGGTGGCACAGTGGTTAGCACTGCTGCCTCACAACACCAGGGACCCGGGATTGATTCTGTCTATGGGTCACTGTCTGTGTGGAGGTTGCATATTCACCCCAAGTCTGTGTGGGTTTCCTCCAGGTGCTTCCATTTCCTCCCACAGTCCAAAGATATGATCAATAAGTATTCTCACAGCACCCTGAAGGTAAGCACTGATTAAAAAGTGTGAATCAACTCCAGCCAGGACAGTTAGTGTCTGGAGACAATTCACACTTCTTTAACCTGGTCTTAACCCCCTTTCTACTCCTACTGTTTGCATCTGTAAAAAACCTGATTACCTGTCAAGACTCACATTATCTTGCAACTGAGTTTGTGTCTATGTATGCCCTGTTTGTGAACTGAACTCTTCACTCACCTGATAAAGGGGCAATGTTCTGAAAGCTCATGCTACCAAATAAACCTATTGGACTTTAACCTGGTGTTGTGAGACTACTTACTGTGCCCACCCCAGTTCAACACCTGCATCTCCACATCAAAGATATTATGGCTAGTGGATTGGACTTGATCAATGTGTGGGGTTACAGGGTTAGGCTGGAGAAAGAGAGCCTAGGTAGAGTGCTCTTTCAAGGGGTTGGTACAGACTTGATGGCTGAATGGCCTCTTCAGCACTGTATTCTATGGATTACTGCCATCTCTAGACTTTATTACCCCAATGAATGCCTGACTGTTCATAGAATCCTACACAGTAGAAGGTGATCATTTGACCACTGAACACGCACCAACCACAATCCCTCACAGGCCCTATTCCTATAACACCATGGATTTACTCTAGCTAGTCCCCCTAACACTAAGGGACAATTTAGTATGGCCAATCCACCAAACCCACACATCTCTGGACTTTGGGAGGAAAGTAGGGCATCCAGAGGAAACCCACGCAGACATGGGGAGAACATGCAAAACACGATCCAAGCTGGGAATCGAACCCAAATCACTCGTGCTCTGAAACAGCAACGTTAACCACTCTGCCACCATGTCACCCGTGTTTTACCCTACGTATACTTGAGGTTATCCTTAAATTCTGTTGCCTGTGCTTTCACTCACACTGAGATTCATTCTGCTCATGATGTAGAGATGCCAGCGTTGGACTGGGGTAAACTCAGTAAAGTTTTGCAACACCAATTTTAAATCCAACCAATTTTAAATGTAACCCCCGTAACTTGCCCATTTAAAATTGGTTGGATTTAAAATTGGTGTTGCAAAACTTTACTTTCATTCTGCTGCCATTCCTGTTCTCTGTCCCAGTTTTTCCAATGCCCCCGCCATCGCCCTTACCCTTCTTTATCCTGATCATCTCTCCTAGTCCCTGGGGCTCTCTCAGATCTCTCTACCTGCTCTCTCTGGCACTGGTGTACAGATCCCGGGGCGGGGGAGGGTCGTGGTGTGGAGTTCCCCACCCCCACCCCCTCTCTGACACTCAGGCCACTGCCTGGTTATCTGACTCTCAGCTTTGCTGCTGGTGGGGGGGGAACTGTTATGATGATTCAGGCGCGAGGTGAATGCAGCTTCTAGGGTTCAGAGTCAGTCAGGTTTTAGGAGTCCCGGCGGCGCTAGTATAAACAGTGGGGCCGAAGGGTCATTCGAAGTCCCCCCTCCCCCGGGCCGGGACCCTCTCTGTCCCCAGGGCCTTCCCCCCGGCTCTCTCCCTCACAACCCGCTCCCCCACCCAGGGGAGGCTGCCTTCCTGTGCCCGGGCCTCTCCCCCTCACCCTCCCCCACCCGCCTCTCCGATCCCGATCCCGGTTCCCGATCCCGATCCCGATCCCGGTTCCCGGTTTCTCACCCGCGGATTTTCCTCCAGAACATTCTCCATCTTTCCCGCTCCCACTGCGCAGCCGCCAGCGGCCCGTCACCCCTAGCAACCGGGACACTCAGCACTGACCCTCTGACAGTGCACACTCCCTCAGTACTGACCTCTGACAGGGGCAGCACTCCCTCAGCACTGACCCTCTGACAGTGCACACTCCCTCAGCACTGACCCTCTGACAGTGCGGCACTCCCTCAGCACTGACCCTCTGACAGTGCGGCACTCCCTCAGCACTGACCCTCTGACAGGCAGCACTCCCTCAGTAACTGACCTCTGACAGTGCGGCGCTCCCTCACACTGACCCTCTGACAGTGCGGCACTCCCTCAGCACTGACCCTCTGACAGTGCAGCACTCCCTCAGCACTGACCCTCTGACAGTGCGGCGCTCCCTCAGCACTGACCCTCTGACAGTGCGGCACTCCCTCAGCACTGACCCTCTGACAGTGCATCACTCCCTCAGCACTGACCCTCTGACAGTGCATCACTCCCTCAGCACTGACCCTCTGACAGTGCGGCACTCCCTCAGCACTGACCCTCTGACAGTGCGTCACTCCCTCAGCACTGACCCTCTGACAGTGCATCACTCCTCAGCCTCTGACCCCTCAGCACTGACCCTCTGGCAGTGCGGCACTCCCTAAGCAGACCCTCTGACAGTGCAGCACTCCCTCAGCACTGACCCTCTGACAGTGCATCACTCCTCAGCACTGACCCTCTGACAGTGCATCACTCCCTCAGCACTGACCCTCTGACAGTGCGGCACTCCCTCAGCACTGACCCTCTGACAGTGCGGCACTCCCTCAGCACTGACCCTCTGACAGTGCGGCACTCCCTCAGCACTGACCCTCTGACAGTGCGGCACTCCCTCAGCACTGACCCTCTGACAGTGCGGCACTCCCTCAGCACTGACCCTCTGACAGTGCAGCACTCCCTCAGCACTGACCCTCTGACAGTGCGGCACTCCCTCAGCACTGACCCTCTGACAGTGGGGCACTCCCTCAGCACTGACCCTCTGACAGTGCGGCACTCCCTCAGCACTGACCCTCTGACAGTGCGGCGCTCCCTCAGCACTGACCCTCTGACAGTGCGGCGCTCCCTCAGCACTGACCCTTTGACAGTGCGGCGCTCCCTCAGCACTGACCCTCTGACAGTGCGGCGCTCCCTCAGTGACCCTTGACGTGGGCACTCTAGCACGACCCTCTGATAGTGCGGCACTCCCTCAGCACTGACCCTCTGACAGTGCGGCACTCCCTCAGTACTGACCCTCTGACAGTGCGGCTACTCCTCAGCACTGACCCTCGACAGTGCAGCACTCCCTCAGCACTGACCCTCTGACAGTGCGGCACCTCTCAGCACTGACCCTTGACAGTGCGGCACTCCCTCAGCACTTGACCTTGACAGTGCGGCACTCCCTCAGCACTGACCCTTTGACAGTGCGTCACTACTCAGCGTGGACTGGTGGTGGTGTGACCCTCTGGACAGGGAATCACTCCCTCAGTACTGACCCTGACAGTGCGGCACTCCCTCAGCACTGACCCTCTGACAGTTCGGCGCTCCCTCAGCACTGACCCTCTGACAGTGCGGCGCTCCCTCAGCACTGACCCTCCGACAGTGCGGCACTCCCTCAGTACTGACCCTCTGACAGTGCTGCACTCCCTCAGCACTGACCCTCTGACAGTGCGGCACTCCCTCAGCACTGACCCTCTGACAGTGCGGCACTCCCTCAGCACTGACCCTCTGACAGTGCGGCACTCCCTCAGCACTGACCCTCTGACAGTGCGGCACTCCCTCAGTACTGACCCTCTGACAGTGCGGAACTCCCTCAGCACTGACCCTCTGACAGTGCGGCACTCCCTCAGTACTGACCCTCTGACAGTGCGGCACTCCCTCACCACTGACCCTCTGACAGTGTGCCACTCCCTCAGCACTTACCCTCTGACAGTGCGGCACTCCCTCAGCACTGACCCTCTGACAGTGCGGCACTCCCTCAGCACTGACCCTCTGGAAGTGCGTCATCTCCCTCAGTACTTGACCCTCTGACAGTGCGTCACTCCCTCAATCTGACCTCTGGCAGTGCGGCACTCCCTTTCAGGGCTTGACCCTCGACAGTGCGGCACCCTCAGTACTGACCTCTGACAGTGTGTCACTCCCTCAGCACTTACCTTCTGACAGTGCGGCACTCCCTTGGAACTGACCCTCTGACAGTGCGGCACTCCCTCAGCACTGACCCTCTGACAGTGCGGCACTCCCTCAGCACTGACCCTCTGACAGTGCGGCACTCCCTCAGCACTGCCCTCTGACAGTGCGGCACTCACTCAGCCCAACTGACCCTATGACAGGGCATCACTCCCTCAGCACTGACCTCTGACAGTGCATCACTCCCTCAGCACTGACCTCTCTGGACAGTCGGCACACCTCAGAACTGACCCTCTGACAGTGCCAGCACTCCCTCAGCAAGGACCATCTGACAGTGTGGCGCTCCCTCGCACTGGACCTTCTGACAGTGCGGTCACTCCCTACAGCACGGACCTCGACAGTGCATCACCTCCCTCAGCACGGACCCTCTTGCTGCGGCTCCTAAATTCAATCCCCCTACCAATAAAAGCTAAGACTCCATATTCCTTCTTAACAACTTTATCCACTTGACTGCCTACTTTCAGGGATCTATTGACACATACACCAAGATCCTTCTGTTCCTCAACACTATTAAGAGCCCTACCATTAGCCCTATACTCTACACATTTATTGTTCCTGCCAAAGTCCATTACCTCACACTTTTCCACATTAAACTCCATTTGCCACCTCTAGCCAGCTCTGCCAACTGTCCAAGTCACTCTGTAAACTTAACACCCCTCTTCACTATTATCTATTTTCGTGCAGAAGTCTTCCATGGGCCACCTTATCAAACGCCTTACTAAAGTCCAATATACCACATCAACCGCCTTACCCCATCCACCTCTTTGGTCACTTTTTCAAAAAACTCAATGAGGTTAGTAAGGCACGACCTACCCTTCACAAAACTATGCTGACTACCCCCAATCAATTCATTTCTCTCTAAATAACTATAAATCCTATCCCTAATAATTCTCTCCAATACTTTGCCCACAACAGAAGTAAGACTCACTGGCCTATAATTCCCTGGAAGGTGTCTCTTCCCCTTCTTGAACAATGGGACCACATTCGCTATCCTCCAGTCCTCCGGAACCACACCCGTAACCAACGACGACCTGAAGATCAGAGCCAGAGGCTCTGCAATCTCCTCTCTTGCCTCCCAGAGAATCCTAGGGTAAATCCCGTCCGGCCCAGGGGACTTATCCAACTTCAAACCCTCGAGAATATCTAGCACATCCTCCCTATCTACCTCAATACTTTCCAGTTTGCAACCCTGTACCTCAGTGTTCTCCATAACTACATTTACATCACCCTGCGTGAATACCGAAGAGAAATATTTATTCAGTGCCTCTCCAATCTCTTCAGGCTCCACGCAAAACTTCCCGCTGCTGTCTGTGACTGGCCCTAATCTTGTCCTAACCAATCTTCTATTCTTAACGTATCTAAAGACAGCTTTAGGATTCTCCTTAATCCTATCAGCCAAAGTCTTCTCGTGTCCCCTCTTAGCTCTCCTCAATTCACTCTTTAGCTCCCTCCTGGCTAATCTATATATATCCATTGCACTAACTGAGCCTTCAAGCCTCATCCTGACATAAGCCTCCTTTAACCTTTTAACCAGCAAATCAACTTTTTTCGTACACCAAGGTTCCCTTACTCGACCATTTCCTCCTTGCCTGACAGGGACATACTTATCAAGGACTCGCAGCAGCTGCTCCTTGAATAAGCTCCACATTCCAGATGTTCCCAGTCCCTGTAGTTTCCTAGTCCAATCTATGCACCCTAATTCTCTCCTGATGGCCTCATAATTACCCTTCCCCCAGCTATAACTACTGCCCCCAGCTTCATGCCTATCCCTATCCATCACTAAGGTGAACGTAACCGAATTGTGGTCACTATCATCAAAATGTTCACTAACTTCCAAGCCTAACACCTGGTCTGGCTCATTGCCCAGCACCAAATCCAATGTAGCCTCACCTCTAGTTGGCCTATCTACATACTGAGTCAAAAAACCTTCCTGCACACTTTGTACAAAAACTGACCCCTCTAACGAGCTAGAGCTATAGCTATTCCAATCAATATTAGTAAAGTTAAAGTCCCCCATAACAATTACCCTATTACTTTCACTCCTGACCAGAATTGACTTTGCAATCCTTTCCTCAACCTCTCTAGAACTTTTAGGAGGTCTATAAAAGACTCCCAACAGGGTGACCTCTCCTCTCCTATTTCTAATCTCAGCCCTAATCTCAGAGTAGGTAACTAAGTGCATAGATGAAGGTAAAGTAGTTGATATTGTATACATGGATTTTAGGCATTTGATAAGGTTCCCCATGGTTCTCGTGAAGAAAGTAAGGAAGTGTGGAATAGAAGGAAATTTGGCCGATTGGATAAGTAACTGCCTGTATCATAGAAGATAGAGGGTGGTGGTGGGGGGAAGATTTTCAGACTGGAGGCGGTGTACCACAGGGGCCAGTGCTGGGTCCTCTGTTATTTGTGATTTTTATCAATGACTTGAGAGGACTGAAGGGTGGATTAGTAAATTTGCTGATGACACCAAGATTGGTGGGGTAGTGGATGAGATGAAAGACTCTTGTAGACAGCAAAGAGACATTGATAGGATGCAGAGCTGGGCCAAAAAATGGCAGATGGAGTTTAACCCTGATAAGTGCGAGGTGATTCATTTTGGTAGGACAAACTTGAATGTGGATTAAAGAGTCAATGGCTGGGTTCTGAGGCATGTGGAGGAACAGAGAGATCTTGAGATTCATATCCACAGATCTCTAAAGGTTGCCACTCAACTGGATAGAACCGTGAAAAAGGCTTACAGTGTGTTAGTGTTTATTAACAGGGGGGTTAGAGTTTAAGAACTGTGGGGTCATGCTGCAACCATACAGGACCTTGGTGAGATCACATTTAGAATATTATGTGCAGTTCTGGTCACCTCACAATAAGAGAGAGTGCAGAGGAGATTTACCAGGATGCTGCCTGGTTTGGAGGGTGAATGTTATGAGGAAAAGTTGAGGAGGTAGGGCTTTTCTCTTTAGAGCAGAGGATGATGAGTGGCAACTTAAAAGAAGTTTATAAGATGATGAGGGGCATAGAGTGGACATTCAGAGACTATTTCCTCGGTGGATGTAGTTGTTACGAGGGGGCATAACTATAAGATTCATAGTGGGAGATATAGGAGGGATGTTTGAGGTAGATTACTTACTCGGAGAGTAGTTGGGATGTGGAATACACTGCCTGCTGTGATAGCAGAGTTGGACACTTTAAGAACTTTCAAGCGGTTATTGGGTAGACACATGGAGCACACCAGAATGATAGGGAGTGGGTTAGCTTAATCTTGGGTCAGCACAAAATTGAGGGTTGAAGGGCTTGTACTGTGCTGTACTGTTCTATGTTCTAGATCAGTCACAATAAAAGCAAAATACTGCAGATGCTGGAAATTTGAAATAAAAATTAGATAATACTGGAAATACTTGGCAGATCTGGCAGCATCTACAGAGAAAGAAATAGTTAATGTTTTGAGTCTGTGTGACTTGTTCAGAGCAGAGTAGATCAGATCAGCCATGTTACTGAATGGTGGAGCAGGAGTGAGGGGCTGAGTGGCCTACTCCTACACCTCATTCGTATCTTCATATGTTCTAGATTCCTCTCCTGTACCATTTGTCTATTTCTCTTTCTGTTGTGATAAATGTCATTTCTTCATGCTCCCTGGTTCCCACACTCATTACATTTGAATTTTAACATAAATTAAATCAATTTAATTTAAAAAATGTGAAATGAAAACAAAAAAAACTAGAAATATTCAGCAGGTCTGGCAGTATGTGTGGAGAGAGAACAGAGGCAGAATTTTCTGTTGTTGCTGTCAGGGATGTCAGGTTCCCAGACCTGCACCATGCCCGCAACAGCAGCCAACATTGATTCTTCTTCAACTGACCAATTAGTGGTCAGAGACTCCCTGTCCAATGAGGAGGATGGGTGGGCACTCCAAGCTGGAGGGCCCAGTCATTGTATATGAGCATCATTGCCAGCATTTATTGCCCATCCCTAACTGCCTTTGAGAAGGTGGTGTTGAATTCCTTCTTCAACAGCTGTGGTCCACGTATACCCACAATGCTGTTTGACCCAGTGACAGTGAAGGACTGGCAATATATTTCCAAGTCAGGATAATGAGTAACTTAGAACATAGAACGTAGAACACTACAGCACAAACGGGCCCTTCGGCCCACAAGTTGTGCCGAACACTTCAAAACCTACCCAGCCATAGACCTATCTATAACCCCCAATCCCATTGGATCCCATATACTCATCCAGAAGTCTTTTAAAAGACCCCAGCGAGTTCGCCTCGACCACCACCGACGGCAGCCGATTCCATTCACTCACCACCCTCTGAGTGAAAAACTTTCCCCTAGCATCCCCTCTGTACTTGCTTCCCTGCACCTTAAATCTGTGCCCTCTCGTCGCGACCATTTCAGCCCTGGGAAATAGTCTCTGAGAGTCCACCCTATCTATTCCTCTCAACATCTTGTAAACCTCTATCAGGTCGCCTCTCAACCTTCGTCTCTCCAGGGAGAACAGTCCCAGCTCCCTCAACCTGTCTTCATAAGGCATGCCTCCCAATCCAGGCAACATCCTTGTAAATCTCCTCTGCACCCTTTCAATAGCTTCCACGTCCTTCCTATAGTGAGGCGACCAGAACTGCGCACAGTACTCCAAGTGTGGTCTGACAAGGGTCCTATAAAGCTGCAGCATTACCTCCTGACTCCTGAACTCAATCCCTCGATGAATGAAGGCCAGTACACCGTAAGCTTTCTTAACCACATCCTCCACCTGGGAGGCCGATTTGAGAGTCTTATGGACCCGGACCCCAAGATCCCTCTGCTCTTCCACACAGCTAAGACTCCTACCTTTGATAGTGTACTCATTCATCCCGTTGGATCTGCCAAAATGGACCACAACACATTTATCCGCGTTGAAGTCCATCTGCCACTTCTCCGCCCAGTCTTGCATCCTGTCGATGTCATGCTGCAACTTCTGACATCCCTCCAGACCATCCACAACACCACCGACCTTCGTGTCATCGGCGAACTTACTCACCCATCCCTCCACTTCCTCATCCAGGTCATTTATGAAAATGACAAACAGCAAGGGTCCAAGAACAGATCCCTGGGGCACTCCACTGGTGACCGACCTCCATGCAGAAAAAGAGCCATCCACAACCACCCCCTGCCTTCTGCAGGCAAGCCAGTTCTGGATCCACAAGGCCAAAGCCCCTTGGATCCCATGGCCTCTCACCTTCTCAAGAAGTCTTGCATGTGGGACCTTGTCAAATGCCTTGCTGAAGTCCATGTACACCACGTCCACTGCTCTTCCTTCGTCAATGTGTTCAGTCACATTTTCGAAGAACTCAATTAAGCTCGTAAGGCACGACCTGCCTTTTACAAAACCATGCTGACTATTTCTAATCAACCTAAACTTCTCCAAATGCTCGTAAATCTTGTCCCTCAGAAGCCTCTCCATCAGCTTACCAACCACTGAGGTCAGACTCACCGGTCGGTAATTTCCAGGACTATCCCTGTTCCCTTTCTTGAAAATAGGGACCACATCCGCAATCCTCCAATCCTCCGGAACCTCTCCCGTCTCCATCGACGACGCAAAGATCATCGCCAGGGTCTCTGCAATGACATCCCTCACCTCCCACAATAACCTGGGGTACATCCCATCTGGTCCCCGAGACTTGTCTATCTTGATAGCATTTAAAAGTTCTAACACATCCGCTTCCTTAATATCTACATACTCAATCTTTTCAGTCTGCCGCAAACTTGTGCATCCTCCCAGATCACTTTCCACTGTGAATACTGAGGCAAAGTACTCATTAAGCACCTCTGCCATTTCTTCCGGTTCCATACAGACTTTTCCCCCTTCACCTTTTATAGGTCCTATCCCTTCTCTTCTCATCCTTTTACTTTTCACATATTTGTAGAAGGCCTTGGGATTCTCCTTAATCCTACCAGCCAAGGCCTTCTCATGACCCCTTCTGGCTCTCCTAATTTCCTTTTTAAGCTCTCTTCTATAAGCCTTATACTTCTCTAGATCCCCAACATCTCCTAGCTCTTTGAACCTTTTATACACCTTTCTTTTCTTCCTGACTATGTTCACCACAGCCTTCGTGCACCACGGTTCCCGCGTCCTACCAAAACCTCCTTGTCTCACCGGAACGTTGTCGTGCAAAGCTCCAGACAAGCATTCCTTGAATATCTGCCACCTTCCTTCTGTGCTTTTCCCCAAGAACACCTCCTTCCAGTTTATTCGCCCCAACATCTGCCTGATGTCTTCATATTTCCCCTTATTCCAGACAAACACCTTCCTAGCCTGCCTGATCCTATCCTTTTCCAATGCAAGGGTGAAGGAGATAGAATTATGATCTCCATCCCCAAGATGCTCTCCTACCGAGAGATCCATCACCTGTCCTGGTTCATTAGCTAGTACCAGGTCCAGTACAGCCTCTCCTCTCGTAGGCTTGTCCACGTGCTGTGTCAGGAAACCTCCTGAACACACCTAACAAACTCCTCCCCATCCAAACCCCTTACCCTTGGGATATTCCAGTCGATGTTTGGGAAATTGAAGTCTCCCATCACAACAACTCTGTTACTGTAACTTGCAGAGGAATTTTCAGATGGTGGTGTTCCCAAGAGACTACTGCTTTTGTCCTTCTACATGGTAATGGTCATGGGGTTTGAAAGGTGCTGCTTCAGGAACCTTGGTGAGTTCCTGCAGTACAGCTTGATGGCTGCCACTGAGTGTTGGCAGTGGAAGGAGTGAATGTTTGTAGATGTGGTGCCAATCAAGCAGGCTGCTTTGCCCTAGATGGCCTGGAGCTTCTTGAGTGTTGTTGAAACTACACTCACCCAGGCAAGCGGAGAGTATTCCATCACACTCCCTCACTTGAGCTTTATGGAGTTGGGAGATGAATTTCCACAAGGTTCCCAGCCTCTGACCAGCTCTTATCACAGAATGGCTGGTCCAGTTCAATATCTGGGAGTGTCACAGAAATAGCCCCACTACAGGTGGGGAGGTCTCACCTGATGAAGGAGCAGTGCTCCAAAAGCTCATGATTCCAAATAAACCCGTGGGCACTTTAACCTGGTGTTGAGACTTCTTACTGCTGAGGTAGGGGAGAGAGAGGACACTTTACTCTCAGCAAAAATATTCCAGAATTCCGAAAGTGGAGGGAGTTGAGAATGTTTTAGTGGGAGTGGAATAATGGTGGGGGTGGATGAAAGGGGGCTCTGTTTTGATTCTGGGAGGGGGTGGGTAAGAGCAGGAATGTGAGAAATGGAAGGGTATTTCAATGTGTCTGAATGTGCGAGTTTTGTGTGATTATTTTCTCTATGTTTGTCTTCTCCCTCTGTCTGTCAATCTGTGTTAAGTCCTGGTGCTGTGATCAGGGTTAGCCCTGAGTGATCCGGCCCTTCTCTGAACGTCACCGAGCCGGGATATAAAAAGCCGGGAGCTGAATCTCAGACAGAGTGCGAGTGAGAGAGGGATCAGAGTGATATTGGGACACTCAGGAGGAGGGGAGGTAGTCTGAATCCCTGGCTCGAAAACGCGAGAGGAAAGGGAACTGAGGACAAAGCGGATTCCGCCAGCAACACTGAGCAGTGAGGAAGTTATAAAGTCGGTTGGAAGTTTGCGGTGAAGCGGGATCAGGAGACGGGCAGTTCGGTACTGGAATTGGATTCTCGGGAAGAATGTGTGCACACAGATTACTGTTTGCTCTGGCTGCCTTGGATCTCCTGGCTATGACTTGCTCTCTTTCCACCTGTACCACTCTGGATACGGAACACATTAAGAGGAAACGAGTGGAGGCCATCAGGGGTCAGATTCTCAGCAAGTTGCGTCTTACCAGCCCTCCCGAGGAAGCGAGTCCCGCTGAGGTGCCAGCCCAGGTATTAGCCATGTACAACAGCACACGCCAGTTACTGCAGGAGCTGCGCACAGACCGGGAGCAAAGCTGCATTACTCACAACACCGACTTCGAGTACTATGCCAAGGAGGTGTACAAGTTTGATATGATCCAGGGCCCGGCCGTGGACAGTAAGTGTGACCCAGACAGACAGACAGAAATCCTCCACGCTAAACTAATCAACACGTTCGCTCACAAAAGTGAGGGAGCAACGGCAAAAAAAAACCTCTTCACAATGAGATGGGGTGAGCGGCTGGATCCCACACTCAGCAAACTCTGACTGAGGTTCACTAATCTCATTCTAATTTAGACCTAATCCATCAGCTAACCCTCCCTTTAACAGCCAGTCCTTACCTGCTGGATGGGTCTGTGATATTTCTTGGCCAAAGTGACATTCTGTTCCAGTAATCCCCTCCAATACTGTCCTTACCCCGGGCTGTTCACCCTGCTCCGTAGCCACATGGTCAGTATTTGCTCCTCTGGCTGGACACTAGATGGACAGTGTGGTGACAGGTCAGTTCCCAGTACCAGGGACAAGTTTCTATTCCCTTACAGGGGAAGGCAAGGCAGCGAGAGATAGGCACAGGGACAGAGAGGTCACAGAGTAACCCTGATCCCTGGTCTGAGTGAAGGTAACCCCACACTCAGTGTGGGCATATTGACTAATCTTATACAATGATAGAGTGAGAAGAATGTGTATTTCTACAGCGCCTGTCAATACATCTGAATGCCCCTTAATGCTTCACAATCAATGAAATATTTTTAAATGTAGTCACTGCTGTAAGACAGGAAAAGTAGAAGTAAAATTGTGCACAGCAAGATCCCACACACTGCATTCTGATAATGATCAGAAAATCAGTGATGTGAATTCAGGATAAAATATAGGCCACATAACAAAGGTTATCATATTAACACCCACTTCATACATGTTCACACACAATTATCTAATGTCAGAAATCAACAATACTAATATACATATTAAAAGACTCTTCTAAAGATTATCCATAACTTCACCATCAAACACTCCCAGGACAGGTACAGCACGGGGTTAGATACAGAGTAAAGCTCCCTCTACACTGTCGCCATCAAACACTCCCAGGACAGGTACAGAACAGGGTTAGATACAGAGTAAAGCTCCCTCTACACTGTCCCCCCATCAAACACTCCCAGGACAGGTACAGCACGGGGTTAGATACAGAGTAAAGCTCCCTCTACACTGTTCCCCCATCAAACACTCCCAGGACAGGTACAGCACAGGGTTAGATACAGAGTAAAGCTCCCTCTACACTGTCCCCCATCAAACACTCCCAGGACAGGTACAGAACGGGGTTAGATACAGAGTAAAGCTCCCTCTACACTGTCCCCATCAAACATTCCCAGGACAGGTACAGCATAGGTTAAGAAGAGATAATGTTAAAACTGTGGTCTCAGTGAGGATCCTGTATTTAAGCCCCTGTTGAGAATTCTCATATGTTCTTTGCCTGAAGATTTGCCCATTAAATTTAATGTTTTAATTGAAAGTTTATTTATTAGTGTCGGAAGTAGGCTTACATTAACACTGCAATGAACTTACTGTAAAAATCCACTAGTGTGCAGTGTGTAACTGAATTCCAAGTGTCAGCTTCTTGTAAACAGAGTTCCCCTCACCAGGAGCGCTTCATGCCCTTGGAAAGATTGAATGTTAACTCCAAGGCCAGCCAAGTGTCCGTACAGACTGTCTTCTGTAGCTGTTATTCTGTGCCTGTTGTAACACTGAGGGCCCTGAGCTCCAGGACCTGGAATCCTTGCACAAAATCTGACGGTCAGCAGGGGGAGCAAATTACCATTTCACCAGAATGGAGGGGATGTGAATCAGACGGGATATTTCTCTGATCAGCTGCTTTATCCTATTTATAAACCATTGTGCAGCTTTACTCCTGCCAAACTCAGGCTGATTGCAGGATCAGCGGCTTCACGGAATACCCTGCTCACTGAGCCCAGGCCGCAGAATGTAGACACGAGACTCTAGACACTGACACTGGGCATAACTCACACAGGAATATGACCTCTACACACTGACACTAACGTCTCCCTGAACAAATTCAGCAAACATTCAAGGGCAGTAACAGAATGAACAGCAAACTCTCAGACTGCAAACTGTGTACACTTTGTGGAATTCTCACGGGTTCTTAATTTCGCTTCACCCCTGAACTCTTTGCCAGGGGGACTTGGACCTGACTCCAGTCTCAGTTCCCATTTTCAGGGAGTTGGGGCTGCAGGATTTGCGATGCCAGTCCCATCCTGAGAGCAAAGATAAATATTAACTCCTTCTGTCCGGGTGTTTGGTGTAGGGGCACGGATTCAATCCTGGGCCGTTATTTGGAGAGAATATGTTTTTTTTTATTTCAATTCAGTCAAATCGAGACCAATTCAGAGTCCCAACGAGTTGAGACGTTCTAAGCTGACAAAA
This sequence comes from Sphyrna mokarran, assembly GCA_024679065.1. Taxonomy (NCBI): domain Eukaryota; kingdom Metazoa; phylum Chordata; class Chondrichthyes; order Carcharhiniformes; family Carcharhinidae; genus Sphyrna; species Sphyrna mokarran. The sequence continues at coordinate 1,682,393 of JAGIQG010000015.1, forward strand.
CAGGGCTCTCACCTCCTGTGTTGGGCTTGATCTACATGATCCAAGCTGATTGGAGTAGGCATCGCTCCTCTTCCAAGACTTAATCTCATTTGCATCTTAGCCAAAAGGCCGAAATGCTGCTTTTAAAAATTGCTTCAAATGAAGCTGAAATATAACCTAATGACTTCAACCAAGCACAGCATGCCGATACTTACACTTGATCTTAGCCAAAAGGCCGAGAGGCTGTTAAGGTCAGTGCCTAAGGAATGTCAGTTTCTTTTGACCAGTGTTGATCTTCACTGGACTGAGGAAGAAGGGCTCTGTTACTTAACCCAGTCATTAAGTATTGCTGGACTGAGCAGGGTCTGTTCATGTTCTACACAAGATCATATCCTGATGTTACTATGATAAGTGAGGCTCTTGTCATTGTTTTGAGTTTAGCTGTGTCATTGCACAGAATTCTCCAATAGGAGGTTGTTAATGGTAACTCAGGCAGAACTAACTTGGCTGAATTATGAGTCAGTGCTGGTAACCCTAGAACTCAGATGTTTCACAGAGAAACAGAATCTAGGAGCAGGAGTAGGCCATTCGACCCTTCAAACCTGCTCCACCATTCAATATGATCCTCAATCTCAATGCCATATTCCCGCTTTCTTCCCATACCCCTTGATGCTATGAAAGTTGAAAAAAAATCGTCTCTTTCTTGAAACATGGCCTCCTGCAGGAGAGAATTCCATTGGTTCATCTCTTTGAGTGAAGACATTTTTCTTCATTTCAGTCCTAAACGGTCCACCCCTTCTCTGAGACTAAGTCCCCTGGTTCTAGATGCACAAAGTGGCACAGTGGTTAGCATTACTGCCTCACAGTGCCAGGGACCTGGGTTTGATTCCCAGCTTGGGTCCCTGTCTGATTGGAGTTTGCACATTCTCCCCATGTCTGTGTGGGTTTCCTCTGGGTGCTCTGGCTCCTCCTATGGTCCAAAAGATGCACTGATTCAGGGACATTGGCTTGCTAAATTCTCCCTCAATGTATCCAAACAGGTGCCCAAGTGTGGCGACTAGGGAATTTTCACAGTAACTTCATTGCAGTGTTAATGTAAGCCTATCGTGATAATAATAAATAAACTTTAAACTTTAGGGAAAACATCCTCCCTGCAGCTAGTCTGCCAAGATATTAGAATGCTATACATTTCAATTAGATTTCCTCTCATCCTCTAACCTCCACCGACTACACACCCAGCTGAGCCAATCTCTCCTCAACACTTCCTTCCATACTTCAAATACCAGTCAATCTACTGGGTTTGTGAACCCACCTCTCCACTTACCTGATGAAGGAGCAGTGCTCTGCATGCTCGTGATTTCAAATAAATCTGTTGGACTTTAACCTGGTGTTGTGAGACTACTTACTGTTCATCCCCTTCCCCAGTCCGTTCCAGCATCTCCACATCAAGTCAATCTTCAGTAGCATTGCACTCAGGTCCAAGTATGGTCAAGTGGAGTTATGAATTAGGAGCGGGGGCCATTCGGTCCCTCAGCCTATTCTGCTGATTTGATTGTGATCTCAGCTTCACATTTTGCCAACACAACCCCACCCCTCCACCCCAGAGAGGGCACAAGATAATTGGATCAAAGTGCAGAGATAGTTATCAATCCCCAATTTAAAATCTTACATTCTATCTATATTTTTGCATTTCCATTATAAAACCCCTCATTATCTTGGTTGGGCTGGTCCTTATGTCAACTTACCCTGCCACAAGTGGTGCTGTTGAAGTACCTGCATTGGAGGAGGAGCTACAGCATGATAAGTTTACATTGGTATTTTCCATTAGCAATGTTGATATAAGAGCTGTTACAGATAAGGTTGATAGGAAGTTTGATTGGATTTACTATTGTCACATATATTGGTATACAGTAAAAAGTATTGTTCCTTACGCACTATACAGACAAAATATATGTGGGAAGGAAAGAGGAGGGTGCAGAATGTAGTGTTACATTCATAGCTAGGGCATAGAGAAAGATCAACCTAATGCAAGGTAGGCCCATTCAAAAGTCTATTGGCAGCGGAGACGAAGCTGTTCTCGAATCAGTTGGTACGTGTCCTCAGACATTTGTACCTTTTTTCTGATGGAAGAAGGTGGAAGAAAGAATATCTGGGGTGTGTGGGGTCCTTAATTATGCTGGCTGCTTTTCCAAGGCAGTGAGAAATGTAGACAGTGTCAATGGGTGGGAGGCTGGTTTGAATGATGGATTGAGCTTCATTCACAATCTTTGTAGTTTCTTGCAGTCTTAGATGAAGCAGGAGCTATACCAAGCTGTGATACAACCAGAAAGCATGCTTTCTATGGTGCATCTGTAAAAGTTAGAGAGAGTCATTGTGGACATACCAAATTTCCGTAGTCTTCTGAGAAAATTGAGACATTGGTTAGGGCTTTCTTAACTATAGTGTCAGCATGGGGGGACCAGGACAGGTTGTTGGTGATCTGGACACCCAAAAACCTGAAGCTCTCGACCATAGTGTTCGTATATTCAAGATTTATAATATTCCTATGTTCCTACGTAGTTTTCACAACCTCAGTGATTATGTGACATAGTGGTAACATTAGGGTCTCTAAATAGGATTGCAAAGTCTGGATGTATTTGTAGAGGTTCCAACACAGCCCTCCCTCCCTGCCCCACCTCCAAAAAGCCCAATCCCACTCTCCTGCCATTGACCATGTGAATTGGATGATTCTTGCCATTGACCATGTGAATTGGATGATTCTTGTCATTGACCATGTGAATTGGATGATTCTTGCCATTGACCATGTGAATTGGATGATTCTTGTCATTGACCATGTGAATTGGATGATTCTTGCCATTGACCATGTGAATTGGATGATTCTTGTCATTGACCATGTGAATTGGATGATTCTTGCCTATCAGGTAAATGGTCTTTATTCCACATATCTTTTTTATATAACTAATTCACCACTTTATTTTAATGGCCCAATGATCTTCCTGCTCTGTGCACAGCAATGTCTGAGATATTCATCTCCAACGCTGAATACAGGGGTTGGGACGTCTTGTTGAAGTTACACAAGACATTGGTGAGGCCACACTTGGAATACTGTGTACAATTCTGGTCACCCTATTATAGAAAGGATATTATTAAACTAGAAAGAGTGCAGAACAGATTTACTAGGATGCTACCGGGATTTGATGGATTGAGTTATAAGGAGAAGCTGAATATTCTGGAACTTATCTCTCTGGAGCGTAGGAGGCTGAGGAGTGACCTTATAGAGGTCTATAAAATAATGAGGGGCATAGACAAGGTAGTTGTCGATATCTTTTCCCAAAGGTAGGGGAATCTAAAACTAGAGGGCATAGAGGGGAGAGATACAAAAGTGTCCAGAGGGGCAATTTTTTAACAGAGACAGTGATGAGTGTCTGGAACAAACTGCCAGAGATAGTAACAGAGGCGGGTACAATTTTATCTTTAAAAAGCATTTAGATAGTTACATGGATAAGATGGTTATAGAGGGATATGGGCCAAATGTGAGCAATTAGGATTAGCTTAGGGGTTTTAAAAAAAATAAGGGTGACATGGACAAGTTGGGCTGAAGGGCTTGTTTCCATGCTGTAAACCTCTATGACTCTATGACTTATCTGTGGATCCTGAATTACCTACAATCCTGAATTATCTACTCCCATGATCACAACCTGTAACTTGCGTAGAACTTCCAGTTAACGCACGTGATTGGAATTCCTGCCCACCTCCTGAAATTAGCACTGATCAGGGAAATGCTGAAAGCATTCTCTTCAATACTTCAAATTCCTCAGGATCAGAATCCTCAAAGATCGGTGATCTCTTGTCACAAAGATTCTGATGAAAGGTCATTGACCTGAGATGTGAGCTCAGTTTCTGTTTTCACAGATGCTGCCAGAGCTCCGGAGTTTTTACAGCATTTTCTGCTTTTATTCTGGTTTTTATTGAATGTATTCTGGAATTCTTCCTACTGCTGTGCAGATTGAGTTCCACAACTATACTCATTATTTTGTGAAAACTATAAATCAGTGGTTTTATCTTTTATATATTATCCTCATTATTACATTTAATGTTGAGAAAATGAAAGACCATGAGGAACAGTGATGAAGATCAAAGTCCACATGGTGTATGCCTTGGAGGAGAACCTGCAGGTGACGGTGATTCCACTGGGTATAATACTCCTGTGGTAATATATAATAACATATTCATTACTTATATATGTATATTATATATTAGTACACTGTTGCTGGGAATCACACTCTTGTATATATATATATTATAAAAAGACTAATAATTACATTATAGAGAAATAGGAACAGAAGTGGGCCATTTTGCCTTTTGAAAACATGGATCAAATCACCTCTTACCCTCCTAAATTCTCAGTAGTGCCTCTACAGAGATTTGCAGCCACTTCAGAGTCATAGCCTAGTCTGCTATGCTCTGTATCTGACTCCCAATTTCTCCATGGGGTCTGTGTGTCCCAATAAATGCCACTGTATTTTCCTGTAATCTCCAGTAATCTACACAGAGATGCCCTGGCAGTTAGAATGCACAGACTTCTTAGCCTCAATTCTCTTCTCAGCCCATTCTTTCCATCCTGAAGAGGGTCCCAAGTGATTCCAGCTGTCCTTTCTCTCCCATGAATTTCCTTTCTCTCTCCCACCTTCAATGCTTCTCAGTTGGTTGGGGATGAATAGAGAAGGTGTTCCTTTGGGATGAGATTTTGTGGACAAGTTCATAATCATCAGCCCAATTTGCAGCCTTCCTGCCCATTATCCTCTGTTCTTCGACGTGAGTTCTTATCAAGGAACTCCTCGAGGAGAATTATTTCATAAAGATTTTTCATAGTTGGCCTCGATTCTAAGCTCCCATACTCACCAAAAGCAAACTGCTTAAGCTGTTTAAATTCCAGGTATGTCTGGTCAGTCATTTCCTAAGGGTATGGAATTTCTGATGGTTTGTTGCTGATGCTAAAATTGCTCTTTTTGATGTTTTAGCATCAACGACAGAAAATGCTAGAAAATTTTGGCAGTCTGCACGTCTGTCGAGACAGAAGAGATAGCTGTTTTGAGTTTGGATGACTCTCACCAGAGCTTTTTGCTGCCTCATGGTTCCTTGCACATTCCTCAGAGTAAGACAGAGTAAGCCTTGTGAGCTTTTCCTGTCACCTTACAGTATAACCAGCATTGGGTTAACCACTGTAACCATGGTACTAACTTTGACAAGAGATAAAGAAGGTGTCCACCTCTTCTTTATCAAATTTGGGGACTAAATGGGCAAACTTGAATACTTCAGCCTCCATGTCCAGGCTGGTTGTGTTTTCAATGGGCACAGCAGAATCCACTCTCTTCTGAAATCTTTTAAATTTTTTTCCCTTTTCTCTTTCCCTTTCATGGAATTCTCTCTTCCGTTTCTGCTTTTCTTTCACCTTCCTCAAGTTCCAGTTCCAATTTCTGAAACTCCAATCTTAATTTCTCTATCCCTAGTTTATTTTTTTCAGTGTCCTAAATTTCCATGGCTAGATATTCCACCATCCTTTTCAAAATTTCAGTTTGTCTGACTTTTGGAGGAACTCCACCATTAAGGGCCAAGTTACACCTCTTACTTTCTCCAAGGATCTATACTCATTGGAATTCAGAAGAATGAGGAAGATCTTATAGAAACATGTAAGATTATGAAGGGAATCGATAAGATAGAAGCAGGGAAGTTGTTTCCATAGGAGGTGAAACTAGAACTAGGGGGCGTAGACTCAAAATAAGGGGGAGCAGAGTTAGGACTCAGTTGAAGAGGAACTTCTTCACACAAAGGGTTGTGAATCTGTGGAATTCCCTGCCCAATGAAGCAGCTGAGGCTACCTCACTGTTTTTTAAGGCAAGGATAGATAAATCTTTGAACAGTAAAGGAATTAAGGTTATAGTGAGTGGGCGGGTAAGTGGAGGTGAGTCCATGAAAGGATCAACCATGATCTTATTGAATGGCAGAGCAGGCTGAAGGGGCCAGATGGCCGACTCCTGCTGCTAGTTCTTATGTTCTTATTAAACACTGTGGCTGATTTAGGATAGCTGGTTTCTTGGATGCAGTCAGAGATAGAAGATATTGGAATTATTATGAAATCTTATCATTGGTAGATTTTTGTTGGCTTCTCCAACTAGGGAACAAACATATTCCAAAAGGGAGAGAGAGCACCTTCAGCTTGTCTTCCCTGCTGAAGATTTCTCTTGATGGAATCTGTATTATTCATAATCTCTCCCTTGTGTCAGGGCAGCTCTCACTGAAATACTTCACCCATTATGTATTTTCAAGAAATTTTGGATGAGTCTTTCTGTGGCAGCCATTGCATCCATTTCTAGTACTTTGCATTTCTGATGTCATTTTCTTTTGCAATTATGAGCTTCGATGGGTGTCTGAATTACACAGAATGTCTCTCTCTACATACTCCCATCACAGAATTTTGTTTGTTTCTCATCTTCACTTTGGAATACGCCTTGCATTTTTGCACTTGGTTAAAATGGCAACATTTATAATCAGAGGAAAATTTAAAAGTCATGCTTTCAAAAATAGAAGGGTATGCCTCAAGGTAGTGTAAACCAGACAAACCCTCGATTAGATTGCAGTCTGTAACTCACTCCCGGGTATCTGTTATTCGATATATAAACCACCCCGAACCCCTCGATTAGATTCCAGTCTGTAACTCACTCCCGGGTATCTGTTATTCTATATATAAACCACCCCGAACCCCTCGATTAGATTCCAGTCTGTAACTCACTCCCAGCTATCTGTTATTCTATACATAAACCACCCCGAACCCCTCGATTAGATTCCAGTCTGTAACTCACACCCGGCTATCTGTTATTCTATATATAAACCACCCCGAACCCCTCGATTAGATTCCAGTCTGTAACTCATCCCTGGTATCTGTTATTCTATATATAAACCACCCCGAACCCCTCGATTAGATTCCAGTCTGTAACTCACTCCCGGCTATCTGTTATTCTATATATAAACCACCCCGAACCACTCGATTAGATCCCAGTCTGTAACTCACTCCCGGGTATCTGTTATTCGATATATAAACCACCCCGAACCCCTCGATTAGATTCCAGTCTGTAACTCCCTCCCGGCTATCTGTTATTCTATATATAAACCACCCCGAACCCCTCGATTAGATTCCAGTCTGTAACTCACTCCCGGGTATCTGTTATGCTATATATAAACCACCCCGAACCCCTTGATTAGATTCCAGTCTGTAACTCACTCCCGGGTATCTGTTATTCTATATATAAACCACCCCGAACCCCTCGATTAGATTCCAGTGTGTAACTCACTTCTGGGTATCTGTTATTTTATATATAAACCACCCCGAACCCCTCGATTATATTCCAGTCTGTAACTCACTCCCGGCTATCTGTTATTCTATACATAAACCACTCCGAACCCCTCGATTAGATTCCAGTCTGCAACTCACTCCCGGCTATCTGTTATTCTATATATAAACCACTCCCGAACCCCTCGATTACATTCCAGTCTGTAACTCACTCCCAGCTATCTGTTATTCTATATATAAACCACCCCGAAAACCCTCGATTAGATTCCAGTCTGTAACTCACTCCCGGGTATCTGTTATTCTATATATAAACCATTCCGAACCCCTCGATTAGATTCTAGTCTGTAACTCACTCCCGGGTATCTGTTATTTTATATATAAACCACCCTGAACCCCTCGATTAGATTCCAGTCTGTAACTCACTCAGGGATATCTGTTATTCTATATAAAAACCACAACAAGCCCCTTGATTAGATTCCAGTCTGTAACTCACCCCTGGGTATCTGTTATTCTATATATAAACCACCCCGAACCCCTCGATTAGATTCCAGTCTGTAACTCACTCCCGGGTATCTGTTATTCTATATATAAACCACCCCGAACCCCTCGATTAGATTCCAGTCTGTAACTCACTCCCGGGTATCTGTTATTCTATATATAAACCACCCCGAACCCCTCGATTAGATTCCAGTCTGTAACTCACTCCCGGGTATCTGTTATTCTATATATAAACCACCCCGAACCCCTCGATCAGATTCCAGTCTGTAACTCACTCCCGGGTATCTGTTATTCTATATATAAACCACCCCGAACCCCTCGATTAGATTCCAGTCTGTAACTCACTCCCGGGTATCTGTTATTCTATATATAAACCACCCCGAACCCCTCGATTAGATTCCAGTCTGTAACTCACTCCCGGGTATCTGTTATTCTATATATAAACCACCCCGAACCCCTCGATTAGATTCCAGTCTGTAACTCACTCCCGGGTATCTGTTATTCTATATATAAACCACCCCGAACCCCTCGATTAGATTCCAGTCTGTAACTCACTCCCGGGTATCTGTTATTCTATATATAAACCACCCCGAACCCCTCGATTAGATTCCAGTCTGTAACTCACTCCCGGGTATCTGTTATTCTATATATAAACCACCCCGAACCCCTCGATTAGATTCCAGTCTGTAACTCACTCCCGGGTATCTGTTATTCTATATATAAACCACCCCGAACCCCTCGATTAGATTCCAGTGTGTAACTCACTCCCGGGTATCTGTTATTCTATATATAAACCACCCCGAACCCCTCGATTAGATTCCAGTCTGTAACTCACTCCCGGGTATCTGTTATTCTATATATAAACCACCCCGAACCCCTCGATTAGATTCCAGTCTGTAACTCACTCCCGGGTATCTGTTATTCTATATATAAACCACCCCGAACCCCTCGATTAGATTCCAGTCTGTAACTCACTCCCGGGTATCTGTTATTCTATATATAAACCACCCCGAACCCCTCGATTAGATTCCAGTCTGTAACTCACTCCCGGGTATCTGTTATTCTATATATAAACCACCACGAACCCCTCGATTAGATTCCAGTCTGTAACTCACTCCCGGGTATCTGTTATTCTATATATAAACCACCCCGAACCCCTCGATTAGATTCCAGTCTGTAACTCACTCCCGGGTATCTGTTATTCTATATATAAACCACCCCGATCCCCTCGATTAGATTCCACTCTGTAACTCACTCCCGGCTATCTGTTATTCTATATATAAACCACTCCGAACCCCTCGATTAGATTCCAGTCTGTACCTCACTTCTGGGTATCTATTATTTTATATATAAACCACCCCCGAACCCCTCGATTAGATTCCAGTCTGTAACTCAGTCGAGGGTATCTGTTATTCTATACATAAACCACCCCAAACCCCTCGATTATATTCCAGTCTGTAACTCACTCCCGGGTATCTGTTATTCTATATATAAACCACCCCGAACCCCTCGATTAGATTCCAGTCTGTAACTCACTCCCGGGTGTCTGTTATTCTATATATAAACCACCCCGAACCCCTCGATTAGATTCCAGTCTGTAACTCACTCCCGGGTATCTGTTATTCTATATATAAACCACCCCGAACCCCTCGATTAGATTCCAGTCTGTAACTCACTCCCAGGTATCTGTTATTCAATATGAAAACCACCCCAAACCCCTCAATTAGATTCCAAACTGTAATTCACTTCGAGGTATCTGTTATCCTATATATAAACCACCCCAAACCTCCCCCCCCAATCAAATTCCAGTCTGTAACTCATTCCCGGGTATCTGTTATTCTATATATAAAGCACCCTGAACCCCTTGATTAGATTCCAGTCTGTAACTCACTCCCGGGTATCTGTTATTCTATATAAAAACCACCCCGATCCCCTCGATTAAATTCCAGTCTGTAACTCACTCCCGGGTATCTGTTATTCTATATATAAACCATCCTGAACCCCTCGATTAAATTCCAGTCTGTAACTCACTCCCGGGTATCTGTTATTCTATATATAAACCACCCCGAACCCCTCGATTAGATTCCAGTCTGTAACTCATCCCTGGTATCTGTTATTCTATATATAAACCACCCCGAACCCCTCGATTAGATTCCAGTCTGTAACTCATCCCTGGTATCTGTTATTCTATATATAAACCACCCCGAACCCCTCAATTAAATTCCAGTCTGTAACTCATCCCTGGTATCTGTTATTCTATATATAAACCACCCCAAACCCCTCGATTAGATTCCAGTCTGTAACTCACTCCCGGCTATCTGTTATTCTATATATATACCACCCGAACCCCTCAATTAGATTCCACTCTGTAACTCACTCCCGGGTATCAGTTATTCTATATATCAACCACCCTGACCCACTCAATCAGATTCCAGTCTGTAACTAACTCCCTGGTATCTGTTATTCTATATAAAAACCACCCCGAACCCCTCGAGTAGATTCCAGTCTGTAACTCACTCCCGGCTATCTGTTATTCTATATATAAACCACCCGAACCCCTCAATTAGATTCTAGTCTGTAACTCACTCCGGGGTATCTGTTATTCTATATATAAACCACCCCGAACCCCTCAATTAGATTCCAGTCTGTAACTCACTCCCGGGTATCTGTTATTCTATATATAAACCACCCCGAACCCCTCGATTAGATTCCAGTCTGTAACTCACTCCCGGGTATCTGTTATTCTATATATAAACCACCCCGAACCCCTCGATTAGATTCCAGTCTGTAACTCACTCCCGGGTATCTGTTATTCTATATATAAACCACCCCGAACCCCTCGATTAGATTCCAGTCTGTAACTCACTCCCGGGTATCTGTTATTCTATATATAAACCACCCCGAACCCCTCGATTAGATTCCAGTCTGTAACTCACTCCCGGGTATCTGTTATTCTATATATAAACCACCCCGAACCCCTCGATTAGATTCCAGTCTGTAACTCACTCCCAGGTATCTGTTATTCAATATGAAAACCACCCCAAACCCCTCAATTAGATTCCAAACTGTAATTCACTTCGAGGTATCTGTTATCCTATATATAAACCACCCCAAACCTCCCCCCCCAATCAAATTCCAGTCTGTATCTCATTCCCGGGTATCTGTTATTCTCTATATAAAGCACCCTGAACCCCTTGATTAGATTCCAGTCTGTAACTCACTCCCGGGTATCTGTTATTCTATATAAAAACCACCCCGATCCCCTCGATTAAATTCCAGTCTGTAACTCACTCCCGGGTATCTGTTATTCTATATATAAACCATCCTGAACCCCTCGATTAAATTCCAGTCTGTAACTCACTCCCGGGTATCTGTTATTCTATATATAAACCACCCCGAACCCCTCGATTAGATTCCAGTCTGTAACACATCCCTGGTATCTGTTATTCTATATATAAACCACCCCGAACCCCTCGATTAGATTCCAGTCTGTAACTCATCCCTGGTATCTGTTATTCTATATATAAACCACCCCGAACCCCTCAATTAAATTCCAGTCTGTAACTCATCCCTGGTATCTGTTATTCTATATATAAACCACCCCAAACCCCTCGATTAGATTCCAGTCTGTAACTCACTCCCGGCTATCTGTTATTCTATATATATACCACCCGAACCCCTCAATTAGATTCCACTCTGTAACTCACTCCCGGGTATCAGTTATTCTATATATCAACCACCCTGACCCACTCAATCAGATTCCAGTCTGTAACTAACTCCCTGGTATCTGTTATTTTATATAAAAACCACCCCGAACCCCTCGAGTAGATTCCAGTCTGTAACTCACTCCCGGGTATCCGTTATTCTATATAAAAACCACCTCGAACCCGTCGATTAGATTCCAATCTATAATTCACTCCCAGGTATCTGTTATCCTATATATAAACCACCCCAAACCCCTCAATTAGATTCTAGACTGTAATTCACTTCCAGGTATCTGTTATCCTATATATAAACCACCCCAAACCTCCCCCCCAATTAAATTCCAGTCTGTAACTGATTCCCGTGTATCTGTTATTCTATATATACACCACCCTGAACCCCTCGATTAGATTCTAGTCTGTAACTCACTCCCGGGTATCTGTTATTCTATATATAAACCATCCTGAACCCCTCGATTCAATTCCAGTCTGTAACTCACTCCCGGGTATCTGTTATTCTATATATAAACCACCCCGAACCCCTCGATTAGATTCCACTCTGTAACTCACTTCTGGTATCTGTTATTCTATATATAAACCACCCCGAACCCCTCGATTCAATTCCAGTCTGTAACTCACTCCCGGGTATCTGTTATTCTATATATAAACCACCCCGAACCCCTCGATTCAATTCCAGTCTGTAACTCACTCCCGGGTATCTGTTATTTTATATATAAACCACCCCGAACCCCTCGATTAGATTCCAGTCTGTAAGTCATTCCCGGGTATCTGTTATTCAATATGAAAACCACCCCAAACCCCTCAATTAGATTCCAGACTGTAATTCACTTCGAGGTATCTGTTATCCTATATATAAACCACCCCAAACCTCCCCCCCCAATTAAATTCCAGTCTGTAACTCATTCCCGGGTATCTGTTATTCTATATATAAACCACCCCGAACCCCTCGATTAGATTCCAGTCTGTAACTCACTCCCGGGTATCTGTTATTCTATATATAAACCACCCCAAACCCCTCGATTAGATTCCAGTCTGTAACTCACTCCCGGGTATCTGTTATTCTATATATAAACCACCCCGAACCCCTCGATTAGATTCCAGTCTGTAACTCATTCCCGGGTATCTGTTATTCTATATATAAACCACCCCGAACCCCTCGATTAGATTCCAGTCTGTAACTCACTCCCGGGTATCTGTTATTCTATATATAAACCACCCCGAACCCCTCGATTAGATTCCAGTCTGTAACTCACTCCCGGGTATCTGTTATTCTATATATAAACCACCCCGAACCCCTCGATTAGATTCCAGTCTGTAACTCACTCCCGGGTATCTGTTATTCTATATATAAACCACCCCGAACCCCTTGATTAGATTCCAGTCTGTAACTCACTCCCGGGTATCTGTTATTCTATATATAAACCACCCCGAACCCCTCGATTAGATTCCAGTCTGTAACTCACTCCCGGGTATCTGTTATTCTATATATAAACCACCCCGAACCCCTCGATTAGATTCCAGTCTGTAACTCACTCCCGGGTATCTGTTATTCTATATATAAATCACCCCGAACCCCTCGATTAGATTCCAGTCTGTAACTCACTCCCGGGTATCTGTTATTCTATATATAAACCACCCCGAACCCCTCGATTAGATTCCAGTCTGTAACTCACTCCCGGGTATCTGTTATTCTATATATAAACCACCCCGAACCCCTCGATTAGATTCCAGTCTGTAACTCACTCCCGGGTATCTGTTATTCTATATATAAACCACCCCGAACCCCTCGATTAGATTCCAGTCTGTAACTCACTCCCGGGTATCTGTTATTCTATATATAAACCACCCCGAACTCCTCGATTAGATTCCAGTCTGTAACTCACTCCCGGGTATCTGTTATTCTATATATAAACCACCCCGAACCCCTCGATTAGATTCCAGTCTGTAACTCACTCCCGGGTATCTGTTATTCTATATATAAACCACCCCGAACCCCTCGATTAGATTCCAGTCTGTAACTCACTCCCGGGTATCTGTTATTCTATATATAAACCACCCCGAACCCCTCGATTAGATTCCAGTCTGTAACTCACTCCCGGGTATCTGTTATTCTATATATAAACCACCCCGAACCCCTCGATTAGATTCCAGTCTGTAACTCACTCCCCAGGTATCTGTTATTCTATATATAAACCACCCCGAACCCCTCGATTAGATCCCAGTCTGTAACTCACTCCCGGGTATCTGTTATTCTATATATAAACCACCCTGAACCCCTTGATTTGGTTCTAGTCTGTAGTTCTCAATATTCTTATTGTTTTTCAAATCTGTAATTGATCCTATTGGTGATGTTGCCATTTTCTGGTCTGGAAGCAGTAACATGAAATGACAATGTAGATTTGTTTTCCAGATGACGTTAGTTCTTGCCGTGGGATCACATCAAAGGTTTTCCGATTCAATGTATCATCCATGGAGAAGAATGTTTCCAACCTGTTCCGAGCAGAATTCCGGGCTCTCCGTGTTCCAAACACAAGCGCAAAACGGAACGAGCAGAGGATTGAAGTGTATCAGGTAGGGACACCGATGGTTGCCACTATTCCTTGGGACACTGAACTTTATAAACTATGTTGAAGATATTCAACCCTGAGAACATCATAACTCAGCCTATTTCTCTCTGATTGATGCTTCCAGGCAGAGGTCATGTCCAGGAAAAGAATCTTCGTTCATTATTTCTCACTCAACCAAGACATTGGGTCATTGTAATAACCTAACTCTTAACCTCAGTGAAACACAGCCATTAGTGTTTGTGACATGGCAGGTGGATATTCAGCCCATCAAGCCCATCCTAGAATGATCTCACAGTTTTACTTCTTTCCCATTGTCCTGACCTTCCTGCTGCTTCAAGTATTTACCCAATTTTCTCTCCAATGCTGTTATGGTCTCTGCCTCGGCCACGCCCTGTGAAAAAGCAGTCAGCTAATCCTTTGTGTATCGAGGTCAGTTCTAATTCTAAACTGATCGACTCTACTCAATGCCACCCAAGCAGGTGCAGCAGACACCAGGTCACCTTTGACAGCACAAAGGTTTGCTGGTTGTGTTGTGTTACTGGACTATTAAGTCAGAGAAGATGAGTTCAAATCCCATCATTTGAAATTGTAGTCAGAATGAAAGTGTTGGAAATAATAATAAAAGTGCCATGAAGCTATTGGATTGATGTTAAAAACCAACTCTTTTTTTGTAAAGTTCTGTCTCTATGTGACTCCAGTCCTATCCACATAATTTCCCACTGAAGTGGTCTAGCAAATTATTCAGTTCATATCAAACACCTTAAGAACAGCTCAAGAAGAAGGCCCACCATCACCTACCCAGAGGAGGTGATGACCAAGTGATTTTATCACGAGACTGTTAATCCAGCAACTCTGCTAATGTTCTGTGCAGCCAGATTTGAACCCCACCGCAGAGATGGTGCAATTTGAATTCAATAAAAAAAATCTGGAATTAAGAATCTATTGATGACCCTAAAATCATTGTCGATTATTGCAAAAATCCATCTAATTTACTAATGTCCTTTAGGGAATGGAATCTGCCATCCTTACCTGGTCTGGTCTACATGTGACTCCAGAGCCACAGCAATGTGGTTGACTCTCAACTGCCTTCCAGGGGCAATTAGGGATGGGCAATAAATGCTGGCCAACCAGCAATGGCCATGTCCAGCACTGAATAAAGAAAAATTAGGGATGGAGAATAAATAGTAGCTGAGAATGAAGAATAAAACATGGTTAGTTGTTCTGAAGATGATATGGCTCACAACAGCTGTATACCAGATTTATAAAAACAATTGCCAGCTTTGATTTATATTTTCTTCCCCGACAGTCTTGGACTAAATTTCATCTTTCAACTTTCTGTCCACTCACATATCTGAGAGAGAGTGTAACATGTGAGCTAGTTCATAGAATCCCTATTGTACAGAAGGAGACTATTTGGCCAATCAAGTCTGTATCAACCATAATCCCACCTAGGCCCTATTCCTGCACACATTTATCCCATTAGGGTCAATTTTAGCATGGCCAATCAACCTAACCCTCACATCTTTGGACTATGGGAGTAAACAGGAGCACCCGGAGGAAACCCACGCAGACAAGGGGAGAACATGCAAACTCCACACAGACAGTGACCTGAGGCTGGAATCAAACCTAGGACCCTGGTGCTGTAAGACAGAAGTGCTAACCACAGTGCCATCATGCCACCCCGTTAGTTTGACATCAGTAGTAGAAGATGTACTACAATCTATTACTGATGTAGTGACAGTGTACTTCCCAAAATCAAAATGTGATTTTGCAGAATCAACATGAATTGATGAAGGGAAGTCATGATTGACTAATCTGCAATGAGTATTTTGAGGAGGTAACTGATTGGATGGATAAGGGATGTATAAATTTGGATTTTCAAAAGCATTTGATAAGGTGCAACAAAAACTAGGAATCATTGGGATTGGGAGTAATATATTAGCATAGGTAGAGGATTGGTTAATGGAAAGAAAACAGAGACCAGGAATAAATGGGAAATTTTAGCACTGGCAGGCTGCAACTAGTAGGGTACAACAAGTTGGAGCATCAGCTATTTACAATCAATATTAATAACTTTGTGAAGAGCCAGAGTATAATAGATCCAGGTTTGCTGATAATACAAAGTTCAATGAGAATGCAAGCTATCAGAAGAATGCAGAGACACTGCAGAGGAGTATAGACAGGTTGGGTTTAGACAGGTTAGCTCAGTGAACACATGTGAAAAGGAATATAATGTGGAAAAATGGAAAGTTACCCATTATTGGTCAGAAAAATAGAAGAGTAAAATACTCTTTAAGGTTGAAAGAGTGGGAAATTTTGGTAATTAGAAGGACTTACACAAGCAATAGTAGCAACAGTTGGCCATTCAGCCCTCGAGCCTGCTCTACCATTCAATAAGATCAGAGTTGATGTGATTGTGGTCTCAGCTCAACTTTCGAGTCTGCTCCCCATAATCCTTGAGTTGGGTGATATTGTACGTGAATCAGAGAAAGTTACCAAACAGATAGAGCAAAGTGATTAGGAAAACAAGTGGTATGTTAGTCTTTATTACAAATGGATTGGAGTGTAAGAACAAAGAAGTCTTACTGCAATTATACATGGCCTTGGTGAAGTCAGACCTGGAATTGAGTGTGCAGCTTTGGTCTCCTCACTAAGGAGGGATATACTTGTAGCAGAGGAAATGCAACAGAGACACATTAGACTGGTTCCTGGGATGAAGTGATTATCCTATCAGGAGAGATTGAGTAGATTTGGCCAATGTTCCCCAGAGTTTAGAAGAATGAGAGGTGAGTCATGAAGTAATGACAGATGACACTAAAGTCGGTGGAGTGGTAGATAGTGAAGAGGGGTATTATAGTTTGCAGAGGGACTTGGACAAGTTGCAGAGCTGGGCTGAGAGGTGGCAAATGGAGTTTAATGTGGAAAAGTGTGAGGTAATTCACTATGGCAGGAATAATAAATGTGTAGAGTATAGGGCTAATGGTAGGATTCTTAGTAGTCTTGATGAACAGAGGGATCTTGGTGTGTATGTGCATAGATTCCTGAAAGTAGGCAGTCAAGTCGAGAAGGTTGTTAAGAAGGCATATGGAGTCTTAGCTTTTATTGGTAGGGGGATTGAATTTCGCAGCCGCAACGTCATGTTGCAACTGTACAAAACTCTATTGCGGCCGTACTTGGAGTATTGTGTGCAGTTCTGGTCCCCACATTATAAGAAAGATGTGGAGGCATTGGAGAGGGTACAGAGGAGGTTTACCAGGATGTTCCCTGGTATGGAGGGCAGGTCTTATGAGGAGAGGCTGAGGGATTTGAGGTTGTTTTCGTTAGAAAGGAGGCGGCTAAGAGGGGACCTAATCGAAACATATAAGATGATTAGAGGTTTAGATAGGGTGGACAGTGATAGCCTTTTTCCTAGATGGAAAAAGCTAGCACGAGGGGACACAGCTTTAAATTAAGGGGTGATAGTTATAGGACGGATATCAGAGGCAGGTTCTTTACCCAAAGGGTGGTTCGGGAGTGGAATGCCCTGCCTGCAGCAGTTGTAGATGCGCCAAGTTTGGTGGCGTTTAAGAGGTTAGTTGATAAGTATATGGAAGAGAAGGGAATGGTTTAGTTTGGAGGGGCATTGCTTTTTATATTGGTCGGCGCAACATCGAAAGCCGAAGGGCCTGTTCTGTGCTGTAATGTTCTATGTTCTATGTAACCTAGCTGGAGCTGCCAACCAGTTATGGATAGCAACTCTTGCTGACAGCTGTCTCAGCTGTGCCACAACTAGCTGTGACCATGACTGAGGCTGCAGATCCAGGGAAAGGGTGTCTCAATGGCCAAGTGCCCTCAAAGAAGGTAGGTTAGCTGAGGCAGGCATGCCCTGACAACTGGAGAAAAGGCAGAAGAGAGGAAGTCATGACGCACTAGAGGCGCTGTTAGCATGGGGAGCCATTCTCACCGGAGCTCCGTTCTGTGAGTCAGGGAGTACCCAGAAAGAAGGGCTTCCCACCTGAACCTGCTGAGAGCCCAACAGGATTTACCCAGCTGTCTCCCCGCATTGCATCGGGCCCATTCCCACTTGGGCAAACTGCCCATAAGGAATGACCCATAATTGGTCACTTAAGAGGCTCAGTGCCTCACTGCCAGGTGGGTGGCTGAGTAACCCCAAGTTTTCCACAGCTTGGCATGGTGGCGGGAAGACCAATGTCTCCTTTTCTGATTCTTCTCCTGTCCATATTGCCAGTTCTCCCACCTCCCTGTCTGCACACAAAGTACTGGGAAAATTCAGCTGTCAAATTGTGAAGCAGGGTAGATGCTGGGAGAATGTTTCCTCTGGCTGGGGAATTTTAAACTTGGAGTCACAATCTCAGAATAAGTAAAGAGGACATTCGATAAAGTTTATACCTTTGTCACCCTGTGTTAACTCAATGTTATTTTGCAGCTCTTGAGGCTTTTTCTGGGCTTGTTAAAGCTGCAACTAAAAAGTTGTAAAAATACATATCTTCATTAAGGATTTCCATCTCACCGAGGAAGCTTCAAATCAAACCATATTCACCAACCTGCTCTGAAAATTCTGCTTATATTTTGACAGCTGAGACAAATTGCACCACAGCAGTTAAGACAATTTGTGATATTCTGAAAAAATCCACAATGTTCTAAATAAATTAGCAACATTCTAAATAAAACAACTCATGATGTAATATAGATATATAAAATCCTAAGCAGTCCTGGACAAGCTGGACGTGGAAATGATCTTTCCTGTTATAAGTGAGACTGAAACTAGGGAGCACTGTTTTAAAACTGGAGGTCACCCTTATAAGACAGAGGTGAGGAGAAATATTTCTCTTGGAAGATTGTGTGACTTTGGAATTCTGTGCCCCAGAAGACTGTTGAAGCAGTCACTGAATATTTTTAACTTGGAGGTAGATAGATTCTTGTTAAGCAAGAAATTAGAAGGTTATCAAGGGTGGATGGAAACATGGGAGTCAAAATGCAAACATATCAGCCATGCCCATATTGAATGGCAGGGCAGATTTGAGGGGTTGAATGGCCTACTCCCACTATTTCTATTACAAATAATCAATTTGCCCTACCTTTGATGAAAGAAATCCATTTAACTGCACAATACACATGATACTATAATTAAGAAAGCCCACCAAAGCCTCTACTTTCTCAGAAAACTAAGGAAATTTGGCATGTCAGCTTCAACTTTCACCAACTTTTACAGATACACCATAGAAAGCATTCTTTCTGGTTGTATCACAGCTTGGTATGGGCTCCTGCTCTGCCCAAGTCTGCAAGAAACTACAGAAGGTTGTGAATGTAGCCCAATTCATTACGCAAACCAGTCTCCCATCCATTGACTCTGTCTACACTTCCTGCTGCCTTAGCAAAGCAGCCGGCATAATTAAGGACCCCATGCACCCTATACATTCTCACTTCCACCTTCTTCCTTTGGGAAAAAGATACAAAAGTCTGAGGTCACGTACCAACCGACTCAAGAACAGCTTCTTCCCTGCTGCTGTCAGACTTTTGAATGGACCTACCTTACACTGAGTTCATCTTTCTCTGCACCCTAGCTATTGACTCTAATACTACATTCTGCACTCCCTCCTTTTCTTTTCTATGAACAGTATGTTTTGTCTGCATAGCACACAAGCAACAATACTTTTCACTGTCTGTTAATACATATGACAATAATAAATCAAATCAAAATTCCAGGAAATGGTTCTTCGTGTTTACCAGAAATGAATGGATTCTTCCTTGGGCCGTACGCTATACGTGTACAAGTTTCATTGAAATCTGTCCATTAGTTTTTGAGATATCTTGTTTACAGACTAACAATTTGAATATAAATATTAACTCAGCCCAACTTCAGTAGCGGGGTAAGAAGTACTCAATCATTTAGGTAAAGAGAAAATATATGAGGATGAAGGATATGCTGCGACTGTATAGAAAGTGTTAGAGTGTGGCTTGAATACTGCACACAGTTCTGGTCACTGCATTACATGAAGAATGCTTTCGCTCCAGAGCGCGTACAAAGAAGATTTATCAAGATGTTGCCAGGAATGAATAATTCTAGCTGTGAGCAAAGATCGGATAGGCTGGAATTCTTTGCAACAGAGGAAACTGAAGGGGCGTTTAGAATCATAGAGGTTTACAGGTGGAAACAGGCCCTTTGGTCTAACTTGTCCATGCTGCCCTTTTTTTAAACCATCATGCTATTCCAATTGCCCACGTTTGGCCCATATCCTTCCATACCCATCGTACTCATCTAACTGACTAAACGCTTTTTAAAAAACAAAATTGTACCCACCTCTACTACTACAGCTTGTTCCAGACACTCGCCATCCTCTGCGTTAAAAAATTGCCACTCTGGACACTTTTGTATCTCTCCCCTCTCACCTTAAATCTATGCCCTCTAGTTTTAGACTCCCCTACCTTTGGGAAAAGATATTGACTATCTAAGCTGATCTGCATTTTATAAGGTTACCTCTCAGCCTCCTATGCTCAGGGTAAAAAAGTCCCAGTTGATCCAGCCTTTCTTTATAACTCAATCCATCAAGTCTCGACAGCATCCTAATAAATTTTTTCTGCACTCTTTCTAGTTTAATAATATCCTTTCTATAATAGGGTGACCAGAATTGCACACAGTATTCCAAGTATAGCCTTATCAATGTCTTGTACAACTTCAACAAGACGTCCCAACTCCTGTATTCAATGTTCTGACTGATGAAAGCAAGCATGCAGAATGCCTTCTTCACACTCTGTCCATCTGTAACTCCACTTTTAGAACACAGAACATAGAACACTACAGCACAAACAGGCCCTTCAGCCCACAAGTTGTGCCGATCATATCTATACTTACAATAGAACTATCTGTAACTCCCAATCCCACTAAGTCCCATATACTCATCCAGAAGTCTCTTAAAAGACCCCAGCGAGTTCGCCTCTACCACCACTGACGGCATCCGATTCCATTCACTCACCACCCTCTGAGTGAAAAACTAACCCCTAACATCTCCTCTGTACTTGCCCCCCAGCACCTTAAACCTGTGTCCTCTCGTAGTGACCATTTCAGCCCTGGGAAATAGCCTCTGAGAATCCACCCTATCTATTCCTCTCAGCATCATATAAACCTCTATCAGGTCGCTTCTCAACCTTCGTCTCTCCAGGGAGAAGAGACCTAGCTCCCTCAACGTATCTTCATATGGCATGCCCCTCAATCCAGGCAACATCCTTGTAAATCTCCTCTGCACTCTCTCAATAGCTTCCATATCCTTCCTATAATGAGGCGACCAGAACTGCAAACAGTACTCCAAGTGGGGTCTGACAAGGGTCTTAAAAAGTTGCAGCATTACCTCCCGACTCCTAAACTCAATCCCTCTATTAATGAAGGCCAGTACACCATACACCTTCTTGACTACATCCTCCACTTGCGGGGCAGATTTTAAGGAGCTATGAACATGTATCCTTCGATCTCTGTGTTTTGTCACTCTTGATGTAAAGATGCCGGCATTGGATTGGGGTGGTAAGAACTCAGTAAGAATTTAGCAACACCAATTATTAATCCAACCGATTTATTTGATAGTAAAAAAGCGAGCTTTCAACACTCTTGTGTCTTCCGCAGGCAAGTGCAGTGTTCTGGTCTGCAATAGCACACATCAGCACAGACAGTCAGAGTCACTCTTCCCAGTGCCCTATCATTAACTAAGTAAATCCTACCCTTGTTCAACATGCCAAAATGCATCACCTCGCATTTGTCTAAATTAGACTCCATCTGCCATTTGTCAGCCCACTGGCCCAATTGATTAAGATCCTGTTGCAATCCTAGATAATCTTCTTCATTTAGTTTAGGTGTATAAAATTATGAAGGGCCCTGAATGGAGTGAATGGTGGTGATGTATTACAGTTCACTCAGGGAGTCTGGGTTGCTCAAACAACATGCTTTACACACATGTTGTGGCCTGAAGTTATGGATAGTGATGATAGAAACTCCAATGTTTTGTCCATCATGTTGGCATGTGTTGGAAGAATTTGCAGATTGATACTCAACCTGTTTGGCTGCATTGTGAAGTGTAGTTTCAGGGGCAGGAACTGAGGCACCGCAAGATTTCCCTAAAATAGAACGGACGGGAAGGACCAATTTTCCTCAGCAGAGTGATATGAAATGAAACTGATGGGAGGAGTTGGATTGGGGAGTGGACCAGCGAATTCTAGGGAGCAGACCAGGAACAGTGCAAGAAGGTGTCATGGAACTGGGGAGGGGCCACACTAACAGAAGAACTCTCAATCAGTGTTCACTGTTCCTGTTTCAGATATTAAAACCCGATGATCACATTGCCAAACAGCGGTACATTGCGGGGAAAGTGGTCCTCACTAAGGGCATTAGTGAGTGGGTCTCATTTGATGTCACCGAGAGTGTGAAGGAATGGCTAATTAACCGAGGTGAGTGTTACATCAACATTCTGACATATCAATGCAAAAATCATTGTCTCAGAGACCTAGAGGAACTTTTATCATTCTCATTTCTTGACAATTGGTGTTTAATTGCATTGGATGTATGTTGGATTGCATTGGGTCTGTGTGGGGTTGCTTTGGGTCAGTACTGGATTGCATTGGGTGTGTACTGGATTATGTTGGATGTGTGCTCGATTGCGTTGGGTCTGTGTTGGATTGCATATGGTCTGTGTTAGATTGCTTTGAGTATATGTTGGATTACATTGGGCCTGTGTTGGATTGTGTTGGGTTTGTGTTGGAGTAATAGAGGTTTACAGCATGGAAACAGGCCCTTCTGCCAACTTGTCCATGCTGTCCAGTTTTTACCACTAAGCTAGTCCCAATTGCATTCATTTGGTCAATATCCCTCTATACCCATCTTACCCATGTAATTATCTAAATGCTTTTTAAAAGATATATTTGTACTCGCTTCTACTAATACCTCTGGCAGCTTGTTCCAGACGTTCACCACCCTCTGTGTGAAACAACTGACCCTCTGGACTCTTTTGTATCTCTCCCCTCTCACCTTAAATCTATGACCTCTAGTTTTAGATTCCCCTACCTTTGGGAAAAGATACTGACGATCTAGCTGATGGATGCCCCTCATTATTTTATAGGCCTCTATAAGATCACCCCAAAGCGTCCTACGCTTCAGGGAGAAAAGTACTATTCTATTCAAACTCTCCTTATAATTCAAGCTAACAAGTTCTGGTAGCATCCTAGTAAATCTTTTCCGCATTCTTTCTAGTTTAATAATATCCTTCCAAAATAGAGTGACCAGAACTGTACACAGTATTCCAAGTGTCGTCTTACAAATGTCTTGTACAACTTCAACATGACACCCCAACTTCCCAACACTTATGTAATATTCTGACCAATGAAACTAAGCATGCTGAATGCCTTATTAACTATCATGTCCACCTGTGACTCCACTTTCCAGGAGCTATGAACTTTTACCTTGAGATCTCTTTGTTCTGTAACTTTCCCCAACACCCTACCATTAACTAAGTCTTACCCTGGTTTGATCTACCAAAATGTATCACCTCACATCTATCTAAATTATACTGCATTTGCCATTCATCAGCCTACTGGCCCAATTAATCAAGATCCCATTGCATTCCTATATAACTTTCTTCACTGTCCACTATGCCACCAATCTTGATGTCATCTGCAAACTTACTAACTATGCCTCTTATATTCTCATCCAAATCATTAATATGAATGATAAATAACAGTGGACGCAGCACCGATCCCTGAGGCACAGGTCTCCAGTTTGGCCTCCACGAGGCCTCCTGGTGCAACCAGGCAAAACAGTTCCCTTCCTGTGGGTGAACACTTCAGCAGTCACGGGCATTCGGCCTCCGACCTTCAGGTAAATGTTCTTCAAGGGGGCCTTCGTGACACACGACAGCGCAGAGTCGCTGAGCAGAGACTGATAGCCAAGTTCCGCACACATGAGGACGTCTTAATAGGGATCTTGGCTTCATGACACACTATCTGTAACCCCCGTAACTTGCCTGGGTTAGCAAAAAACCTCACTTACTGTGCTGTCTGGAGAAAATACACAATTCTCTAACCAATGCTCAGTGTTCCCTTCACACACATTGTTCGCCACTTTAACACTTGAATAGCAGGTTAGATGTAAAGATTCGCATTCTAATCAGCAATCTGTGACTGTCCGTGTTGGTATGAGTGCTATTGCAGACCAGAACACTTCTGTCATCAAGCCAGTTTTGTATCCATTTAGATACCTCACCCTGGATCCCATGCGATTTAACCTACCATGCAGTATCTTGTCAAAGGCCTTGCTAAAGTCCATGTACACAACATTGACTGCATTGCCCTTATCCACCTCCTTGGTTATCCCTTCAAAAAACTCAAATTCGTGAGATATGATTTTCCACTTACAAAGCCATGCTGACTGTCCCTAATCAGTCCTTGTGTCTCTAAATTCCTGTAGATCCTGTCTCTCAGGATACCTTCCAACAATTTACCCACTGCAGATGTGAGGTTCACCGGCCTGCAGTTCCCAGGCTTTTCCCTACAGCCCTTTTTAAACAAAGGCATATTTGCCACCCTCCAATCTTCAAACACCTCAGATTTCTCTGCTAGGGTCCACTAATTTCCTCTGTAGCCTCTCACAACATTCTGGAAAATGGGAAAATTGAAAAATAAGAAAGACTGACCAGGACAGGGTGGTGGATGTTGTACACATGGACTTTATTAAAGCCTCATGGCAGGCTGATACAGAAGGTGCAGTCAAATGGGATCCAAGGTCAGCTGGTAAGATGGATACAAAACTGGTTTGTGCATAGAAAGCAGAGAGTAGCAGTGGAGGTCTCTGACAAGCGGTGTTTTTCTAACTGGAGGTCTCTAACAAGCAGTGTTACACAAGGATCAGTGCTGGGGCCTGTGTTGTTTGTAATACATGTAAATGATTTGGAGGAAAATGTAGGTGGTCTGATTAATAAGTTTGCAGATGATACAAGAATTGGGGGAGTAATGGATAGTGAGGAGGATTGTCAGAGGATACAGAAGGATATAAAAAGCAACTGGAGACCTGGGCGAAAGATGATAGATGGAACTTAACCTGGACAAATGTAAAGTAATGCGATTTGGAAGGTCTACTGCAGAAGGAAAAGATACAATAAATGGTAGAGCCCTTAGAAATATTAGTACACAAAGGGATGTAGGCATGCAGATCCACATTTCTCTAAAGGTGGCAACTCAGGTGGCCTTCATTGGTTGGTTTCAGCACAGGAATTGGAAAATCATATTGCAGCTGTATAAGACTTTAGTTAAGAGTATTTGGAGTATTGTGTACAATTCTGGTTGCCATTGTACTAGAAGGATATTAATGCACTGAGAAGGGTGCAGAAGAGATTTACCAGGATGTTGCCTGTTTTGGAGGATATAGACCATATAAAAGCAAGAAAATATTAGATTGGAAAAGCATCTGTTTTGGCACAGACTTGATGGCCGAAGGGCCTGTTCCTGTGATGTACAGTTTTCTGTTCATCCCAGAGATTTATCTATCTTAATATGCTTTAAGATTTCTAGCACTTCCTTTTCTGTAATATGTACACTCCTTGAGACATCACCATTTATTTCCCCAAGTGTGTCTGTATTGGATTGTGTTAGGTCTGCATTGAATTGCATTGGGTCTGCATTGGATTGCATTGGGCCTGCGATGATTGATTTAGGTCTGTGTTGGATTGCATTGGATCTGTGTTGAATTGCTTTGGGTCAGTGTTGGATTGTGTTGGGTCAGTATTGGATTGCGTTGGGTCTGTGTTGGGTTGCGTTGGGTCTGTGTTGGGTTGCGTTGGGTCTGTGATGGGTTGCGTTGGGTCTGTGTTGGATTGCATTGGGTCTGTGTTAAGAATATAGAACATAGAACATTACAGCGCAGAACAGGCCCTTCGGCCTTCGATGTTGCGCTGACCAATTAAGAAAAAAGCAATGACCCTCTAACCTAAACCATTCCCTTTTCATCCATAAACTTATCTACTAACCTCTTAAACACCACCAAACTTGGCGCATCTACAACTGACGCAGGCAAGGCATTCCATACCCTTACCAACCTCTGGGTAAAGAACCTACCTCTGACATCTGTCCTAAAACCACCACCCCTTAATTTAAAGCTATGTCCCCTCGTGCTAGCTTTCTCCATCCTAGGAAAAAGGCTATCACTGTCCACCCTATCTAAATCTCTAATCATCTTATATATTTCAATAAGGTCTCCTCTTAGCCGCCTTCTTTCTAACGAAAACAACCTCAAATCCTCAGCCTCTCTTCATAAGACCTGCCTTCCATACCAGGCAACATCCTGGTAAACCTCCTCTGTACCCTCTCCAATGCCTCCACATCTTTCTTATAATGTGGGGACCAGAACTGCACACAATACTCAAGTGCGGCCGCACTAGAGTTTTGTACAGTTGCAACATGACGTTGCGGCTTTGAAATTCAATCCCCCTACCAATAAAAGCTAAGACTCCGTATGCCTTCTTAACAACCTTATCGACTTGATTGCCAGCTTTCAGGAATCTATGCACAAATACACCAAGATCCCTCTGTTCATCAACACTATTAAGGTTTCTACCATTAGCACTATACTCTATACATTTGTTATTCCTACCAAAGTGAATTACCTCACACTTTTCTGCATTAAACTCCATTTGCCACCTCTCGGCCCAGCTCTGCAACTTGTCCAAGTCTCTCTGCAAACTATAACACCCCTCTTTACTATCTACCACTCCTCCGACTTTGGTGTCATCCACAAATTTATTAATCCATCCTTCAATACCCTCATCCAGATCATTTATAAAAATTACAAACAGCAGGGGCCCCAAACAGATCCCTGAGGTACACCACTTGTAACCGAACTCCATGATGAATAATTTCCATCAACCACCACCCTCTGTCTTCTATCAGCTAGCCAATTCCTGATCCAATTAGCTAAATTGTTGGATTGCGTTGAGTCTGTGCTGAATTGCGTTGGGTCTGTGCTGGATTGCGTTGGGTCTGTGCTGGATTGCGTTGGGTCTGTGTTGGATTGCGTTGGGTCTGTGCTGGATTGCGTTGGGTCTGTGCTGAATTGCGTTGGGTCTGTGCTGGATTGCGTTGGGTCTGTGCTGGATTGCGTTGGGTCTGTGCTGGATTGCGTTGGGTCTGTGTTGGATTGCGTTGGGTCTGTGTTGGATTGCGTTGGGTCTGTGTTGGATTGCGTTGGGTCTGTGTTGGATTGCGTTGGGTCTGTGTTGGACTGCGTTGGGTCTGTGTTGGATTGCGTTGGGTCTGCACTGGATTGCATTGGGTCTGCGTTGAATTATGTTGGGTCTATGTTGAATTATGTTGGGTCTGCACTGGATTGCATTGAGTCTGCGTTGGATTGCACTGGGTCTGCGTTGGATTGCACTGGGTCTGCGTTGGATTGCACTGGGTCTGCGTTGGATTGCATTGGGTCTGCATTGCGTCTGTGTTGGATTGCATTGGGTCTGCATTGGATTGCGTTGGATCTATGTTGGATTGCGTTGGGTCTGTGTTGGATTGTGTTGGATTTATTGGGTCTGTATTACATTATGTTGAATCTTTGTTGGATTATGGTTAGTTTGTGTTGGATATATAATCATAAGAAATGACGAATTCATTGGATATAGGAAATGATATGGCCCAATAACATATCCCAATGTTGGTGCTGAAGTTCTGCCCTTGGTCAGTCTGCTATAGTGCAGCTACAACAATGACATCCGCCTGACAAATCACAAATTCAGTTATGTCATCCACAAAAGGCAAGCCAAATCCAACCTGGCCAATTACTGCTCCATAGGTCACTCTCAATCATCAGCAATGTGATGTCATTAACAGGGCTATCAAGTGGTACTTATTCAGCAATAACCAGTTCACTAACACTTAGTCTGGGTCCTGCCAGGGCCAATTAGCTCCTGATTTCATTACAGCCTGAGTCCAAACATGGACAGGAAAACAGAGTTCAAGCGATGAGGTGAGAGTGACTACCTTTGCCATCAAGGCAAGCATAGTAAAACTGAACTCAATGGGATTGAGGGGAAGCTTTCCACTGTTTGGAGTCATACTTGGCACAAAGGAAGATGGTTGTGGTTGTTGGAATTCAATTATCTCAGCCCCAGGTTATTGCTGAAAGAGCTTCTCAGGATTACTGTCTGAGGCCCAATAATTTTTAGCTGCTTCATCAATGATCTTCCCTCCATCATAAGGTCAAAGTCTGGATATTTGCAGATTACTGCACCATGCGCAACTCCTGAGATACTGAAGCAGTCCATATCCATATGCAGCAAGGCCTGGATAACATTCAGGCTCAAACTTATGAATGTAACACTATATAAGTGCCAGAAAATGACCATTCAAGAGGGAATCTAACCATCTCCTCTTGATTGTCAATGGTATACCATCACTGAATCTCCCACTATCAACATCCTGGGGGTTACTGTTGACCACAAAATGAACTGGACCAGCCATACACAAACTGTGCTACGAAAGCAGATCAGAGGCTGGGAACCCTGTGATGAGCAACTCACCTCCAGACTTCCCAAAACCTGTACACCAACTACAAGGCACAAGTCAGTAGTGTGATAGAACATAGAACATAGAACATTACAGCGCAGAACAGGCCCTTCGGCCTTCGATGTTGCGCTGATCAAATAAGAAAAAGCAATGACCCTCTAACCTAAACCATTCCCTTTTCGTCCATAAACTTATCTACTAACCTCTTAAACGCCACCAAACTTGGCGCATCTACAACTGCAGCAGACAGGGCATTCCATACCCTTACCACCCTCTGGGAAAAGAACCTACCTCTGACATCTGTCCTATAACTATCACCCCTTAATTTAAAGCTATGTCCCCTCGTGCCAACTTTCTCCATCCTAGGAAAAAGGCTAGAAAAATGATGGAATACTCTCCACTTACCTGGATGAATGCAACTCCAGCGACACTTAAAAAACTTGACATCATCCAAGGTAAAGAGGTCTGATTGATCTGCATCTCATCACCACTTTAAACATTCACTCGCTCCATCACCAATTAATATTCTTTCCCCCAGTTCAACCTTTTCATTTTGTGTGCTCAACACAGTAGAGGCAGTGTATACCATCTACAATTGTCCAAGCATTCTTCGACAATTTCTCTCAGATTTGTGAATTCTACCATCAAGATCAGTAGATTCCTGGGAATATTACCAATTGGAAGTTCCCCTCTAAGTCACTTAGCATCACTGTTCCTTCACTGTCACTGCATCAAAATCTTGATACTCTCTCCTGAACAACATTGTGGATGTACCCACACCAGATTGTGGGATTCACATTAAATTATGTCGAGTTTGTGTTGGATTATGTTCTTTTGTGTTTCTTGGCTTCTGTTTAATTTGTGCTGTTTTATGTTCCATCTTTGAATATGTTTAGTCTATGTTGGACTCTAATCAGCCCACTTGTTACAGATACGAATCTTGGTCTGGAGATCAGCGTCCACTGTCCCTGTCACACCTTCCACGCCAATGGCATAATCTCCAATGAACATGAGGTTCTAGACGTCAAGTTTAAGGGTAGGAGTTTACAGATTTTAGTTGCTGTCTCTGTTTCTTCCTATTTCCTCCTCCCCCTTCCTTGGATTCTCCCCTTTCATCTTTTGGTTCTTTACTCTCACTGAACTGTATTGTTTGAGAGATATGAGGATTGGTGGTTTTAAGAGACATAGCGAATAGGTGGGCTTTGGGGACATGGTCGGTAAATGTGGTTGTTTTATTAGGAAGTGACTGTCTTGTTGACCATCCTGCAAGCAGAAAGGGAGTGATTAGATGTTGTAGTCCATGTTGGAACCGATTAAAAAAAAGTGTTGAGGTTCTACAGTCAGATTTTCAGAGGCAAAGAGAAAGATTAACAAACAGGATCTCAAATGTGAAAACCTCTGGATTATTTCCAGTGTCATGTGGTCAGTGAGTACAGAAAAGAGAAGATAATGCAGGTGAATGCACGGCCAGGCAGATAGTGCAGGAGGGAAGGTTTTAGATTCTGCAGATTGGGACCAGTTCTGAGGAAGATGAGATGTGTTCAAACCAGACCTCAACAGGACTGGGATCAATGTCCTCAGGAAAGGGTTAGCTAGCGCTGTGCAGGAGGATTTAACTAATTTGACAAAAAGAGGAGCACTTGACATGGCAGCAGGGAAGAAAGACAAGATGCACAGAGAAATTGAAGAAACTAACAGCAGGAGAACAAAGAACAATGTAGGGAGAGCAGGAGAAACATGAAGTCAGCTGGAATGTTTTTGAATGCCAAGGTTTCACTGCAAGGAGTGTTATAAAAAAAGGTTGATGAATTCCAGGCATAAATTTCCACTTGGGATCATTATATATCAGCTATAATAGAGACAAAGTTTAAACATGGATAGGAGTGAGAGCTAAACTTTCCTGGTTACAATGCATTCAGAAGAGATAGGGTAGCAATTGATATTTTTCAGACTAGATGGGACTATAATGGGGTTTCCCAGTGGTCTGCATCACTGCTTTTTCCTGATATAAATTAATGGCTCAGGCTTGGTTGATAAGGTAGTTAAGAAAATATTTGAGATATCTGGCTATGTCAACTGGGTCAATGCATATAAAAAAAGGAAGTTGTGTTAAACATTATAAGTCCCTGGTTCAGCCTCAGTTGGAGCATTGTCCAAATCTGGGCATTGCACTTTCTGAAGGAAGCATTGCAGAGTGCATGGGTGATTTACGAGAATAGTATCTGGGATGAGAGTTATATGGAGAGACTGCAGAAGGCAACCTAACAGGAGGTTAATATTAGGAAGGGTTTGTAGGGAAAGAAAGGAGATCCTGTTTCCTCAGGTAACCACAGTCATGGATTTAAAGTAATTGGCAAAAGAAGTAGAGGGGAAATGAAAGACGTTTATTTCACACAGGAATGCCCTCCTAGAAGAGTTGGAGGAATCCAATTCCAGAGGAACTTTCAAAAAACGCTGTGAGATGTAATTCTACAGAACTACTTTGCAGGATTGTGGGGTGAAGCTGGAATGTGAGAGTAAATTGTAGAACTCTTTCAGAGGGCAGCTTAGGCTGAATAACCTCTTCCTGTACTGACAGATTTGATGGTTATCTTTTATTCATGTGATTTATTTTTCTCCCCTGGAGGAATTGATGACTATGAATTCTCAGAAAGAGGAGATCTGGGCAGACTTCAGAAACGCAAAGAGAAGAAGCTGCTACATATGGGTCCCACCAACCCCCACCTCATACTCATGGTTCTACCCCCAAACCGGCTGGATAACCAACAGCAGAGCCACAGAAAGAAGCGTGCCCTGGACACTGCTTATTGTTTCAGGTATGTCCACTTTCATTCATTGTCTTAACATCTAGTGCCAACAATCAGTGTTCATATCATTGATACAAATATCCCTTCAGCCCAAAATCCAAGCTAACACTCCTAGTGTGGTATTGAGGTACTACTGTACTGTCAGAAGGTCATAACTGAGGGAATATCACACTGTCAGGGGATCAGTACTGAGGGAGTGCCACTGTTGTGCTGTCAGAGGGTCAGTGCTGAGGGAGTGCCGCACTGTCAGAGGGTCAGTGCTGAGGGAATGCCACACTGTCAGAGGGTCAGTGCTGAGGGAATGCTGCACACTGTCAGAGGGTCAGTGCTGAGGGAGTGCCGCACTGTCAGAGGGTCAGTGCTGAGGGAGTGCCGCACTGTCAGCGGGTCAGTGCTGAGGGAGTGCCGCACTGTCAAAGGGTCATTGCTGAGAGAGTGCTGCACTGTCAGAGGGTCAGTGTTGAGGGAGTGCCACACTGTCAGAGGGTCAGTGTTGAGGGAGTGCCACACTGTCAGAGGGTCAGTACTGAGGGAGTGCTGCACTTGTCAGAGGGTCAGTACTGAGGGAGTGCTGCACTGTCAGAGGGTCAGTACTGAGGGAGTGCTGCCGTGCCTTAGTCCTGCTTTGAGAGGTCCCTGCCAATATTTATTTCCCTCATTGCTGTTTGTGGGAGCTTGCTGTGTGCAGATTGATGACTGTGGGTTTCCTACATCACAACAATGTCCACATTTCAAAAATTAGCCCAATGGTTCTGAATCATCTTGGGACATCCTGAGGTTGAGAAAAGTGCTATAGAAATGCAAGATCATTCTTTCTTTCGATAATTGGCCATACTGCATGAAAAGGCACCCAATCTTTATGGGGTCAATAAACAGCGTGCTGTTGTTTCAGAGATGTATAAGAGGGCCTGAAACTGCCCAAAATTAGCAGTGTGACAGAGTCATTATAATCTCTACTGAAAGTTTAAAATTAGCCTGAGTTCAAATGAGACCAAGTAGTGTCTCAATATAATGGGTTCAGGCCAATAGACAAAGCTTGCAGCATAGTGTGGTGGTATCAACTGGGGATTCTTTATGGAGAGAATGTGAAAGAGTCCAGTTCACTCATATGTGAGCTAGCCTTTCAGAATTCTGCAGGGATCTTCTGAATTTCACCCAGGGAGTACTATATTGGAGTGTGAGAACTGTATCAATACAGTGGGGTCAACAATTCAATAACTCTTTCAAAACGTCAGCACATATGCAGAAAAATGGCAAAGAGTTGGATGATCAACTATGATCTATTTGAAAGGCAGAGCAGGTACAACAGGCCGAGTAGTCTTCTCTTGCTTGTATACATATGATGGGCTGAATGGCTGCATTCTGTGCTTGATAATTCTACAGTTCCAGTCAGTTTCCTATCCAAATGCAGCAGGAGGTGGCAATGGCAGGATTAGAACATCAGACATCAGCCAGTAGGAGGTGGAAGGAAGGGTTCCTGACACTAAGGTAACTTACAGGAGATTGTAGGGATCGGCCATGCAACAGAGAAGGGAAGGCCATGATTGGGGATTCTTGAGTTATCCTTGTAAGGTTTACATGCACCACCACGTCTCATAAAAATATAATAACACAAGTGGCACCATTTCCTTCTTTGGGGAATCTTAATGTGGGGAATCTCCAGCAGCCTGTCCACACAGGTCTTGGATTAAATGGGAGTCAAGTCTCAGCAACATCATCAGGGTCCATGCTGCCAGTTTAATGAGGAACTGCTTTCTGGAGGGAAGTCCTCTTGTCTGCTCCACAAAACAGGTTAAATTCCAGATCCAGTTTATTAGTGCTGAATCCACTGGAGATTTTAAGTGCTCTAGGCAGGATTAAAAATCATCTCTCCTGCTTCTAATAGAGATCAAACAATAACTTGCATTTCAAAAGTACCTTTTACATTGTAAAGTGTCCGAAGCTCTTTCACAACACATTATTGAGAATACAGTTTGACAGCAATCCATCAAAGGAGATATTATAATGGTAACCAAAATCATATTTCAAGGGACAGCACTTGAGAAGCTTATTGGGAGGAGAGGAGTGGTTTAGGGAAGGAATTCCAGAGTTTCAGTTCCAGGCTGCTGAAGGCAGAATCACCAAATGCAGAGTGATTAAAATCGGGGATGCACAAGAGGCCAAAATGAGAGAGGTTCGGATATCTCTGAGGGTTGTGGAGCTGGATTATAGACTTAGGGAAGGGCCGAGCCATACAGGAATCTGAAAATAAGGTAGGATTCATAAAATGAAGTTTAAATGGGTGTAAGATTAACTGAGGGCATCCCAAATATAACCTGTCATTCTGTGAGAACCTCGCTAAAAGACACAAACTTCTATCTAACAATTATTTAAGAAATAACATTCTAAAAACTAGAGCATTGCTTTTTCATTTTTGTTAGGAATTATGAAGATAATTGTTGTGTTCGCCCACTTTACATCGACTTCAGACAGGACCTCAGATGGAAATGGATTCATGAACCTAAAGGATACTACGCAAATTTCTGTGCCGGTCCCTGTCCTTATCTACGCAGTGCTGATACACAACACAGCACGGTAAGACTCAGGCCCTGAGTAATGTTCTCTATCGATCAATGTCAGTGTTTCCCAACCACCCATTCTTTTCAATATTCTCCAATTTATTGATGACCCTACATTCATTGATATTTCTCCCTAATCCTTTAAGAGTTGAGTAGAGTGATGTGGATTTTTGTTGGCTAAGTCGGATATTGTACTGAATATTGTGTTCGGTATTTGGATATTGGACTGGGTGAGTGGGATATTAATTGCGTGTATTGGACTGGGTGAGTGGGATATTAGTTGGGTATATTGGACTGGGTGAGTGGGATATTAGCTGGGTGTATTGGACTGGGTGAGTGGGATATTAGCTGGGTGTATTGGACTGGGTGAGTGGGATATTGGCTGGGTGTATTGGACTGGGTGAGTGGGATATTGAGGGTGTATATTGGACTGGATGAGTGGGATATTGGCTGGGTGTATTGGACTGGGTGAATGGGATATTAGCTGGGTGTATTGGACAGGGTGAGTGGGATATTAGCTGGGTGTATTGGACTGGGTGAATGGGATATTGAGGGTGTATATTGGACTGGGTGAGTGGGATATTGGCTGGGTGTATTGGACTGGGTGAGTGGGATATTAGCTGGGTGTATTGGACTGGGTGAGTGGGATATTAGCTGGGTGTATTGGACTGGGTGAATGGGATATTGAGGGTGTATATTGGACTGGATGAGTGGGATATTGGCTGGGTGTATTGGACTGGGTGAGTGGGATATTGGCTGGGTGTATTGGACTGGGAGGGGGATATTGGCTGGGTATATTGGACTGGGTGAGTGGGATATTAGCTGGGTGTATTGGACTGGGTGAGTGGGATATTAGCTGGGTGTATTGGACTGGGTGAGTGGGATATTGGCTGGGTGTATTGGACTGGGTGAGTGGGATATTGGCTGGGTGTATTGGACTGGGTGAGTGGGATATTGGCTGGGTGTATTGGACTGGGTGAGTGGGATATTGAG
Source organism: Sphyrna mokarran (assembly GCA_024679065.1). Classification (NCBI taxonomy): domain Eukaryota; kingdom Metazoa; phylum Chordata; class Chondrichthyes; order Carcharhiniformes; family Carcharhinidae; genus Sphyrna; species Sphyrna mokarran. The sequence continues at coordinate 1,717,391 of JAGIQG010000015.1, forward strand.
GGTGTATATTGGACTGGATGAGTGGGATATTGGCTGGGTGTATTGGACTGGGTGAATGGGATATTAGCTGGGTGTATTGGACAGGGTGAGTGGGATATTAGCTGGGTGTATTGGACTGGGTGAATGGGATATTGAGGGTGTATATTGGACTGGGTGAGTGGGATATTGGCTGGGTGTATTGGACTGGGTGAGTGGGATATTAGCTGGGTGTATTGGACTGGGTGAGTGGGATATTAGCTGGGTGTATTGGACTGGGTGAATGGGATATTGAGGGTGTAATTGGACGGATGAGTGGATTTGGCTGGGTGTATTGGACTGGGTGAGTGGGATATTGGCTGGGTGTATTGGACTGGGTTAGTGGGATATTGGCTGTGTATATTGGACCGGGTGAGTGGGATATTAGCTGGGTGTATTGGACCGGGTGAATGGGATATTAGCTGGGTGTATTGGACCGGGTGAGTGGGATATTGGCTGGGTGTATTGGACTGGGTGAGTGGGATATTGGCTGTGTATATTGGACTGGGTGAGTGGGATATTGGCTGGGTGTATTGGACTGGGTGAGTGGGATATTGGCTGGGTGTATTGGACTGGGTGAGTGGGATATTAGCTGGGTGTATTGGACTGGGTGAGTGGGATATTAGCTGGGTGTATTGGACTGGGTGAGTGGGATATTAGCTGGGTGTATTGGACTGGGTGAGTGGGATATTGGCTGGGTGTATTGGACTGGGTGAGTGGGATATTAGCTGGGTGTATTGGACTGGGTGAGTGGGATATTAGCTGGGTGTATTAGACTGGGTGAGTGGGATATTAGCTGGGTGTATTGGACTGGGTGAGTGGGATATTGGCTGGGTGAGTGGGTTATTGGACTGGGTGCATTGGATATTAATCTTTAGCACAGAAACAGCACTTGCCATCGTGTCCATGCTAGTTCTCTGTAGAACATTCCAGTCAGTTCCATTACACCACTTGATCCCCAAAGTTTTAATACCAGTTTTCTTTTGAAATCATTCAAGGTTTCTACTTCCACAATCCATATGGGCAGTGAGTTCTGAGTTGTTATTGTATTCTTCCGCATATCCCCACCACATCTCGTGCCCAAAATCTTAAATCTGAATGCCTTAGCCCTTGCACTATCAGCTCTTGCATGAGTTTTCTCCCACACTTCAATGATGTGCAAGGTTAGGTTGACTGGCCTGTTAAATTGCTCTTTAGTGTTAATGGATTAGTAAAGTCATGGGATAGGGCCAGGGATGGGATTGTGGTCAGTACAGACTCAATGAGCTAAATGGGTTCTTTCTGCACTGTACGGATTCTATAATCAGCTTATGAGAATGGTTTCCCTTTATCTGCATGGGCGACTGGACAAGAGACTGGGCAAGGGGATGTGCTGGGCGAGGGGGGAGGGGAGTTGGGTGAGGGGAGGCTGGGCGAGGTGGGGGGGCTGGCCAAGAGGGAGGGCTAGGCGAGGGGAGGGGGGGTTGGGCGAGAGGTGGGAGGCGGGCAAGAGGACGGGGGGGGGGGGGTTGGGCGAGAGGGATGTTGGACGGCATGAGCTGGACAGTTTAACGTGCCAAATGGCCTTTCTTTTCTGTTTCTTATTGTTTCTTTTCCATTTTAGGTACTGGGACTGTATAACACGTTAAATCCAGAAGCCTCAGCTACTCCTTGCTGTGCTCCCCAGGACCTTGAGCCTCTGACTATCCTGTACTATGTTGGCCGAACACCTAGAGTGGAACAGCTGTCCAATATGATTGTCAAGTCCTGTAAATGTAGTTGAGATTCCTTCCATCATATGTCCATGGACATGAGGTTTGCATGTTGCATGTGTGCGAGATGTATATGTGCATGTGGAGAAAGTGTATAAGTGTGTGAGTTATAAGTGTATGACTGAGTGAAACTGAGTGAGAGGTATGTGTGTAGATGTGTAAGGTACGTATGATTATTGTATTGTGAAGGACTGATCTTCAGACCCAAACAGCTAACGGAACATGACCTACTGTTGGCATTCAATGTCTGGTCGATAATCCCTGATTTAACAGAACACGTTATCAAGAGCTGAGTTACAAAGATTCATAAAAGAAGGAAAACATCAGAAAGAAAATCTGGAATATAAATCAGAAGATAATGGAGTGGAATGGACGTAATCATTGGTCCTCTTGGAGAGTGTGCTCACAGTTCTACGGGCTGACTGTGTCCTCCTGAAGGATTGATGTACTATTAAGGCAGCAGAAGCCTTGCGCTGAGGCTGGAGATGGTTCACATCACGAGGGACAAGGCCAGTGGATATGCAGAATTCGAAGTGAATTCAAATGACTTTAATTGTAATTTCTTTTTGCGCTGTGCGCAATGTTGGGAATGGGACTGGTGATGGGGGGGAGGGGGGGGTTGGTGGGGGGGGGGGTGAGAGCAAGGGGGGGTGGTTTGGGGGGGGTGGAGAGCAGGGGTGGACAATTCAGGGAGGGGTGTGGGGGGGGGGGGGGGAACACGGTCAGGGTGAAGTCATGTTTTAAATTTCCTGATAAGCAAGTAGCCAGTGAAAGCTAATTTTCCCAATTGTGGATATGAATGCATACATAATGTTGGAATGCTAGTGGCTTTGTGAGTGGCCAATAAAGCTTTGGCAGGTCAGAAAACATAATGCACAAGATGGAAGTTATACTAACAGAAACAGACACAATACTATGCTTCTGCAGAGCTTCCAAGAAGTTCAGGCTCCAAGATTAAGGATTCCAATGTATAAGAAAGTGGCAGAGACACACAAGTCAAAAGAGCTGATCATCAAATGAAGAAAGTTACCCAGAAATAATTTCAGATGTTGCCAGAATGCTTTATTTTCAAAAAAACTACTTCCAAGTAAAGGTCAACGGTGATCTTCCTCGAACAGTACCAGGTGTCATAGCAAATCAGAACTCCAAGTATTTTAACTTCTACCAAGCATCTGATATGACAACTCGATTTTTGGTTTTTTACTAAACCTTGATATTTACGCTGGTAATAAGTGTACATAAGAATATAAGAAATAGAAGCAGGAGTCGGCCATCTAGCCCTTCGAGCCTGCCACACCATTCAATAAGATCATGGCCGATCTGAAGTGGATCAGTTCCACTTTCCCGCTTTCTCCCCATAACCCTTAATTCCCTTTCTATCAGAAATCTATCTACCCGTGAACTTAAACATATTCAACGAGGTAGCCTCTACCACTTCAATGGGCAGAGAATTCCAAAGATTCATCACCCTCTGAGAGAGTTCCTCCTCAACTCTTGTTCTAAACTGCACTCCCCTCCTTATTTTGAGGCTGTGCCCTCGAGTTCTGGTTTCTTTTCTAAGTGGAAAGCATCTCTCTGCCTTTACCCTATCTACCCCCTTCATTATCTTGTAAGTCTCTATAAGATCCGCCCTCAGCCTTCTAAACTCCAATGAGTACAGGCCCAATCCACTCAATCTCTCAATACGTACTGCACAAAGGATAAATCTTCGAGTTAAAAGGTCCACAAAAGACATTTATCAAGAGACTTCCATTGCCAACAAATCCACAGGCACTCCTATCACTGAGATACTGATCCATTGACACCCCATTCACTGACACTGGCCCACAGACTCTCCTATCACTGACACTGACCCATAGACTCTATCACTAACCCATAGACACTCCCGTCACTGAAACTGACCCATAGACACTCCCATCACTGAGACTGACCCATAGACACTCCCATCACTGAGACTGACCCATAGACACTCCTGTCACTGACCCATAATCACTCCCATCACTGACCCATAATCACTCCCATCACTGACACTGACCCATAGACACTCCCTTCACTGAGACTGACCCATAGACACTCCCATCACTGACCCATAGACACTCCTATCACTGACACTGACCCATAGACTCTATCACTAACCCATAGACACTCCCGTCACTGAAACTGACCCATAGACACTCCCATCACTGAGACTGACCCATAGACACTCCCATCACTGAGACTGACCCATAGACACTCCTGTCACTGACCCATAATCACTCCCATCACTGACCCATAATCACTCCCATCACTGACACTGACCCATAGACACTCCCTTCACTGAGACTGACCCATAGACACTCCCATCACTGACCCATAGACACTCCCATCACTGACCCATAGACACTCCTATCACTGACACTGACCCATAGACACTCCCATCACTGAGACTGACACATCGACACTCCCATCACTGACACTGACCCATAGACACTCCCATCACTGACCCATAGACACTCCCATCACTGTGACAGACCCATAGACACTCCCATCACTGACACTGACACATAGACACTCCCATCACTGACACTGACCCATAGACACTCCCATCATTGACCCATCGACACTCTCATCACTGACACTGACACATAGACACTCCCATCACTGACACTGACCCATAGACACTCCCATCATTGAGACTGACACATCGACACTCCCATCACTGAGACTGACACATAGACACTCCCATCACTGACACTGACCCATAGACACTCATCATGACACTGACCATAGACACTCCATCATTGAGAGAACATAGACACTCCCATCAGACTGACACATAGACACTCCCATCACGACATGACCCATAGACACTCCCATCATTGACCATAGACACTCCATCACGACATAGACACTCCATCACTGACACTGACACATAGACACTCCCATCACTGACACTGACCCATACACTCCCGTCACTGACCCATAGACACTCCTGTCACTGACACTGACCCATAGACACTCCCATCACTGACCCATAGACACTCCCATCACTGACCCATAGACACTCCCTTCACTGACACTGACCCATAGACACTCCTGTCACTGTCACTGACCCATAGACACTCCTGTCACTGACCCATAGACACTCCCGTCACTGACCCATAGACACTCCCGTCACTGACACTGACCCATAGACACTCCTATCACTGACCCATAGACACTCCCTTCACTGACACTGACCCATAGACACTCCCTTCACTGACACTGACCCATAGACACTCCCTTCACTGACCCATAGACACTCCTGTCACTGACACTGACCCATAGACACTCCCATCACGACCCATAGACACTCCTGTCACTGACACTGACCCATAGACACTCCCATCACTGACCCATAGACACTCCTATCACTGACACTGACCCATAGACACTCCCATCACTGACCCATAGACACTCCCATCACTGACACTGACCCATAGACACTCCTGTCACTGACCCATAGACACTCCCGTCACTGAGATTGACCCATAGACACTCCCATCACTGACCCTGACCCATAGACACTCCCATCACTGACCCAAAGACACTCCCATTTCTGACACTGACCCATAGAACTCCTATCACTGACACTGACCCATAGATACTCCAATCACTGACACTGACCCATAGACACTCCCATCACTGACATTACCCATAGATACTCCCATCATTGACAGTGACCCATAGACACTCCCATCACTGACCCATAGACACTCCCATCACTGACCCATAGACACTCCAATCACTGAGACTGACCCATAGACACTCCCATCACTGACACTGACCCACAGAACTCCCATCACTGACACTGACCAATAGACACTCCCATCACTGACACTGATCCATAGACACTCCCATCACTGACACTGACCAATAGACACTCCCGTCACTGACACTGACCCACAGACATTCCCCTCACTTACGCTGACCCATAGACAGTCCCATCACTGACCCATAGAGACTCCCGTCACTGACACTGACCCATAGACACTCCCATCACTGACCCAAAGACACTCCCATTTCTGACACTGACCCATAGAACTCCTATCACTGACACTGACCCATAGATACTCCAATCACTGACACTGACCCATAGACACTCCCGTCACTGACATTACCCATAGATACTCCCATCATTGACAGTGACCCATAGACACTCCCATCACTGACCCATAGACACTCCCATCACTGACCCATAGACACTCCAATCACTGAGACTGACCCATAGACACTCCCATCACTGACACTGACCCACAGAACTCCCATCACTGACACTGACCAATAGACACTCCCATCACTGACACTGATCCATAGACACTCCCATCACTGACACTGACCAATAGACACTCCCGTCACTGACACTGACCCACAGACATTCCCCTCACTTACGCTGACCCAAAGACAGTCCCATCACTGACCCATAGAGACTCCCGTCACTGACACTGACCCATAGACACTCCCTTCACTGAGACTGAACCATAGACACTCCCTTCGCTGAAACTGACCCATAGACACTCCTGTCACTGACATTGACCCATAGACACTCCCATCACTAACACTGACCCATAGACAGTCCCTTCACTGAGACTGATACATAGACACTCCCATCACTGAGACTGACCCATAGACACTCCCATCACTGAGACTGACCCATAGACACTCCCTTCACTGAGACTGACCCATAGACACTCCCTTCACTGACACTGACCCATAGACACTCCCATCACTGACCCATAGACACTCCTGTCACTGAGACTGACCCATAGACACTCCCTTCACTGAGACTGACCCATAGACACTCTCATCACTGACCCATAGACAATCCTGTCACTGAGACTGACCCATAGACACTCCCATCACTGAGACTGACCCATACACACTCCCTTCACTGAGACTGACCCATACACACTCCCTTCACTGAGACTGACCCATAGACACTCCCATCACTGAGACTGACCCATAGACACTCCCTTCACTGTGACAGACCCATAGACACTCCCATCACTGAGACTGACCCATAGACACTCCCATCACTGAAACTGACCCATAGACACTCCCTTCACTGTGACAGACCCATAGACACTCCCATCACTGAGACTGACCCATAGACACTCCCATCACTAACACTGACCCATAGACACTCCCATCACTGACCCATAGACACTCCCGTCACTGACGCATACCCATAGACACTCCCATCACTAACACTGACCCATAGACAGTCCCTTCACTGAGACTGACCCATAGACACTCCCATCACTGAGACTGACCCATAGACACTCCTTTTACTGAGACTGACCCATAGACACTCCCTTCACTGACACTGACCCATAGACACTCCCATCACTGACCCATAGACACTCCTGTCACTGAGACTGACCCATAGACACTCCCGTCACTGAGACTGACCCATAGACACTCCCTTCACTGACACGTACCCATAGACACTCCCGTCACTGACCCATAGACACTTCTGTCACTGACACGTACCCATAGACACTCCCGTCACTGACCCATAGACACTCCCATCACTAACACTGACCCATAGACAGTCCTTCACTGAGACTGATCCATAGCCACTCCCATCGCTGACACTGACCCATAGACTCTCCCATCACTGACCCATAGACTCTCCCATCACTTACACTGACCCATAGACAGTCCGTCACTGAGACTGACAGTAAAGATTCAACTGATGTGGAGTCAATTTTTGATATGACCAACGGTAATATTGCAGGGCTTTAAAGGGCTCCTTCTCGATGTCTTATTTTGACGTTTACTCCATTGTAAATGTTCATCCAAGGGATTTTCCAGGTATATTTAATTTATGGGTCCCCTTTTTAAACTTAATTTTTGATTCTCAGTGCCTTTTAAGAGCATCAAGCTCTCCTTTTCTCTCCAATCTCCCACCCTAATCTCTAGAGATAGGTCTTCCTGACATCTCCGATTTCCTGAACTACTTCCTCAAAGCTGCCCTCTCCTCTCCTGTTATACCTGCTCTCTTTGCCTCCCTGACATCTGAATTCCAGAGATACCTGCTTCCAGACCCAAGTTCTCCTTGTCTCCTCTTTGTTCCCTGTGTTTTTGGTGTCCCTTTTGATCCTCCCTCGGGTCTCTCTTCCATTCAAGGTCTGTGTTTGCAGCATTGTTTCTGGCATTAGGTGACCTGGGGGTGTCTTCATATCAGCTTCTGCAGATCCTGAATATGCAGCAGGTAAAAGGGATGTAAGTGTCTCTGGCAATTATAGAATTTCTCATTATCCCTAATTACCCTTGAGAATGTAATGTTGAGCCATCTTCTCAAATTACTGTCATCCATGTGGTCAGTGCTCTTTGGGTCTGCCAGGATTTTGACCCATCATTGAGGATATAGTTCCTGACCAGGATGCTATGTGGATTGGAAGGGAGCTTGCAGATCATGATGTTTCCCATGCATCTGTTGCCCTTGTCCTTAGGTGGTGGAGGTCATGGGATTTGAAAGTGCTGTTGAAAGAGCCTTGGTGAGTTGCTGCAATTTATCTTGTATAGAGTACATACTGCTGCCACTGTGCATTTGTGGTGGAGGGAGTAAAATGTAAGTTAGCAGATGGGTGCAGAGCAATCAGGCTGCTTTGTCCTGGATGGTGTTGAACTTGAGTTTTGTTGGAACTGTACTCATCCAGGCAAGTGGAGATTAATCCATGAAACTTGTATTCTGTAAATGGTGGTCAGACTTTGGGGATTTAGGAGGAGACTTATTCACCCCAGAATTCAGAAGCTCTGACCTGTATTTTTAGCTACACTATCTATATTGCTAGTCCAGTTAAGTTCCTGATTCATGGTAACCCCCAGGATGTTGATGGTTAATAATGATGCCTTAGAACATCTTGGAAAGGTATTTAGATTCTCTTTTATTGGAGATGGACATTCCATGACACTTGCTTGCCACGAATATTCCATCTTATTAGCCCAAGCCCAAATGTTGTCCATGCCTTGCTGCCTTTGAACACTGACTGCTTCATTATCTGAGGAGCTATGAATGATACTGAACATTGCACAATTATCAGCAAACATCCTCACTCTGACCTTTATTTTAGAGAGAAGGTCACTGAAGAAGCAGCTAAAGATAGTTGGGCTTAGGACACTATGCTAAGGAACTCCTGCAGTGCTGTCCTGGCACTGAGATAATTGGCGGCCCCCAACAACTACAATGATCTTCCTTTGTGTTAGGTATGATTCCAACCAATGGAGATTTCTTCCCCAATGCCCACTGATTTCAGTTTTGCTCCTACTCCTTGATAACACACTTGCTGAAATGCTGGTTTGATGTCAAAGTCACGTTCACATCACCTGATACTGCATTGGATGTTTCAGTTTGAGCTCTTGTACAGTGGGTAAATGTAAATGGTTCCTTTCTGCCTGTTGCTGTACAGCCTGTATATGCCTCTAATTGCATCTGGGTTGAAGCAAGCTGACATCTTAGAACAAGTCAAATGAGGTTCGCCAGGAATTTTCTTCTTGGTTCTTGGATAGATGTGTAGCTGGTTTTGTTGATTCTTTGTACATTGATTGGGAAGGCCTCGGGGAAACTTTTTATGTTTGTTCTCATCATAGAATTAATAGCACTATGCAGCATGTGACTAATGATCAGAGCTATACACTTCCCAGAAATTATCAATTAACTTCTAAACAATCCAGGATGTATGCCTGGGTTTCTGTGGTGCATGCTGAACACAAATCCTAAGCAATAATCTGTTTAAACAACCTATAACAGATGAAAGACGTACAGCAGAAAGAACTTGCAACATGGTTCCTGATATCACTCAGATTCTGTCTGATTTGGGACATAATTATAACTCCATTCCTGAGCCTGATGATGCTTTCAAAAATAACCATCAGATAGTTCAATAGAATTTGCATTTATCAGCTCAGTCTGAATAATTACCAGGTCTTGCTGCACATGAACACTAACTGTTTCAGTACCTGAGGGTTTACAAATGGTACTGAACACTGTGCAGTCATCAACGAACATCCCCATTCTGACCTCAGATTGGAGAGATAAAGCAGCTGGAAGATGGTTTGCTCATTCCCCTGAAGAACTTCCTGCCATAATGTTTTGGAACTGACATGAACGGTTTCCAGTAAGTACAACATTTTCCTTTGTGCTGGGGTTTGACTCCAGCCAGTGGAGAGCGCTTTCCCGATTCCCATTGACTTCAGTTTTCTTCAGGCTCCTTTACACCACATTCGGTCAAATGCTGACAGTTCTGTACACTATACAAAGAGATACCCATGGAAGGGAATAAATAGTCAGATTTCAGTGCAGTACATAGTGCAATGAAACTGGCTAGTATGTATCATTTATATAAAGTAAACAGTGAGTTTATTCATGCCTTATCTGAGGTGCAGAGGTTCATAGAGTAATTCATCTAATACATTAAGTGTAACTGTTGTTCTGTAGACAAATACAGCAATCAACTCATCACAGCAGGATTCCACAAACATTCAAAGAACTGCCTGCACTTTCACTAATACGGCAGGTTTTGGAGTTGGAGGCAGAGTCTTATTCTAACATCTCACCTGGAAGATATTATCAACAATGTTGGCTGGACTCCCTTATTGTTGGCTTAGATTACGTGTTTACAGCCTAGTTTGGGGTTTGAATCCACAACTGCTTGATTCAGAGGGGAGAGTATTAACTGAGCCACAATATCCTTAGAACATATAGAACATAGAACACTACAGCATAAACAGGCCCTTCGGCCCACAAGTTGCGCTGATCATATCAGTACCTACCAGGCACTATCCGTAATTCCCAATTCCATTTAATCCCATATATTCATCCAGAAGTCTTTTAAAAGACCCCAGTGAGTTCGACTCCACCACCACTGACAGCAGCTGATTCTATTCACTCACCACCCTCTGAGTGAAAAACTTACCCCTAACATCTCCTCCATATTTGCTGCCCAGCACCTTAAACCTGTGTCCTCTTGTAGCGACCATTTCAGCCCTGGGAAATAGCCTCCGAGAATTCACTCTATCTATTCCTCTCAACATTTTATAAACCTCTATCAGGTTGCCTCTTAACCTTTGTCTCTCCAGGGAGAAGAGACCTAGCTCCCTCAACCTATCTTCATAAGGCATGCCCCCCAATCCAGGCAATATCCTTGTAAATCTCCTCCGCACTCTCTCAATAGCTTCCACATCCTTCCTATAGTGAGGCAACCAGAACTGCACACAGTACTCCAATTGGGGTCTGACAAGGGTCTTATAAAGTTGCAGCTTTACCTCCCGACTTCTAAATTCAATCCCTTGATTAATGAAGGCCAGTACACCATATGCCTTCTTGACCACATCCTCCACCTGTGAGGCTGATTTAAAAGTCCTATGGACCCAGACTCCAAGATCCTTCTGCTCCTCAACACTGCTAAGACTCCTACCATTAATATTGTACTCCTTCATCCCATTGTTCCTGCCAAAATGAACCACTACACATTTATCTACCTTGAAGTCCATCTGCCACTTCTCCGCCCATTCTTGCATTCTATCTATGTCTTGCTGCAACTTCTGACATCCTTCCAGACTATCCACAACACCACCAACCTTCATATCGTCAGCGAACTTACTAACCATCCGTCCACTTCCTCATCCAGGTCATTTATGAAAATGACAAACAGCAAGGGTCCTAGAACAGATCCTCGGGGCACTCCACTGGTAACCGATCTTCATGCAGAAAAAGACCCATCCACAACCACTCTGCCTTCTGCAGGCAAGCCAGCTCCGGATCCACAAGGCTAAAGCCTCTTGGATCCCATGTCCTCTTTTTTTTAACCTTGTTAAAAAAAATCCTTGTTTTAAAAAAAAGGAAATGCATTGAATTCTGGAATTAAAAATACAGGTTTAAGTATATTAGCAATGAACACAATCTTAATCCTCGACCAATTACCTGTAGTTGGTAAAACTGACTTGGGAGCTTTTAAAAATGTAATCATTCACAGGATTCGGCTTCATTGGCAAGGCCAGCTTTTATTACCCAGTCCAAGTTACCCCTGAATAACATATGGTGAGTCACATGAAGCGCTGCAGACTAGGTGGCTCAAGCAGACCAGGATGGTGTTAGGGAGGGAGTTCCAGGATTTTGACTGGTGTACTCTTTCAAGTCAGGAAGTGACAGGCTTGGAGGAGACTTTGCAGCTACATCCTTCTAAGTGGTCGTATCGAGTTTGAGATTTGCTGCAGTGAATCCTGTGCACACACTGTAGCCATTGTGAGGCAGTGGTGTATGTTTAGACCGGTGGTTGAGATGTCTTTAAAGTTGGTTTGAGCTGGACAATTTCTCATATCTTGAGCCTGGTTTCACTAGATGACAGCAGTATGAGAGGGGATGGTGATGGATTTTTGTGTGGATGGGAGAGGGGACTTAAAAATGGTGCATTTCTGTGGGTGATTAACTGCATTCAGTAAATGTATGTGTATAACTGAGAATAATAAGAACATAAATCTGTCTGGTTAATCAAGATTGATGACTGGTTTGCAATGAATTGAGAAACCTCACCTCATCTTAATCTGACTGGGTGACAATACAGGACAGGGTTCTTGACTGGGTTACAGCTTGTCACTCTCAGGAATGTGCAGTTCTTCGAAATTTTACACACTCTACCTGATATTTACTTTTAGTAATTTTTCCATCTATGAATTGATTTTCTTTTAAAAAAAGCAGGTTTTATATATCTGAACTAGCTGTGAATAAAATGTAACTTGGATTAATTTTGACCCTCATTTTGTTTGGTTGACTTCATTTAAAAGCTTTACATCAAGAATTGGGAATGAGTAAGAGAATAAGGGGAGAGTTGAACCCAAATGGGAGTTAGGCTAAGTAATTATCAAAGGATAATTAAATTCACTGAGCGAGGCTGATATTGATGAAAATAAGACTTGCAATTAATCAGCATCTTCCATGAATTCAGGATTTCCCAAAGTGCTTTACAGCAAATGAGATACTTCTCAAAGTTCACTCACTGTTGTAATGTAGGAAAGTGACAGCTAATTTAGACACAGCAAGATCCCACAGATAGCAGATGATAATGACCAGCTGATCTGTTTTGATGATTCCCAAGGGATGAAAATTGTTTGAAATGGTGGCTACATACATTCCAAAAAACAGCATCTCCCTATGTGCATCACTCCCTCAGCACTGACCCTCTGACAGTGCATCACTCCCTCAGCACTGACCCTCTGACAGTGCATCACTCCCTCAGCACTGACCCTCTGACAGTGCGGTACTCCCTCAGCATTGACCCTCTGACAGTGTGGCGCTCCCTCAGCACTGACCCTCTGACAGCGCGGCCTCCTCAGCACTGACCCACTGACAGTGCATCACTCCCTCAGCACTGACCCTCTGACAGTGCGGCACTCCCTCAGCACTGACCCTCTGACAGTGCAACACTACCCTCCGGCATGCTACTCCCTCAGCACTGACCCTCTGACAGTGCGGCACTCCCTCAGCACTGACCCTCTGACAGTGCGTCACTCCCTCAGCACTGACCCCTGACATACTCTGACAGTGCATCACTCCCTCAGCACTGACCCTCTGACAGTGCATCACTCCCTCAGCACTGACCCTCTGACAGTGCATCACTCCCTCAGCACTGACCCTCTGACAGTGCTCACTCCCTCAGCACTGACCCTCTGACAGTGCATACCCTGCATCACTCCCTCAGCACTGACCCTCTGACAGTGCAGCATCACTCCCTCAGCACTGACCCTCTGACAGTGCATCACTCCCTCAGCACTGACCCTCTGACAGTGCTCACTCCCTCAGCACTGACCCTCTGACAGTGCATCACTCCCTCAGCACTGACCTCTGAAGTGCATCACTCCTCACAGACCTCTGACAGTGCCACCCGCCTCTCGTGCACTCCCTCAGCACTGACCTCTGACAGTTCCTCGCACACCCTCTGACAGTGCGCATCACTCCCTCAGCACTGACCCTCTGACAGTGCGGCACTCCCTCAGCACTGACCCTCTGACAGTGCACTCCCTCAGCACTGACCCTCTGACAGTGCGCACTCCCCTTGACCCTCACAGTGCATCACTCCTCAGCACTGACCCTCTGACAGTGCATCACTCCCTCAGCACTGACTTGACGTGCACTCCCCACCTGACCCTCTGACAGTGCGCACTCCCTCAGCACTGACCTCTGACAGTGCGGCATCCCTCAGCACTGACCCTCTGACAGTGCGGCACTCCCTCAGCACTGACCCTCCTCCCCTGACAGTGCGGCACTCCCTCAGCACTGACCCTCTGACAGTGCGGCACTCCCTCAGCACTGACCCTCTGACAGTCCACACTCCCTCAGCACTGACCCTCTGACAGTGCGACACTCCCTCAGCACTGACTCTGACAGGCATCACTCTTAGCACTGACCCTCTGACAGTGCGGCACTCCCTCAGCACTGACCCTCTGACAGTGCGGCACTCCCTCAGCACTGACCCTCTGATGCGGCACTCCCTCAGCACTGACCCTCTGACTGTGCAGCACTCCCTCAGCACTGACCTTCTGACAGTGCGGCACTCCCTCAGCACTGACCCTCTGACAGTGCGGTACTCCCTCAGCACTGACCCTCTGACAGTGCGGCACTCCCTCAGCACTGACCCTCTGACAGTGCGGCACTCCCTCAGCACTGACCCTCTGATAGTGTGACATTCCCTCAGCACTGACCCTCTGACAGTGCGGAGCTCCCTCGCACTGCTCCAAGAGTGTGAACCTATACTATGAGGATGGACATAAGAGGATAAGAAATTAGAGCAGAAGAGGCCATTTGGCTTCTTGAATCTGCTCTGTTGACGGTTATGCAGAATTGCATCAATCCAGACTACAATGCCTCTACTCCTTTTCACTCTCCCCACTTGGGTGGTCTCCTGAACCATATTGTCATGGTCAGTTTGCAGATTCCGCCCTCAGCCACCACACAGGCAGTAGGAACGTTGTCCCCAATTAAATACAGTTAAAGGCTGAGGCTCCTCCAATACTACATTCAGGGTTCCTTTACCTGCCTGATTTCAGTCACAATTTCCTATCTATGACCACCAACCGGACCTGTACATCCTCTTAAGAATGTGACTCTCTTCTCATATCTCGGAAGGACTTGAACCCATGTTCTCTGAACTCGGATGTAACAGTTTGACCCTGAGACCTGACTGATGGATCCCTGATTTGAACAATACTGGACTGTATGCCGCATTGTGCCCTGGATTGAATGGATGAGACTTGGACAGACCTGCTGCAGATATTGAGAATCTGCTAAATTTGTGATCTTGGCTATGTTGTACAAACTCACCATCACTTGGCTGCTCTGATCGTGGCATTGCAAGAGCAGTAAGTAGTTTGTGGATAAATTCGTGATGAATACTGTGCAGTGAGTAGAATCATAGAATCACAGAAATTTACAGCATGCAAACAGGCTGTTCGGCCCAACTTGTCCATGCTGCCCTTTTTTTAAAACCCCTACACTAATCCTAATTGCCCACATTTGACTCATATCCCTTTATATCCATTATACCCATGGGATTATTTAAATGCTTTTTTTAAAAGACAAAATTATACCCGCTTGTGCTACTATCTCTGGCAGCTTGTTCCAGATGCTCACCAACCTCTGTTTGCAACAATTGCCCCTTTGAACACATTTGTATCTCTCTCCTCTCACTTAAACCTATGTCCTCTAGTTTTTGACTCTCCGATCTTTGGGAAAAGATATTGACTATCTAGCTGAACTGTGCCCCTCATTATTTTATAGACATCTATAAGATCACCCCTCAGCCTCTTACACCCAGAGAAAAAAGTCCTAGTCTATCCAGCCTCTCCTTATAACCAATCCATCAAGTCCCGGTAGCATCCTAGTAAATCTTTTCTGCACTTTTTCTAGTTTAATAATAATGTCCTTTCTATAATAGGGTGATCAGGATTGCACACAGTATTCCAGGTGTGGCCTTACCAATGTCTTGTACAACTTCAACAAGACGTCCCAACTCCTGTATTCAATGTTCTGACCGATGAAATCAAGCCTTCTTCACCACTTTGTTCACTTATGATTCTATTTTCAAGGAGCTATGAACATGTACCCCTAGATCTCTTTGTTCTGTAACTCTCCCCAACACCCTACTATTAACTGAATAAGTCCTGCTGTAGTTCAATCTACCAGAATGCATCAATAGATGAGTAGATGATGAGTCTATTTGTTCTGTGAAATGTTATTAATTCAAACAAGTTTGCAGAGTAACTGAAAAACAGGACAATCCTTTAATTATTCCATAGTTTACAGTTCATCCACCCCAATCTCTCCCATATGCCCAGGCTGTACTGGACCTGGTACTAGCTAATGAACCAGGACAGGTGATGGATCTCTCGGTAGGAGAGCATCTTGGGGATGGAGATCATAATTCTATCTCCTTCACCCTTGCATTGGAAAAGGATAGGATCAGGCAGGCTAGGAAGGGGTTTGTCTGGAATAAGGGGAAATATGAAGACATCAGGCAGATGTTGGGGTGAATAAACTGGAAGGAGGTGTTCTTGGGGAAAAGCACAGAAGGAAGGTGGCAGATGTTCAAGGAATGCTTGTCTGGAGCTTTGCACGACAACGTTCCGGTGAGACAAGGAGGTTTTGGTAGGACGAGGGAACCGTGGTGCACGAAGGCTGTGGTGAACATAGTCAGGAAGAAAAGAAAGGTGTATAAAAGGTTCAAAGAGCTAGGAGATGTTGGGGATCTAGAGAATTATAAGGCTTATAGAAGAGAGCTTAAAAAGGAAATTAGGAGAGCCAGAAGGGGTCATGAGAAGGCCTTGGCTGGTAGGATTAAGGAGAATCCCAAGGCCTTCTACAAATATGTGAAAAGTAAACGGATGAGAAGAGAAGGGATAGGACCTATAAAAGGTGAAGGGGGAAAAGTCTGTATGGAACCGGAAGAAATGGCAGAGGTGTTTAATGAGTACTTTGCCTCAGTATTCACGGTGGAAAGTGATCTGGGAGGATGCACTACAAGTTTGCGGCAGACTGCAAAGATTGAGTATGTAGATATTAAGGAAGCGGATGTGTTAGAACTTTTAAATGCTATCAAGATAGACAAGTCTCTGGGACCAGATGGGATGTACCCCAGGTTATTGTGGGAGGTGAGGGATGTCATGGCAGAGCCCCTGGCGATGATCTTTGCATCGTCAATGGAGACGGGAGAGGTTCCGGAGGATTGGAGGATTGCGGATGTGGTCCCTATTTTCAAGAAAGGGAACAGGGATAGTCCTGGAAATTACCGACCAGTGAGTCTGACCTCAGTGGTTGGTAAGCTGATGGAGAGGCTTCTGAGGAACAAGATTTACGAGCATTTGGAGAAGTTTAGGTTGATTAGAAATAGTCAGCATGGTTTTGTAAAAGGCAGGTCATGCCTTACAAGCTTAATTGAGTTCTTCGAAAATGTGACTGAACACATTGACAAAGGAAGAGCAGTGGACGTGGTGTACATGGACTTCAACAAGGCATTTGACAAGGTCCCACATGCAAGACTTCTTGAGAAGGTGAGAGGCCAGGGGATCCAAGGGGCTTTGGCCTTGTGGATCCAGAACTGGCTTGCCTGCAGAAGGCAGAGGGTGGTTGTGGATGGCTCTTTTTCTGCATGGAGGTCGGTCACCAGTGGAGTGCCCCAGGGATCTGGTCTAGGACCCTTGCTGTTTGTCATTTTCATAAATGACCTGGATGAGGAAGTGGAGGGATGGGTGAGTAAGTGCGCCGATGACACGAAGGTCGGTGGTGTTGTGGATGGTCTGGAGGGATGTCAGAAGTTGCAGCATGACATCGACAGGATGCAAGACTGGGCGGAGAAGTGGCAGATGGACTTCAACGCGGATAAATGTGTTGTGGTCCATTTTGGCAGATCCAACGGGAGGAATGAGTACACTATCAAAGGTAGGAGTCTTAGCTGTGTGGAAGAGCAGAGGGATCTTGGGGTCCGGGTCCATAAGACTCTCAAATCGGCCTCCCAGGTGGAGGACGTGGTTAAGAAAGCTTACGGTGTACTGGCCTTCATTCATCGAGGGATTGAGTTCAGGAGTCAGGAGGTAATGCTGCAGCTTTATAGGACCCTGTCAGACCACACTTGGAGTACTGTGCGCAGTTCTGGTCGCCTCACTATAGGAAGGATGTGGAAGCTATTGAAAGGGTGCAGAGGAGATGTACAAGGATGTTGCCTGGATTGGGAGGCATGCCTTATGAAGACAGGTTGAGGGAGCTGGGACTGTTCTCCCTGGAGAGACGAAGGTTGAGAGGCGACCTGATAGAGGTTTACAAGATGTTGAGAGGAATAGATAGGGTGGACTCTCAGAGACTATTTCCCAGGGCCGAAATGGTCGCGACGAGAGGGCACAGATTTAAGGTGCAGGGAAGCAAGTACAGAGGGATGCTAGGGGAAAGTTTTTCACTCAGAGGGTGGTGAGTGAATGGAATCGGCTGCTGTCGGTGGTGGTTGAGGCGAACTCGCTGGGGTCTTTTAAAAGACTTCTGGATGAGTATATGGGATCCAATGGGATTGGGGGTTATAGATAGGTCTATGGCTGGGTAGGTTTTGAAGTGTTCGGCACAACTTGTGGGCCGAAGGGCCTGTTTGTGCTGTAGTGTTCTATGTTCTATGTTCTATCTACTCCCTCACGGTTTCACTCCCTCACTTCTGCTCCCTCCCTATCATAGTAGCTGTGTTATTCTCCCTGTTCTTTTCTATTTTCCTACCTTACTGAAATCCTTTATCCATTAGTTTCCACTTCTGACGAAGGAGTGTTAACTTCTCCTTTATCTTTGCAGCAGTAACTTGATTGCCAACTTTTCTTCTTGAACAACAACACAAACATCATTACACAGTGCTTCAGACAGGAGAAATCAATAATTGCACTTGTAATTAGCATAGTCCAACACATTCACCATTTGCCATTTGCGGCTTATTGAAAATCCAGGTGTGGGAATCCAAATGTGACTAACTGATATTCTAGGTGTGGATTATTGGGAATTGTGGAATGGATTAATGGTATTCCATACATGACCAAAGAAGAATCCAGATGTAGCTAACTGGCTAAGTATACTTCTAATCAGTAAATAAGAGCAACAGACACTGTCTTGAGACCTGTGACAATCATATATATTCACACAGCCAATCTGTCCCTCAACTCCATTTAGCCACTTTTGCATAATAATCCCTAATGCTGTTACCAACAACAATTTATCAGAATTGAAAGTTCCAGTCAATGCCCAGCAATTAGACTTCTATTGCACAAGATTAAAGTCCAACAGGTTTATTGAACTTTTGGAGCACTGCTCCTCCATCAGTTGGATTCACAACAGGGCATATATAGACAAAGACTCACAAGATAATCATTGGAATACAAGTCGCACCATGACTACCAACGACACCGCAAACTGCTGGCTCAAAGTGGAGAGGATCTCTAAGAAGATCATGCATATTGACACAGACATCAAGTTTCAGACTCACATTCCAACCATTATCTTGTAAGCCTCTTACTGTGCCCACCCCAGTCCAATGTTGGCATCTCCACCTCATGAGTTTTATTGGGGAGACAGTTCCCATTGTGTGAAGAAGTGCTTCCAGGCATCACTCCCTGAATGGCTCACCTGTAATGTTAGGGTTATGCTCTTTTGTTCCAGAATCTCCATCAGAAGAACAGTTTCCATCATCCAGTGTCAAATCCCTGAATCATTTAAAACGCCTCTAAAAATCCCAACAAATGATTCACAGGCTGGTACAGTTTGGCAAGCTCTCTTTCCACAGACTGTTGCTCATGTTTCTTGTTGCTACCCTGTGCACTGGAATAACTCAGAGGAAATAACTGCCGGATGCAAAGGCCCACATCTGAAAACATTAAGATTCATTTTAATATGTCAGCTGTAAGTTTATTTTTGAAACAGCTAAGTTTGTCTCGAGCAGAGTACCAAATCCAGTGGTGTTTCCTGGAAGACTAACAACGGACCGCTCTCCAATTTCACAGGTAATAAAAATTAGAAGGCGAGATGTCGCCCATCCCCATTATTATGTACAAAATAGTCACAGAGTAACATGCTCCAAAAGCAAAATATTAACAAAGAATCATAAATATCAACATTATAGTTACTCTCTGCTGCCAGGTTTATTATACACCAGCAATGGAGTTTCACAGGCCTGTGGTGTGAAGTCCCTGGACCAAGGGGTGGGGAGTTTTCTCACTATGCCTCCCTTAGTTGTATATTACCCTGTAAAATAACGCATGCATCTCTTCCTTCAACCCAAAGTGTAATAGGAGGCTGTGTGGAGTGGAAGGGAGGGAAGAGGGTGCGTGGGCGCAGCATGGGAAGAGTATCAATCATGGAGTGGGGGGCAGGTAGTATCATTCACATGGGATTGCTGTTGTGGGGTGCAAGGATACCAAATAAGCAGAGCGTCCCTGTGAAAGAGTCAAGGGCAATGAACGAAAATGTTGAGCAAGAATTTGAAATGGCAAGCAACACAGAAAATGAGAACTCATCATTTACACCAGGAGTCATCAAACACATAGGTTCCCATATCACTGTTGATATTGTCCGCAAAATCCTTCACCTCCATCAAATCTATCTGCCCTTCACTTGTGGCCCTTGGCAGACTTGTTGCTCTTTGTAGTTCTGGGCTTCCACACACAGACCTCCATGAAAACAAGGGCAGCAGATAAACATGAACAACATCACCTGCAAGTTCCCCTCCAAGCCTAACTTGGAAATATATCACCATTCTTTCACTGTAGAACTGCAGTGGTTTAAGAAGGCAGTTCACCACCATGTTCTCCATGGGCAAACAGAATAGGCAATTCGTGCCGGCCTTACCAACAATACCCAGATCCTAAAATTGGATAATAAACAAGCGGGCTGTTCTGCTGTTGGCACTTATTGCTGTTTCATTCCTTATCCAGTTTCCTACAACAGAAAGCAAGGACTAAGAATATGAGGATGGTCTGTCTAAGATTCCATCCTGTGAGCGACTGGTTTCATTAAGTTAAAGTTTTGTGCCCTCGTAAACAGACTAGGTGCCAATGGGTGGCTACTCGATTGGTTCTAACAGGGTACTCCCAAGAGCAGAGTCATGTCCCCACTCTGCATTGTGCCCCCTGCTCAAAATGGGCATTGTTTCATAAGGAACCATGCTGTGGTAGAAAGATTTTTTTCTCAGACTGAGCAATCCCTTCATGTTTGCAGCATTCCAGCTATGAATGGATAGGCCTCCTCACATGGTATATACGGTGAATCAATGATTACTGAATTTTGTGGAACAGAATGAGTTGTTTGCAGGTGCTACCCTTCCTCTATTGGGGGAATAATGGCTTGCCATTCATCTCCTGGCGAATGGGGGAACAATATGGTGAAGTCGCCAATTGTCCACTGTCTGGGTTTCTGTTTCCTCTCCTCCCTCCCTGTTCCCTCAGAAGCTGCCAGTCTTCGCCTACCTTCAGTCTGGTAGGCGTGGGGACTGGGGATGGGGTTTGAAATGATTCATGGAAGGACAGCATTGAAGACAGGTCTTTGACGTGGATCCTCGGATCTCTTTATACCAATAGATTCCTCAATCCCTCTATAGCAGTGGGCTCATGGAATCTGGCCTGTGAGGATCAGCTGCTCCATTCACTCTTATTTCCCAATGTGTTTCTGGGTGGAAGGTTTAATCTGCTGCTGCTGAGTTGAGCTGTGAATATACAAACAGATAATAACATTTAACAAAATACACACTCACATATTGACAGCTTTCCTCATCAGAATCACACTGTTCACACTGGGAAGGAGCTGCAGGAACTGGTGAGGACCTGCCAGCCTTTCAGTCTCTGAAAAAGAGCTGACTGAGGAGCTCAGGAGCAGGTTTGTGCTGATCACCTCCAGACTATAGTGTCTGTTGTGACTCAGCGGCAGCATCCTTGTCTGAGTCAAACGTTTTTTTGGGTTCCAACCTTACTGCAGGGACTTGAGCACAGAAGTCTTGGCTGGATTTCCCACACAGAACTGACAAGAGTTATTAACAATTATAAATAATTTCACAGCACTATTGCAAAGAAATGATTTATAAAAGGCAAATCGTGCTTAACAAATTTAGTGAAGGTATTTGAGAATGTAACTGGTATAGATAAAGAAAATCCATGGATGTAACGTATTTGGATTTTCAGAAGGTCTTTGATAAGTCCTTCATAAGAAGTTAGTGGACAAAATTAAAGCACATAGAAGAGGGATAATGTATTAGTATAGACTGAGAATTGGTTTACAGACAGGAAACAGAGTTTTTCTGAGTGGCAGGCAGTGACTAGTTGAGTACTGAAGGGATCAGTGCTTGGATCCCAGCCATCCGTGACATATATAAATTACCTGGATGAGGGAACCAAACATAATATTTCCAAGTTTGCTGACAACACAAAACAGGGCAGTTTTGTAAATTGTGAGAAGAATACAAGGAGGCTTAACGTCATTTAGATAAGTTGAGTGAGTGGACAAGCACATAGTAGATCAGTACAACATGGTTAAATGTGAAGTTATAAATTTGGTGTGAAAAATAAAAAGGAAGAATATTATTTAAACGATGATGTATTGGGGAGTGTGGATGTGCAAAGTGATCTGGGTGTCTTTGTACACGAGTCAATGAAAGTGGAAAGACAGGTGCAGCAAGAAATTAGAGAGGTAAATGGTATGTTCATCTTCATTGCAAGAGGATTTGAGTTCAGATGTAGGTGTGTCTTACTGCAGTTATGCAGGGCCTTAGTGGGACAACACCTAGAACTCTGAGTGCAGTTTTGATCTTCCTAACTAGGAAAGGATATACTTGCCATAGAGGGAATGCAGCAAAGATTAACAAGGCTGATATCGGGGTTGGCAGGACTGTCCTATAAGGAGAGATTGGTTCAGCTAGGTTTGTGTTCACTGGAGCTGGGAAGAATGAGAGAAGGTATGATTGAAATGTACAAAATTCTAACAGGGCTGGACAGACTAGATGCAGGGAGGATACTTTGGGGAATTTAAAACTAGGGGACACAGTCTCAGGATACAGGTAGGACCGAAATGAAGAAAGATATCTCAGCTCAAAGTAGTGAACATGTGGGATTCTTACTGTAGAAGATTGTGGAAGCCAAGTCATGGAATCATACAGTGCAGTACAGGCCGTTCAGCCTAGGAAGTCTTTACCGACAATAACAACCACTAAAGACATGCTAATCCCTGCACTTGTCCCATATCCTTGAATGTTATGATATTTCAAGTGCCCATCCAAATATTTTTTAAAGGTTGTAAGACTGCCAGCCTCCACTACCTTCCCAGACAACGCATTCCAGATTGCCACCCTCTGACTGAAACATTTTTTCTCAAATCCCCTCTGAATCTCCCGCTCTTCACCCTAAAACTATGCCCCATGTCATTAAATGTATTCAAGAAAGAGATGTTTTTTAAAATATTTTAATAGCTTTGAGGGGTATGGGAAGAAAGTGGGAACATGGCATTGAGATCGAGCATCAGCCATGATCATATTGAATGATGGAGCAGGCTCAAAGGGCTGAAAGAATCCTCCTGCTCCTAGTTTCAATATTTTTATATAAAAACAGGAGGGTTCTTTCTGGCATTCCAGACCAATATCTATCCTTAGCTAACATTATTAACCAGATTCTCTAGTCATGACCACATTGCTGTTTGTGGAAACTTATCCTGTACAAGTCAGCTGCTATTCATCCTACATTGTAAAAGTTATCACAGCTCAAAATCTATCACATTGACTGCAAAATATTTTATCCTCAGATTTTGAAAGGTGTTGCAAAAATTCAAGGCTTTCTATATTCACTTTTTTGTTCATCCCATAACCCTTCAACCTATTGCCAATAACAAATCTAACTCCTCCTTAAATTTACTCATTGTCCCAACATCCACTACCTTTGGGATAGCGAATTCCACAGATATATAACCCTTTGGGGGAAGTAGTTTCTCCTCAACTCTGGTTTAAATTTGCCATGATGTGGAAATGCTGGCACTGGACCAGGGTAAACACAGTAAGAAGTCTCACAACACCAGGTTAAAGTCCATCAGGTTTATTTGGTAGCACAAGCCACTAGCTTTCAGAGCACTGCCCACGGTGAGTCTGATGGTGGGATGGAACTTGTTGATGTCATCATATAGTTGTTTCAGTGATTGTTCACCATAACTCCAAAGGAAGAAAATGTCATCCATGTATCTAGTGTATAGCATCGGTTGAAGGTCCTGTGCACTGAAGACGTCTTATTCGAACCTCTGCATGAAGATATTGGCATAGTGAGGCGCGAATTTGGTCCCCAGGGCTGTTCCGTGTGTCTGGATGAAGAATTCGTTGTTGAAGGTGAAGACATTGTGGTCCAGAATGAAGTGGATAAGTTGTAAAATTGCATCTGGAAACTGACATTTGTCGGTGTTGAATACTGAGGCAGTTACAGCAATACCAGTGGGATGCTGGTGTAGAGTGCTGAGACTTCCATTGTGACGAGGAGTGCTCCTGGTTCAACTGCTCCATGTGTGCTGAGTTTCTGTAGGAAGTCAGTAGTGTCGCAACAAAATCTGGGGGTTCTTTGTACAATGGGTTTCAGGATGCCCTAGATGTAGCTGGAGAGGTTGTCGCACAGGGTCCCATTTTCCGATATGACAGGACAACCGGTGTGTTTGCCTTGAGTATCGTTGGGAGGATTACTGCAAAGAAGTGTACCGACAACTGAACAACGAGGAACACCACAGACAGTTACCCGCAGATCTGACCAGAGAACACACCCATCAACTCAAAACACTGATCAAGACCTTTGATCCTGACCTACAGAGCATCTTGTGTGCTTTCATCCCACATACTCCCTGCGTTGAGATCTCTACTGCCTCTCAGAGGCAAACACACTTGGCTGTCCCATCGTATCGGGCAATCTGCGTTCTATCCTCTCTATCTACGTTGAAGGTATCCTGAAACTCATTGTACAAAGAACCCTCAGCTTCTGTCATGACACTTCCTACAAAAACTCAGCACACCTTGAGCAATTGAACCAGGAGCACTCCTCATCATAATGGATGTCTCAATACTCTACACCAGCATCCCCCCGATGATGGCATTGCTGTAACTGCCTCAGTACTCAACAACGACAAATGCCAATCTCCGGATGCAATTTTACAACTCATTCGCTACATCTCGGACTACAATGTCTTCACCTTCAACAATCAGTTTTTCATCCAGACACATGGAACAGCCATGGGGATCAAATTTGCACCTCAATATGCCAACATCTTCACGCACAGGTTCGAACAAGACCTCTTCAGCACACAGGACCTTCAACCGATGCTGTACATTAGATATATCGATGACATTTTCTTTCTTTGGACTCATGGTGAACAATCACTGAAACAACTATACGATGACATCAATAAGTTCCATCCCACCATCAGACTCACCATGGACTACTCTCCGGAATCAACTGCATTCTTGGACACACGCATCTCTATTAAGGATAGTCACCTCAGCACCTCACTGTACTGCAAGCCCATGGATAACCTCACAACGCTCCAGTTCTCCAGGTTCCAACCTAAACGTATTAAAGAAGCCATCCCCTACGGACCAGCCTTTTCTCTACACAGGATCTGCTCAGATGAGGAGGATCACAACAGACATCTCCAAATGCTGAAAGGTGCATCAAAATAACAGGACTTCATCAATTGACAGTTCCGATGTGCCACAGTGAAAAATTCCGCACACATGAGGACAGCCTCAATCGGGACCTTGGGTTCATGTCACACTATCTGTAACCCTATTACTTGCCTGGGCTTGCAAAATCTCACTAACTGTCCTGGTTGGAGACAGTACACATCTCTAACTTGTGCTTATCCCTCTCTCCACTCACATTGTCTGTACCTTTAAGACTTGGGACTGCATTTGCACTTTTTGGTCCCACTTTTGTCCATCAGATCATAATCAGAGACTCACATTTCAACCATTATTTTATAAATTGAGTTTGTGTCTTTATATGCCTTATTTCTGAACAGAATTCCCTCTTATCTGATGAAAGGGCAGCACTCTGAAAGCTAGTGGCTTGTGCTACCAAATAAACCCGTTGGACTTTAACCTGGTGTTGTGAGACTTAGAACATAGAACATAGAACATTACAGTGCAGAACAGGCCCTTCGGCCCTCGATGTTGCACCGATCAATTAGGAACAAGCAGTGACCCTCTAACCTAAACCATTCCCTTTTCGTCCATAAACTTACCTACTAACCTCTTAAACGCCCCCAAACTTGGCGCATCTACAACTGACGCAGGCAGGGCATTCCATACCCTTACCACCCTTTGGGTAAAGAACCTACCTCTGACATCCGTCCTATAACTACCACCCCTTAATTTAAAGCTATGTCCCCTCGTGCTAGCTTTCTCCATCCTAGGAAAAAGGCTATCACTGTCCACCCTATCTAAACCTCTAATCATCTTATATGTTTCAATAAGTCTCCTCTTAGCCGCCTTCTTTCTAACGAAAACAACCTCAAATCCCTCAGCCTCTCTTCATAAGACCTGCCCTCCATACCAGGCAACATCCTGGTAAACCTCCTCTGTACCCTCTCCAATGCCTCCACATCTTTCTTATAATGTGGGGACCAGAACTGCACACAATACTCCAAGTGCGGCCGCACTAGAGTTTTGTACAGTTGCAATATGACGTTGCGGCTCCGAAATTCAATCCCCCTACCAATAAAAGCTAAGACTCCGTATGCCTTCTTAACAACCTTATCGACTTGATTGCCAACTTTCAGGGATCTATGCACATATACACCAAGATCCCTCTGTTCATCAACACTATTAAGAGTCCTACCATTAGCCCTATACTCTACACATTTGTTATTTCTGCCAAAGTGAATTACCTCACACTTTTCCACATTAAACTCCATTTGCCACCTCTCGGCCCAGCTCTGCAACTTGTCCAAGTCTCTCTGCAAACTATAACACCCCTCTTCACTATCTACCACTCCACCGACTTTAGTGTCATCTGCAAATTTACTAATCCATCCTTCAATACCCTCATCCAGATCATTTATAAAAATTACAAACAGCAGGGGCCCCAAAACAGATCCCTGAGGTACACCACTAGTAACCGAACTCCACGATGAATATCTCCCATCAACCACCACCCTCTGTCTTCTATCTGCTAGCCAATTCTTAATCCAATTAGCTAAATCACCCTCTATCCCATACATCTGCATTTTCTGCAGAAGCCTTCCATGGGTCATCTTATCGAACGCCTTACTAAAGTCCATATATACCACATCAACTTCTTAATAAATTTGCCTCCCTTTAACCTAAGACTATGATCCCTTGTTCTAGAATGTCCCAAAAGAGGAAGCATCCGCTCCATGTCTACTTTATCCATATCATTTATTATAAGACCATAAGACATAGGAGCAGAATTAGGCCACTCAGCCCATCGTGTCTACTCTGCCATTCAATCCTGGCTGATATTTTTCTCATTTCAATTCTTCTGCCTTTTCCCCATAACTCCTGATCCCCTTATTAATCAAGAACCTATCTATCTTGGTCTTAAAAACACTCAATGACCCGGCCTTCACAGCCATCTGCAGCAAAAAGTTCCACAGATTCACCACCCTCTGGCTGAAGAAATTCTTCCTTATCTTTGTTTTAAAGGATCGTCTCTTTAGTTTGAGGTTGTGCCCTTTCATTCTAGTTTTTCCTAGTAGTGGAAACATCCTCTCCACATCCACTGTATCCAGGCCTTGCAGTAGCCTGTAAGTTTCAATAAGATCCCCCCTCCCCCATTCTTCTAAACTCCAATGAGTATAGACCCAGAGTCCTCAACCGCTCCTCATAATGACAAGCTCTGTATTCCAGGAATCATTCTTCTGAACCTCCTCTGGACTTTTCCAGGGCCAGCAAATACTTCTTTAGATATGGGGTCCAAAATTGCTCACAATACTTCAAATGGAGTCTGACCAGAGCCTTATACAGCCTTTATCATCTTGAGTATACCTCAATTTGATCTCTCCTCATTCTTCTAAATTCTGAAGAGTATAAGCCTAAACTATTGTACCTTTTACAAAGCAGCTCAATATCACAGACAACTCATATAATCAGCCTTTCAACACTTCACAAATCCATTCACTAATTCCTTCCATCAGGATTCCTGCATCCCAGCAAAGTACCAAAATCACAAATGAAATCCAACGTAATTGTAAGAAAGGTAAGCAATCTCACTTTGTTCATTTCAATCTGTCTGCAGCCTTTGACACAGTTGCTCACAGCAGTCTCCCTCACTGCCTCTGCACTCTCCTCCAACTAGGTGGGACTGCATTTGCACTTTTTGGTTCCACTTTTATCCATCAAGTCATAACCAGAGATTCAGATATGAAAGCTCTCTTCCCAATTCCAAACCATTATTGCTGGTGTCTCCCTCTGCTCTATTCTTCACCTCCTACAATCTCACATTTACCTGCTGCTTCTCAGTGATGTAACACAAAGATCAGGCCAGGATTCTCCAGCCCACTGTACTGCTTGAGCAGTGCAGAGGCTGGGAGACATCAGTGGGGGCCTTTAGTGAGGTTCCCCGTCGCTTTTCTATAGTGTAATCAACTCTGCGCTGATTTCTGGCCTGTATTTCCATATGATCAGCGGTCTCGGAATGGTACTCTCTGGGCCTGCTCGCATCTTGCCTTCCCCCGTGCCAGGAGTGGTACCCACCAGCAGGGTTTACAAACTATTCTCCACTAACAGGGAGTCCTCACCCCGCTGGTGGGGACAGAGGCCATTGAGGCCCTCCAGGAGTTTGAGGGCAAGGTAACCCTGTCACTGCCCAAGAGGCAAACTGTTACTGCCAAGGGGCGGGGCAAGAGGGGCATGTGTGATGTATGGGGGGAGCGATTGATGATCATAACATCATCTACTTTGCCCCGTTTCAATACATCTGCTGCGGAAACCCTCATTCATAACTCTGTTGCTTCTAAATGGATCATTCTAATGCATTCTTGGGCGGTCTCCCACATTCTACTCTCCATAAACCTGAGGTCATCCAAATTTCTGCTGCCTGTGTCCTACAACATATCAACTTTGTTTGTCACCCAAGTGCTTACTTGTTGACTCCTGGTTAAGGAACATTTCAATTTTAAAATTCTCATCCTTGTTTTTAAATCTCTTCATATTGTCATCCCCTCCTTATGTCTGTAATCTCCTCCAGCCCCAAATCTATTTGCAATCTCTGTGCTCCTCTAATTCTGGCATTTTAGTCATCACTGATTTTAATCCCTGCACCGTTGGCCACGTCTTCAGCCGTCTAAATCCAAACTCTGGAATTCCTTCCCTAAATCCATCCATTTCTCTGCAGCTCTTACTCCCTTCAGACTCTCCTTAAAACCTCTTGTTTTGTTGACCTATATCTTCTCATCCAACTCAGTGAGAAATGTTGTTTTATAATGTTCCCTTTTAAACATCTTTAGATGCGTTATTCATTTAAGGGTTCAATATAAGTATCGTTCTTGTAACAGATAACTACAACATATCCAAGATAATGTTTTTCTGAGCCGAAGATATTATATCTTCCCCCTCTTACTGCAAGCTCAACTTTACCTATAAAACGCATCTGGCATGTCATGCATGACGAATAATTATTGGGCAAGACGTCACATAGCACACAAACAGGAGGAAGCCAATCATCCCTTGATATTACCCAACGTTTAATTAGATCATAGTTATTCCGTGCCTCTATTTCATTTACTAGCGCTGGTTCTGTAATATTTCTACCTAAAAAAAATCCACTTCAATGAAATTTTCAATTGACTCTCAGCCTCAATAGCTTTTCATGTTTTAGATTTCTGTTCCACTTTGGTTCACTGACTAGACAGTATTCATTGCACATCCTTAATTGCCCATGAGCAGGTGGTGGTGAGCTGTCTTCTTGAACCGCTGTAGTCTTTGTGGTGTAAGTACATCCACAATGCTGTTAGGGAGGGAGTTTGAGGATTTTGATCCAGTAACTGTGAAGGAATGGTGATATATTTTCAAGTCAAGATGGTGAGTGGCTCGGAGGAGAACTTGCAGATGGCAGTGTTCCCTGTATCTTCTTAACATAGTTCCTACTGGCCCTTGCCCTTCTAGATGATAGGACTCATGACTTTGGAAAGCGATGTCTAAGTTGCTTTGGTGAGTTCCTGCAGTGCATCTTGTATATAGATAGCTCTGATGAGTTTGCAGCCACTCCAAGGTGAATGCATTCTTCTTGAATTGCTGTGTCCAGAACTGAACAGTTACTCCACATGGAGTCTGATCAAGGTTCTAATAATAATATAACTTTTATCCCTTTGAATTCCTTTGTTCTCGAGGTAAAGGCCAACATTCCATTAATCTTTTTAATTATTTATGAGGCTGTGCATGAGCATTTAATGATTTTCATCGTTGGACATCTAAACCTCTCTGCTTCTCCAGTGGAGTTACTGGCAAAACTGCATCCTTTTACCACCTTCAATAAAATACTATGTTACTCTGCCTAATATAGTTCCTAGTTGCAACTTCCAAGTCATGTTTCAATCCCACTCTGCACAAACTGTTGGCTTTTAAAATTGAACATGGCTTGATCACTGCTCGCTGTCTCTCTTGCCCATTTTGGTCCTACTGGTGTTAGCCTTGGGATCTTGAAATAAAAACTAAACATTGTCTTTGGTTTATATGTTCATTTCCTCCACCACTAATGCACAGTGGCAGCAATATGCATTATCTACAAGATGCACTGCAGGAACTTGCCAAGGCTCCTTCGACAACATATTCCAAACCCGTAACCTCTGCCACTAGGACAATGTGCATCTGGCACATGGGAACAGCACATTTGCAAGTTCTCCTCCAAGCCACTCATCATCCTGACCTGGAAATATATTACCATTCCTACATTGTTGCTTGGTCAAAATCATGGAATTCCTCCCTGAACAGCACTGTGGGAGCACCTACACCACATGGACTGGAGCTTTCAAGAAAGCAGCTCACCACCATATTTTTAAGGGGCAATTGGAAATTGCCTAATATTGGTAATAGATGAAGTCTCTTGTGCAAACATACTGAGCTATCTTTCTCCACTTGATGCAGCTCATATTTCTGGATTTTATAAATATAGATTTGCTCTTATTTGCGAACTATTCTGGGAAAGGTCCGACTTTGCAGAGTTCATTAAATGCTTGCTGCTCACTGCCATATTACCAGCTGCTGAATGGAAACTACGTGTAATCCTCCAGCACTTCCACCTCTCAGTTTAATGAGCACAGAAAAATCCTCTTACTAAATCCCTGTGGCAGTGAGTGGAGCTATCTTGCTTCAAGTGCATTTACAATCGGACACCTGATCTCGGCAGACCCAACAGCTGCTGAAGAGTCATCTGATACCCTGACTCTCACATCTGGGCAATGAGCCAGCAACTCATTCAATATCCAAGGGATTCCTGACACTGGCACAGAGAGATATGCAACAGTGAATGACAGAGAGCTGGAGCATGAGAGAGAGAGGTAGAGTTGGGAAGAGAGAGCTAGATAGAGAGCCAGAGAGAGAGACAGCTAGGGGGAGGGAGAGAAAGACCTCGAGAAAAAGCCATAAGAGAGTCAGAGAAAGAGACAACGCTAGGGAAAAGTAGTTTATTTACTGGTCACAAGTAAGGCTTATATTAATACTGTCATGAAGTTACCATGAAATTCCCCCGGTCACCACATTCCAGTGCCTGTTTGGATCATTGCACCTAACCAGCACGTCTTTCAGACTGTCAGTTTTACAGGAAATTGGAGCACCCAGGACAAACCCATGCACACACGGAGAGAATATGCATACCCCACACATACAGTGACCCAAGCCGGGAACTGAATCCGGGTCCGTGGCACTGTGAGGCAGCAGTGCTGTGCATCTAGAGACCTAAAGAGAGAGAGCGCCAGAAGGCCAGCTAGAGACAGAGCTGGATAAAGAACTAGAAGAGATAGAGAGCCCCTCTCTAGATTATTCTTATCCATTCATATAATGTGGGCATCTCTAGCTAGACCAGCGTTCATTGCTCATCTCTAATTGCCCTTGAGAAGGTGTGATGAACTGCCTTCTTGAACCACTGCAGTTAACTCTATGTTAACAGAATCTCACTGCCTCCCATTCTGCATTAATGCACCCTCGCTCTGTGACTATGCACCCTCACTGCCCTCACTCTATGTTAATGGAACTTCACTGCCCCTCATTCTGTGTCAAAGAACAAAGAACAAAACAGCATGGGAAACAGGCCCTTCGGCCCAACGAGCCTGCACCGCCACCCCGATGTTCCCACCTCTACCCATGATCCCTATGTATGTTTATAGATCTATGGATTAAAAACCAAATTTGAGACAATTTAGGGAGAATTTGTTTTGCCAATTAGCCTAAGAGCACATCTTTGGTATGTGGGAGGAAACCGGAGCACCCGGAGAAAACCCACGCAAGCACGGGGAGAATGCGCAAACTCCCACAGACACAGGCCCAAATCCATGTATCTGCACAGCACAGCGATAGTCACTGAGCTGTTGTGTTGCCCGTCAAATGGTCCAGGTCAAACGTACACTAACGACGTGAAGCACTCGGATACTCTCGAAAAAATCCAAGAGCAGCCCTCTCACGACCCATCGCGTGTATGCCCCTCGTTAGACAACAAGGTGGACCAAAGCACCTGTAGGATAAAAACAAGTACATCAATATCATCACCCTCACTGCCTTCCTTTGTGGTAAAGGGCATTAACTGCTCCCACTCTGTGTTAATGTACCTTCACCCCCTGTGCAAGCTCACTAAGGCAAGCTGATGAGTTGGTGTACACAGAGACACCCGTCAGTCTTAACATAAACTGTCCCAGCCACACTGTCACTCAATACTTCAAGTACATAAAGGAATGGCTCTCTAAAATCCCTTATTCAGGTGGCCCACTGATGCTGTGGATCCTCGGCAATCCATTTCAGAACTGCAGAGAGCTGAACAACCAGAGGTAGGAGTTTGAGGTAAGACCGAGCCCTGGAAACTTCTTCCCAGTTCTTCAAAACAATTCAGCAAAAAAAAAGCAGAACTTCAAACGAACACGAAATTGTGTGTGTCTAACCCTGACTAGCCACATTCCTTTATGTCATTCACAGAATCCTATCATATTTCAGTGTTTTTTTGACAGCTTAAATCTGGATGTATAACCTTCTGCATTGTTCTTAACCCTGGCTTATTCAACTAAGCATGTTTTCAAAAAGGAATTAACCACACATGACCTACTGTACCGCTGACTTTACTGGCAATCTGTTACACATGTCTGATACTGTCAGGCCAAGCATCAAAATGTCCTTCAATCTCCAGGAGTTGAAGGTTAGTTTCCAGGATACTCTTAGAAGCAACCTTGGAAAAAAGTTACAGGTCGTTAATGAAGTAATTAACCTCTTAAACTCCACCAAACTTGGCGCATCTACAACAGCTGCAGACAGGGCATTCCACTCCCTAATCACTCTTTGAGTAAAGAACCTACCTCTGATATCCGTCCTATAACTCATACCCCTTAATTTAAAGCTGTGTCCCCTCGTGCTAGCTTTCTCCATCCTAGGAAAAAGGCTATCACTGTCCACCCTATCTAAACCTCTAATCATCTTATATGCTTCAATAAGGTCCCCTCTTAGCCGCCTCCTTTCTAACGAAAACAACCTCAAATCCCTCAGCCTCTCTTCATAAGACCTGCCCTCCATACCAGGCAACATCCTGGTAAACCTCCTCTGTACCCTCTCCAATGCCTCCACATCTTTCTTATAATGTGGGGACCAGAACTGCACACAATACTCCAAGTGCGGCCGCACTAGAGTTTTGTACAGTTGCAACATGATGCTGCGGCTCCTAAATTCAATCCCCCTACCAATAAAAGCTAAGACTCCATATGCCTTCTTAACAACTTTATCCACTTGACTGCCTACTTTCAGGGATCTATTGACACATACACCAAGATCCTTCTGTTCCTCAACACTATTAAGAGCCCTACCATTAGCCCTATACTCTACACATTTATTGTTCCTGCCAAAGTGCATTACCTCACACTTTTCCACATTAAACTCCATTTGCCACCTCTCGGCCCAGCTCTGCAACTTGTCCAAGTCACTCTGTAAACTATAACACCCCTCTTCACTATCTACCACTCCACCGACTTTAGTGTCATCTGCAAATTTACTGATCCATCCCTCAATACCCTCATCCAGATCATTTATAAAAATTACAAACAGCAGGGGCCCCAAAACAGACCCCTGAGGCACACCACTTGTCACCGAACTCCACGATGAATATCTCCCATCAACCACCACCCTCTGTCTTCTATCTGCCAGCCAATTCCTAATCCAATTAGCTAAATCACCCTCTATTCCACACATCTGCATTTTCTGTAGAAGTCTTCCATGGGCCACCTTATCAAACGCCTTACTAAAGTCCATATATACTACATCAACCGCCTTACCCCCATCCACCTCTCTGGTCACTTTCTCAAAAAACTCAATGAGGTTAGTAAGGCATGACCTACCCTTCACGAAACCATGCTGACTATCCCCAATCAATTCATTTCTCTCTAAATAACTATAAATCCTATCCCTAATAATTCTCTCCAATACCTTGCCCACAACAGAAGTAAGACTCACTGGCCTATAATTCCCTGGAAGGTCTCTCTTCCCCTTCTTAAACAATGGGACCACATTCGCTATCCTCCAGTCCTCCGGAACCACACCCGTAACCAACGAGGACCTGAAGATCAGAGCCAGAGGCTCTGCAATCTCCTCTCTTGCCTCCCAGAGAATCCTAGGGTAAATCCCGTCCGGCCCAGGGGACTTATCCAACTTCAAACCCTCGAGAATTTCTAACACATCCTCCCTATCTACTACAATACTTCCCAATTTGCAACCCTGTACCTCAGTGCTCTCCATAGCTACATTTCCAGCACTCTGCGTGAATACCGAAGAGAAATATTTATTCAGTGCCTCACCAATCTCTTCAGGCTCCACGCACAACTTCCCACTGCTGTCTATGACTGGCCCTAATCTTGCCCTAACCAATCTTCTATTCTTAACATATCGAAAGAAAGCTTTAGGATTCTCCTTAATCCTATCAGCCAACATCTTCTCGTGTCCCCTCTTAGCTCTCCTCAATTCACTTTTTACCTCCTTCCTGGCTAACCTATAGCTATCCATTGCACTACCTGAGCCTTCAAGCCTCATCCTGACATAAGCCTCCTTTTTCTTCTTAACCAGCAAATCAACTCTTTTCGTACACCAAGGCTCTCTTACTCGTCCATTTCCTCCTTGCCTGACAGGGACATACTTATCAAGGACTCGCAGCAGCTGCTCCTTGAATAAGCACCACATTCCAGATGTTCCCAGTCCCTGTAGTTTCCTAGTTCATAAGTATATGGAAGAGAAGGGAATGGTTTAGTTTGGAGGGGCATTGCTTTTTATTTTGGTCGGCACAACATCGAAGGCCGAAGGGCCTGTTCTGTGCTGTAATGTTCTATGTTCTATGTTCTAGTATTTTCTGGGATGCATCCTCAATTGCCAAGAGAAGTAAGGATGAGAGTGTAGAGGCTCTGGTCACAATCCTTATTTCCTCAGTTATGGAATCAGTGTCAGAACTGGAGGATGATAAATCTGGCAACACTGGACAATCAACTTATGGTTAGAAAACCTTCAGAGAGAATAATCTGAGACAAAATTAATTGGCACTTGGAAACTTGTGGGTTAATAAAGGTCTAGCATGGACTTGTTAAAGACACATTGTGTTTGACTAACTTGATTGGGTTCTTTGATGAAATAATGGAGAGTGTTAATGAGGGTGGAGGATGTTGGATCTGTATTTGGACTTTCAAAAGTAACACCATCTAATAGATTTGTTAGCATAACTGAAGCCGCAGTGATTGAAGGGAAGAAGCAGCAAGGATATAAAACTGGCTAAGGAACAGAAAACACAGATCAGTGTGAATGGTTGTTTTTCAAACTGAAGTATACATTAGCATTCCCCTGGTATTAGAACAGCTATTCTTTTCTAAAGATATTAACGGTCTGGGCTTGGATATACAGGGCATAGTTCCAGATCATCATCGTCATCAGCTGTCCATTGATTTGAGTGATGTCTACTCAGGGTTACAAGTAGTTGCAATTGGTCTCTATGTGATGAAAAGAGGAAAATAGAGAAAGCTGAAAGCAATGCAAAGATTTTGTTTGCTTTCTTATGTTTCTCTTGTATTCTGTCTCTCTCCTTGCTTCTGCCCTTTTTCTCTCTTTTCCTTGGCTCCATTCCTCCACTCCCACCACATACTCAGTGCCTGTCTCTCTTTCTCACTGTTTCTTTCCTCCCCTGTGCTTTCTCTCCTCTCGCTCCCCACCTTCTCAGGTCTCAGACTTTAAAAGTAGGCAGTCCAAACCGTTGTATTAACTTCAACCACATGTGGTTAACTGAAAATCCAGATGTCGCTAATTATTAGTAAATAAAAACTTGCAATGGATATTTTTACCCATTGTGTGATCTCAGTATTCATCTGTATGATTTGGGCATTTGATTTCTCAGCTCCTTGTACATTTACTGGTAAAATAGTGAGGAGGGGGATAGAATGTTTGAGTGCTTTCAGCCAGACAGTGGTGAACTTGTGCCACAGAAAGCTGTGAAGGCTGGGTCATTGAGTATCTTTAAGACAGAGATAGATAGGTTCTTGATTAATAAGGGGATCAGGGATTATGGGGAAAAGAGAGAAGGAGGGGGTTGAGAAAAAAATCTGTCATGATTGAATGGCAGAGCAGACTCGATGGGCTGAGTGGCCTGATTCTGCTCCTATGTCTTATGGTCTTATGCCTTTTTGCTCATTGTGGTGTTTTACTTGCAGAATGATGGGCTTGTTAGTTCTACACTGAGAAATCAATGGCTGGTTAAAATGGCACAGCCATAATTAGACCTGTGGATAGTCAGTAATTCCGATTGGTCTAATATTGTGGATATCTCCTCACCTTTGCTGTTTGATGGAACTGATTCAGCTGAGCTTGTCTTTGGAGCTCGTCCTGATAACTGGCTATCAAAGGCAATCACTCTAAAAGAGATAAAAAGATTGGTTTTATTTCATTTCCATACGCTGACAAAAAGCACCAATAGCAGCTCTGACAAAGGGTCATGCAGATGCAAAACGCTGGCTCTATTCTCCCTCCACAGACACTGTCGGGCCTGCTGAGATTTTCTAGCATTTTCTGTTTTTGTTTTAGCACCAATACTGGTCTTTTAATTGGTAGGGCTTTTAAATAAATATACAGGATAGTGAGCAGACAGCCATTTACAGAGACATACAAAGGATCTCAGTCTTACTCCCCAGTCTGAGCTGTGTTAGCTAATCATCGGCAGGGAACAACTATAAATAGTGTGATAAGATCATTAACATTCATGAAGCAGGGCATCAGATACAAAATACATCATACAGACATCACCACTGACAACATCGTACTCTCTCACTAACTTACTATCGACATTGCAGCACTCCATCAATAATGACCATCCAGTGGTGCAGCATTCTCTCAGCACTGACCCTCTGACAGTGTGGCATTCCCACAGTACTGACCCTCTGACAGTGCGGCACTCCCTCAGCACTGACCCTCTGACAGTGCGGCATGCCCTCAGCACTGACCCTCTGACAGTGCAGCACTCCCTCAGCAATGATCCTCTGACAGTGCGGCACTCCCTCAGCACTGACCCTCTGACAGTGCGGCGCTCCCTCAGTACTGACCCTCTGACAGTGCGGCACTCCCTCAGCACTGACCCTCTGACAGTGCGGCGCTCCCTCAGCACTGACCCTCTGACAGTGCGGCACTCCCTCAGCACTGACCCTCTGACAGTGCGGCGCTCCCTCAGCACTGACCCTCTGACAGTGCGGCACTCCCTCAGCACTGACCCTCTGACAGTGCGGCGCTCCCTCAGCACTGACCCTCTGACAGTGGGCGCTCCCTCAGCACTGACCCTCTGACAGTGCGGCACTCGCTTAATTCATCACAAGGAGTGTCATAATTATGGGGATTAAGTCTCTCGAGTGGGGATTGCGCCCACAAACTTTGATTTATTGACACGTGAGTGTGTTGTCCACTGAGCCAGAGCTAACAACTGAACAGAATAAAATCTTTGCTTTTCTAAAGCACTCTTCATGCCCTAAGGATATTACAAACAGTTAAATATATTTGAAGTCACAGACTGTCCTGATTTGGAAACATATCAGCGTTTCTTCACTGTCACTGGATGAAACCCCTTCCCTAACAGCACTGTGGTTGTACCTACACTATGTGGACTGCAGTTGTTCAAGAAGGCAGCTCACCTATACTTTCTGACGGACAATTAGGGATGGGCAACAAATGGTGGTCTAGCCTACGATGCCCACATCTATAAAATAACAGACTACTGTAAAAGGCCTGAGTTCCAAGAGAGAGGATTGTAGGCCTCGAGAAGGTCAACAACAGTGATGGGAATGTTTGTGAAAGCATTTAATCACAAAGAAGCAAATTTTAAATTCAAAGATTGGAAGATCATAGATCAGCAAGACATGGTTAATTAGAACTTTATGTTAGCTAGAATAAAGTGAGCACAGCATGTTTATGGATGATGAAAGATTAAGGCATCGAGTAGCTGAGTTAGGATGACAACAACAGTTGAGTTGAACAGCAGCAATGGGCAGAGATAACAATGTAAGGATTATTAGAAATTTCAAATCTTGGAGTTTTTGATACAACAGTGAAAAAGGAGTTTCGCTCTGTATCTAGAACTTATAACCTGTATCCCTTTAACTGTATATCAATCACAAATAACTGGTTTTGCCTTCTCTTCAACATTCTGTAAAAATTTCCCAATTGTTGTGATGACATTTGAGATCATATGTACAGATCATTTATCTTGACCTCTGTTAAGTAATTACTCTGCTATATTCCGGATATGGAACGAGACACAGAGCTCATGGTGGGTCTGACCAGAACTGGACATGGTGTTCATACTGGGTCTGATCAAAACCACCCAGTCTCAGTGGCAGTGCTTGCTGAGGTTTGGATTGGGACCACTCAGCAAATGGAATCTCTCAACTTATTCTGCAGTTCGTGAATGTTTAACTTTTCCTAGTTTTTAACTGGATGGTAAATTTGAAATTCCACAGCCTTCTAAGTATATTTACCAAGCTATTTTGTGGTTAAAATGAAACAAACTTGGACTGTGATCCAATTGAAATCATGTTGAACAATAGCAAGCTCCAAATCCACCATTCACCAGGCTGATTAAACAAACAGAACGGCTGATCTGGGATTGACAGCATCGGAGCAGCAATTGGGAGAGATCCTGTAGCAACATTTAAAAAGGCTATATGATAGTCCTCTCTGTGTGCTTTGAACGTAGGCAACTATCCATCAAGTGATTATACA
This sequence comes from Sphyrna mokarran, assembly GCA_024679065.1. Lineage (NCBI taxonomy): Eukaryota > Metazoa > Chordata > Chondrichthyes > Carcharhiniformes > Carcharhinidae > Sphyrna > Sphyrna mokarran. The sequence goes on from JAGIQG010000015.1 coordinate 1,756,632, forward strand.
GTAACGGTGTTAACTCATCTCAATTCCATTCCCGTTACATGTGCATCAGAACACGATGGAATTGACACAGGCTGTTTCTAATCTGTGGCAATGAGCAAGTTTATTTTTAACAACATAGAACATAGAACATAGAACATTACAGCACAGAACAGGCCCTTCGGCCTTCGATGTTGTGCCGACCAAAATAAAAAGCAATGCCCCTCCAAACTAAACCATTCCCTTCTCTTCCATATACTTATCAATTAACCTCTTAAACGCCACCAAACTTGGCGCATCTACAACAGCTGCAGGCAGGGCATTCCACTCCCTAATCACTCTTTGAGTAAAGAACATTCTTATCGGAAGCAGATTGGTGAACAGGTCAGGCTTGCAGTTGGTGAGGGAGCATTCTGGAGCCAGGCGCAGCCCCTAATGGAACCTGCTAATGAAATAACCACCACCTCCCACCCTCTGCTAAACCTTTTTGAAGACTGATTTGCACAATGTGGGTATCATTGGCTAGGCCAGCTTTTGTTGACCATCCCTATTTGCTCTGAAAATGGTGCTTCACAAGGCCATTTCACAGGGCTATTTAAGTGTCCACCACATCGCTGTTGGTTTGGAGTCACATGTAGGCTAGATAGGGTCAAGATGACAGATTTTCTTCTCTAAAGACATTAGTGAATCAGATGGGTTTTTGCGACTATCAATAAATATTTCACAGTCATCAACAGATAGGTTGGCAGCCAGGAGCCACATTTGTGATTTGAAAAATGTTAATTTCATTCTGATCTCAATCCAGTGGTTTTGAGGTTAAAATTCACCTTGTGTTTCCGCTTCACTTTTGTGATAATTTGTTGGAGATGTTGCAGGCAAAACCCAACAGTATCAGGACTATTCAGCTACAGTACGCAAGTTGGCATGTTCATCGGAGGGCAGCATGATGACACAGTGATTAGTACTGCTGCTTCACAGCACCAGGGACCCGGGTTCAATTTCAGCCTCAGGTCACTGTCAGTGTGGAGTTTACATGTGTCTGTGTGGGTTTCTCCAGGTGCCCTGGTTTCCTCCCACAGTCCAAAGATGTGTGGATTAGGTGAATTGGCCATGCTAAATTGCCCATTAGTGTCCCAAGATGTGTAAGTTAGGCGGACTAGCAGGGAAAATAAAGTGGGGTTACGGGGTTAGAGCCTGGGTAAGATGCCCTGTTGGAGAGTCGGTGAAGACTCGATGGGTCTACTGATTCCTTCTGTACTGTATTCTATGATTTTATGATATGGGAGGGGCGAAGTAAAGGAAGGAGGATTTACAGGGGGTGGCAGCGGATATGGGAGAGGGGACGTACAATAACAGGATATATACAAAGTGGGGGTATACATGTTTGGGGGGAGATATAAAAGGAGGAAAGTGTAGATGAAGGGATGGGGCATATGGGAGGGATATGAGCAAGGAGAGGGATGGTGTACAGGAGGCATGAGTGTTAGTGCATAGGAGCTGCTTACTGTTCACCCCTGGCAGGGTTAGTGTTTATACAGTAGGACTGGAATCTAATTTCGAGTGAGTGCTTGAACTTCTCCACATTTTTGTGGTTTATGCAGTGTGCAGGCCCTGAGTGTGGGAAAAAAAGAAACGTCAGCACAAAATTGAGGAAAATAAAGTGAAGAAGCTGGTAGGGATTCCTCAGGAATGAATGATGCACTATGGTGGCAGATAAAGGCGGACCCTGAAAGTCAGATTCAACAATGAGGAGGAGAGGGGGAAATGCTGGGGCTGGAGGAGAGGAATTTCCTCAATAAGACTGTGCTGTAACAGTCATTCCCAAATTCCTGCAACTGGTTGCAGTGCCTCAGCCCTTTGATTAAATTAGAAAGTGTGAACCCCAAACAGACAGCAGGTTGAGAGAAATCCCACTGTGCCTGTACTCAGTGGTTTCCACTACACACAGCATGACACAGAAACAAATCCTAATATCACTATAATAAATAGGCTCACACAGAGATTGAAACTGCAGAAACACCACTGATACAGACAGCTTTCAACATTCTCTGTCCTCCATTCTCATTCTCTTATTCACCTTTCTTCCTTATTCCTTATCCGACCCATACTTTCATTATTTTATCTTTGACTACGGAATTCCTTGGAGATTTTGCCAATCTACTTGTGTGATTCAGGAATACACTGACGTGGTGACACAGGCAACGTTTCGCTGTTTTGTTGAAATAAGGATCTTTACTATGTGTAATGAGATGGTAAAGTCATCCATCCTTGGCCGGGGAAATAATAACCAATTATCAAAGAATAAAAGTTTTATGTATGCTGTGCGCCTCCTAACATGCGATATATGTGGAATGCACTGCCGAGTAAGGTGGTGGGAGCAGGCACGCTGGGGCTGTTTAAGGGTCTCTTGGACAGCCACATGAGCGGTATGCAGATAGAGGGATATATTAGGACTGTTTAACTACGGCTTTTTTCCACAGGTAATTCGGTCCATAATTTGAGCACGCATTCGGCAGGTGGTGCGGGTACAGCTCTTGGATGTTGATTCATGGGTTGCCTGGTACCTCATGTCGTATATGAGTGCTTTATGTGGACCACCTGAAGGGCACCATGACAGCTCAGAGACTATCGATGTGGCTGTGCAGACACTTGGAATTGGGCCGGTGTCTGCGGGAGTTTGCGCGTTCTCCCCGTGGTTGCGTGGGTTTTCTCCGGGCACTCCGGTTTCCTCCCACAACCCAAAAATTCGCTCTTAGGCTGATTGGGTAACAAATTGTCCCTATGGTGAAAATTTTCCAAATTAGGATTAATATATATACTATTATATAGGACTATTAAAATAGGATAATGATTTGGTATTACGGTGGCGCGGGCTCGTTGGGCCGAAGGGCCTGTTTCCCGTGCTGTGTTGCTTTAAAAAAAAAAAAAAAAAAAATATTTGAAGCTTTGTGACAATTTAGCTCTCAGAAAACCCCCAATCCCCACACCTCTGCCACTTGCTCAATTTCTGGACAAACAGTTTTGCAACAGTCAGACACTTATGTTCACAAGGTAATCCAACAGCTTGAAGTGACTTTTACTCTGTTGTACATGTTGCACAGTGTAACCTGAGCGCTAAGAGGTGACAGGACAAAAAGTATAACAGATAAAACAGATGAACTGAGAGCCTGGATTACTGCATGGAATTCTGGTGTTATTGCAATTATGGAGACAAGAGGGACAGTTTGGCAGCTTAACGTTCTGAGATACTGTTGTTTTAGACGGGACAGAATGGGAAACTAAAAGGATGGGGGAGTTGCGTTGCTGATTAGGGAGCACAGCATGGTGTTGAGGAAGGAGACATTGGAGGGATTTTGCAATGAGGCATTATGGGTGAAGCTCAGGAATAGGAAAAGTGAATGCACATTGTTGGGAATGTACTCTAGACCTTCCAAAGCCCATAGGAGACAGAGGAGTAGCTCTTATGGACTTTAGTAAGGCTTTTGATAAGGTGGCCCATGGAAGACTTCTACAGAAAATGCAGATGTGTGGAATAGAGGGTGATTTAGCTAATTGGATTAGAAATTGGCTGGCAGATAGAAGACAGAGGGTGGTGGTTGATGGGAGATATTCATCGTGGAGTTCGGTGACAAGTGGTGTGCCTCAGGGGTCTGTTTTGGGGCCCCTGCTGTTTGTAATTTTTATAAATGATCTGGATGAGGGTATTGAGGGATGGATCAGTAAATTTGCAGATGATACTAAAGTTGGTGGTGTGGTAGATAGTGAAGAGGGGTGTTTTAGTTTACAGAGTGACTTGGACAAGTTGCAGAGCTGGGCCGAGAGGTGGCAAATGGAGTTTAATGTGGAAAAGTGTGAGGTAATGCACTTTGGCAGGAACAATAAATGTGTAGAGTATAGGGCTAATGGTAGGGCTCTTAATAGTGTTGAGGAACAGAAGGATCTTGGTGTATGTGTCAATAGATCCCTGAAAGTATGCAGTCAAGTGGATAAAGTTGTTAAGAAGGCATATGGAGTCTTAGCTTTTATTGGTAGGGGGATTGAATTTAGGAGCCGCAGCATCATGTTGCAACTGTACAAAACTCTAGTGCGGCCGCACTTGGAGTATTGTGTGCAGTTCTGGTCCCCACATTATAAGAAAGATGTGGAGGCATTGGAGAGGGTACAGAGGAGGTTTACCAGGATGTTGCCTGGTATGGAGGGCAGGTCCTATGAAGAGAGGTTGAAGGATTTGAGGTTGTTTTCGTTAGAAAGGAGGCGGCTAAGAGGGGATCTTATTGAAGCATATAAGATGATTAGAGGTTTAGATAGGGTGGACAGTGATAGCCTTTTTCCTAGGATGGAGAAAGCTAGCACGAGGGGACACAGCTTTAAATTAAGGGTATGAGTTATAGGACGGATATCAGAGGTAGGTTCTTTACTCAAAGAGTGATTAGGGAGTGGAATGCCCTGCCTGCAGCTGTTGTAGATGCGCCAAGTTTGGTGGCGTTTAAGAGGTTAGTTGATAAGTATATGGATGAGAAGGGAATGGTTTAGTTAGGAGGGGCATTGCTTTTTATTTTGGTCGGCACAAAATCGAAGGCCGAAGGGCCTGTTCTGTGCTGTATTGTTCTATGTTCTATGTTCTGTGTAGTCAGATACTGGAAAGGTGTGAAAAAAGCAGGGTAGTTGTAATGGGTGACTTTAACTTCCCCCATATTGACTGGGAATCCCTTACAGCCAGGGGCTCAGGTAGAGAGCAATTTGTTAGAAGTGTTCAGAAGGGCTTTTTGATACAGTATTTGACAATCAAACTAGGGAGAAGGCCATACTAGACTTGGTATAGGGAAATGATGATGCGGCAATGCTGACTTTGGATGGGGGTAAGCACAGTAAAAAGTCTCACAATACCTGGTTAAAGTCCAATAGCTTTATTTGGTACTAGCCTTCGGAGTCTCAGGTTCCTTAATCAGGTGAGTGAGGGCTTGTCATGGGACAAAATGACATGGGATTCGGGGTGGCTGGCTAGATAGATATAGATTTTGCTTGGTTAAAGGGACAGCAAGCAGTGGTGGAAGAGTGTTTTTCAGAATGGAGATTTGTAGCTAGTGATGTTCCGCAGAGATCAGTATTGGGATCTCCATATATAAGTGATCTGGAGGAAAATGTGGGTGAGAGTTTGTAGATGACACGAAGATTGGTGGAGTTGCTGATAGTGCCAGGGGTTGTCAGAGGATAAAACTCTTAATAGCGATGATGAACAGAGGGATCTAGGTGTATGTGTGCATAGATCCCTGAAAGTTGGCAATCAAGTCGATAAGGTTGTTAAGAAGGCATACGGAGTCTTGGCTTTTATTGGTAGTGGGATTGAATTTCGGAGCCGCAACGTCATGTTGCAACTGTACAAAACTCTAGTGCGGCCGCACTTGGAGTATTATGTACAGTTCTGGTCCCCACATTATAAGAAAGATGTGGAGGCATTGGAGAGGGTACAGAGGAGGTTTACCAGGATGTTGCCCGGTATGGAGGGCAGGTCTTATGAAGAGAGGCTGAGGGATTTGAGGTTGTTTTCGTTAGAAAGAAGGCGGCTAAGAGGAGACCTTATCGAAACATATAAGATGATTAGAGGTTTAGATAGGGTGGACAGTGATAGCCTTTTTCCTAGGATGGAGAAAGCTAGCACGAGGGGACATAGCTTTAAATTAAGGGGTGGTAGTTATAGGACGGATGTCAGAGGTAGGTTCTTTACCCAGAGGGTGGTAAGGGTATGGAATGCCCTGCCTGCTGCAGTTGTAGATGCGCCAAGTTTGGGGGTGTTTAAGAGGTTAGTAGATAAGTTTATGGATGAAAAGGGAATGGTTTAGGTTAGAGGGTCATTGCTTTTTCTGAATTGGTCGGCGCAACATCGAGGGCCGAAGGGCCTGTTCTGCGCTGTAATTTTCTATGTTCTAAAACAGGATAGAGATAGATTGGAGACTTGGGCATAAAAATGAAGTTTAATCTGGACAAATGTGAAGTGAAGCATTTTGGAGGATCAAATTTAGATATGATTATATGGCAGTATATGGCAGAGCCCTTAGGAATATTAACATACAGAGGGATCTGGGCATGCAGGTCCACAATTCCCTAAATGTGGCAATGCAGATAGCCAAGGTGATAAAGAAGGCATATGCATGTTTGCCTTCAATGTTCAGGGCATTGAGTACAGAAGTTGACAAATCATGTTGCAGCCAGATAAAACCTTAGTTCGGCTGCATTTGGATTATTGCATGCAGTTCTGGCCACCACACTACCGCAAGAACACAGAAGCTTTGAAGAGAGTGCAAAGAAATTTTCACCAGGGTGTTGCCTGGTCACGAGGATGTTGGCTATGAAGAGAGGTTGAATAAACAAGGATTGTTTTTCTCTGGAAAGGCAGAGACTGAGGACAGATTTGATAGAGATCTACAAAATTATAAGAGGCATAGACATGGTGAATAGGCAGGGGCTTTTTCCCAGGGTGGAAGTGTCAATTACAAGGGGGCACAGGTTCAAGATAAGAGAGGGAAAGTTTAAGGGAGATGTACAGGGGAAGCTTTTCACTCAGAGAGTGGTGAGTGTCTGGAAAGTGCTGCCAGAGGAGATGATGGAAGTAGGTACATTAGCAACATCTAAGAGGCATCTGGATGGGTACATGAATAAGGAGGGAATGGAGGGATACGGACCGAGTAAGGCAGAAGGTTTATTTTGGTTAGAGCAACATGATCAGCACAGACTTGGAGGGCTGAAGCGCTTGTTCCTGTGCTGTACTTTGTTCTCCGTAATATGATTGAAGCATCACCCTTGTGACTGATGTCTGTGGTAAATTGCTAGTTGCTGGTAGAGGTGGCTGTTCACAATAAATAGAGATGGTGTAAATTACATCCAAACCTCTGCTGCCCATATCCAAACACACATTTAAGTGCCATTCACCCACTATCCTTGTGTTTACTAACTTTCACTGTTATTTTCTCTGACATTGCCTCAAAGTTAAAATTCTCTTTCTTATTTTCTAATCCCTCCATGGCCTCACACCTCCCTGTACTTTTTACTTCCTCTGAGAAATCTCTGCTCCTCCAACTTGGCTTTTTACACATTCCTGCCTAAACTTCTCACCCAATTACCTTCTTCGACACCTCGCAGGTCTATATGTCAGCGCTGATTGAGTTGACAGCCATCAATATAAGTTGGACTATCTGGTTGTTCAGGAGATGCTGATCAGATCAAGGCAGTTTAGCTTCCCACGGCTGAAGGGAAGGGATCACAACTCTATTTGCCCAGTAAACTAGCTGCTCAATCAGGCCTGTGTAAATCTGCAGTCTCTTGTCAGAGTTGCAGCACCGCATCCACTCAACCAGGCAATTCTTAATCTAAGGCCAGTGTAAACATAGCATCTAGTGTCAAACATTTCATACAACTGAGGAGGAAGAATAGCTTGGTGAGTCACAGGAAAAGAAAGAGACATAGGCTGCGAGACAAGTGAAGGGCTGTTGGGACCTGACCCTGCACAGGTTTTTAGTTTAGTTTTTCTGAAAAGTTGAGGGATGAGTGCACTGCTGAGGGTGGGATCAAACAGAAAAGCTCCAAATTCCAAGAGCTTTTATCTCTTTATTCTTTCATGAGATGTACATTCTATTAGCAAAGTCAGCGTTTATAACCCATCCCAGAATCAACCACATTGCTGTGGTTCTGGAGTCACATATAAAGCACACAACGGTAATGATGACAGATTTCCTTCCCCAAAGGATATTAGTGAGCCAGATGGATTTTTACAACAATTGGTGATAGTTGTTAGTATAGTTATCATTACTGAGGCTGGAGTTTGAGTCCAGATTTTATTTTTAAATTCAGTTTTAATTTTAAATTTCTGGTAGGTAGGATTTAAAGGAGGAATTTCTTCATGCAAAGGCTGGTGAATCTTTGGAATTCTCTGCCTGACGAGGTGTTGAGGCTTCCTCGCTGAATATGTTCAAGTCGAGAGTGGATAGGTTTTTGATTGACAAGGGAATTAAGGGTTATGGGGAGAAAGCGGGAAAGTGGTACTGAACCACTACAGAACAGCCATGATCTTATTGAATGGCGGGGCAGGCTCGAAGGGCTGGATGGCCGACTCCTGCTCCTATTTCTTATGTTCTTATGAATCTGCATTTCAGAGCATTAATTAGCCTCTGGATCAGTAATCTAATGACATTGCAATCTAATCATCATCTCTCCTTGATACTATATCACAGAATCTTTACAGTCCTAGTGCTCATTACTGTGAGTTGTCAATGTAGTGGACCGGGAGGTGTTGGAGACAGTCTCTGAGTGGATTTGTGATATTCTCTATAATATATATTGTATGCATTATTCTCTAATATTGTATATCTAATGTGTACTATTTTCTCTAACATACTCTGCATACACTATTCCCTAAGACATACTGCATATACAACATATCTTTATATCTGAAAGATGAGAGTGCAACCACTGAGCCAAGGCTGACACCTACTGTGTGTACAGAATAACACATACTGCACCTACTATTCACTATTTAACAGACATGGACCCCTCAATTCTATGGCGGCCATTCCTGCAAGTGTTGTATCGCTGTACTTGGTTGTCTGTCAAAGGTGCAGCCAGCACTCCAAACTACAAGCTCATCACCCTGAAACAATCAATGGAGATTTAGTATGCAATATGAAAGTCAATGCACTCCAATGTGACCTGATAGAAGTCTTCAAGATTATGAGGGGCATGGACATAGTGAATAGTCAGAAGCTTTTTCCCAGGCTGGAAGAGTCAATTACTAGGGGACACAGGTTTAAGGTGCTTGGGACAAGGTTTAAAGGAGATGTATGAGGCAGATTTTTTACACAGCGGGTGGTAGATGCCTGGAACTCGTTGCTGGGGGTGGTAGTGGAAACGGATACGGTAGTGACTTTTAAGGAGCATCTTGACAAATACATGAATAGGATGGGAATAGAGGGATATAGTTCCTGGAAAAGTAGGGGGTTCTAGATCAGTCGGATAGCATAGTCGGTGTAGGTTTGGAGAGTCAAAGGGCCTGTTCCTGTGCTGTAATTTTCTTTGTCCTTTGTATTACCCATACAGTAATATATGAATGGACTCCACCTGTTCGTATCCTTATGTTTCTATTGTGTATTAATATATCAGTGTACATGTGTTTTATGAGAGGCTGAAGGTTGTAGCAGAGGGTAAATGGAGAAGTTCTGGCACAGTGAGCAGTATGTGGCTAGCACTAGATTTTTTAGCACATTGAAAGCAGACATTGAGATGGAAATATTAAGATGGAAGAATTGGCAGAGGCAGCCAAAGAACGGAGTGGAGCAATGAAGATGTGCAAAGCTATCTCAAGTGCTAGCTAAAAGCTAACTCCTTCAATTTTGTTGATGAAGTAAGGAAGGGAAGCCTGACTTCGGAAATTTAGCTACCACAAGGACCAGTAAGCTGGCAGAGTTATTAGAAGTGAAGGAAAGGCATGGGTCAGAATGGGTGCTGAGGCACCTACCTGGGTACTCTTTGGGCGACTGTCTTTCTGACCATCCCCTGCTTGTTACTTGTTGGTGGTCTCGGTGAGAGGAGTGGTGGGTTGCTCTCAGAGACCTCCAGTTTCTGCTGGTTCACTTGCCACTGACTGCACGGATTGCTGCTCCCTGAGGTCTGATTCCCTGCTGTGAGGGCTGCTGGACACTGGGTGCTCGCTTCCATGGCCAACAACTGGTTTTCTGCAAGGATCGCCTATAACACCGAGAAAGAAAGATACATTAAGAACATACACACATAAATATAAATATAGTTATACACCAATGCATATACATGTACACATTAACATATACATGTATATTGTTACGTACAAATATATATAATTTGAAATACATGAACACTGATATATTAATACACGTATATAGAACATAGAACATAGAACAATACAGCACAAACAGGCCCTTCAGCCCACGAGTTGCGCCGATCACATCTACCAGTCCACAGACCTATCTATAACCCCCTATCCTATTCTTTTCAATATACTCATCCAGAAGTCTTTTAAAAGACCCCAGTGAGTTTGCCTCAACAACCTCCGACGGCAGTCGGTTCCATTCACTCACCACCCTGAGTGAAAAACCTACCCCTGACATCTCCTTTGTATTTGCTTCCCTGCACCTTAAATCTGTGTCCTCTCGTATTGACCATTTCCGCTCGGGGAAATAGTCTCTGAGAGTCCACCCTATCTATTCCTCTCAACATTTTATAAACCTCTATCAGGTCGCCTCTCAACCTACGTCTCTCCAGTGAGAAGAGTCCCAGCTCCCTCAACCTATCTTCATAAGGCCTGCCTCCCAATCCAGGCAGCATCCTTGTAAATCTCCTCTGAACTCTTTCAATAGCCTCTACATCTTTCCTATAATGAGGCGACCAGAACTGCACACAATACTCCAACTGGGGTCTGACAAGAGTCTTATAGAGCTGCATCATTACCTCCTGACTCCTAAACTCTATTCCTCGATTAATGAAGGCCAGTACACCATACGCCTTCTTGACCACTTCCTCCACCTGCGAGGCCGATTTAAGAGTCCTATGGACCCGGACCCCGAGATCCTTCTGCTCTACAACACAGCTAAGACTCCTACCCCTTATATTGTACTCCTTCATCCCATTATTCCTGCCAAAATGGACCACTACACATTTATCTGCGTTGAAGTCCATCTGCCACTTCTCCGCCCAGTCTTGCATCCTGTCTATGTCCCGCTGCAACTTTTGGCATCCCTCCAGACCATCCACAACACCACCGATCTTTGTATCGTCGGTAAACTTGCTAACCCATCCCTCCACTTCCTCATCCAGGTCATTTATGAAAATGACAAACAGCAGGGGTCCCAGAACAGATCCCTGGGGCACTCCACTGGTTACCGACCTCCATGCAGAACAAGACCCATCCACACCCACTCTCTGCCTTCTGCCGGCAAGCCAGTTCTGGATCCACGAGGCCAAAGCCCCTTGGATCCCATGCCCTCTCACCTTCTCCACAAGCCTTGCATGTGGGACCTTATCAAATGTCTCACTAAAGTCTATGTACACTACGTCCACTGCTCTTCCTTCGTCAATGTGTTCAGTCACATTTTCGAAGAACTCAACTAGGCTCGTAAGGCATGACCTGCCCTTGACAAAACCATGCTGACTATTTCTAATCAGTCCAAAATTCTCCAAATGTTCATATATCTTATCCCTCAGAAGCCTCTCCATCAGCTTACCAACCACTGAAGTCAAACTCACCGGTCGGTAATTTCCTGGACTATCCCTGTTCTCTTTCTTAAAGATAGAAACCACATCCGCAATCCTCCAATCCTTCGGAACCTCTCCCGTTTCCATGGACGATGCAACGATCATCGCCAGGGGCTCTGCAACCACTTCCCTCACCTCCCACAATAACCTGGGGTACATCCCATCCGGTCCCGGCGACTTGTCCATCTTGATAGAATTTAACAGGTCTAACACATCCTCTTTCCTAACATCCACATATACAACACAAACATAAGAATACGAACAGGTGGAGACCATTCATATACTACTGTATGGGTAATACAAAGGACAAAGAAAATTACAGTGCAGGAACAGGCCCTTCAGCCGACTATGCTGCCCGACTGAACTAAAATCCTCTACCCTTTGACAGGCCATGATCCTCTATTCCCATCCTATTCATGTATTTGTAAAGTTACTCCTTAAAAGTCATTACTGTATCTGCTTCCACTATCTCCCCCAGCAACGAGTTCCAGGTACCCATCACCTTCTGTATGAAAAATCTGCCTCATACATCTCCTTTAAACCTTGCCCCTCGCACCTTAAACCTGTGCCCCCTATAATTAACTTTTCCACCCTGGGAGAAAGCTTCTGACTATCCACTCTGTTCATGCCTCTCATAATCTTATAGACCTCTATCAAGTCGTCTCTCAACCTCCATTGTTCCAGTGAGAACAAATCAAGTTCCTCTAACCTCTCTCATAGCCGATGCCTTCCATTAGGCAACATCTTGACAAATCTTTTCTGCACCCTCTCCAAAGTCTCCACATGTCTTATGTATAGAAAGCTGGTTAGCAGACAGGAATCAAAGAGTTATAATAAATGGGTCTTTTTTCGATTGGCAGGCAATGACTAGTGGGGTACCTCAAGAATCTATGCTAGTACCCCAATTTTCACATTATATATTAATGATTTGGATGAGGGAACTATATGTATTATTTCCAAATCCGCAGATGATACAAAATTAGGTGGGAGGGTGAGCTGTGAGAAGGATGCAGAGATGCGTGATTTGGATAGGCTAAGTATGTGGGCATGTGCATTGCAGATGCAGCATTATGGAGATAAATGTGAGGTTATCCACTTCAGCAGCAAAAATAGGAAGTCGGATTATTATTTGAATGGATGTTAATTGAGAAAGGGGGACACTCAGCAAGACCTTGGTGCCCTCGTGTATCAGTCGCTGAAAGTAAGCGCGCAGGTACAGCAAGCATTAAAGAAGGCAAATGGTATGTTCAAGGCAAATGGTATGTTGACCTTCATAGCGAGAGGATTCGAATACAGGAATAGGGATATTTTACTAGCCCTATTAGTACAAGGCATTGATCAGGCCACACTTGGAATACTGTGTGCAATTTTGGTTTCCTTATCTGAGGAAGGATTTCTTGCTATAATGGAGTCATGATGTGGAGATGTCGGTGTTGGACTGGGGTAAACACAGTAACAAGTCTTACAACACCAGGTTAAAGTCCAACAAGTTTATTTGATAGTAAAACCTACATACTTTCACAATTTTGTTTCCTTTGTCACCTGACGAATGTGGACAAATATACATTTAAATATATCTAGATGCAGATATACTCACAACACTAAAGATTCCATTTGTGCTTCACCTTAAAGAAGGAAAAGTAAGTAGCTTCACAGAAGCATAATTAGACAAAAAAAGAGTAAAGAACTAAGAAGGAGATATTATGCAGGCAGGCAGCTGAAGACACACAATGTGCAGTGAAGGAAGTGGTGGAGGAAAAGGAGGCCAAATCAAAAAAATGAGGTGTTCCGGGGAGGGGAAGAAGGTTGTAGGTCTGGAGAAGGTTAACAAGACAGGAACAGTGAGGTCATGAATGACTTTCATCATGAGGATGCAAATTACGAATTGAAACCTTTGAAGGATCAGAGAGCAATGTAGTTCAGCCAGAACAGAGTGATTGGGTCTTAGTCACAATATAGAGTTGCCGGCATTGAACTGGGGCAAGCACAATAAGAAATTACACAACACCAGGTTAAAGTCCAAAAGGTTTACTGGTAGCACAAGCTTTCAGAGTGCTGCTCCTTCATGATATGTGATAGAAAAAAGGCAGCAGAATTTTGGATGAGTTGATTTTTATGGAGAAACTGGGAGTAGTTGAGTCAGACAGAGGCAAGCAAATTATACAAGGATGATTCTAATCATATCTATCCTAGAAGCATTGGATGCAATACTGTAAAAGGAGTTTTGCTACATATTTAATACATCTAAGGTGTATCCCCATGACTCTGCATTAATTCCAAACCCATCCCACTGCCCTGCACTTTCCCCATGGTCCTGTATTTTTCTTTGTTTGAATATTTATCCAATTTTCACTGAAACACATCATGGTCTCTGGCTCATTCATTCCTTACATTTAAACCTTCCGTATGCCAATAACTTTTGTGTTAAAAACTTCTTCTAACCTCTATTCTTATTCCATCAGTGACAATTTTAAATGGGGGACTTCTCTGCTCCAGAATCACGAATGGTCACAAATCAATTCCAGCCTCCCAGACTGCCTGAATCTATTACAGTTTGCCTACTGCCGTAACAGATCCACAGCAGACACATTTCTCTGATCCTGCACTCAACTCTGGAACACCTGGATAACAAGCACACCTATGTCAGACTCCTATTTATTGACTAGACCTCAGCCTTCAACAACATTATTCCCATGAAACTCATCTCCAATCTCCAAAGCCTGAGCCTCGGCTCCTCTCTCTGTGACTGCATCCTGAACTTCCTAACACAGACCACAATCAGTAAGGACAGGCAACAACACCTCCCCCACGGTCATCCTCAACACCGGTGCCCCACAAGACTGTGTTCTCAAGCCCCTACTATACTCCTTATACACCTATGACTGCGTGGCCAAATTTCCCTTCAATTCAATTTTCAAGTTTGCTTATGATACCACCGTAGTGGGTCGGATCTCAAACAATGATGAGACAGAGTACAGGAACGAGATCGAGAATCTGGTGAACTGGTGTGGCAACAATAATCTCTCTATCTATGGGAACAAAATGATGGAGATTGTCATCCATTTCAGGAAGCGTAAAGAAGAACATGCCCCTGTCTGTATCAATGGGAACAAAGTAGAAAGGGTCGACAGCTTCAAGTTTTTAGGTGTCCAGATCACCGACAACTGGTTTGGTTCTCCCTTGCCGGCACTATAGTTAAGAAAGCTCAGCAACACTATTACTTTATCAGAAGATGAAGGAAATTGTCAGTTACGACTCTCACTAGCTTTTACAGTTGCACCACAGAAAGCATTCTTTCTGGTTGTATCACAGCTTGGAATGGCTCCAGTTCTACCCAAGATCGCAAGAAACTACAAAAGGTCCTGAATACAGTCCAATCCATCACGCAAACTAGCCTCCCATCCACTGACCCTGTCTGCATTTCCCGCTGCCTTGGCAAAGCAGCCGGCAGAATTAAGGACCCCATGCACTCTGGATATTCTCTCTTCCATCTTCTCCCTTCAGGAAAAAGATACAAAAGTCTGAGGTCACGTACCAACTGACTCAAAAACAGCTTCTTCCCTGCTTCTGTCAGACTTTTGAATGGACTTGCCTCGCATTCAGTTGATCTTTCTCTGCATTCTGCTTATGACTGTAAAACTACATTCTGCACTCTCTCGTTTCCTTCGCTATCAATGCTCTATTTTATCTTTATAGCATGCAAGGAAAAATACTTTTCACTGTATGTTAATTCATGTGACAATAATAAATCAAATTAAAATCAAATCAAATCAGTGGAAACATTCTTAAGTTTCTCAAATCTCTCCCATAATTGGAGTTCTCCCACGCTATCTTATTTTATTTATCTATATTAGATATTCGCTTCCCTAAAGGGCTTCAGCGAAGTAGTTGGGTGTTTATGATAATTGACTGCATCATGATCACATTTACTGACATTTCCACTGAACTGAGATTTTCAAACCACCATGGCGGGAATTTATTTCCTGTTCTCAGGATTTTTAGTACTGACATTTGGATAACTGACCCAGTAACACAACCACCACGTACCCTCTTACCTATGAATCCCCAAATTAGGAACACAGGAACAGGAGGAGATCAGTCAATCCCTTGGAGATCTACCGATCTGAAACAAAGCTGATCTGAGCTACTCAATGGACAGGCATAGCACACGGTCTGGACAGGGTTGTCAGGACCACTTCCTCATAGAGCAGCACATTTAGCGCTGGGACAATTTGTCATCTGAAAACACAATCTGTCCGATGTCTGTACACTGCACTCCCTATCCTTTCATGTGAGATTTCAACTTCCTACAACCAACTCTACCTGCCATGCCATCCCTTCGACATCTTTGGAAAAGTATTTAAGTCACCAGCAAAATTCTTAGAATACTTCTCTACCTATGTGCAGCTACTCTACTATGAGTGAGCATATCTCACCTGGCTGTATCTCGTGCTTTCATAGCCTTATTGAACTGTAGTTATATATTCAGTAAAACAGCAATGCAGCTTGGTGACTATATTAACTAATTGGACCGTAACTTTATAAAAGGAAGTAATATAACTGATTGATAAAGCAGACGTGGAGGGATATAGGAGTGACTGAGACAATACAGTTAGATTGGGAAGGTTATTAAAGGATATAAGGAGTGAACGGGAGCATGGGATTAAACTTGGTGGCTCATGTACAGAAAAACACCAATAGTCAAATGGCCTGCTTCGAAGCTGGAATGTTCTATAAGTCTCAACTGCTCTGAAGTAAACTGAGCACATTCTTGTAATGTGAAACTGCCACAACAAATTCTGTGGAAGCCTTTAAATTCCAAGCAGCAAGTTTCATATATGCAGCAGAGCTACCCAATGTTTCAGCGACAACGGAAGTTGCCCAAGTCAAACACCAAGCTGGATGAGGTGTGGGTGCATGCTAAGATAATGATACTAATCTGTGGGGTGGCATGGCATTCATTCTGGTCAAATTATTTTCATGGTGTTCTAGTTTGTCGAGTGTAGTAAGGAATCTTTTGTTTTCAGTAGGGCAGATATTCGGGACAGGCGCTGACCACAGCATCTGGAGCCTGATACAAAGCACATTCTGTTGAGACATGCCGGTAAAAGCTGAAGTAAAAACAGACCCTGCTACTGTAAAAACAACACACTGAGGCTGGGGCTGAAGCCAAAGCCCCACAGGCAATCCGACTGCTTTTGTTTCAAGATGTCGGAAAGTCAGATCAACACATACATACGCAGAAATTCTACAGGGCAGAATTCCTGACCATTTCCTTTTGATTTTCAATCCCCCATTTGCAACAATATCTGCAATTTGGATTGCATTAATACCTGATCTCAACTAGCTTCTGCTGTATTTCCTGATGGAGCCCTGTATTGTCAGTACTGAGGGAGTGCCACACTGTCAGAGGGTCAGTGCTGAGGGAGTGCTGCACTCTCAGAGGTTCAGCACTGAGGGAATGCCGCACTATCAGAGGATCAATACTGAGAGAGTGCTGCATCATCAGAGAGTCAGTACTGAGAGAGTGCTGCACTGTCAGAGGGTCAGTGCTGAGAGTGTTGCACTGTCAGAGAGGGTCAGTACTGAGGGAGTGCCAAACTGTCACAGCGTCAGTTCTGAGGAAGTGCTGCACTGATGGAGGGGTCAGCATTGAGGGACTGATACACTGACAAAAGGTGAATAGTGAGGGAGTCCTACTATTGGACTATCAGTGCAGACAAAATTGCTGCATTGGCGAATGGTCAGTACTGAGGGAATGCCCTACTTTCAGAAGGTCAGCACTGACGTAATGCTGCAGTGCTGGATAGTCGATACTGAGGGTGTGCCGCTCTGCAAAAGAATTAGCATCAAGGGAGCACTGCACTGTTCAACGGTCAGTATTGAGGGAATGATGCACTCTCAAAGGGCTGGTACCAAGTGAGCATCACACTGTTGGAAGATTAGTGCTGAGGGAGCAGGCTTAATTAATGAAGTCATAGTTAAGGATCCTCTGGGGAAAAGTGATCATGGTATGATAGAATTAAAATTTCAGTTTGAGGATGAGAAACTGGAGCCCCATTTTGGAATTAAATAAAGATAATTACATTAAGCATAAGAACAGACTTGGCCATGGTATACTGGGCAGGATGGCTAAAAGGTAGGACAGTTGATGAGTAGTGGCAGTTGTTTAATGAGATATTCAATTCCTTTGAACTAAAATATATATTCCAGAGAGAAAAGGAAGTTGCAAGAGAAGAATAAAACATCCATTACTAAATAAGGAAGTTAAAGACAACATAGAGACAAAAACTAAGGCATACCAAATTGCAAAGTCGAGTGGCAGGCTGAAAAATTGGGAAACTTGGAAAGATCAATACAGGGTTACTAAAAAAGTAATAAAAACAGCAAAGGTAGATGAGGGAAAAAAAGTACAAAATATAAAAAATGGAAAGTAGAAGCTTGTTGAAGTAAATAAAATATTAGCCAAAGTGGAAGTTATCCCTTAGACAATGTGACCAGGGAATTAATATTGAGGAACACAGAACAGCGGAGGTGCTAAACCCTCCGCTGTTCTGAACACAGAACAGTGGAGGTGGGATCCTAAGTAGTTGGGGTGCTAAGAGGGATGAGAGTAAGGGGGTCATAGAGGAAAGCTGTAAAACACAGCAGCGTACGGGTGGGGGAGGGCATGGTTTGAAATGCGTATACTTTAATGCAAGGAGTATTCGCAATAAGGGGGAGGAACTTGCAGCTTGGACCAGTACCTGGAACTTCGATGTTGTGGCCATTTCAGAGACTTGGGTAGAGCAGGGACAGGAATGGATGTTGCAGGTTCCGGGGTACAAATGCTTCAGTCGGAGTAGAGAAGGAGGTAGAAGGGGGGGAGGAGTGGCATTATTAGTCAAAGACTGTATCACAGTGACAGAAAAGAAGTTTGATGAGGACTTGTCTGTTGAGGTAGTATGGGCTGAGATTAGAAACAGGAGAGGAGAGGTCACCCTGTTGGGAGTCTTTTATAGACCTCCTAAAAGTTCTAGAGAGGTTGAGGAAAGGATTGCAAAGTCAATTCTGGTCAGGAGTGAAAGTAATAGGGTAATTGTTATGGGGGACTTTAACTTTACTAATATTGATTGGAATAGCTATAGCTCTAGCTCGTTAGAGGGGTCAGTTTTCGTACAAAGTGTGCAGGAAGGTTTTTTGACTCAGTATGTAGATAGGCCAACTAGAGGTGAGGCTACATTGGATTTGGTGCTGGGCAATGAGCCAGACCAGGTGTTAGGCTTGGAAGTTAGTGAACATTTTGGTGATAGTGACCACAATTCGGTTATGTTCACCTTAGTGATGGATAGGGATAGGCATGAAGCTGGGGGCAGTAGTTATAGCTGGGGGAAGGGTAATTATGAGGCCATCAGGAGAGAATTAGGGTGCATAGATTGGACTAGGAAACTACAGGGACTGGGAACATCTGGAATGTGGAGCTTATTCAAGGAGCAGCTGCTGCGAGTCCTTGATAAGTATGTCCCTGTCAGGCAAGGAGGAAATGGTCGAGTAAGAGAACCTTGGTGTACGAAAAAAGTTGATTTGCTGGTTAAAAGGAAAAAGGAGGCTTATGTCAGGATGAGGCTTGAAGGCTCAGTTAGTGCAATGGATAGCTATAGATTAGCCAGGAGGGAGCTAAAGAGTGAATTGAGGAGAGCTAAGAGGGGACACGAGAAGACTTTGGCTGATAGGATTAAGGAGAATCCTAAAGCTTTCTTTAGATATGTTAAGAATAGAAGATTGGTTAGGGCAAGATTAGGGCCAGTCATAGACAGCAGTGGGAAGTTGTGCGTGGAGCCTGAAGAGATTGGAGAGGCACTGAATAAATATTTCTCTTCGGTATTCACGCAGGGTGATGTAAATGTAGTTATGGAGAACACTGAGGTACAGGGTTGCAAACTGGAAAGTATTGAAGTAGATAGGGAGGATGTGCTAGATATTCTCGAGGGTTTGAAGTTGGATAAGTCCCCTGGGCCGGACGGGATTTACCCTAGGATTCTCTGGGAGGCAAGAGAGGAGATTGCAGAGCCTCTGGCTCTGATCTTCAGGTCCTCGTTGGTTACGGGTGTGGTTCCGGAGGACTGGAGGATAGCGAATGTGGTCCCATTGTTCAAGAAGGGGAAGAGAGACCTTCCAGGGAATTATAGGCCAGTGAGTCTTACTTCTGTTGTGGGCAAAGTATTGGAGAGAATTATTAGGGATAGGATTTATAGTTATTTAGAGAGAAATGAATTGATTGGGGATAGTCAGCATGGTTTTGTGAAGGGTAGGTCGTGCCTTACTAACCTCATTGAGTTTTTTGAAAAAGTGACCAAAGAGGTGGATGGGGGTAAGGCGGTTGATGTGGTATATATGGACTTTAGTAAGGCGTTTGATAAGGTGGCCCATGGAAGACTTCTGCAGAAAATGCAGATGTATGGGATAGAGGGTGATTTAGCTAATTGGGTTAGGAATTGGCTAGCAGATAGAAGACAGAGGGTGGTGGTTGATGGGAGATATTCATCGTGGAGTTCGGTGACAAGTGGTGTACCTCAGGGGTCTGTTTTGGGGCCCCTGCTGTTTGTAATTTTTATAAATGATCTGGATGAGGGTATTGAAGGATGGATTAGTAAATTTGCAGATGACACTAAAGTCGGTGGAGTGGTAGATAGTGAAGAGGGTGTTATAGTTTGCAGAGAGACTTGGACAAGTTGCAGAGCTGGGCCGAGAGGTGGCAAATGGAGTTTAATGTGGAAAAGTGTGAGGTAATGCACTTTGGCAGGAATAATAAATGTGTAGAGTATAGGGCTAATGGTAGGATTCTTAATAGTGTTGATGAACAGAGGGATCTTGGTGTATATGTGCATAGATCCCTGAAAGTAGGCAGTCAAGTCGAGAAGGTTGTTAAGAAGGCATATGGAGTCTTAGCTTTTATTGGTAGGGGGATTGAATTTCGGAGCCGCAACGTCATGTTGCAACTGTACAAAACTCTAGTGCGGCCGCACTTGGAGTATTGTGTGCAGTTCTGGTCCCCACATTATAAGAAAGATGTGGAGGCATTGGAGAGGGTACAGAGGAGGTTTACCAGGATGTTGCCTGGTATGGAGGGCAGGTCTTATGAAGAGAGGCTGAGGGATTTGAGGTTGTTTTCGTTAGAAAGGAGGCGGCTAAGAGGGGACCTTATCGAAACATATAAGATGATTAGAGGTTTAGATAGGGTGGACAGTGATAGCCTTTTTCCTAGGATGGAGAAAGCTAGCACGAGGGGACACAGCTTTAAATTAAGGGGTGATAGTTATAGGACGGATATCAGAGGTAGGTTCTTTACCCAAAGGGTGGTTCGGGAGTGGAATGCCCTGCCTGCAGCAGTTGTAGATGCGCCAGGTTTGGTGGCATTTAAGAGGTTAGTTGATAAGTATATGGAAGAGAAGGGAATGGTTTAGTTTGGAGGGGCATTGCTTTTTACATTGGTCGGCGCAACATCGAAGGCCAAAGGGCCTGTTCTGTGCTGTAATGTTCTATGTTCTAAATTAATATTTTGCCTCACTTTTCGTGGTGGTGAAAGACACTGTCCCATCCCAATGCTAACAGATAATGCAGAGGAAACAGAAAGGGAGGAACTTAGAACAATCATCATCAAGAGGGAAAGAGTATTCAATAAACTATTGGGATTGAAGGCAGACAAGTTCCCAAAGTCTGATGATATTAAAGGAAGTGGCTGTGGAGATAGTGGATCCATTGGTTATAAGATTTCAACGCTTGCTGGATGTGGGAAATTCCAGTGAATTGGAAATTGCTAATGTAACATCCTTATTTAAAAAAGGGGGGAGGCAGAAAGTAGGAAATAGGCCAGTTAGTTTAACATCTGTTACAGCATGGAAACAGGTCCTTCAGCTCGACTTGTCCACGTCAGCCAGTTTTTACCATTAAGCTAGTGCCAAATGCCGGTATTTTGCCCATATCCCTCTATACCCATCTTACCCATGTAACTGTCTAAATGATTTTTAACAAACAAAATAGTACCCACCTCTACTACTACCTCTGGCAGCTCGTTCCTGACACTCAACACCCTCTGAGTGAAAAAACTGTCCCTCTAAACCCTTTTGTATTCCTCTCCTCTCACCTTAAACATATGCCCTCTAGTTTTAGATAGTTTGGGAAAAGATGTTGACTATCTAACTGATCTGTGCCCCTCGTTATTTTATAGGTCTCTATATGATCACTCCTAAGCATCCTACACTCCAGGGAAAAAAATTCCAGCCTATCCAGTCTCTCCTTATAACCCAAAGCATCAAGTTCCAATAGCATCCGAGGAAATTTTTTCTGCACATTTTCTAGTTTAATAATATCCTTTCTATAATAGAAGGACCAGAACTTTACACGTATTCCAAGTGTGGTCTTACCAATGTCTTGCACAACTTCAAGAAGACATCTCAACTCCTGTATTTAATGTCCTGATCAATGAAACCAAGCATGCCAAATGCCTTCTTCACCACCCTGTCCACCTGTGACTCCACTATAAAGGAGCTATGAACCTGTACCCTATAACTCTCCACAATGCCCTACCATTGACTGAATGTGTCCTGTCCTGATTCGATCTACTAAATTTCATCACCTCGCATTTGTCTAAATTAAGCTCCATCTGTCATTCATCAGCCCATCAGTTCAATTGATCAACATCCCATTGCAATCCAAAATAACTTTCTTCATTGTCCACTATGTCACCTTGGTGCCATCTGCAAACTTATTAACTATGCCTTCCAAATCTCATCCAAATTATTAATATAAATGACAAATAATACTGCTCCCTGCACCGATCCCTGAGTCACAGGCACCCCGTTTGAAAAACAACCCACTACAACTATCCTCTGTCTTTTGTCATCAAGCCAATTTTGTATCCAATTTTGTATCCTGGATCTCTCGTGCAACAACCTACTATGCAGTACCTTATCAAAGGCCTTGTTAAAGTTCGTGTAGACAATGTTGACTGTACTGCCCTCATTTACCTTCTTGGTTATCCTTTCAAAACAATAAAATTTGTGAGACAGGATTTTTTACTCACAAAGCCATGCTGACTGTCCCTAATCAGTCCTTGCATCTCTAAATGGCTGTAGGTCCTGTCTCTCAAAATACTTTTAACAACTTCTCCTGTACAAGGTGAGGTTCACTGGCCTGTCGTTCCCAGGCTTTTCTCTGCAGCCCATTTAAAACAATGACACAACATTTACCACTCTCTAATCTTCAGGCACCTCACTCATGATTATCAGTGATTCCAATATGTTGGGAAATTGTTTGAATCTGTTATTAAAGAAGTAATAACAGGACATTTGGAAAGTCAAAATGCAATCCATCAGAGTGAGCATGGCTTATGAAAAGTAAATCATATTTGACTAATTTGCTAGAGTTCTTTGGAGATTTAATAAGCCATGTGGATAATGGGATCCTGTAGATGTAGTATATCTGGATTTCATGCAAAGTTTTTTAAAAGTTTACTTATTAATCAGAAGTAAGTTTACATCAACACTGCAATGAAGTTACTGTGAAAATCCCCGAGTCGTCACACTCCGGTACACTGAAGAAGAATTTAGCCAAGACCAGCATGTCTTCCAGACCATAGAAGAAAATCGGAGCACCCAGAGGAAACCTACGCAGACACAGGGAGAATGTGCAGACTCCATGCAGACAGTGACCCAAGTTGGAATCGAACTGAGGTCTGGGGTGCTGTGAGACAGCAGTGCTAACCACTGTGCGGCCATGCTGCCCCTGAGCATTTGATAAGGTTATCATAGAAACCCTATTGCGCAGGAAAAGAGCATTCAGCCCATTGAGGTTGTATTGAGAACAATCCTACTCACGCCTATCCCCAAAATCCCACATATTCACCCTTCAAATCCTTCTAACATATATATCCCGGGACGCTAAGGAGCAAATTAGAATAGCCAATCAACCTAACCAGCATGTCTTTTAGACTGTAGGAGGAAACTGGAGCATCCAGAAGAAACACATGCAGACATTGGGAGAACATGCAAACTCCACATAGACAGTGACCCAAGACAGAAGTCGAACCCAAGGCCCATGAGATGTGAGGCAGCAGTGCTAACCATTGTGCCACCATGCCCTACAGAAGATTAATACATGAGACAAGATCACATGGAATTAGGGGTAATCTATTAGCTTGGATAGAAAACTGGCTAACTGATAGAAGGCAGAGAGTTGGGATAAATTGTTCTGTTTCTGGTTGGTAAGCTGTAAGTAGTGGACTTTATAGTGCTTGGTCCTCAGGACCAACTATTTACAATCTATATTAATGATTTGGATGCAGAGGTAAAGGTATTAACACCAAACTTGCAGATGGCATTAAAATAAGTGGGATAGTAAGTTGCAATGAGGAAACAAGAAATTTACAAACGGATATAGAGATGTTAGATGAGTGGGCCAAAATGCCGAAGATGGGGTTTAACATGGATAAATGTGAGATTATCAATTTTCATCAGAAAAATGGAAAGGCAACTTATTATCTAAATGAACCGAGACTTTGGGATGCTTCAGCACAGAGGGATCTGGTGTCCTTGTGCATAAGTCACATTGGTATGCAGGTAATAAAGAAAACAAAGGAATTTTGGCATTTATAGATAGAATATAAAGGTAAGAAAGTGTTGTTGCAATTATACAAGGCATTGGCGAGACCGGGAGTATTGGGCCCAGTTCTGGGGAGTATTGTGCAGTTTTGGTCCCTTTATTTGAGGAAGGATGTAATGTCATTAGACACTTCAGAGGAGGTTCACTTGACTGATCCCAGAGATCAGGATTTGTCTTATGAAGAGAGTTTGAATTTAAGCCTGTACAGTCTAGAATTGAGAAGAGAGTGGAAATCTAATTGAAGAATAAAAAATGATAAAAGGTATTGACAAAGTAGACATTAAGGTCATAGTTTTAGGGTATGGTTATTAGTAGCAGGTTTGAAACAGAGTTGAGGAGAAACTACTTCTCTCAAAGGATTGTGAAGATGTGGAATTCACTACCTCAGTGTGTGGTTGATGTTGGGACATTGAGTAAGTTTAAGGAGGAGTTAGATTTTTAATCGGCAATGGGTTTGAAGGGTTATGGAGAATGGACAAGAAAGTGGAGTTGAGGTTGAGATGAGATTAGCTATGATCGTATTGAATGGTGGAGCAGGCTTCAGGAGCTGAATTGACTACTCCTGCTCCTAACTCTTAATTCCAATGAGGGAATGTTGCACCATTGAGTCGTCAGTGTTGAGGGAATGTTGCACTATTGAATAGTCAGTCCTGTGTTATTGGAAGGTTAGCACTGAGGGTGCGAGAAAGGTAGTACAAAGGGAGTGCAGCCAAGTGAGAGAGACAGTATGGAGGGAGTGTCGCACTTTTTGGATGAAATCTTAAACTGAGGCTTCATCTGCCTCTCAGAAGAACAGATAAAACATTTGTCACAGTGTGGAATACATGACAGATCAGATAACAAAAAGATTTTTGCTGGTTCATTTTCTTCTTTTTAATTCTTTTATTTTGCATTTGCTGCCCTGCCATTCACATCTAATCAAGATACATCTTTTATTTCTATGCCTGTATAATTGACTAGTCCCTTTGCTTTGGTATCATGAAATCTTTGGTCACTTAGTCTCTCCTGCCCTTCGTCCTGTTACAGACCTTCCCTTTCACTGGCACTAAACCTATTCCATTTCTGACTTTTCTCAGCTCTTACGAAAAATCGTAGGTCTGAAGCATGAACTCTCTCTCTCTCACTCTCCACTGATGCTGCCAGACTTGCTGAGTATTTTGAATACTTACTATTTCAGATTTTCAGCAACTGTACTTTTTTGCTTTTGCAATATTCTGCTATTACTGTTCAGAATGAACCAACCTATTCCATGTATCTTATCCCTGCTGTACTTGTTCAATGCGTCTCCTTTGTAGACACTGAGTTTGTCATGCAGATGACTTCAAATAGTCACTGGCTTCCTACACAGTAAAGTGTCAGTACCTGGGTCTGCACTCAGGGCCAGAGACAGATTGAAAAATTGTTTATTTTTCAGCTCCAAACGAAACATTTTTATATGTACAATCCATGACAGAGAAATCTCTGCAATGAACTAATCTCCCAATGTTGTGTGCGTGCCAGATGGACGGGTGCCATGTGGTTGAAAGACAATCATTGAACACTCCAAGATGAAAGAACAATGGGAGGTCTGGCACTCCATGAAGACATTGTAAACTCTAGCTTACACCAAACTTCATACTTTCCACTGCAATATTATCTGTGCTTTCCCTTGCAACAATGATTCAATGTGTGCAACTTCATATATTGGGGAGGGTACATTAAAATGGGGAAAGTGGGATAAACAATGAAAATGTCACTTTGTTGATGTATGAACAAGCAGCCTGGCTCCCAGACTGCAGCAGAGGGATTTTATTTGAACAAGACACAGATGACTATGTGTGAGTGACTCTATCCATGGAAGCTACACGCTCATCCAGAGAGCTCCATGTGGGCTGAATGGATTCATTGGGCCATGATTAACAATGGTAGTAATAAGTCTCATAACATCAGCTTAAAGTCCAACAGGTTTATTTGAGGAATGTTGGACCTTAAGCTGGTGTTGCAAGACTTCTTTTTGTTTTTATCCCACTCAACACTGGCATCTCCACATCATTAGCAAAGGTTACAGCCAGACTGGTGATTATTCAATCACACTAGCCGGGACTATGCTGATTTGCTCCTGACTTGCCATTCCTGGTCTAGTCAGCTTAACAAATTCCCATTCACATGGAGGTGAGTGTGCTGCCCCCTCTTACACTCTGTTCATTTGTCAACACAGGAATTGCAGCGATGAACCTTATGCTCCTTGTGAGAGAAAGGGTCAGATTAAAACCATAGACCCACATCCGACCACTCTGAGGAGAAGCATATTCTTTGAGCAAAGCACAGTTTAAGATTAAACAGAAAGTTATTGAGCAGCACTGGCCAAGAAGAACTTCAAAGTGCTTAATATTCAGAACAGGAATGCCTCTGCAGTCATGTAGAGACTGATCCCAGGGGAGCCATGAAAGAATGTATTTTTATTGAATCATATAATTAAATAAAGCATAGCAAGTCAATCACAGGCTACTGAAATCTGAGCACTATTCCAAGTTAGCAAAAAAAATGCCTCCATTTGTTCACTTTACTGTTCCTTTGTTGAGTGCTGTCTGAAGATGTTGTGTTTGGATTGAAGGTGAGAGGGGTATCAAAGCTGTTTCCCTTACAATCCCCTGTTTCAGAAACTGTCGTACATGGCCCAGTTTCACCCAGTAACCAAGCTCCTGCACAGAATCCAGAAGCTTGGAGGGGAATTGCAAAGGATTTGCTGAACATTGCAATTTTTCAATGTTAAAATACAGCATGATGGAAAGGCAGTGAGCCTCTGAGAGAAGCCAGGTTAACATTTCAAGCGAAGATTGAGCTATTGTGTATTTAGCATTTCACTTCTCTCTCAGGTTTCCCTATTCTTTTCAACTCTACCTCAACTTTAGAATGACTCTACATGGAGCAATCCATCAAAATCACTCAAAGAGCACTCTTCTCAGAATTGTAAGAAAAGTAAGAACACAGTTCCAGACTTGGGTGACTGTGTGGATTGCATATTCTTTCCATGTTCATGTGACTTTCTTCTGCGTGCTGTAGTTTCCTCCCAGTCCATTGATGTGCAGATTATGTGGATTCACCATGTTAAATTGCCCCTGAGAGTCCAAAGATATGTAGGTCAGGGGCATTAGTGGGGTAAATACATGGTCTTATAGAGATAAGGCCTGGGTAAGGTGCTCTGTTGAAGAACTGGTGCAGACTCAATGGGCTGAATGGCATCCTTCTGTATCGTAAGAATTGTATGACTCTGAAAAAGAATAAGAAGTCTTACAACACCACATTAAAGACTCTCCCCTCCTAAAGGTGCTGACTCTCACTGGGGTACAGGATCCCCCTCCTCTCCTGAAGGTGCTGACTCTCACTGGGGTACAGGGACCCCTCCTTCCCTGAAGGTGCTGACTCTCACTAGGGTACAGGGTCCCCGTCCTCTCCTGAAGGTGCTGACTCTCACTGGGGTACAGGGTCCCCCTCTTCTCCTGAAGGTGCTGATTCTCACTGGGATACAGGGTCCTCCTCCTCTCCTGAAGGTGCTGACTCTCACTGGGGTACAGGGTCCCCCTCCTCTCCTGAAGGTGCTGATTCTCACTGGGGTACAGGGTCCCCCTCCTCTCCTGAAGGTGCTGACTCTCACCGGGGTACAGGGTCCCCCTCCTCCCCTGAAGGTGCTGACTCTCACTGGGTACAGGGTCCCCCTCCTCTCCTGAAGGTGCTGACTCTCACTGGGGTACAGGGTCCCCCTCCTCTCCTGAAGGTGCTGACTCTCACTGGGATACAGGGTCTCCCTCCTCTCCTGAAGGTGCTGACTCTCACTGGGATACAGGGTCTCCCTCCTCTCCTGAAGGTGCTGACTCTCACTGGGGTACAGGGTCCCCCTCCTCCCCTGAAGGTGCTGACTCTCACTGGGGTACAGGGTCCCCCTCCTCCCCTGAAGGTGCTGATTCTCACTGGGGTACAGGGTCCCCCTCCTCCCCTGAAGGTGCTGACTCTCACTGGGATACAGGGTCTCCCTCCTCTCCTGGAGGTGGCCCTGTCTAAACATTCCAATATGTGCTTTCTCTATTTATCTCTCCAGCCTTGTGTTTGCTCCCACTGTAAATGCACAGTTGAGGTAATCAGAGCACATGGCTCACCTATTTCTGAGTACAAAGCTAACTGTCCATTGAATTGAGAGCAGGGATATTAATATAGGCTGTTGGCTGGTGTCCAGGGTGCATGAGGTTATGCTGTTGCTGTCCATTAACTGTGAACACGAATACTATGGCTTGGCTCAGCAGCAGCCACACATGGTTTCTGTAATCTTCAAATTAAAACAAAAGCTTGTATTGAGTGACATGCCTCTACAGCTGCATTCACGAATACACGTCTCAATTGTTTGAAATTAGTGGCAGGAATCATTAAGTGATAACATCAGGCTGCTCAGACAGAACTGGGAAACATCAGGAAGGAAGCAAGATTCAAAATGAACAATCAAGTTAAACATTATTCAAAAGAGAACTTTATCATCATTTAAGAAAGGTTATACAAAAGATTGTCACCATTTACAGGAATGGGGACTGAGGTATACAGACTTTAATCTGGTGTTGTGAGATTTCTTACAGAGACTACCACAGGACTCAATATCAAATTCTTCCAGTACAATATAGCTGCAATCTACATTGTACTGAATCCAGAGGATGCTGTGTGCAACTCGCTTCACAACCAAGAAGGACAAGGGCAGCAATGTCGTGGGAACAGCATCATCTCTTATTTCCCCTCCAAGTTGCACACCATCCTGACTTGGAAATATTTCACTGTTGCTTCACTGCCATTGGGTCAAAATCCTGGGACTAACTTACTTCTTAACAGCACTGTGGATGTACCTACACCATGTGGACTGTAGCGCTTACAGAAGGCAGCTCACCATCACCTCCTCAAGGGCAATTCAGGATGGGCAATAAATATTGGCTTAGCCAGTGACACCCACATCCCAATAGATTATATTTTTTTTAAAACACAAACAAACTCCTTGACATTCACTTTGTAATGTTCTGCAATTTGTGGAGGTCACTTGAAGCTGGAGGGATCCTGACCCTCAGCGAAAAACAGTCAATCGGAAACATATTTTCCTTTGACTCCCTATTGTTTTTCAAGGGAAAGCAGTTTCCAGGAACGCCTCCGCACACTATTTTGGCCTGCTTCCAGCGTAATACTAGTGTAATACTCTGACTCTGTTAAGGAAAAGCAATCGGTGGTTATTTAATAAAACTGCGTGAGCCAAAGGGGATCTCTGTTGTATAACTGCATTTAATGAATTACAGGTCAGATTGGTGATACACCTGTGATCACTAGCTCATACCAAATTAGCAGCAAGTGATATCTGCTGCTGGAAGTAACACAGCAGCACAGATTAACGGTGATGACCTGTGTAGTAAGTATTTCAGGAGCCGGAACTCTGCCTAAGGCTTTCCTTTTTCACTGCCCAGAATGCAATAAATTCACTGCTCCCATGTGCCACTCAAGATAGATTAGGAATAAGACCAGGGCCCCTCCTGGTCAAGGACCTCATCACATGGCACATATATTAACAAGGTGATGAAGGAGTCTTCTAGTCACTTTCTCCATCCAAAATCTAACATCACAGTTATAGCTTGTTAAAACTTCTTACAATCAGGACTTTTAGGGCGGAATTTTCCCAGTCCTCCTACTGCGGAAATCGTAGCAGGGGCAATGGGACATGGACCATGCAAAGGTCCAGTGACCCCGGGCAAGATTTTCTGGACTTGGGGCAAGCGCAACTGGAAAATTATGCCAGTCTCACGTTGGCATACAAGCTGAAAACAGGGCATCTTAACCAATCTGGTTCCTGGCACATGTATGGCATGGACAAAGCAGGCTCAATTCATGGAATATAAACTTCTTTTTGCATCGAATGTCTAGGAAGTGGTATGCACTGTGTATAATGGAGGCAGACTCCATTGTGGTTTTCAGAAGGGGATTAGATAAGTACCTTTTAAAGAGCAAAGAAGAACAAAGAACAAAACAGCACGGGAAACAGGCCCTTCGGCCCAACGAGCCCGCGCCGCCACCTCAATGTTCCCACTTCTACCCGTGATTCCTGTCTATGTTTATATTTTTGTATGAGAATGCAGCAACATGTGACCAGTTACAATGCTCTTGCAGAGAAATGGCAGGAAATCGATAAACCAAATTGCCTCCTGTGCTGCAACTAATCTATAACTCGATTCTAAATTGGGTCCAGCATTGCGCCAGTTTTTTAGGTCTCCTGAATTCAGCTTCAGTGTATGTCATGCTGAGATGAGAGTAGGACTTCAAGATCAATTGAATAGTTTTGAAATGTAGTCACTTCAAATTATACACAGCATGATCCCACAAACATCAACAGGATAACGAGCAGCAATCTGTTTCATGTGGTTTTTACTGCAGGAAAAATACTGACCAGAAGATGAAGGACAATTCCCCGCTCCTCTTCAAACATTGGCCGAATCTTTCAGCCATGCAGAGGGCCTACTCTTTTTCCGAAGGACAGCATCTCTGATAGTGCTGCACTTGAGTATTAAGCTGGATGGGATTTGAACATATGACTTTGTAACTCAAAGATGAAAGTGCTACACACTGAACTACACCTCACACTATCTGTGTGTCTGCTTGTATTATTGGTGTACATGTGGATTTGGTTGGGGATTTGGTCTGATACAGGGGAAAACGTTCTATTGGTGAGGTACCAGCAGGTTGTTGATGCCCAAGGGGACTGTGCCCAGCAAGTATCAGCACTTCTCAACGACAGGACAATTAGGCTAGGTCAAAACAGTCAGATGTTTATCTTCAGAATTCTTGTACACTCAGAGCACTGAAATTATTATTTAAGCTAGTCCAACACAGAGTGGGAGCTTTGGCTAACATATACTAACCTCAACAGTTAATTCAGTCCATAAAGTAATTCATTGCATAAAACATTGTTTTTAAGTTTATTTATTATTGTCACAAGTAGGCTCACATTAACACTGCAATGAAGTTACTGTCAAAATCCCCAAGTTGCCATATTCTAGTACCTGTTCAGATACACTGAGGGGAATTTAGCATGGTCAATCCACCCAACCAGCATATCTGTTGGACGAGGGGAGCAAACTGGAGCACCAGGAGGAAACCCATGCACACATGGGAAACGCGTGGAGATTCCACACAGTGACTGAAGCCAGAAATCAAATCCACATTCCTGGAGCTGTGAGGCAGCAGTGTTAACCACTGTGCCACTGTGATATGTGCAGAGATAATCTTCTGGTACAAATGCAGGGATTCTGCTTTCTTTTCTATAGTTTGAAGTAATGTTGTGATTAAAGATCTCATTTTCATATGGACCATTATTGAAATGGTAAAAATTGCAGCATGCTGCTGTGCTGAAGGACCTGGATGTCTTGTGCAAGGAGCTGGTTTGCACATGCAGCAGGTAATTAAGAAAACAAATGGAATTTTGTCCTTCATTACTAGAGGTGGAGTTTAAAAACAGCGAGGTTATGTCGCAGCTGTATAAGGTGCTGGTGCGGCCACACCTGGAGTACTGTGTATAGTTTTGATTTCTTTACTTGAGAAAGGATATACTGGCACTGGAGGGGGTGCAGAGGAGATTCACTAGGTTGATTCTGGAGTTGAGAGGATTGGCTTATGAGGAGAGGCTGGGGTTATACTCATTGGAATTCAGAAGAATGAGGGGAGATCTTATAGAAACATATAAGATTATGATGGGATTGGAGAAGATAAAAGGAGGGAAATTGTTTCCATTGACAGGTGAAACCAGAACTAGGAGGCATAAACTTAAATTAAGGGGGAGCAGGTTTAGGACTGAGTTGACAAGAAATTTCTTCACACAAAGGGTTATGAATCTGTGGAATTCCTGGCCCAGTAAAGCAGTTGAGGCTACCTCATTGAATGTTTCTAAGGCAAGGATAGATAAATTTTTGAAAGTAAAGAAATTAAGAGTTATGGTGAGCAGACGGGTAAATGGAGCTTAGTGAGCTTAGTGGGGTCGACAAAAAGATCAGCCACAATCTTATTGAATGGCACAGCAGGCTTGAGGGGCCAGATGGCCTACTCCTGCTCCTGGCTCTTATGTTCTTATATGAAAGGCCACTCCAGACTGATGAAGCCACACTTTGAAATCGCTCTTAATACATTCCAAAAGATCTGGAGTCCAGAGACATAATCACCTCAGTCTTTTTGAAAGGAACCGCTGCTCACCATTTACAATTCACAATGCAGCTGTGCTTTATCTGCTACCATGCTTACCCCCTTCCCCCTTACTAGGTACCACTCTTCTCCCTTTGCCCATTTGTCTATACAGCGTGCAAGAAACAATACTTCTCACTGTATACTGATATATGTGACAATAATAAATCAAATCAAAACCATACTCATTCTGTTATGATCTCCATAGAGACCAATAAGTTTAAAAATAAACTTGAATTTCCAGTTAGTAACTGAAAGGATGGCATGACAAGATTTCACAACTAAAGACGCCTATTGTAACAAAAAACCAAAAGCACTATCAACTAAACATTATCTTTGCAGGAAACTGATATTTTAAAACACAAAGCAGAATGTCCTCCTTTTGTTTTTGGTACAACCATAAACACATTTCAATTCTCCTGCATTTACTCCAAGGTAATTCTTAACAATTGAAGGTTTACTTTTCTTTTCTCAGTCTTGGAATTTTTAAACTCAAATCTACTTTATACAATGAAATTTTTTTTCCTGGAGATTTTTTCTTCAACACAAACTAAGAGAATTTTCCAGCCTCATTTTCACTGTTCATGAATTTGGTCTTTTCAATGCGAGCTCCCACTCACAGCATCTTGCTACCTATAGCTCCTCTCCCAGATTCTGGCAGACTAACATTTCCTGAGAGTTCTCCAGGATATTTTAGATGCTTCCCCTCTTAAAGTGCAACTGCATGCCAGTGTGAATCACATAGGCCTTGTATCCTGGTGGAAATCCTTGAAACCCAAACTTTCTTTTATCTTGGCACTCAGTGGTAGCATAAACACTATAACTGTGATATAAATCTGAATTTCTCAAATGTTTTAAGAGTCTTTGGAGACTATTAGTCCATCTATCTATTATTAACACACTGGATGTTTCTACTGTCTACAAGTGTAAACACCTTGCACCTTATTCCCAATAAAATAAGCTGGGCCCTCTTTCATCTTAACAAGCAAGCCACTCAGATTTGCCATTAAATTTGACAGCAGGTCACATGACGACCTTCATTTTATCTTAAATTAGAAACACAGTCACAAGCCATAACAACCTTATAAACATCACGATTGTAAAAGACTCTCACCCCATTTACCTGGTGCCGGGCTCGACTAGTGTCCAGTAGCTGTCGGGATTGCTGCTGTTGTTGTTGCAGCTGTTGCAATGCATACTGCAGTTGCTGGCTTCCAGATGTGGGCTGGTATCTCTGCTTTGGAGCCACTCCTGTCACTGTATTATATGCAGACTCGATCTCATGCTCCCATCTTGTGCCATCCTTGGAACCTCTGTATGTATGGACATATATGGAAAGAGTGAGAGTGAGTTTCGTGGTTTACAAATGAGCACACTGGGAAAAGAGTCAAAAAAGTACTTAATTCACTAAAGTATATTCTATCAATGCCTCTCTCTCCCTCAAAATGCTACATGAGGCTGTATCATTGTAAGGCAGCATGGCATGGAGGATCATTATCTGCCTCCAGTTATGCTTTACATCCTGTGAGGTATGCTGTTGAGGAGATGGAGGTGATAGGGTCGGGAAAAGATTACTTATTGGTTCTCAATTCCCCATCTTTCTCTCCACTTCACACACGAGCAGCAGCCTGGTCAAGGTTGAATGCCACAGTCAAGACTGAGTGAACACATCTCTCTTTGGCATCTAATGATGGTTTAGTATTTGCTGGAATTGGCACAGGTTGCAAAGGAGGATCTTTATAATAAAGTTCATTTTCAGGATATGGCCAAACTGGTAGGGCTAAGGTTTATTGCCCATCCCAAGTTCTTCTCAGCTGGAGAATCGGATGTTCAAGTTCCGCTCCAGGGAACTGAACAGAGATTTGAGCACAAACTCCCACTGACACATTCAGTGCAATGCTGCGATATCAGAGGTGTTGGGACGGATTCTCTGACCTTGCCTACAGTTGGGATTCTCTGAATCTGCTGCAGTAACTGAGATTTGGCTAATCGCCGAATTCTCCATTCTCACTGACAGCAAGGAGAAGAATTCTGGCCGTTGTCTTTTAAATGACGCATTAAACTGAGGGCCCCATCTGCCCTCCCAGGTAGATATAAAAGATTTCATGCCACTATTTTGAATCAACATCACCAGATGGAGGTTATCTGCTCATTTTCACATTGCACCATGTGGGATCCTGCTGTGAGTAATATGGTTGTTCAATTATTTACATACCACAACTGCTTTACTTCACAAGTATTTCATTGAATATACTGCACGATGGAATGTCCTGGCCTTACTACATAAACACAAGCGCTTTCTTTACTTACCTATTCGGAGGATACAGAAATGTAGCATGTGGAGCAATGCCAGGGTATAACCACAGCTAACAATGGCTCCTTTCCCAACTGTTCTCACCTAATTCCAGAATACTCTTTTGTAAGTTCAAGAATTTTTGCATGCATAATTTTTTACAAAGTTGAATTCAGCAGAATACCTGGGTCTGCTACTTCTGAAGTTTGCTTTGGTTTTATTAATGAGAGAAAGACCTCAGAATCTTGAAAAACATGGCCCCTTTGGAAAGTTCCTCCCACTTAGGGGCAAATATGAGAACACAACGGGTTGGTTTGCTTTTTCAAATTAAATGAACAAATTTGCTTGCCTCAATGCAGCAAGGTCCAACAAAGGAATGGGAAGTGAAAGGTGTACATTTTAAAAGCTGTCCAAGTTCCTGATCCCACCTGAAGCAAGAGAGGAAATGGCAGTAAATGGCAGGCGGTCCCCCATCAAAGAGGAAACATGTTTCGAACAGCACTCTTATAGCAAATTTCAGTGAGGTCCCAGTAGCTAGACTATGACTTGGACAAGTTGCAGGGCTGGGCCGAGAGGTGGCAAATGGAGTTTAATGTGGAAAAGTGTGAGGTAATGCACTTTGGCAGGAACAATAAATGTGTAGAGTATAGGGCTAATGGTAGGGCTCTTAATAGTGTTGAGGAACAGAAGGATCTTGGTGTATGTGTCAATAGATCCCTGAAAGTAGGCAGTCAAGTGGATAAAGTTGTTAAGAAGGCATATGGAGTCTTAGCTTTTATTGGTAGGGGGATTGAATTTAGGAGCCGCAGCATCATGTTGCAGCTGTACAAAACTCTAGTGCGGCCGCACTTGGAGTATTGTGTGCAGTTCTGGTCCCCACATTATAAGAAAGATGTGGAGGCATTGGAGAGGGTACAGAGGAGGTTTACCAGGATGTTGCCTGGTATGGAGGGCAGGTCCTATGAAGAGAGGTTGAAGGATTTGAGGTTGTTTTCGTTAGAAAGGAGGCGGCTAAGAGGGGATCTTATTGAAGCATATAAGATGATTAGAGGTTTAGATAGGGTGGACAGTGATAGCCTTTTTCCTAGGATGGAGAAAGCTAGCACGAGGGGACACAGCTTTAAATTAAGGGGTATGAGTTATAGGACGGATATCAGAGGTAGGTTCTTTACTCAAAGAGTGATTAGGGAGTGGAATGCCCTGCCTGCAGCTGTTGTAGATGCGCCAAGTTTGGTGGCGTTTAAGAGGTTAGTTGATAAGTATATGGATGAGAAGGGAATGGTTTAGTTAGGAGGGGCATTGCTTTTTATTTTGGTCGGCACAACATTGAAGGCCAAAGGGCCTGTTCTGTGCTGTATTGTTCTATGTTCTATGTTCTATGAACATACAACACGAGCAGGAGTAGGCCACTTGGTCCCTCCAGCCTGCTCCGCCATTCTATAGGATCATTCCTGCCTACCCCTAATAAAATGTAACCCCTTGTGACCCTGCTTCCACAGTCTTTTCAGGGAAAACATTACTACACATTGTCATTTTAAATGAGCATTAAAATCCTGGTTTTGCCCCTAAAAGGTGCTGACTCTCACTGGAGTACAGGGTCCCCCTCCTCTCCTGAAGGTGCTGACTCTCACTGGGGTACAGGGTCCCCCTCCTCTCCTGAAGGTGCTGACTCTCACTGGGGTACAGGGTCCCCCTCCTCTCCTGAAGGTGCTGACTCTCACTGGGGTACAGGGTCCCCCTCCGCTCCTGAAGGTGCTGACTCTTGCTGACTCTCACTGGGGTACAGGATCCCCCTCCTCTCCTGAAGGTGCTGACTCTCACTGGGGTACAGGGTCCCCCTCCTCTCCTGAAGGTGCTGACTCTCACTGGGGTACAGGATCCCCCTCCTCTCCTGAAGGTGCTGACTCTCACTGTGGTACAGGGTCCCCCTCCTCTCCTGAAGGTGCTGACTCTCACTGGGGTACAGGGTCCCCCTCCTCTCCTGAAGGTGCTGACTCTCACTGGGGTACAGGGTCCCCCTCCTCTCCTGAAGGTGCTGACTCTCACTGGGGTACAGGGTCCCCCTCCCCTCCTGAAGGTGCTGACTCTCACTGGGGTACAGGATCCCCCTCCTCTCCTGAAGGTGCTGACTCTCACTGTGGTACAGGGTCCCCCTCCTCTCCTGAAGGTGCTGACTCTCACTGGGGTTCAGGGTCCCCCTCCTCTCCTGAAGGTGCTGACTCTCACTGGGGTACAGGATCCCCCTCCTCTCCTGAAGGTGCTGACTCTTGCTGACTCTCACTGGGGTACAGGGTCTCCCTCCTCTCCTGAAGGTGCTGACTCTCACTGGGGTACAGGATCCCCCTCCGCTCCTGAAGTGCTGACTTTCAGTACTGATCCCTCTGATAGGCAGTGCTCTCTCAATACTGACCCATTGACAGGTGAGTGCTCTCTCAGTACTATATTATGTGTGCCAGCCTGAAATATATGCAAAATGCTTTGCAATGGAGTTTAAAATTATAACCTTTGAGCAGGACACAAAGGGTCAAAGCTTGCAATTGGGTCAAGTTTACAAGTGTATCATTTTGGTCAGTATAGTTCACAAAGATACAGTTGTTACAGAGCAGAAGGAGACCACTAGGCCCATTATGTATTCACTGGCTCTCTAACTGAGTATTTTACACACTGCAATTTCTCACCTTCTCCTGTACAATCTTCCTTTTTTAGATAACTGTCTAATTACTTTTTGAATGTCTCAATCGAATCTGTCTCCAACAGTCTTTCAATTAGTGCATTCCAGACTTTAACCACTCACCCTGTGTAAAAATATTTTCCTTTTGCTTCCAATGCCAGTTCCTTTAAATCTGTATTCTTATAATAATCACCATTCGCTAAATGTTTCCTACTGACTCTTGATCCATTTGGTCAACCTTGCTTCCAAGAACCAGCAGTGCCTTCCTTGGTGGATTAGAAAGATATGGCTGTGGAAAATGTTCACACTGTAGGGATTATTGCCTCTCATTGCCCTTTATACCACTATTATTCCTAGTCTATATTTGAATAGCTAAAGTCCACTATTGTAACTACTTTCTACATTTTTCACCTTACTGTAATTTCCTTGCAAATGTCGTCCTCTACATCTTCCCACTAGTTGGTGGCCTATACCACTGAATAAAATAACTGCACCTTTGCTGCTTCTGAGCTCTAGCCAAATAGATTCTTGATGTCTTGACTCTTATCAAACCATGAGAGGAGGCTGGGCATTAGGGATGCGGAGAACCTGACTGTAATCTCTAATTTCCCCACCCCTCACTTCCCCACTTCCACTCCCTCCCCATCCCTCTCATTCCCCAACATCCTTCTCACCTCTCTCATTACCCCCCCCTCCACCCTCACCTCCTCCCCACCCCCCCTCCTTATGCCTCTCACTCCTTTGCCCTCTTCTCCTCCACATACTCCACTGTCTGGTCAAGTTCAAGGCTTGGTTTCCTCTTGTGGCACTCAGACAATTAACTAAACTTTAGGATGAGTGAGATCCCACAGTCAGAATCCGCTTTGGTTACTTTCCCCACTCACACTCAAACCTGGACAGGCAGGGAGGGATCTCGTTGGGACTTATTCTCAGAATAAAAATACAATAAAGAGAAGATGAGAAACAAAAGGCACCAGAGATTTTAACAGACTGAGTCTTTAGGATGAAAAAACTGCTGAGAAGTCAAAAGTATGTTCCTGGTGCCAAACACATTGAACTGGTTTAGAAAACGTTCTGTGAGGAAGCCATGGGATGTTACTTAAAATGTTTCAAAAGGATGGGTTGCTTTTGAACTGCCTGAATTCTTTGGCAGGTGTGCAGTGTCAGCAATCTGGAATCACAATTCTTCCATTTCTCTCTTTTTTGTCAGTCTCAATATTCAGGAGGTAGCGGAGCAAAGAAAAGGGGGTGAGGGCGGAAAGGGGGCGAGGGTAGAAAGGGGGCAAGAGGGAAAGGGGGCGAGGGCAGAAGAGGGCAAGGGTGGAAAAGGGGCGAGGGAAGAGAGGGGGCGAGAGTAGAAAGGGGGCGAGGGCGAAAGGGGCGACGGCGGAAAAGGGGCGAGGGTGGAAAAGGGGCGAGGGCAGAAAGAAGGTGAGGACAGAAAGGTGGCGAGGGCGGAAAGGGGGTGAGGGTAGAAAAGGGGCAAGAGGGATGGGGGTGAAAGTAGGGGAGAGGAGGTGGAGAAGGAAACCAAAAGGATGGGGAGCCACAGGAATGGATGGGGAGAAGAAAGGGGGGGATGTAAGAGGGGAAGGGAAGGGAAAAGTGGGAATGGGAGAAAGAGGAGGGGGTGGTGCAGGGGAGAGTTTGAGAACAGGAAAGAGGAAGATTGGAAAAAGATGAAAAGGGACAGGAGGCAAAGGGAAGGGGTGCTTGGCTAAACATCGTATGAGCGGACAGCCAGGGGAGAGGGGGAGCGGGAGTTGGGGATGAGGGGAAGGAGGGGGCTAGAGACAAGGATTCAAAGAGTTGGCTGGCGCTCAGGTTGTGTGGAACATAAGCTCAGTGCATGCAGGGGATTGGCAGACAGCCAGGGCTGCTGTCAGTTAGTGAAGTGGATGGAATGCAGTAAGGGTTTGTTTTATTCTTTCTTTCTGTTATTATAACAAATGGGTATTTGAGGCCAAACTTAACACAGTGAAAAGTTGGTGCATCCAGGGCCTAGAACAAACTAATTAGGAGGTGATTCATTTTTTATGACTTTAGCAGATCCTCCCCCAACTCCCATCCATGGTTTCCTTAATTTATTTCAGAAACAAAGCCGACAATTCTGGACATAAACTCTGTACATAAGCGGAGACCCAACTGTAAAGAGACAATGTGATTGTGTGTCCCATAGCTTTCTGCTGAGCTGCTGAACTTGTGCCTTTTTGTTAAACCGACCCCTTTCCCATCACCCCTCAAATAATGGGTATTTATGCTGGGCGTACAGATTCAGGGCTGGCTGGACTGAGCAACAGACTCTGCACTAAAGGACAGATGGAATTTTTTAAAATTAAATCTTTGATGTCTTTCCTTTAAAAAAAAATCCAAATGAAAACCTGATGTGAGATGCTCGGGTGAATATTTGCTTAAGAGAGAAAAGAGAGAAGTTGCAACAGATAATGGGAAGTTGTCAGTAAGGTATTGTTAAATTGTCTCAGTTATAAATCTCTTCTGTTTCCAATTACCTCCACTGTCGATAATTACTGCTTTTTTGTATATTAAACAGTC
Organism: Sphyrna mokarran; assembly: GCA_024679065.1. Taxonomy (NCBI): domain Eukaryota; kingdom Metazoa; phylum Chordata; class Chondrichthyes; order Carcharhiniformes; family Carcharhinidae; genus Sphyrna; species Sphyrna mokarran. The sequence goes on from JAGIQG010000015.1 coordinate 1,796,261, forward strand.
TTTAAAAATATCCTAGTCGTGTGTGGAAATGTTCAACAGTATTTGCAGTGTGGGGGGCTACGTATCTATAATATGTTACAAACTTTACATCTGCGCACAAGTCCTGTCAACTTTTCCGTAATAAATTTCTGCCTCGACACTGAATGGAAATTCCCAATGAAAACTAACATACTGCAGTGCCAGCACTGGCAGGAGACTGTCATTACACTGTCACAAGTTTACATAGGAACTTTCCATTATAAATGAGAACACAAAGATTTATAATGGAAAGATAAAAACAAGGAGAGAATGTATGATATTACAATTGGGCTGGGGGGAGGTGGCGGTTGGTGCAGGTTGGTGAACTATATCTCAGCATCCTCGAATCACAGAATCCTGCAGTGTAAAAGGAGGCCATTTGGCCCAACATGTCTATTCAGACCACAAACCCTAACCCCTCAGCCCCATGTATTTACTCCTGACATTAAGGGGCAATTTAGCATTGCCAATCTACGTAACCCACACATCTTTGGAGTGTGGGAGCGAACTGGAGCACCAGGAGCACTTGAGCACCACACAGACACAGGAAGAATGTGCAAACTCCACACAGTGACCTGAGCTGGGGATTGAACCTGGGTCCCTGGTGCTGAGACAGCAGTGCTAACCACTATGTCACCCTGCAGCTCTAATTCCTGAGTGGGATTATCATCTAGTCTCTAAAGTCCATTCCATGTGAAGGCTCCACAGACTTTGGTCTTGATCTGTTGTCTCCAGCTGATCAGTATTCTGTTAAAAATCTTAAAACCATAAACATTTGCTATCAGCATTTTCCAATCTAAATCTTTTTTCCATTTTTGTAACAGAAACTGCTTATCTAAACTGTAATACTGTGATTACACCTCCTGTACCGTACTAGGAAAGTGAACAAGATTACGAAGGAATACACAGAAGTTACATCACAGAAACAGATGATTTGGTCTAAATGGTTTGTTGTGGTGTTTATCCTCCACTTGATCAAACAGTTCTAAACATGGCTGGAATTCTCTTGCCTTGCACACAGCGTTGTCGCTGCCAGAGAGAATGGACAATTTAGCACATAGTAAAATCTCTGTTCACTGCAGCAGGACTGGAAAATCCCAGCTGTGGGCGAGATTGGAGAATAGGATCCAATCTCGCCCACATATTTATGGACATATGGGACTCTGCCTATGCACAAAAACATGTTTGCATCTGCCTGTATTTGTGCTTATATGTGTGTTTCTGTCTCTGCTTGTGAGAACATGCCTGAGTCTGTGCATGTCTATCTGTTCATGTATGTGCCTGTACAAATGAGCTTGTAGGTCTTTTTTGTGAGTCCATGCATGTGTGTCAGTCAGTTTGTTTGCTTATATGTGTGTTTATATGTGCATGTACCTGTCCTTCTATGTACTGTCTGTTTCTATGCATGTACGTGTGTGAGTATACATCTTGTGCTTGTGTTCCTGTCTGTGTACAAATAAATGCACATGCATCTCTCTGCGTACTTAAATGGTACCAGGTGAAGCTGAAGGAATATTGAGCACCTTGTTGGCTACATGTACAGAAAGAGGCTGATTTTGCTGCGACCATAACTGGGCAGTGCAGGCAGCTCGGAACAGTATGGAAAGTGTACCTTTACTTCCTGCAAGCGAAGCTCTTTGGTGGGCACAGACACTCAGAGAATTACTCTTTGAATGTGAAAGCGCTAACTAAAATAATAACTGTATTTATCTCATAATACAGAAAACAATCCAAAGTGATTCACAGAGATATAACTAACATAGAACACAGAACATTACAGCACAGTAGAGACCCTTCAGCCCTCAATGTTGTGTCGAGCTATGTCCAATCCCAATTAAAGGAATGAACAGTGAGCTAAAGGAGGAGATATCAGGAGGAGTGACCAACCACTTGGTAAAATTGTTAGCTTTTAAGGAGAATTTGAATGGAAGAGTTGGAGGAGCTTCAGGAGGATATTCCAAAGCATTGGGCCAGGCGCCTGAAGACAATTAATGTTGGAGTGATGTGATGCTGGTTAGAGAAATGGAGAGTTCTGAAGGATTGTCAGGTGATTACAGAATACATATGATAAGAGAAAGAGAGAAAGGAGCGAGGGAAAGTGGGAGAGAGTGCTGAGGTTTTAAAGCAGTGTTTCCTGAACTTTGAGAGCCTCAGAACCCCTAGTGAGCTACCAAAAGCATAGGAACGGCAAGCATTCGCATAATGCCGGTGCCCTTTTCTTGTTGCAAAATAAATGCAAACGCAAAAAATCAAATGTAAACAAGTCCTTTCTAGCTATATCCATGCAAATATTAATCTGGTAATATGAAAAAGTTCTCTGATTAAAAATATATCGGTCATTTTTAATGGAATGAATGATGCTGGAAAACTGATTCTCACAATGGACACACCTCTCTGTCTCATCCTCACATTCACACATACGGTCACGCCTCTCTCACATTCACACACACACTCACATCCTTCTTGCATGTGTGCACACTCAACCTCACACACACCAGTTCACCTAACCTGCATGTCTTTCAGACTGCGGGAGGAAACCAGAGCACCTAGAGGAAACCCAAGCAGACAGGGGAAGAATATGTGGACTCCGCTCAGACAGTGACCAAAGCTGAGAATCGAACTTGCGTTGCTGGCGCTGTGACGCAGCAGTGTTAACCACTGTGCCTTCATGCCGCCTGTCTCAGTGGTTGGCTCAGTAAGAGGTCTGGCAACACCAATTTTAAATCCAACCTATTTATTTGATAGTAAATCTGCTAGCTTTCGGTGTTTGTGCCTTCATCAGGCGAAGGCATCTCTACATCAGTGGTTGGCCACAGACCATTCTGCCCAGCAACAATGAAATGGAGTAAATCAAATGGGCCATTCAATAGGTGGTCTCTCAGAGCGCTCCTCCTAGTATCCAGGAGCTCTTCCTCTGACTGACCCATCTGATTTTTAAAATTCTTTTAAAATTTTCCACATTTGACCCGATGGTTACAAGTCATGTGGCTGCTTCCAGCTTCAAGCACCCCCTGGAAACCCACACCTCATTTTGGAATCCCTGCCTTAAAGCAATTTAAACACAGGAATTAGAATTTTAAATGAGAGGCCAACGTAGGTCTGCAATGTTAATCCTCCTCCCCTAAGCCTCATCTAATTTACTTGACTCAAAGCATTTCCTGCTCTTTGTGGCTGGATATCTTGAACCTTGAACCAATACGGCACAACATTATTCTTGCCAGCGTGCTTGGTACACAATTTCATACCAAACCTCTGTCGTTTGGCTGATCTGATTATTGTATCCAGTACATCATAAAAACCTATCATTAGCCCTCAAAAGCAAAGATCTGCTGTGCTTTTAAGCAACCGTGTTCAAAGAATGCAATGAAACACAGGAGCAATCTGTAATACCATTGCACATCAGGAATAAAGGCAAGTGAAATTTAATATGGATTAATAAGGACAGTGCAAGCAAAGTGAGTGACATAAATAGTGATGCAAGAGCTGAGAATCAGATCAAATGGTAACATGTTCAAATGCTGCATTAACACTCGGCACAACCAATAAATGTTAAGCTACATCAGCCAAATAACAAGTCAGAGCAAGTTGTGCACATGCTCACCACAGCTCCCGGAAAACCTTTTTGGGTTTTTAACTCCATATATCCTCCTCAATCTCTACGGACGGGATTTTATGACCTAGCTTGGGCAAGGCTTGTAAAATCCCACCCGAGGCAAATGGAGAATTCCATTCTGTGAGCCTCGCCCACCCCATAATTGATACAGGCGAGACAGTAAAATTCCAGCCTACATCTGTACGCAGTTCTGGTCGCCTCATTATAGGAAGGACGTGGAAGCTACTGAAAGGGTGCAGAGGAGATTTACAAGGATGTTGCCTGGATTGGGAGGCATGCCTTATGAAGACAGGTTGAGGGAGCTGGGACTGTTCTCCCTGGAGAGACGAAGGTTGAGAGGCGACCTGATAGAGGTTTACAAGATGTTGAGAGGAATAGATAGGGTGGACTCTCAGAGACTATTTCCCAGGGCTGAAATGGTCGCGACGAGAGGGCACAGATTTAAGGTGCAGGGAAGCAAGTACAGAGGGGATGCTAGGGGAAAGTTTTTCACTCAGAGGGTGGTGAGTGAATGGAATCGGCTGCCGTCGGTGGTGGTCGAGGCGAACTCGCTGGGGTCTTTTAAAAGACTTCTGGATGAGTATATGGGATCCAATGGGATTGGGGGTTATAGATAGGTCTATGGCTGGGTAGGTTTTTGATGTGTTCGGCACAACTTGTGGGCCGAAGGGCCTGTTTGTGTTGTAGTGTTCTATGTTCTATCTCAGAGCCCTAAAATCTATTACATTTCCCCTGTCTCCTGACAACATCCAAATAGGCAAGGACTGAAATCTGGTTCAGTATTTTTCCAGAACCATCTGCCAAGCTGCCAATATACAGATGTGTCCAAAGGAAGGTCAGCAGCGGCACAGCTGAAAAAGTTGCTCCAATAACCAATAATGCTAGTTGTGTGAACAACCACACTGATCTTGCATTGCATTCTTCAGCCCTGACAGGAATCACAGAAGATGATAAAAGTTCTTTATAGCTTGGTTATGCTCAAATATTGAGGAACATGCCACCCAAGTTACAAATATCCTCTAATGATTCTCTATGACCTTTATTTGAAGCTTTTTACAACTGACAGATCTGATTAGTTTGGGAATTAGCCATGAGCAGTAAGAATAGTTGCTTAGCTGTTTGGTAACATGCATTCTCCGTTTGGTCCATGCTGGAGAATACGCTGAGTGTTTTTCCCAGGACTGATGATATGGATCAATCATCCACAACTCTCAGCCCAGACTCCAGCATCACAACAAGAAAGCACAATGACACCAGCATAGTGCTAAAGGGGCAAAGATTCAGGGATGTTGGAGCCCCTCTATTTTCCTGAGCTTTGTACTCACAGAATGCTCTACAACCAAATATAAAGACTGGGAAAAAAGAAAATGGTACTTCTTCTGGGGTTGTTGTGTCTCACCATAAGTTGGAAAGAACAGGACTGAAAGAGTTTGTGTTGATTCAACTGATCAAAAGATCACACCCTACAATGCCTCTAATACTCCACATTCCAATCTGCCCCAGAAGCTTATCCAATTGATTATAATGGTCATTCAGTATCTTGGAGCTCCAGCCACCAACAGCATTCAAACTCAACATTCTTTCGAATTTGTTGTTACAATTAATGCCATTCCTTGCAGTGATAATCTATTCGGTACCTTCACCACCCTATGATTTGATTTGATTTGATTTATTATCACATATTTTAGCATACAGTGGAAAGTATTGTTTCTTGCATGCTATACAGCCAAGACATACCATTCATAGAGGAGGAAACGAGTGATTGTGGAATGTAGTGTTACAGTCATAGAGAAAGATCAACTTAATACAAGGTAGATCCATTCAAAAGTCTGATGGCAGCAGGAAAGAAGCTGTTTTTGAGTTGGCTGCTATGTGACCTCAGACTTTTGTATCTTTTTCCCGATGGGAGGAGATGGAAGGGACAATCTCCAGAGTACATGAAGGTCCTTAATTACGCTGGCTGATTTGCCAAAGTAGCGGGAAATGTAAATAGAGTCAATGGATGGGAGGCTGGTTTGCGTGATGGATTGTAATGCTGTTACATCTAAATGGTGGCATCATTCTTTATACTTTTGACATATGATATTCAGACTCCTTGTAGAATCTGGAAAGTGAAACACTTTGAAGTAGATAAAATATAATTTAACTAGGGGTTCCATCTGAGCTGTCTATTCCTCTCAGCTTGATTTCTCTGCCCAATGCTTTGCATCCTTAAGGTACAGGCTAAGGTTCACTCCAATGACATTTATCTTGTCTGTAACCTTTAGAGTCTGTAAGATCCTGCTGAGTTTTCTCTCCTCCACTGTAAACAACCTCAGCCTTTCCCCATAAGTCAAGGGCCTAATCCCAGCTGTCAAAACAAGCACGGCCATTTTAATGTAAATGAAAACGTGTTTCTTTCACCACCTCAGCACCGGGACAGAAAGAAAGAAGCAGCAAGATAGCATTAGAAGGTTTGACTTTTCTTGTACTCCTGCCAGAGCTTGACTCAAGTAGCATGGCCATTTTGGTCACCAAGCCCTGGAGTGAAGGAAAATCGATTGAATGATCACTAACATCAGGGGCATGAGATATGAAGAACAAAGAAATTTGGACTTTTCAGACTTGAAGAGAGCTGCCTAAGAATTCAGAATTGTATTTCTGTAACAACTTTCACAACCTCAGTCAGTACATCCATTGTGATACTTTAGAAATGAAGCTACTGTTGGAATGTCGAGGTAACTTTATTGAGGTGGAGCAGCAGAGGAATGGCTAAATGAGCAAATACAAAGTTAATTTACTATAACTTTGACCATCTTTATATCACATGATACAAAGATAATGAAGTTATTGACTAATCACAGTGATCAATCTTTATTACTGTGTCTATAACAAAACAAGATATGAGGTGAGGAAAAAACTCCCAGGTGGAGAATTTCGGGAACCATTGGTCCAAAGTCACCTGTTCATTCATCGAGGGATTGAGTTCAGGAGTCAGGAGGTAATGCTGCAGCTTTATAGGACCCTTGTCAGACCACACTTGGAGTACGTGCGCAGTTCTGGTCGCCTCACTATAGGAAGGACGTGGAAGCTATTGAAAGGGTGCAGAGGAGATTTACAAGGATGTTGCCTGGATTGGGAGGCATGCCTTATGAAGACAGGTTGAGGGAGCTGGGACTGTTCTCCCTGGAGAGACGAAGGTTGAGAGGCGACCTGATAGAGGTTTACAAGATGTTGAGAGGAATAGATAGGGTGGACTCTCAGAGACTATTTCCCAGGGCTGAAATGGTCGCGACGAGAGGGCACAGATTTAAGGTGCAGGGAAGCAAGTACAGAGGGGATGCTAGGGGAAAGTTTTTCACTCAGAGGGTGGTGAGTGAATGGAATCGGCTGCCGTCGGTGGTGGTCGAGGCGAACTCGCTGGGGTCTTTTAAAAGACTTCTGGATGAGTATATGGGATCCAATGGGATTGGGGGTTATAGATAGGTCTATGGCTGGGTAGGTTTTGATGTGTTCGGCACAACTTGTGGGCCGAAGGGCCTGTTTGTGCTGTAGTGTTCTATGTTCTATGTTATCCCAAGGATGTTACACTCATCACAAATCATGCATTAAATTATTCACAAATGACTATTTTTGTTTTGTAGGAGAGTGATTGGAGTAGAAAAGATCGATTTGGAGCATTACTTCATACATCATTACAGTAGGTGGACAGGGTCAAAGTCCATGAGGGGTGGGGGGAAAAGGGTCTCAATGAAACTCCTGATAGTCAGAATGCTGTGAAGGGGTTGAGCATGGGGCAGTCTCACTACGAGTGCCAAAGGATGTGGGTTGGGGAGGGGGCGGGTGGAGGGAGCTGAGCTGGAGGTGGAATTAGGTTCCCTCTGAATTCAGCTGTTGTATTTGTACCAGCAGCAGGATGGAGTCCAGCACCATATGACAGCAGCAGAATGTGTGCAGCCTTGGATTGATACACAGGAGGCCCAGAGCTTGGACCAGTTGAACTTTCAACCTCGTGTTGCTTCTGTGAGCCAGATTTTTTTTTTCCATTCTTCAGCCATGTTCCCAAAAACCCACTCCGTGGAAACATAATCCTTTTGTTTTCTGGAATTTCCTGTCAGCCTTTCCAAAAAATGTTCTCCATTTGCTCTCTGGAAACTCTGCAATTTAAGCAGTTTTCCTGAACTCCTTTTTCCTTCTGCCTTCAGCACAGACAGACTGTAATTTGCACCCTCTGTTCTTACCCTCTCCCCCAGGGTGTCTGACGTAACCACTCACTTTGTGACAGCTTTCAGTTATTCACTCACAATTCTCCACTCCCTTTTTCTTGACAGATCCACATTACAGGCCCACAATCATTGTTTCCCCTCCACCAACCCCTCGTCTTGTCTTGTGTAAGAGATAGAGAGAGAGAGAGAGAGAGAAAGAGAGCAGGCAATTTGACTGCATATTTGAACTCCATGAACTAGAGCCCATCAAGTCTTTGCTGCTTATAACAATTTGCACCAAGATTATTCACCGATTATTCCTACGCTCCCTGCTAACTACTGGCTTCCAGATTGTTAATGCTACGAATTTAAAATTCTTATTCTTGTGTTTTGGTCCTTCTTACCCTCACCATCTCCCTATTACAGGGGGTCGGTTTAACTCAGCTGGCTGGATAGCAGGCTAGTGATGCAGAGCGACACCAACACCATAGGTTCATTTCCCGTATCAGCTAAGATTATTCTTGAAGACCGCACCTTGTCAACCTTGCCCTATGCCTGAGGTGTACTGACTCTCAGGTTAAATCATCACCAGCCTCTGGTTATCTGGGATTCTGGTGACTTTACCTGTAGTCCTTTGAGATCTTTGTGCTCCTCCCATTCTGGCCTCATGCTGTTTCTGATGTCAATCACTCTGTGGCTACAGCCTCCTTCGGCCATCAGCTCTGGATTTCCCTCAATAAATTTCTCTGCCTCTCTCCACTGCAAAGACAACCTCTTTGACTACGCTCTGGTTCCTCATCCTAATGTCTAATTACATGGCTCAGTGCTGAGTGGCATTTTTGTGAAGCAAGGCAAATTGTTGTTATCATTGTTACAAAGCATGTCACAGGAGAGCCCAATCCTGCTGCCTTCCGTTACAAGCTGGTGATAATGTTGAGGAGCAGGGATAAGCCTGAAACTAAGGAAAACGCAACACTGTCGCTACTAAATTCATCCACTTAAAGTTTAAAGTTTATTTATTAGTCACAAACAAGGCTTACATTAACACTGCAATGAAGTTATTGTGAAATTCCCCTGGTCGCCACACTCCGGTGTCTGCTCAGGTCAATGCACCCTAATCAGTACATCTTTCAGACTGTAGGAGGAAACCGGAGCACCTGGAGAAAACCCATGCAGACATGGGGAGAACATGCAAACTCCACACAGACAGTGACCCAAGCTGGTTATTCGAACCCAGGTGCCTGGCACTGTGAGGCAACAGTGCTAACCATTAACTAGGAACTGTTCATCTGACAAATAGTTACTGATATTCCATTCATTCCACTTCCTCAACAAATACCACTAACCTGGTCAGACAAATTATATGTAGACCTCAGTAAGCAGAAAAGGCGATGACCTTCGGAAGTCGAAATGTCACTGCATTGTGTCCCCTTTACAAAATCATCATTAGGCCCAATGAAGATGTACATCGCTAGGCACTGCAGACACTGTATTCTGCTGAGTGTTACAGACACTCTGTTACAATAGTGTTACAGTCACACTGTACACTGCTGGTGTTACAGGCACGGTGTACACTACTGAGTGTTACAGGCACATTGTTCACTGCTTAGTGTTACAGGCACACTATACACTGCTAACAGACACTGATACATTGTACACTGCTAAGTGTTACAGGGACACTGTACACTATAGAGTGTTACAGGCACATTGTTCACTGCTTAGTGTTATAGGCACACTATACACTGCTAACAGACACTGATACATTGTACACTGCTGAGTGTTACAGGGACACTGTACGCTGCTGAGTGTTACAGACACATTGTACACTACTGACTGTAACTGGTACACTATACATTGCTGAGGATTATAGACACATTATACACTGCTGAGTGTTACAGGTACAGTATACACTGCAGTGTTACAGGTGTACTGTACACTGCAGAGCGATACAGGCATGCTGCACACTGCTGAGTATTGCAAACACACTACATTGCTGAATGTTACAGGCACACTGTACACTGCTGAGTGATACAGGCACAGTATGAAGGAGAACAAAGAACAAAACAGAACGGGAAACAGGCCCTTCGGCCCAACGAGCCCACGCCACCACCCCGATGTTCCCACCTCTACCCGTGATCCCTGTCTACGTTTACAGATCTATGGATTAAAAACCAAATTTGAGACAACTTAGGGAGAATTTATATTGCTAATTTGCCTAAGAGCACATCTTTGGGATGTGGGAGGAAACCGGAGCACCCGGAGAAAACACACGCAAGCGCGGGGAGAATGCGCAAACTCCCACAGACACAGGCCCAAATCCATGTATCTGCACAGCACAGCGATATTCATTGAGCTGTCGTGTTGCCCATCAAATGGTGCACTACGACGCGTACACTAACGACGTGAAGCGCTAGGATACTCTCGAAAAAAATCCAACAGCAGCCTTCTCATGACCCATTATGTGTATGCCCCTTGTTAGACAACAAGGTGGACCAAAGCACCTGTAGGATAAAAACAAGTACATCAATATCATCTATTTACACACTTCCCAGGGACTCCCAAGGCTCATGATCCCTATTTTAAATCAGTTTTCTATACCCCTCTATTTCCATTCTGTTCATGTGCCTATCTAAGTACCTCTTAAATAACTCCAGAGTGCCTGCCTCCACCACTTTACTTGGCAGCGCATTCCATACCTCCACCACATCTGTGTGAAAAAACTCCCACGAGCATCCAAATTATACCTCACCCCCCTCACGCTAAGCCCATGACCCCTCGTGCTATTCGAGTCCATCCTAGGAAAAAGCTTAACCCTGTTTACTCTATCTATACCCCTCATAATCTTGTACACCTCTATCAGATCTCCTCTAAGTCTACGTCTTTCTAAGAAAAACAGTCTCAATTTGCCTAACCTCTCCTCGTAACTCAGACCTTCCATACCAGGCAGCATCCTGGTAAACCTCCGCTGCACTCTCTCCAGAGTCTCTACATCCTTCCGGTAGTAAGGCAACCAGAACTGGACGTAGTATTCCAAATTAGGTCTAACCAATGTTTTATACAACTGTAACATTTAAGGCCAGGTCTTGTACTCTATACTCCTTCCTATAAAGGTTAGCATACTATATGCTTTCTTCACGCCTTTTCCATTTGCTCTGCCACCTCAGAGACTTGTGCACCTGCACCCCCAGGTCTCTCTGTGTTTCTATACTCTTAATAGGTCTATCCTTTATCATATACATCCTCCCTACATTCTTTCTCCCAAAATGCATCACCTCACATTTATCAGAATTGAATTCCATCTGCCATCTATCTGCCCAAGCTACCAGCCTATCTATGTCCTGCTGCATCGCCTGACAATGCTGCTCACTATCCGCAAGTCCAGCCATCTTTGTATCGTCTGCAAACTTGCTGATCACTCCACTTGCTCCCTCTTCCAAGTCATTTATATATATTACAAATAGAAGAGGTCCCAGTACTGAGCCCTGCAGCACACCACTAGTGACTGACCTCCAGCTAGAAAAACACCCTTCCACTATTACTCTCTGTCTCCTATTACCAAGCCAGTTACTTATCCATCTAGCTACCTGTCCTTGTATCCCACAAGCCTTGACCTTCTCAACTAACCTCCCATGAGGGACTTTGTCAAACGCCTTACTGAAATCCATATAGACGACATCAACGGCTCGCCCTTCGTCCACAGTTATCGTCACCTCCTCAAAAAATTCTACCAGATTTGTAAGGCACGACCTCCTCTTAAGAAATCCATGCTGCGTATCCCTAATCAGATCGCAACGCTCTAAACGCCTATATATCCTATCTCTAAGAATCCCCTCCAACAGCTTCCCTACCATTGACGTCAAACTCACCGGCCTATAAATTCCAGGGTTGTCCCTACTACCCTTTTTAAACAACGGTACAACACTAGCTATTCAGTACTGAGTGTTATAGGCATGATGTACACTGCTGAGTGTTACAGGCACGCTGTACACTGCTGAGTGTTACAGGCACACTGTACACTGCTGGGTATTACAGACACATGTACGTTGCTGAGCGTTACAGATACGCTGCATGCTGCTGAGTGTTACAGACACACTGTAGACTGCTGGGTATTATAGACACACTGTATATTCCAGAACCCTTTTTTAAGAAAACAATACATCACAGGGGCAACCATAATGTCATCCAAAAAGTCCATCTCTGGTCTCTGGCCATTTTGTGCCATTATGGCGAGAAGCTTCTGGCTATTCAAGCAAGAGGAAGCTGGGCAGTGAAAGTCTAACATTACTTGTGCACAGTCAAAGTCACTCACGTTTGTTCTGCCAACCTGGTATAAGCTCCCCTTAATTTCAATAAACAGGGGAAACTATGCTGTCCCTACAGGTACAGATGGTTCAGGCAAACAGAAACTCTCTGTCTGTATAGATTGCACATAACTCAGCATGGGATTATTAAATATATCAGCCAGGTGTCAGGTATTTGATGAGCTAATAAAACAGAGCTAGATACCCAATGTCCAGTTTGCATTTAAGGAGAAAATCAAAGAATTGAAGAGACAGTTATAATTAGCCACTCTGAGCTTGAGTTTTACAAGGTCTTTAAGGAAGAAGTTGAGATGACAGCGATATTGAGAGCCGTATTATGAATGTAGATAGGAGTAGGAGATCACATTTAATCTTCATTCTAACACTGTGATAGTAAGGTGCATTCACACAAATGCACACTGTCAGGAGGTGCAGCACATGTATCACATTAAAAACAAGCTTCTACTTTAAGCATCTAGAGTAATCCAGCAAGCAACACATTTGAATAAAGTAACAGCTCAGTTGAGTAATGCAGTGGTTAAGTAGTTTGGAACAGCCAGTAAATATGGTACCTGGAAGTTTTTGCAAAGATCATGGCAGTTCAATAAACTGATCCATTCAATGTTTCCCAGTTAAATCAGAAAGATTTACTGAAATGGAGGTGGTTAACTAGGAAATTATTCCGGTAAATGATAGGTATTTGAAAAGCACTATAAGTTCATTTCATACAATAGCCCACCATTTCAATATACAATGCAGAATATAAAACACCATCAGTCTGTTCATACCCACATAAGCTCTGCAATTTATACCTTTGGAGATTTAGGGAGGAAACACTGACATGCCACAGATTCCCTGAAAGTTCCAAACATGGGAAGGGCTGGGCAATCAAAGTACAGTTTCGGGGGGCTGTGCCAAGCTGTCTGAGGGCTGTCTATCAGTATCCCATAAACAGATTGTACTTAGTTACACACACAAAACACACAAGCACACCCAATCAGCTTCATTACCAAATGTTTAGCGCATACACTTTTCTGCTCATTGTACAGTCTAATCCATAGATCTGTAATAAACATAACAGGCTGGGAAAACTCAGAAAGTCTGACAGCATCTGCGGAGAGGGAGACAGAGTTAAAGTTCTGAGCCAATGTGACACCTTCGGAACTCAGGATCTGCAGTGTACAGCATAGAACATAGAACATTGCTGGAGCAGGGGGCAGGGATTCCGGTTCCTGGATCATTGGGACCTCTTTAGGGGCAGGTGTGACCTGTACAGCAAAGACGGGTGGCACCTGAATCCCAGGGGGACTAATATCTTGGCGGGAAGACTGGCTAGGGATACTGGGGGGACTTTAAACTAGAAAGGTTAGGGGGAGGGAATAGTGATGTGGAGACTGGGAGCAAGGAAGTTAGCTCCCAGGTAGGGAAAGACTCTAGGCAGGATGAGAGGCAGGTTAGACGAGTGGGGGAGAAGGGAAATGTCCAGTCTGAGGGACTGAGCTGTGTCTATTTTAATGCCAGGAGTGTAGTAAATAAGGTGGATGAACTTAGGGCGTGGATTGCTGCTTGGGATTGTGATGTGGTGGCCATTACAGAGACTTGGATGTCTCAGGGACAGGACTGGGTACTACAGGTCCCGGGATTCAGATCCTTCAGGAAGGACAGGGAGGGAGGCAAAAGAGGTGGTGGAGTGGCACTGTTGATCAGGGAAAGTGTCATGGCTGCAGAGAAGGTGGATACCGAGGAGGGAATGTAAACGGAGTCTCTGTGGGTGGAAGTTAGGAATAGCAAAGGGTCAGTGACGTTGCTGGGTGTATTCTATAGGCCGCCCAATAGTGACAGGGAAGTTGAGGTGCAGATAGGGAAACAGATACTGGAGAGATGTAGAAATAACAGAGTTGTTGTGATGGGAGACTTTAATTTCCCAAACATCGACTGGAATATCCCAAGGGTAAGGGGTTTGGATGGGGAGGAGTTTGTTAGGTGTGTTCAGGAGAGTTTCCTGACACAGCACGTGGACAAGCCTACGAGAGGAGAGGCTGTACTGGACCTGGTACTAGCTAATGAACCAGGACAGGTGATGGATCTCTCGGTAGGAGAGCATCTTGGGGATGGAAATCATAATTCTATCTCCTTCACCCTTGCATTGGAAAGGATAGGATCAGGCAGGCTAGGAAGGTGTTTGTCTGGAATAAGAGGAAATATGAAGACATCAGGCAGATGTTGGGGCGAATAAACTGGAAGGAGGTGTTCTTGGGGAAAAGCACAGAAGGAAGGTGGCAGATGTTCAAGGAATGCTTGTCTGGAGCTTTGCACGACAACGTTCCGGTGAGACAAGGAGGTTTTGGTAGGACGCGGGAACCGTGGTGCACGAAGGCTGTGGTGAACATAGTCAGGAAGAAAAGAAAGGTGTATAAAAGGTTCAAAGAGCTAGGAGATGTTGGGGATTTAGAGAAGTATAAGGCTTATAGAAAAGAGCTTAAAAAGGAAATTAGGAGAGCCAGAAGGGGTCATGAGAAGGCCTTGGCTGACAGGATTAAGGAGAATCCCAAGGCCTTCTACAAATATGTGAAAAGTAAAAGGATGAGAAGAGAAGGGATAGGACCTATAAAAGGTGAGGGGGGAAAAGTCTGTATGGAACCGGAAGAAATGGCAGAGGTGCTTAATGAGTACTTTGCCTCAGTATTCACGGTGGAAAGTGATCTGGGAGGATGCACTACAAGTTTGCAGCAGACTGAAAAGATTGAGTATGTAGATATGAAGGAAGCGGATGTGTTAGAACTTTTAAATGCTATCAAGATAGACAAGTCTCGGGGACCAGATGGGATGTACCCCAGGTTACTGTGGGAGGTGAGGGATGTCATTGCAGAGCCCCTGGCGATGATCTTTGCGTCGTCGATGGAGACGGGAGAGGTTCCGGAGGATTGGAGGATTGCAGATGTGGTTCCTATTTTTAAGAAAGGGAACAGGGATAGACCTGGAAATTACCGACCGGTGAGTCTGACCTCAGTGGTTGGTAAGCTGATGGAGAGGCTTCTGAGGGACAAGATTTACGAGCATTTGGAGAAGTTTAGGTTAATTAGAAATAGTCAACATGGTTTTGTAAAAGGCAGGTCGTGCCTTACGAGCTTAATTGAGTTCTTCGAAAATGTGACTGAACACATTGACAAAGGAAGAGCAGTGTACATGGGCTTCAGCAAGGCATTTGACAAGGTCCCCCATGCAAGACTTCTTGAGAAGGTGAGAGGGCATGGGATCCAAGGGGCTTGGGCCTTGTGGATCCAGAACTGGCTTGCCTGCAGAAGGCAGAGGGTGGTTGTGGATGGCTCTTTCTCTGCATGGAGGTCGGTCACCAGTGGAGTGCCCCAGGGATCTGTTCTAGGACCCTTGCTGTTTGTCATTTTCATAAATGACCTGGATGAGGAAGTAGAGGGATGGGTGAGTAAGTTTGCCGATGACACGAAGGTCGGTGGTGTTGTGGATGGTCTGGAGGGATATCAGAAGTTGCAGCATGACATCGACAGGATGCAAGACTGGGCGGAGAAGTGGCAGATGGACTTCAGTGCGGATAAATGTGTTGTGGTCCATTTTGGCAGATCCAACGGGATGAATGATTACACTATCAAAGGTAGGAGTCTTAGCTGTGTGGAAGAGCAGAGGGATCTTGGGGTCCGGGTCCATAAGACTCTCAAATCGGCCTCCCATGTGGAGGATGTGGTTAAGAAAGCTTACGGTGTACTGGCCTTCATTCATCGAGGGATTGAGTTCAGGAGTCAGGAGGTAATGCTGCAGCTTTATAGGACCCTTGTCAGATCACACTTGGAGTACTGTGCGCAGTTATGGTCGCCTCACTATAGGAAGGACGTGGAAGCTATTGAAAGGGTGCAGAGGAGATTTACAAGGATGTTGCCTGGATTGGGAGGCATGCCTTATGAAGACAGGTTGAGGGAGCTGGGACTGTTCTCCCTGGAGAGACGAAGGTTGAGAGGCGACCTGATAGAGGTTTACAAGATGTTGAGAGGATTAGATAGGGTGGACTCTCAGAGACTATTTCCCAGGGCTGAAATGGTCGCGACGAGAGGGCACAGATTTAAGGTGCAGGGAAGCAAGTACAGAGGGGATGCTAGGGGAAAGTTTTTCACTCAGAGGGTGGTGAGTGAATGGAATCGGCTGCTGTCGGTGGTGGTCGAGGCAAACTCGCTGGGGTCTTTTAAAAGACTTCTGGATGAGTATATGGGATCCAATGGGATTGGGGGTATAGATAGGTCTATGGGTGGGTAGGTTTTGATGTGTTCGGCACAACTTGTGGGCCGAAGGGCCTGTTTGTGCTGTAGTGTTCTGTGTTCTATGTTCTATTACAGCGCAGTACAGGCCCTTCGGCCCTCGATGTTGCGCTGGCCAGTGGACCCTCTAACCTAAACTATTCCAATATCATCCATATGCCTATCCACCGAACTTTTGAATGCCCCCAAAGTAGGCGAGTCCACAACTGCTGCAGGCAGGGCATTCCACGCCCTCACCACCCTCTGTGTGAAGAACCTGCCTCTTACATCCGTCCTATAACTACCACCTCTTAATTTAAAGTTATGTCCCCTCGTGTTGGTCATCACCATCCGAGGAAAAAGGCTCTCACTATCCACCCTATCCAATCCCTTGATCATCTTATACGCCTCAATTAGGTCACCGCGTAACCTTCTTCTCTCTAATGAAAATAACCTCTGGTCCCTCAGCCTTTCCTCATAAGGCCTTCCCACCATACCAGGCAACATCCTGGTAAACCTCCTCTGCACCCTTTCCAATGCTTCCACATCTTTCTTATAATGCGGCGACCGGAACTGTACGCAATACTCCAAGTGCGGCCGCCCCAGAGTTTTGTACAGTTGTAACATAACCTCACGGCTCCTAAATTCAATCCCTCTACCAATAAAAGCTAACACACCGTACGCCTTCTTAACAACTTTATCAACCTGGTGCCAACTTTCAAAGAGCTATGTACTTGTACCCCAAGATCCCTCTGCTCGACAACACTATTAAGGGTCCTTCCATTAGCCCTATATTTCATATGCCTGTTATTCCTACCAAAGTGAATCACCTCACACTTATCCGTATTGAATTCATTTGCCACCTCACGGCCCAGCTCTGCAACCTATCTATGTCCCTCTGCAAACTGTAACATCCATCCTCGCTGTCTACAACTCCCCCCACTTTGATATTGTCAGCAAATTTACTAATCCAACCCTCTACACCCTCATAGAACAATACAGCACAGAACAGGCCCTTCGGCCTTCGATGTTGTGCCGACCAAAATAAAAGCAATGCCCCTCCAAACTAAACCATTCCCTTCTCTTCCATATACTTATCAATTAACCTCTTAAACGCCACCAAACTTGGCGCATCTACAACAGCTGCAGGCAGGGCATTCAACTCCCTAATCACTCTTTGAGTAAAGAACCTACCTCTGATATCCGTCCTATACCTCATACCCCTTAATTTAAAGCTGTGTCCCCTCGTGCTAGCTTTCTCCATCCTAGGAAAAAGGCTATCACTGTCCACCCTATCTAAACCTCTATCATCTTATATGCTTCAATAAGATCCCCTCTTAGCCGCCTCCTTTCTAACGAAAACAACCTCAAATCCTTCAACCTCTCTTCATAGGACCTGCCCTCCATACCAGGCACATCCTGGTAAACCTCCTCTGTACCCTCTCCAATGCCTCCACATCTTTCTTATAATGCGGGGACCAGAACTGCACACAATACTCCAAGTGCGGCCGCACTAGAGTTTTGTACAGTTGCAACATGATGCTGCGGCTCCTAAATTCAATCCCCCTACCAATAAAAGCTAAGACTCCATATGCCTTCTTAACAACTTTATCCACCTGACTGCCTCCTTTCAGGGATCTATTGACACATACACCAAGATCCTTCTGTTCCTCAACACTATTAAGAGCCCTACCATTAGCCCTATACTCTACCCATTTATTGTTCCTGCCAAAGTGCATTACCTCACACTTTTCCACATTAAACTCCATTTGCCACCTCTCGGCCCATCTCTGCAACTTGTCCAAGTCCCTCTGCAAACTATAACACCCCTCTTCACTATCTACCACTCCACCGACTTTAGTGTCATCTGCAAATTTACTGATCCATCCCTCAATACACTCATCCAGATCATTTATAAAAATTACAAACAGCAGGGGCCCCAAAACAGACCCCTGAGGTACACCACTTGTCACCGAACTCCACGATGAATATCTCCATCAACCACCACCCTCTGTCTTCTATCTGCCAGCCAATTCCTAATCCAATTAGCTAAATCACCCTCTATTCCACACATCTGCATTTTCTGTAGAAGTCTTCCATGGGCCACCTTATCAAACGCCTTACTAAAGTCCATCTAGGTCATTTATAAAAATGACAAACAGCAGTGGCCCTAAAGCAGATCCTTGAGGTACACCACTTGTAACTGCACTCCAGGTTGAATATTTCCCATCAACCACCACCCTCTGTCTCCTATCAGCTAGCCAATTCCTAATCCAAACTGCTAAATCACCTTCAATCCCATGCATCTGCACTTTCTGCAGTAGCCTACCATGGGGAACCTTATCAACCGCTTTGCTAAAATCCATATACACTACATCAACTGCCTTACCCTTATCTACCTCTTTGGTCACCTCCTCAAAAAACTCAATAAGGTTTGTGAGGCACGACCTACCCTTCACAAAACCGTGCTGACTATCCCTAATCAATTTATTTCTCTCTAGATGCTTATAAATCCTATCCTTATAATTCTTTCCAAGACTTTGCCCACAACAGAAGTCAGGCTCACCGGTCTATAATTTCCAGGATGGTCCCTACTCCCCTTTTTGAACAAAGGGACAACATTTGCCATCCTCCAGTCTTCTGGCACTATACCTGTAGCCAATGACGACATGAAGATCAAAGCCAAAGGCTCTGCAATCTCCTCTCTGGCCTCCCAGAGAATCCTAGGGTAAATCCTATCTGGCCCAGGGGACTTATCAATTTTCATACCCTCAAGATTCGCTAACATCTCCTCCTTATGAACCTCAATCCTGCCCAGTCTACAACCTGGTATCGCAGTATTCTCCCCGACAACATTGTCTTTCTCCTGCGTGAATACTGACGAAAAATACTCATTCAGTGTCTCTCCTATCTCCTCATGCTCCACGCACAACTTCCCACTGCTATCTCTGACTGGCCCTAATCTTGCCCTAACCAATCTTTTATTATTTATATACCTGTAAAAAGCTTTAGGATTCTCCTTAATCCTATCCACCAAAGTCTTCTCGTGTCCTCTTCTAGCTCTTCTCAACTCCCTCTTTAGCTCCTTCCTGGCTAATTTATAGCCCTCCAGTGCCCTAACTGAGCCTTCACGTCTCATCATTATATAAGCCTCCTTCTTCCTCTTCACCAGAGATTCAACTTCCCTAGTACACCATGGTTCCCTCACTCGACCACTTCCTCCCTGCCTGGCAGATACATATTTATTACGGACATGCAGAAGCTGAATGACAGCATGATCCAGATTGTGCACAGCAAGCTCTCACAAGCAGCAATGCGATAATGACCCAGCTGATCTATTTTTCAGATGCTAACTGGGGGATAAATATTGGCCATAATAACAAGGTCAACTCTTCTATTTCTTCAATTGGTTCTGTGGGATCTTTTATACCCAGCCGAGAAGGCAGACAGGCATCAGTTTAATTTCTGTTCTGAACGATGGCAGCCCCGACATCGCGGTGCCACTCTTTCAGTATTAAACTGCAGTGTCAATCTTCAGTCCCTGCTCAAGTCCAAGAGTGGGAATTGAACTTGGGACCTACTGACTCAGAGGCAAAAGTGCTCAGCTCAATGTGACACAGATCTCTGTGTGCAGCTTGATTCATAAAGCTCTCCTTGTAATTATAGAATGGTCGCAGTGCAGAAGTAGGCCATTCAGCCCATTGCACCAGTGATAGCTCTCTGCAAGAACAACTGAGCTACCCCCCTTTCTCCCAATCTTGCAAAGATTTTGTCTACAGATGTTTAATTCCTTTTGAAAGACCTGATGGTATCTACCGCGAACACACTGCATAACAGGTCCTAACCACTTCCTGATATTCTTCGCGTCCCTCCTGCTCCTTTTGACAATCACATTAAATCAGTGTCCTTTAATTCTGGATCCTTTGGCTGACAGGAACAGTTTCTCCCCATGCATATTGTGCCTACCCCTCATGATTTTGAATGTTTCTATAAATCTCCTCTCAACTGCTGTTCCCTAAAGAGAAAAGCTCCATTTTCTCCAATTCGTCCACATGAAGTGCTTCATCCATGGAACCATTCTCATGAATCTTTTCTGCACCCTCTTGAATACCTTCACACCTTTCCACTTAGAGTTGAACCAGTGATTTTTAAAGGTTCATCATAATTACTTTGCTTTTGTTCTCTTGTGCCTCTATAAAGCCCAGTGTCCTGTTTACCTTTATGGTTACTTTCTCATCTTACCCTGTCACCTTCAACAATTATAAGTTCATAAGATATAGGGGTCGAATTAGGCCACTTGGCCCATCAAACCTGCTCCGCCATTTGATCTTGGCTGATCTGCTCCTCATCCCCATTTTCCTGCCTTCTCCCCATAACTCTTCAACTCATTACCAATTAAAAATCTGTGTAACTTCTCCTTAAATTTACTCACTGTCCCAGTATCCACCGCACTTTGGGGTAGCGAATTCCACAGATTCACAATTCTTTGGCAGAAGTAATTTCTCCTCACTCTGTTTTAAATTTGCTACCCGTTATTCTAAGATTATGACCTCTCATCCTAGAGTGCCCAATAGAACATAGAACATTACAGCGCAGTACAGGCCCTTCGGCCCTCGATGTTGCGCCGACCAATGGAAACAATTTTATGACCCTCTAACCTAAACTATTCCAATGTTATCCGTATGCCTATCCACTGACCATTTGAACGCCCTTAAAGTTGGCGAGTCCACAACTGCTGCAGGCAGGGCATTCCACGCCCTTACGACCCTCTGAGTAAAGAACCCACCTCTAACATCCATCCAATAACTACCACCCCTTAATTTAAAGCTATGTCCCCTCGTGTTATCCATCTCCAGCCAAGGAAAAAGGCTCTCACAATCCACCCTATCTAACCCTCTGATCATTTTATATGTCTCAATTTAAGTCACCTCTTAGCCTTCTTCTGTCTAATGAAAATAACCTCAAGTCCCTTAGTCTTTCCTCATAAGACCTACCCATCATACCAGGCAACATCCTGGTAAACCTCCTCTGCACCCTCTCCAATGCCTCCACATCTTTCTTATGATGTGGTGACCAAAACTGTACACAATACTCCAAGTGTGGCCGCACTAGAGTTTTATACAGTTGCAACATGACATCTCAGCTTTTCCAGTCAACTTTTCCAGTCAATATTTGCAAAATTAAAGTTCTCCCATAACAACTACCCTGTTACTTTCACTTCTGTCCAGAATCATCCTTGCAATCTTTTCCTTTACATCTCTGGGACTTTTTGGAGGCCTATAAAAATCTCCCAACAGGGTGACCTTTCCGGTCCTATTTCTAATCTCAGCCCAAACTACCTCAATAGACAGGTCCACATCAAATGTCCTTTCTGCCACTGTAATACAGTCTTTAACAATGCCACACCTCCTCCTCTTCTACTACCTACTCTGCTCCAACTGAAACATCTGTACCCCGGAACCTGCAACATCCATTCCTGTCCCGGCTCTATCCATGTCTCTGAAATGGCCACAACATCGAAGTCCCAGGTACTTATCCAGGCTGCAAGTTCGTCTAACTTGTCTTATTGCGTATGCTCCTCACATTGAGGTATACACACTTCAAACCACCCTCCCGCCTACCAGTATCCTGCTGAGACCCAGAAACCTTATCCATGACCTCAAATGTACATTGTCCTGTACATTTGAGCTACTCAGGGCCCCAACCCCCATCCTTCCATAAGAGGAAGCTTCCACTCCGTGTCTATTCTATCCGTTTTTTTTATCATCTTATATAGCTCAATTTGACTCCCCCCTCATTCTTTTAAATAGACTTAAATTGTTCAATCTCTCTTCATATGACAAACCCCTTAACTCTGGAATCAATCTAGTGAACCTCCTCTGAAATGCTTCCAATGCCACTACATATTTCCTTAAATAAGGGGACCAAAACTACACACAATACTCCAGAATTTGCAGATGACATGAAATTTGAAGATACTGTGAACGGTGAGGAGGGTCCTGGTGAAGTTCAAAAGAACATAGACAGGCTTGTAGACTGGACAGACATGAGGCAGGTGTAATTTACTGAAGTGACTCATTTTGCTGGAAAGAATGAAGGTAAGCAATACAAAATAAATCAGTTATAAAGGGAGTGCAGAGCACAGATAACTGGATGTATATACATATTGATTGTGGCAACAGCAACTAATGGGGTACCATGGGGTTTGGTCCTTGGGTCCCAGCTATTTACAATCTATATTAATCACTTGGATACAGAGATAGAAGATTCTATTTGTAGATGACACAAAAGTAAATGGGACAGTAAGTTGCAATGAGGAAATAAGAACCTTACAAATGCCTTTATAGTTACAATAATTCCTCACCTTTATATTGTATCTCTTTCACTATAAATGGCAGCATTCCATTTGCTTTCTTTATTATCTGCTGTACCTGCATGCTAGTTTTCTGTGAATCATGAACAAAGACACCCAGATCCCTCTGCATTAGAGCACCCCAAAGTCTCTCCCCATTTAGATAATAAGTCACTTTCCCATTTTTGTGGCCAAAATGCATGACCTCACACTTAGCCATGCTAACCTCCATCTGCCACATGTTGGCCCACTCTCCTAACCTATCTATATCCATTTGTAAGGTTCTTATTTCCTCATTGCAACTTACTGTCCCATCTATTTTTGTGTCATCTGCAAATGTGGCTATAGAGCCTTCTATCCCTGTATCCAAGTCACTAATAGCTGGGGCCCAAGGACTGAACCCTGTTACATCCCACTAATTACTTCTTGCCACACTTAGTGTGTGTATACATCCAGGTACCTGTGCTCTGCATTCCCTTCACAACTGTTTTATTTCGTATGACTTCCTCTCATTCTTCCCCTTATGTGTAGGAAGTTACAGTATACTCTGTGTGTGTGTGTAGATGGTGTTGTATCTGTATATGTGGGAAGTTACGGTGTACAGTCTCAGTGTGTGTAGATGGTGTGATGTCTGTGTGTGTGGGAAGTTACAACGTACAGTTGTGTGTGTGTAGATGGTGTGGTGTCTGTGTGTGTGTGTGGGAAGTTACAGCTACAGTCTGTGTTATACAAAGTGATAATAAATAATGTTAAGGTTTAGGTAAGAGCAAAGAAAATGATACCCTGAGGTACTGAATTCAAGACCACCATGACATTTGCTAGCCCTCAGATTATTATTTCAGTAATGACTTTTCCAAAGTTAAAAGCCAACTTGCCATTCACACCCATGGTTTTTGCTGCACCATTATAAGATAATAAACTACCTTTAAAGAAAATAAATGTGAAGCATATCAGATCAATATAAAACCTGTGATCAACATTGCAGGAGTTTGGCTGCCTGAGTGCAATGCTTCCATTGCAGGTTGAAAGCTCAGCACAAAAATTTCAATTGTACTACATCTGCAAGGCAGAAAGCCTGGTCAAGATTCAATGTAATGCATGATCAGAGACCAGCAGCCAATGTGGGAGTGTAACTGAGAAGGGGCAAGAATAGTAACCATGTGAGCAAAGCTCAGAGAAAAGACAAATCCAATATCCAGTGCTCCAAAGGAGTGAAATTCAGATTGGAAATCTGCCATGTCAGAATTTGATTATTGCAGAAAAAAGAGATCTATCATAGCTTTTACCTCACACTTCTCAGTACACTTTGCAGTAGCAACGTGCGTGATATTTGGCACAGACAAAATGCTGCCATCAAACCAAAAAGATATTCAGCCTTTAATTAAAATGAACAATGTGGTATATGAATCTCAATGCCAATGATAGGTATGTAGGCCATACTGAAGAAAGGCTGGCACTTTGGTAGGAATAATGGTAGGAAGGATTACTATTTAAATGGTGAAAAGCTGCAGCATACGATGGTGCAGAAGGACCTGGGGGTCCTTGTGCACAAATCGTAAAAACACAGTCTGCAGGTGCAGCAGGTGATGAAGAAGGCAAATGCAATGTTGGCCTTTATAGCTAGGGGGATAGAATACAAAAGTAAGGAGGTACTTTTGCAGATGTATAGGGTATTGGTGAGGCCGCAGTTGGAGTACTGTGTGCAGTTTGAGTCGCTGCATTCAAGGAAGGATGTATTGGCCTTGGAGGGGGTGTAGAGAAGGTTCAGTAGGCTGATACTGGAGATGAGGGCGTTGGATTATGAGGAGAGACTAAATAGGCTAGGTTTGTACTCGGAGTTTAGAAGGCTGAGACAGGATCTTATAGAGACGTTTAAGATAATGAAGGGGGTAGATAGGGTAGAGGTTGAGAGACTCTTGCTTAACAAAGAAAGCAGGACTAGAGGACACAGCCTCAAAATTAGGCAGGGGCGGGGGCAGTTCAGATCAGAGTTGAGGAGGAATTTCTTCAAGCAAAGGGTGGTGAATCTTTGGAATTCTCTGCCTGTTGAAGTGGTGGAGGCTTCCTCACTGAATATAGTCAAGTCAAGAGTGGATATGTTTTTGATTGACAAGGGAATTAAGGGTTACGGGGAGAAAGTGGGAAAATGGTACTGAACCACTGCAGATCAACCATGATCTTACTGAATGGCAGGGCAGGCTCGAGGGGCTGGATGGTCTACTCCTGTTCCTATTTCTTATGTTCTCATGATTAAGCATGCATGACCTAGCCACTGCTCACACTGGACAAGGTACAGACTGTACCCAGACAATCCATGCTTGCAAAACTCAAAACACAGTGTTCAACATTAGATGTGATTCCATGATTGGACAACATTTACAAATAACCCTACGAATTACACTGACAACCAATTTAAGATCATCAGTCAGGCTTGCAGTATGGTTTATTTATGTGTACTGGAAGTAAAATCTTATAATACACAGGGCCTTGTTCTTTGTAAACATATAGAGCATGTCCATACTTCCTGCTTGTTTCACTGAAAAAAATTGACAGGCACTCACTGATTTATTCTTGAGGGCAATGTTTTGACCTGTCAAGGTTAAGCTGCCTGGTTTAAAATTCAAATGTTACTTGGAAGTTAATTGTCAGTCACCATCAACTGCTTATCCATGACAACACCTCTCCCAGTCAGAGTCCACTTGCCTACCAATTAGCATTCTGCATTCTCTTCTCATGCAGTATAAATTGTTGTTTTCTCCTTAATACTAGTATTCTTGTGAAGTGTCCTGAAAAGTGCAAAATGAAAAACTTCAACATGTCTCTTTTTCAGCAATATTTAAGAAGAGTGGAAGAAAGAAACTGCAGGCTGCAGTTTAATGTTAGTTGTGGTAAAACTGCTGAAACTTGTCCTTAGCGTCAGCATAAGATTAAATTGAGATGATCAGAATGTGCAACATTGATCTGATAAGGGAGAAGTCATCTCTGATAAATCTAATCTTTTGTGAAGGTTGTTCATACTCTGGACAAGGGAGTGTCT
This sequence comes from Sphyrna mokarran, assembly GCA_024679065.1. Lineage (NCBI taxonomy): Eukaryota > Metazoa > Chordata > Chondrichthyes > Carcharhiniformes > Carcharhinidae > Sphyrna > Sphyrna mokarran. The sequence goes on from JAGIQG010000015.1 coordinate 1,822,028, forward strand.
ACGGATGTTATACTTTATACTTCAACATTGGGCAAGTTTCTAGGAATAATAATTTTGGACAAAATACAGATCAATTGATGAAAGCTAGCACAGATTTGTTAAGTGAAAATCATGTTTAATTAGCTTGCTTGAGTTATTTGTTGGGATAAGACAGAGAGCCAATGAGAGTATTATTGTTGATGTGGTGTACATAAAATTCCAGAAGTCATTGATACAGCACTGCACAACAGACCTGTGAACAAAGTTTGAGCTTATGGAATAACAGGGACACAAGCAGCATGGATGTGAAAGTGGCTGAGTTTCAGTGCCAGTGTAATGCCATGCATTCCAAAGACTGATGGATCAAATCAAACAATGTGCCACTTGAACTGTTTGCAACAAGCAACTGACCATACTCAACCAGCCCAAGCATGCAAAACTTAGAACATAGTGTTGTAGATTAGATGTGATTTCGCAATTGAACAACATTTACCAAAAACTGAAATAAAGACAAACTACTGCAGATGCTGGAATCTGCAACAAAAACAGAAAAATGCTGGAAAATCTCAGCAAGTCTGGCAGCATCTGTGGAGACAGAATAGACTTTAACAACACCATATTCAAGTCCAATAGGTTTATCTGGGAGCAAAAGCCACTAGCTTTTGGAGCGCTGCCCCTTCGTTAGGTGAGTGGGAGTTCTATTCACAATCAGGGTATATAAAGGCACAAACTCAATTTACAAAATAATGATTGGAATGCAAATTTATACAGGTAATCAATTCTTAAAAGGTACAGACAATGTGAGTGGAGAGAGGGTTAAGCACAGGTTAAAAAGATGTGTATTGTCTCCAGACAGACAGTTAGTGAGATTTTGCAAGCCCAGACAAGTTGTGGGGGTTACAGATAGTGTGACATGAACCCAAGATCATGGTTGAGGCCTTTCTTGTGTGCAGAACTTGGCTATTAGTTTCTGCTCAGCAACTGCACTGTTGTGTGTTGTGAAGGCCACCTTGGAGAATATTTACCTGAAGAGCAGAGGCTGAATGCCCATGACCATTGAAGTGTTCCCCAATAGAGCAGAACACTCTTGCTGGTGATTGTCAAGCAGTGTTCATTCATCCGTTGTCTTATCGAGCACACGAGGATAACCTCAACCGGGATCTTAGATTTATTTGGTAGCAAAAGCCACTAGCCACTAGTCAGCATCAACAGCTGCACTGGTGGCACAGATAATGTTCTGAAATAGTTGAATTGGATATTAAGTCCAGAAGACCGCTAATACCTAATCAAAAGGTGAAGTGCTGTTCCTTAAGTTTCAGGTTAGCATTTGCATTTATACATTGCTTTTAATGAAGGAAATTGGTCAAACAATTCATAGGAGCATCAGTAGAGACAAAATAACAAAGTAGCCTTTGAGACAAAGAGGTTATTGTATCAGATAGAATAGCATAGAAGTTACAACAAAGAAACAGGCCATTCAGCCCATCTGATCCGTGCCAATCCACAGTGTGCAATGCACAAGAAGTTAGAATTGGAGGAGCACAGAGATCTTAGAAGGCTATGGGGTTTGCAGGACAATTAGAGATGGGAAATGAAAAGGCTGTAAAAAATAAATGAGAATTTTAAACTCAAGGTCTTGTTTATCAAAGAGTCAATGTGGATCAACAAGCACAGGGGTGATGGGTGAAGGGGACTTGATGCAAGTTGGGACATCATAACAATCCTTTGGATGATTTCAAAGTTAGAAGGTGGAATGTGGAGAATCAACCTCAGCTGTGTCGGAATATTTGAGTTGACAAGTAACAATGATAGGAATGAGGGTTTTAGCAACTGGTTGATGCAGGAGAAGAAGCAAGTGGTGGGTTTGGTGAGAGAAAGCATACTAGGTTGGAACTTAATGGCAGAATTTTCCCTCTGCTGCCCGCTATGGGAATTGTAGCAGGCAGGACACGGACAATGCAAAGGCCCGTTGACCCGGACAGGAACTTCTGGCCTTGAGGCAAGCAGGGATAGAAAATCCCATCCAATGCCTTTTAGTATTGCGGTTATATACATGAACTAGCTGACAGCTGACGTGGTAAATTATGTCCAGTCCCTTTTTCTGGCAAACAATGAATTTGGTGAATTAGCAGAGAAACCTTTATGGGGAAGACTGTGTGTCTCAGTAAGAGTTTCTTGTGCAACTGTGTAAGTGGAACACTACTCTGAAACAAGCCACAAGTCAGTTTTGTTACAGGTGTCGAGGATTTTCCCTATTTAGAGAGCTAGAAATGATTACTTCTTGGAAATTCAAAGTACCCATCAAAAGAAAAAAGTAAAATGGTATCTACTTGTGAATTTTTTCCTCTGCTGCTCTGCCAGCCAGTGCAATGTGTGAGTGTGAGCAGGACAAGTGCTGCTGTCTCTTCTCAGTGAAGCACAGGGAACAGAGCTGCACTGTCTGAAGAAAGAGCGGCTGCACAATAGCTCCTCAGTGCTGCATGCAACACACCCCAGCCTGACCCCCAGCCTGACCCCACTGCACTAACAATCCAGCACAGGAAGAAAGAGACAGACAGAAAAAACAGGTTTTATCTCCACTGCCTGGGCCAGGCGACGCAGCCATTGGTGGGTGTTCTCGCAATCCCTGTGCCAACACTCCCAGCTCTGCTTCGTTTCTCTCAATTGAGGATGCTTCAAGAGAATTGTGGCAGCTTATAAGTCCTTGCTGGTTAGACTGGTGTTCTCCAACCGTGTACCAATCTCAAAGCAGCATGAGTATAATATTGAGCACGGTGGAGGTTGGCTCATCCACACACTGAATACTGTTGAAGTAAAGGGAGAAATGTGCACCACAGAGGTGCGTGTCTGAAAGATAAAGGCACCTCTGTGCTGTTTCTCCAGAAATTTCTGTTGCTCCTCCCTGCTTTATTTTTCTTCCTTTGCCAATTTTTTCTTCTTGCCTGAATAGGCCAAATCTGGGTTAGTGAATTGGAAAAATCAGCCAGAGTTCCTGCTCTTAATCACTGTCCAGTGACCTCTGGTTAGAGAGAGAAAATCAGCCAAGATTCCTGCTCCTCATCACTGTCCTGTAACTCCCGGGTTAGAAAGAGAAAGAAGATCAGCCTGGGTTCCTGCTCCTGATCATTGCCCAGTGACCCATAAGAACATAAGCACTAGGAGCAGAAGTAGGCCATCTGGCCCTACAAGTCTGCCCCGCCATTTAATAAGATCATGGCTGATCTTTTTGTGGACTCAGCTCCAATTACCCACCCGCTCACCATAACCCTTAATTCCTTTACTGTTCAAAAACTTATCTATCCTTGCCTTAAAATAGGTAATTCAATGAGGTAGCCTCAACTGCTTCATTGCAGGACAGGGAATTCCACAGATTTACAACTCTTTCTTTGAAGAAATTCCTCCTCAACTCAGTCTTAAATGTGCTTCTCCTTATTTTGAGGCTCTGCCCCCTAGTTCTAGTTTCACCCGCCAGTGGATATAACTTCCCTGCTACTATCTTATCGATTCCCTTCATAATCTTATATATTTCTATAAGATCTCGCCTCATTCTTCTGAATTCCAATGAGTATAGCCCCAGTCTACTCAGTCTCTCCTCATAAGCCAACCCTCTTAACTTCAGAATCAACTTAGTGAATCTCCTCTGCACCCCCTCCAGTTCCAGTTTATCCTTTCTCAAGTAAGGAGGTCAAAACTGTACACAGTACTCCAGGTGTGGCCTCACCAGCATCTTATACAGCTCCAACATAACCTTGCTATTTTTAAACTCCATCCCTTTAGCAATGAAGGACAAAATTCCATTTGCCTTCTTAATTACCTGCTGCATCTGCAAACCAATTCCTTGAGATTTCTGCACAAGGACACCAAGATCCCTCTGTACAGGAGCATGCTGCGATTTTTAACTATTTAAATAATAGTCCATTTTGCTGTTATTCCTACCAAAATGGATAACCTCACATTTACCAACATTGTACTCCATCTGCCAGACCCTCACCCACTCACTTAGACTATCTATAGCCCTTTGCAGACTTTCAGCATCCTCTGCACACTTTGCTCTTCTACCTATCTCAGCGTCATCTGCTAATTTTAATATATTACACTTGGTCCCCAACTCCAAATCATCTATGTAAATCTTAAACAATTGCAGTCCCAACACTGATCCCTGAGGCATAACCAGAAAACACCCATTTATCTCCACTCTTTGCTTCCTGTTAGTTAACCAATCCTCTATCCATGCTAATACATTACCCATAACATGGTGCAACTTTATCTAATGTAGCAGTCTTTGATGCGGCACCTTGTCAAATGCCTTTTGGAAATCCAGATACACCACATCCACAGGTTTCCCATTGTCCACTGTACCTGTAATGTTCTCAAAGAATTCCACCAAATCAGTCAAATATGAATTGTGCGCAGTTCTGGTCGCCTCACTACAAGAAGGATGTGAAAGCTATTGAAACGGTGCAGAGGAGATTTACAAGGATGTTGCCTGGATTGGGTGGCATGCCTTATGAGGATAGGTTGAGAGAACTCGGTCTTTTCTCCCTGGAGAGACAAAGGATGAGAGGCGACCTGATAGAAATTTATTTGATGTTGAGAGGTATAGATAGGGTGGATTCTCAGAGGCTATTTCCCAGGGCTGAAATGGTCGCTATCAGAGGACACAGGTTTAAGGTGCTGGGGAGTAAGTACAGAGGGGATGTCAGGGGTAAGTTTTTCACTCAGAGGGTGGTGAGTGAGTGGAATCAGCTGCCGTCAGTGGTGGTGGGGGCAAACTCATTGGGCTCTTTTAAGAGACTTCTGGATGAATAAATGGGATTTAATGGGATTGAGTGTTATAGATAGGCCTAGTAGGTATGGATATGATCAGCACAAGTTGGGGCGTAAGGGCCTGTTTGTGCTGTAGTGTTCTATGTTCTATTTCTGCCATTCAATTCAGCCTAAGTCTGAGTTTTAAATCTCACATATATCCATCACTAAGCCTGCTTAATTCCATCTATGTAACAGTATCTGCCTCCTCTCCCATCTCACTTCCATATTATCATCCCTAGATCAATATTTTCTTCATTAGCCTTCCACCTTTAAGTTCAATTATACCTCACTCTAAGTTCCAATATCAGTCTAGCCTTGCTGGACTATTATGGCTCTCGATTTAGAGAACCGGTCCTTGTCTTTATTTCCTTCCAAGGGCTTATCTCATTGACCTCAATATGCACAACAGGATAGAGTTTATAACAAACAACAGAATGGGCTATAATCTGCCTTAAACATTCCAACACCATAAAACAAACACAAATAATCTTCTCTGTTAAACAAGGGAAAAGACAGCACTCTTTGTAACATCTTCATTGCTCGGGGTATTGTGGCTGCATTACGCTTATAGCTGATTTTGTTCGTTCATTGAAGCCGCAGGGATATAAGAGACCAGAGCTGGGAGAATTCAGTGTTTCCAGATACAATGACACCTACAACTACCAGCCCTTCAACAGACCCTAGGAATCAGGCCTCATACTATTGGGGCTTCTTGTTAGAATAAATAGCTGGACACTGTTTCCACTGACAAGATTGGTAATCATACATAACAGCTTTAAAATGACTGGCAAAACAAGTGGTGTGGGGGTGGGAGCAGACAGAGATAACAGGAATTTTATTTGTGCAGTGAGTTACTGATATATAAAAAGTGCTGCCTGAAAGGTTGATGTGAGCAAAATCAATAGAAACTTTCAAAATGGAATTGGGTAAATGCTTGAAAAAGAAAGGGTGATGGGAACAAGAAATGGTTTCTTTCTTCCTTTGGCAATTTTGCCACCGTCCGCATGATGCAACTTCCAAGAAAGCCACAGACACCTTATTCACAGTCAGGGTTACTCACTGGCCTGTAGCAGTGAAGATTCAGCTGTCCTGAGGGAAAGGCCTCAAGTCCCAGCCAACTGTGTACCACTGTGTTGCAGCAAGACATGCAGCACCATGTTATCTTGGCCATACAAAGCCCTATCTACACCTCAAAGAATTTTGGCATTCATTTGGCTAATGGAATAGAATATAAAAAAATAAAAAAGTGCTGTTGCCACTGTAAAGAGCCTTGGTAAGCCTACATTTGGAGTACTGCACACAGTTTTGCTCCCTTACTTATGGAAGGACATAAATGTGCTAATCTATCATTGGCAAGGTCAATACATATGCAGCGGTCCTGCATTGATGGTCTCCTAATCGCTGGCCAGCCCCTGCAACTCCCATAACGCTGGCTCTCTGAGTCCCTGTGGCCTGATCGCTGACCTCCCCAACCATTCATAGGCCAGCCCTGAAACCTCCCCCCCACAGCCCACCCCAATCGCCAGCCCACCCCTCCCTCACTGATTCCTGTCCCCCCAACAGTAACCCCCACAGCTTTAGTCCTGAACCCCAGCTCCATCCCTGCAACAGGCTGGCTCAGCATACCCCCTGCCGAATGCCTATCCCCCCGAAGACTGCCTGATCGCAGCCTCCCTGCTTCCTCCACCGATCCCTATGCAGAGTGACAGTGGGACTTGCCACCACCACCAACCATCCCTGCCCCATATGCCCTGCCCCTTTGGCCAAAGGGCAGTGTTAAGGTGCCCCTTGGGCACTGGCACTTTGTCCCTTGGGCAGTTCCAAAAGCACAGACTGGTACTGCCAGGGTGTCCATGCCCAGGGGGCACCCCACTTAGCCTCCAACCCTCTGGGAGGCCTTGATTCCACCCCCCCGCGCCTTTTCAATCCAGCAGCGTTGGGCCATTAACTCGCTGAAAATGGGGACCTACAATAATCCCCTGGCAGGGTGGAGACGCTAGTGTGCTCAGAGATTTCATCCTGGGCCCACTAATCATGTTTAAATATTACAATGACATGTAAATGGTCTTTACACCTTCCCATAAACACCCGTACGAAGCCTGCAAAGCGGCTGATGCGAGATTTTCCCGACCCACTGCACTATGGGAGAATCACACCCATTATTGGGTTACTTATTTGCTGCTTGTGGCATCTTACTGTGCCAAATTTGACTGGCACATTTCCTACAATACAAAATATTCCTGTTTAAAACTACTTTAACTGGGACATTCTGAGGACTCTGTATAGTGCATAACTTTCTCTTTCTGCTTTGAGCAGTGTGCTCTGATCCAGTTACACAGGACAGACTAACAGATGGCAGAAACATACTGAATTGCCTGCTTTCTTTAGATTTGAATGTCCCTCAGTATAATGGCATGTTCCATGGATCAGCCTTCCTGAAGCAATTTTTCCACACACATTACGTTCCCATCCATTGTGGGTAACACAAAATGCCGGAACTGGATGTATTATTAGGTTTACACATCGTTCCTTCATTCCTGTGACACTGGCCTGCATCAAGCTTACAATGAGTGGATCCAAGTTAATGGTACCTTGCTGTTGAGACTGGAAATCCGGAAGCAAACTCACCTCATGACTCTCCAAAACAAGTCCACCGATACAAAATACCTGTTAAATGCCTTTGCCAGTTCCTTCCTTTCTATTATTAATGTCCCAGACTCTCTCTCGCAAGAGGAAACACGATAGCATTAATTACTCTTTTCCTATTTAAATACTTGTGGCAACTCTATTGGTTTTCACTTTATCTGCAAACGTTCGCTCATATTCCAATTTCTCCCTCTTTTCCATTAGTCATTCTCTGCTGGTTTTTAAAATCTGTCCAATACGCGAATCTGTCACAAATCTTTTCAGAATCGTTAAGTTTCTTTTATTTTAATGATGATCTTAGCTTCTTTTTTCAGTCATGGATGACGTGTCTTTCTCATAGAGTTTTTCTTTCTGATAGGGGTAAAACTTTAATAATAGTTACTAAATATTTCTTTAAAATTCTGCCACCACGTTGCTACTGTTTTACATTTTCATCTGGTTTCTCAGTTCACTTTAGCCAACTCTGTAGCAATGGGAAATGGCTGCTTTCTCCAGTTTCTGCTGGGATTTGAACTCTGTTCAATAGGGGAAAGTTTTCAATTGCAGAACTGTACCCAAATTCCTCCTATTAAAAGAAAGATGTCTTCACTCTTTTAATGTCAGTGTGACATGAATGCACCTGCAAGCATATTCAGCCACATTGCATCAGCCACTCTTTCACAGAGCACCTTCAGCCTTGTACATCAGTTTGATAAGAGTCCAACTCCTGGGGAAAAAAAGTGCTGAGCTTCAAACAAAGTGCAGCAGAGAGTGGAGATAGTGATCCCTGCTGTCTATTCAGGATTGGAACTCAGATCTTACTGGTAAGAGTGAAGGGTTATTTTATTGTATTGTAACACAAGGTTTCTCTGATCTAATACATCAAAGAACTGAACACTTGGCCAGATTTAACTTCAACCCCTTTGTAGATAGAAGCTGACTGGTTGACCTGATATTTTTAAATCACTGTATCATGGCTCAAAAGCTGATTTACCTGGGATCAAAGAATGGGAATGAAGTGCACACTGATCTTTTCCTTATGATTCCTCAACGATAATCTGCTTAAGGAACCTTCACTTTTATCTTACACTGCAAAATCCCTCTGTCATTCATACAATATGTGCGTAAACCCTGAATTGAAAGTTGTGACCTAGGCAGGTTGATCGGGAACTGCAGCTATGTTCTTTGCAAATAATTACCTTCTAAATGACTTTGTGCACACACTGTTCCCTTACTAGACAAATCTATTAACTGCAGGATTACATTAATTATATCTTCAAACAGTAACATACTGTATGGCCGCTTCCACTTTTTTTAGTCATTCTCTGCTGGCTCTTAGTGCTAACTGATGGGCACAGTCCTGGAAACTGTCTCTTCACTGAGCTAACTGTCTTTTGGACTTTATAGCAAAGAGTTTGACTGGGGCACCTTTTCAAATGGAAAGACATTTAAGTGATTTCTCTATTGTGAATAAATTGTCTAAGTATGAAATGATGTTTGATTATTAGTGCCAGTATAATGAACATAACATAGAACTACACCTGCGTGGACAAATGGTAAAAGCATTTTATATCCAAAAAACATGCTTTTATGTATCACTATTATACAACTTGGCTTTTATCCGGCATTTAAAGCAGTGGCAACTCCACGCACTGTGCCTCCAAACAATTTTTACACGCCCCTCTTGTCCAGATATTCCTGCAAGCTGGACCTTCTCCACAGTGGCCCTTTCACACTGGTCACCTTGCCAACTCTCACGCTGCCTTATACTGACATCCTGTCAAGCAGATGATGAACATTCTGCTCGAACTTCAATCATCCAGATTGGCCTCCTGGGAATACAAAGTAGTGCCCAAGAGAAAACAATGACAGAAATAACAATTTTTAAATTCTTCCTTGGGATATCAGTGTCACTGATAGGCCTGCATCTGTTCCCTCTCTCTATTTGCCTTTGAACTGAGTGACTTGTTCGGCCATTTCAGAGGGCAGTTTAGAGTCAACATTGCTGTGGGCCTGGAATCAAATATAGGTCAGGCCCAAAGAGGGAACGCTGGAAAATCTCAGCCACTCTTAGCTTCAACAAAGAGTCGTCTGGAATCAAAACATCAACTCTTTTCTCTCCTTACAAATGCTGCCAGACCTGCTGAGATTTTCCAGCGTTTTCTCTTTTGGATTCAGATTCCAGCATCCGCAGTATTTTTCTTTTATCCATTGATCAGGCCCAATAAGGATGGCAGATTCCCCGAAGGAAATGACAATGGATGATAGTTTTATGATCACCATTACTGAGACTAGCTTTCGATTCAAGATTTATTAATACTTACACTTAAATTTTACCAGTTGCCATGATGGGTTTTGTGTCCAGAGGATAAGTCTGATCCCGGATTGCCAGTCCAGTGACATTACCACCACATCACTGTTAATAAAGTTTTTTCATAGGGGGTTAGGAGGAAAATAGAAGGGGTGAACTTACCATCCAGCAAACCTCAAGAACTTAAACAGAAAATGTTGGAAAATCTCAACAATTCTGAAAGCATCTGTGGAGGACAAAGGACACAGTTAATATTTCGAGTCTGAATGACTCTTCATCAGAGCCTCAAGAACTTCCTCTTTTCACCACATCTGTTCAAGATGGTCCCTGTTTTTAACATTGCACTTTATTTTTAAGTTTCTGGCCATGCCGGGAAGGCTAAATGTTTTGAAATGCTTTGTTTATATTCAATGTCACTCCAGTATCTTTAACCAGCCTCCTGATTGATAGGTCCAGACTATTTCACAGCAGATAGCAGGTTTATTTGTTTTTATTTTCATTTACAGTCGATTAAATTTGAAGTTCTTTCTCCTTTTTAACTGCAGTTTTTTTAAAGAGGCTTTCTCTTTGATCTCAAATGCTTACATGTGTCAGCAGTTATGGGTTCTAACCAGTTTTTAAAACAGGCTTTTTCCTTGTTCTTAAGACCTTGTTTAATATATATTTTCACAGTGGACCTTCTTCAAACTCTCATGCTGGAATAGTACGTTGCACTGGAGACATCCTGCAGTTATATAAGAGATTCGCATCACTCTAGTCTGCAAGGCTGCAGTTGTGTGTGTGTGTGCGCGCGCATGCGCGCACGCTTGGGGGGTGGGGGGGCGGGGGGAGGTGCGGGGATCATCACCCTGATGCACACGTGAGTCTGGTGTGAGAAGTGAGTGGCCCATTCGTTTAGTTGGGGGAAAGGGAGGGGGACGGGGAGGAAGCGGGGGACAGTTTGCCCCTCAGTGGTGAAGATTTGGACGTGCTCCCTTAGTCCGCAGGAGGTCACCATTTCAGTGTTGGGGGAGAGGGAGGATGGTTGACGGGCAGGAATGTGAGGCCTATCATTTAACTCTGAGATCAGAGTACCTTTTAAAGGTGGCACCCCACCCTCTGTGAAGCTGGGCTAGCCAATATGCTTCCCATGGGAACCAATGAAAGGTGTTTGAATCCCACCAGGCAAGCGCTATCAGTACCAGCAGGAAGCACTCTGCTTTTCCTGCTGGCAGCAGCACTTGGTTTTCATCCTGGAGAATTGTTGCCACTGTAATCAAGTTCTGGCATCAATTGAGGCATGTCCTTAAGATAGCTCTGTCATCCAGCTATGAGCTAAGAAACTGTAGATGTAAACTGGAAATCTTCATATCAAACACAACTTCCAATCTGTGGTAGACAACATTTAGCAACACCAGATTCTAACCTTATCTTGAGGTGTGGGATTTTCAAACTGCTTTGTTAAAACATGTAAGAAAACCTCGCTGGAGAATATATCAGTTCTCTATACTGAAAATATTCAATCAATTTTACTAAGTATCATACTTTGTCTCTCATAAGGAATGTACTTCATACCCAGTGAGGTCCATTGGAACCACAGTTATTCGCAATATACATTAATGATTTGGACAAAGGAACTGAGTGCAATATCTCCATACTTTCTTATGACACTAAGCTGGTTGGTAGTGTGTGCAGTGAGGAGGATGGCAAGAGGCTGCAAGGTAATTTGGGCAGGCCACACCTTGAATACTGTGTGCAGTTTTCGTCTTCTAGCCTGAGGAATTAGCTTTTATTGGTAGGGGGATTGAATTTCGGAGCTGCAACGTCATGTTGCAACTGTACAAAACTCTAGTGCGGCCGCACTTGGAGTATTGTGTGCAGTTCTGGTCCCCACATTATAAGAAAGATGTGGAGGCATTGGAGAGGGTACAGAGTAGGTTTACCAGGATGTTGCCTGGTATGGAGGGCAGGTCTTATGAAGAGAGGCTGAGGGATTTGAGGTTGTTTTCGTTAGAAAGAAGGCGGCTAAGAGGAGACTTATTGAAACATATAAGATGATTAGAGGTTTAGATAGGGTGGACAGTGATAGCCTTTTTCCTAGGATGGAGAAAGCCAGCACAAGGGGACATAGCTTTAAATTAAGGGGTGGTGGTTTTAGGACAGATGTCAGAGGTAGGTTCTTTACCCAGAGGGTGGTAAGGATATGGAATGCCCTGCCTGCATCAGTTGTAGATGCGCCAAGTTTGGTGGCGTTTAAGAGGTTAGTAGATAAGTTTATGGATGAAAAGGGAATGGTCTAGGTTAGAGGGTCACTGCTTGTTCCTAATTGGTCGGCGCAACATCGAAGGCCGAAGGGCCTGTTCTGCGCTGTAATGTTCTATGTTCTATGAATGACATTCTTCTATTGAGGGAGTTCAGCGAAGACTCACCAGGCTGATTCCTGGAATGGCAGGACTGACATAGAAGAAAGACTGGATTGACTGGGCTTGTACTCATTAGAATTTCTCTCATTAGAATGAGAGAAGGTCTCATAAAAACATTTAAAATCCTGATGGGACTGAACTGGCTAGATGCAGGAAGAATGTTCCCAATGTTTGGGATGTCCAGAACTAGGGTTGCAGTCTAAGAATAAAGGGAATATCCTCCAGAACTGAGATGAGGTAGAACGTCTTCACTCAGAGAGTTGTGAACCTGTGAATTCTCTACCAGTTGATGGGGCCAGTTCATTAGATATGTTCAAGAGGCAGCTGGGCATGGCCCGAGTGGCGAAAGGGATCAATAGATCTGGTGAGAGAGTGGAATACTTAAAGTGCATGATCAGAGATGATCATATTGAGTAGTGGTGCAGGCTCGAAGGGCTGAATAGTCTATTCCTGCACCTATTTTCTATATTTCTATAAATCACTGTCAAGCCATATTGTCAATGTTATCTTGGCAATTTGTGTACAGTAAGATCCCACAAACAGCAATGAGATGAAACGCACAGTAAATCAGATTTTAATAATGCTGATTAAAGGAGGAATGTTAGTCAGTAGACCAGGAAGAACTCCTTGTTCCTCTTCCAATAGATCCCTGAGAATGTTATGTACTTCTGAATTAGCAATGCCAGCATAGAAGGCTTTGGAAGAAGAATTGAAGAGGAGGTTGGCTTTCTTACTCTATCGCATTCCAGCTCTTGTTCCTCTGAGTGTCTTCGCCAATCTTATTCTCTCTCCCATTTTATTCTCTCTGTGTTGTAACTTCAGTTCCATTAATTACTCTGAAACTGTACTTCCCTGATATACAGATTACAAAAAAGGTTAGCAAGCAAAGAAAAATGTCTGGAAGATTTTGCATTTCGTCTTGCACTTTGAATTGTAAATGCAAAAAAAGCAACCATTCTCCAAAAATCTAATGCTCAGTGAAACACCAGGTGACCCTTCAGGGAGAAACAGCCCTGAAGTCAATCTTATAAACATTCCAACTGACAAAACTTCCCACTCAAATTAAAAGAGATTACACTACGAAATCTAATGCAAGTCATCAATTTCTGCTTAATGCTACTCGAACCACAATCTAAGGGAGTCAAAACCCACAACAAATAATTTGAAGCCAGTGATTTCACTTTCATTTGAATGATCAACCTTTAGTTCTAGACAGTTAAAACTGGCACAATAACATAGTAATTATGTAATTAAAATAGTAATCCAGATGCTTGGATGAATAATTTGGAGACACAAATTCAAATCAGGGAATTTAAATACAATTAAATAAATTGAGAATAAAAAAAGTAACAATGACAGTGAAATGACCAGATTGTCATTTTAACTTCGTTGTTCATCAATATTCATTTGGGAAGGGCACCTACTGTCCTTATCTGGTCTGGGCTATAGTAATACCAGACATACAGGAATGGACTTGAGACATCCCAACAACCCACCCAGATGTATTAACATGCATTTAAAATGCATTTAATCTACTCTGCTGCAAAAAAATAAAGAAATCCAATTATTTTATCATTAATATATTAATGTATTCTTCACTCAGATATTTAACCAGGGTTGATGCTCTGTTTTTGTGGTAATAGTAGAATGGTGGATATGTCAAGATGTTGCTTGATTAGTGTGGAAGACAGCTGTCCCAATTTTAGTAAACAGGATTGACAGAGCTGAGTTTGCCATTGTTGTTTTTGTTGCCTAGAATGGTGCTAGGTGGTCCGTTTAGTTTAATTCCTTATTGATTTTCTAGTAGTTTGATATAATGGAGTGCATTTAAGAGTTAGCTACATTTCTGTGGATCTGGAGTCATATGGAGGCCAAACCAGGTAAGGAGAGCAGACTTCCTTATCTAAAGGACATCAGTGAACCAGATGAGTTTTTAAACTCCAACAATGGTTTGTTTCATGGTCATCATTGGATTTTTAATTTCAGATTATTATTAATTGAATTCAAATTGCACCTTCTGCCATGATGTGATTGGAATCCAGGTCCCCAGAGTCTCTGGATAAATAAAGCCAGCTTTTGTGTATTAGTCTAAACTGATGAAGCAGATTGCAATCTCAGATGGAGCAGCATGATTAGCCTCAATCCCTTCTCCATCCCATGTCAACCTAAAGCTGGGAAGGAGACAATTCTCCAGCAGCCCTGTACCCATATTGTGGGAAGTCAATACCTGAACTGTGAGGGTAGGATAGGCCTGAATAATGATGCCCTCAGTAGTCAAATAGGTGGAATGAATGAGCTGTACAGAGATTGTCTTGGCTGAAATCAGTCTACCTTCTACACAATTATCTACGGAGCCTTCAGAGGTTTCACTTAGTGAGAAACCAAATGAGAAATTCTGAGAAAGGTGATAATAATAAAGCTGCAGTTGGGAATTTATCAGTAACAGGAAGATGGAAAACTGCAAGTACAGGAAATTCAAGTTAAAAATAGGGGGTGGGATTGTCCCTCAAAAAAATCTAAGTGCCGAATTCAAGCAAAAATTGGAGTAAATCCCATTATTTTTTTCAGCGGGATTTTCAAAATGAATCTCCCCCACACTGTGCGTCACAGAGTGCCCGAGCATGAATTATGCTGAAAATCACCAGGCGAGGCCTATTCCTGCAGGAGAGGCCAGTAGCATGGAACTGAGCATTCTCCCTCCATTGACCTTGCCCCAATAGTCTCTGCCACTTCTGGTCCCACTCCTTTGCACTGCTCAACGCCTGGTGGGCAGTGCCAAGATGCTACCTGGGCATGGGCACTTTGCTCCTTGGACAGTGTTAATGAGCCAAGCTGGCACTGCCAAGCTGACAATGCCCAAAGTGCACCCCTCCTTATCCCCAACCTTCTTGGGGTGTCCATGACCTGTCTTTGCTACAGCAGGATTGGGCGCGAGCTCCCTGCTAGGGGGGAGCCTACTGTGAATTCACTGGAGTGAAATGCTCCTGGCAGGGGCTGAGACGCTTGCTAATCAGATGGAAATGGCAATTTACCTAGTTTACTCGGCTTTGCACCCATTTCTGGCCCATCGTGCCCCACCCTTCCTTCTGTTTGACATACTCAACCATATATTTCTAGCAGGGTAAAATAATCTTTTCGCGGGGCATTGACATCACCCGGAGCTGGATCTCCTTCCCTCTCCCTCTTAGTTGCTACCTCTCCACCTTCTGAATGTACCAATTCCTTCTGCAGTTTCCTCTCATATTAGCTGAAACTGTTGCCCTTTACAGGTCTCTGGATAGCTTGTGCCAGTGGAGGGTATCATAACCATTCCCATCCCTTCTGGCAGCTTGGGAGTTTGTGAGAGTGGGGTAAGCAGGGGTGAGATGAGAAGTGTGGTGGTGGTGGTAAAGGAAATCTAATGGTTGCGATTGAACATTAAGGGGCCTCTGATAGCTTTTTCTCAAATCTTCTGCAAAAATGTAGCCAATACTGAAAGACTCCAGATTTACAACCACAGTTTTCTCTCCCTCTAATGCTCATTAACATCCAGGGCAGGTACTGAGGTATTTGGAAGCATTTTTAAAATATAATTCCTGCAAGCACTCTATCCATCTCTCACTAATTTCTCATTTGGTTTCATAAAGACAGGGCAGAAATCACTGATTTTAAAGAAGGCTTTTCATCTGGGTGTTATTTTTGCAATGTAACAGAACTCCTGCTGCTGTTTGGCACAAATCTGGGGAAGAGTTGGCAGTCAGTGGCACAATCGATCAGCTCACTCTGCCAAGAATCTATCCCCTTACACACAAAAACTCTATTTCAGGAACGAAGGAAGTCTTTTCCATTTATATATATTTAAAAGGAACCAACATGCTAGATAGAAATTACAGGCCCCTGTTACCATGGACACTTCTCAGTTTACACATGGATCACTGCAGATTTCCTGACATATATAGAACACCGCTAACCCTTTCCTTCTTGCAAAGCTGATCTTTAACACTGCACGGGAATACACAGCTGATTTGGAGAATCAGCTGGATGTTAATGAGCATTAGAGGGAGAGAAAACTGTGGTTGTAAATCTGGAGTCTTCAATCTTACATGATTCTTTGCACAAATGAAGTAAGCAACTCTAAACCTAATGAGAGGGAGAGAGAAAACCATAAATACAAAGAAAAATGTTGGAAGTACTCAGTACATCAAGCAGCATTGGTGAAGAAAGAAACAGAATTAATGCTTCAGGTCAGTAACCTTTTGTTAGAACTGAAAAGAGTGAGAGCAGCAAATACAAAAGGAGAAATATAAGGAATGGTCTGTTAAAGGCTGAAAGGCAGGGCTAAGAAATGGATGATGGCGCAAGGAAATAGGATATGCTAATGTCACATGTAAGGAAGCAAAGAAGGTGTCCAGACGAAGAATAATTGAGAATAATTGAGGATTATCACCAACAGCGACTGCCTAAAAACACAAATAAATGCAACAGAGAAGTGGCAGAAGTTATGATTTGAAATTGTTGAACTGAATGTTGATACTGGAAGGCCATAATGTGCCAAATTTAAATGCAAGGTGTTCCTCGAGCTTCTGTTGACTGTCACTGATTCATCAGAACAGACTGCCAACAGAGAAAAGATGAGGAATTAAAATGACAAGTGACAAGTGGGGGTTGTCAGTGGGAGAAATTCCTGTTTGAGTAAAGAGGAAATCACATCAAAAGCTCTGGTACAGAAGATTGGATGGTCAGGGCAGCTGGTTCTCAACCTCCCAAAAGCACATACTGCAGACGCTGGAAACCTGAAATAAAAACAAACAGCTGGAAATACTTGTCAGGAATGGCAGCTTTTGTGGTGAAAGTAAGTGAGTCAGTGTTTCCAGTCTGTCACCTTTCAGTACCACTAGCAATAAGCTACCACACAATTCCCCTCACTAAATGGGAAGGCATTAATCAAAGCTTTTCTTCCTCAATCCATTAAAATCAAAACCAATTGGGTTTTCACGCTGCTCATTTTTAATACGGTACTGTCCAAGACAGCAGTGAATATTGCTTACAGATCAGTTTTCCTTCTCTCACCCTGGTGGAATCCAATCATTTATTTGTCAAAATTCCAACATAAAATTACAGTTGCTCAATGAGGGGCTCACATTCCCTCAGAGGTGGAAGGGAAGGGCTTTAGAAATGGACCCTGAGACACTGAGGTCTGAAACCTCGTGAACAAATAATGTTCGAAGAGAAGGTCCACCACCACTTCTCAAAGGCAAATAAGAATGGGGAATAAATGTTAGCTTTGTCAGTGATGCCCAAGTACTGAATAATAAAGTGAATACATTGCATTGAGAATTCTGAGTAAGAAGCACATTCAGAGTAAATGAGGATCAAAAAGGAAGTATTAATCTACTTTGGAGACAAAGGAGAACAGCTATTGCTGAGGAAAGAATAGGAAGGTTACTGGGTGAAAGATGAAAGTGAGAACCAGGTCTTGGATAAAATAACTGCACAAGTTGATTCTCATGCTGGAGCTGAGTGAGCTGTCAGGATAAATCATTTGCCAACTCGTTCATAATCTTTGTTTCTATAAAAAATAACACTGCTATTCCAATAAGCTTTCATAGTAATGCTAATTGTCTTTGTCCATCAGATATTTTGTGTTGGAAGCTAACAGTACTGATCAGACTGGAAAGGCCACACGAGCAGCATTATCCATGAGAATGAAAAGGCAAGCTTCAGATGGGAATAAAATCTATGATATTTTATTTTTTCCCTATTAGAGACAGCTACATGTTTTTCAATGTTCTTCAATTAACTTTTCATGGCAGCTAAGAGATGGACAAAGAGAAAGATTTAGCAGAGTGCATTGTGATGGACTTTTCAACAGTTTGGTTCACATACAAGAAATGCCTGTCTGTTTCCATATCTCATGAATCACCAACCATTTTTCTGTTCCAGTTTTGCCAGCGCATTGCCCTTCCACTTCTCTGTACAGCTGAGTCAGTCATTGTGCTATGGACTTGGCCCTGGCTGCGCTCCCAAGGTTTCACCATTCTCATCAGTATTCAGCTGAATACTGGCTGAAGAGTGGGATGCAGTTAGGGGATTTCTGTAATACCTGTCAGTTTTGACTTGATAGTTTTAGTCTCCCATCTTCTGTTACACTTAAATTGTAGGTTTCCACATCAAAAATTTGCAGTACACAGAGCTCTCAAATACATGGATGAGCTGCACTGATAGCAGCTACTGCCCAAGTTCCAACAGCAAAGATCAAGCTGCTATAACTGACAACACTCCAGCAAAAATGACAGTCCACTTGAAGGAAATAAATATTCATTCCAGGTTCAATTTTGTGGGTACCCTGATAACCAAAAAGATATGTAACAATTTTTAGTTGGGCCGTACAGAATGATTTGGTTAAACTCATGCTGAGTACATAGATTGGTTGGGGTACAGAGGAGAGGGAAATAGTAGAACGTTCGGTTAAAGAACCTCAATCACAAATAAATAAATAGAGCTGTTTGACCATTCTTTCAATCAATCCAAATACAGAAATAAATAATGGCAGTCTGATTAATAATGATTTTCTACATATCTGCAGGGAGCGATCCCACTAACCACAAAGAAGGAAAAGGGCCAAAATCTGCCACATCAGGGAAATTGCAACACATGACAGCTAAACCAATAGGGCTGGGTGCCAGGTTTGTTGGGGCTCTAACTTTCACCTCTGTGGCCTTGGCTTGAAACCAGTGCAGGCAAACAGAATAAAGATCTCACTTTTCAGACAGCTGGCCAGGCCCCAACTCAAATTAGTTCATCGGTTTCAACAAGGTTCCTCATGTGTTCATGTCCATAGTTGCTCAATTCACCATTGCTTTCGAGAAACAGGGCAAACAGCATCATTATCCGGAGTCATTTCCTACCTTGTGAAGCAGCAGAGTAGAGGTAGTCATGCACATGTACCTGTCTGGAAGTTGTTTCTTGCAGATAGGATAAAGGGAGCTTTCCCCTGTATCGATGCCATGCTGTATCTACCCATGAGTGTTTTGAACTAAAATATACACTTTTTTTCCTTGTTTTGTAGAACTTAGAATTCATTGGAAATGTGTGTGAAATGATCTAGCACTCACTCTGCTCTATTTCAATCTCAATAATACCTAACTCTTGTAACAACAAGATTCTACTCCATTACGATGAGTATCTGCGATTATTCTGCTTTTTAATTTAAAATAACACGTCCTTATGTTTCTGCAAAAATACCACACATAGCAGATCCATGAAATATCGGGGAAACCTGATAGACATTTCCTACAAAATATCCTTCTCATTCCACAGGGAGTTCTTGTATGCTGGATAATACCTCTCTCTCTGCTGAGACAAACTGGCAGCCAAACATACTGTCTCATTATTTCCACACAAGCTGCAATATAGGGCAGACACAGTGTGGAACTACACACATTTCAAATCCAATGTAGCCATACTAATTAGCACTGGGGCTATACTCTGAACATTTATGACCCTTTCATCTGATTCTACACATGGGCCGGTTTAGAAAGGGGTTAAGGAATATGGTGCAACTGGCAAGGCCAACATTTATTGTTCAACCATAGTCACCTTTGAGAAGATGATGGCCAGCCAACTTCTTGAGCTACTGCACAGTTTGTGAGGTGTAGCTACATCCACGTGCTGTTAGGGAGGATGTTCCTGGATTTTAATCCAATGATAGTTAAGGAGCTGCGATATATTTCCAAGTCACAATGGTGAATGTCTTGGAACAGAACATGACGTTGGAGCATCCACTGCTCTCATCTTTAGACGGTTCAGGTCACAGATTGAAGGGGTGCAGAAGTTAAAGTGGTGTCAGTGCAGCTGACCAGGAAAAATTGGATGGTTTGGATGTATTGGGAAACTCACCAACACAACAGCATGTGGATGTAAGGGCCTGAGCAAAGAGAGAGCAGATACAGGTTTGAGATACGGTAGTGATAACATAGTTTCTTGTACCAGGTGGCCAAGAAGGCAGTTACCAATCGCAGATCATTGTCTCTCATCTTACATCAAGGAAAGAAAGTGCAAGCAGGACAGGGAATCTGAAGAGCCATTGAACAAAACCGATGACAAATTTCAGATTAAATATTCAGGTGGAATGAACACAGCAGCAAACACTGGGTGGGGAAAGATTGATGGGGAGAAAATGAAAATCATTGCAGAACAAAGTAAAATGCAGTAGAAGCTGAAACTGTGAAATAAATCTGTGTTTTTCTCTCTCCACAGTTGCTGCCTAACCTGATCAGTATTTCCAGCATTCTCTGTTTCTATTGTGAAAGATGTGGAAGCTATTGAGAAGGTGCAGAGGATATTGCTTGGATTACAAGGATATTGCCTGGATTGGGTGGCATGCCTTATGAGGATAGGTTGAGGGAGCTCGGTCTTTTCTCCTTGAAGAGACGAAGGATGAGAGGTGACCTGATAGAGGTTTATAGATGTTGAGGGGTATAGATAGGGTGGATACTCAGAGGCTATTTCCCACAGTTGAAATGGTTGCTATGAGAGGGCACAGGTTTAAGATGCTAGGGAGCAGATACAGAGGAGATGTCAGGGGTACGTTTTTCACTTAGAGGGTGGTAGGTGAGTGGAATCGGCTGCCATTGGTGGTGGTGGAGGTGAACTCGTTGGGGTCTTTTAAGAGACTTCTGGATGAGTACATGGGATTTACTGGGATTGAGGGTTAGGGATAGGCCTGGTAGGTAGAGATATGATCGACGCAATTTGTGGGCCAAAGGCCCTGTTTGTGCTGTAGTGTTCTATGTTCTATTTCAGCAAAAAAATAATCTATGTGGAAAAAGCTGGAAAAGCAATCTTTGGTGTGGGCTGATGGTAACCACTCCATTTGTAAGTGTTTCCCAGGTGAAATAAATCACTCAGAGCTCTTAGCAAGGTGTAAAACATAACCTATACAGCTTTCTGTTTCTCCGTCAATCTAATCATTAACAATTACCGGACTTTCAAAATTACCTGAAAAGGCTTCTGATCAACCTGATTGTAAATTACTAAAGAAAAATATCACAAAATTCCTTGTTAGAAATTTGGCACAGTTCTAAGTTCTGAAGAACTCATATTGGACTCGAACATTAATTGTTTCCCTTCAGATTCCACCAGACTTGCTGAATTTTTCCAGCACTTTCCATTTTCATTTAGTCCAGTCTCAGAAGTGGAATTTGAACCCATAACTTTCTGACTGCCCATTGGGCCAGGGTTGACATGCAAAGTATTAATCCTGTTTTCCCGCCCTCTTCCTATTCAACAGAAAACCCACTGGAAAGACCCAGCATGCCTGACAATGTGTGAAATGAGACTGAGACTGTGCAGATGGGTCTTGTCAATACAACAACATTCATTCCATTCCAAGGGTTAAGCTGCTTTCTGTCTCCCAGGTGCTGTCAGAGCTGCTGTGTATTTTCAGCATTTTCTTGAGTGTATCCAAGGGATTTGTTCTTTTTTCTCCTCTTTAGTCCAGTCTGGTCGCACTGGCTGGGTCCCAATGATCATATGCTGCTGTAATGCTCCCACTGTGTACATGTTTGATTTACAGGTCGGGTTTCTGCATGAGGTCAGTCAGCTATCATGTTTCAAGACTAGGACTACGATAAATGGGACAGGCATTGATTCCTCCAAGTTGCTGGTTCTGTGTGGGGGGCAGGTCTGGGCTGTGGCAAAATCTGGGGGAGATACCAACAGCATTGGTAAAAAAGCTGCAACTCACGGCACTTTCTGCAAATTAGGAATGCCCCAGGTCATGATTAATGTGAAAGGTGTGCCTTCCTCCTGGCACATGGAACGCATTCCACTGGCGTCAATGATAGCGCCCTGCTCCAGACCCATTATCTAATAACTGCTCCACATTGTTCACATTCCATCAAGCCCCGTCAAAGAAGGATCACTGTTTGCTTTGGCACCTAGAGCTGGAATCAAATACACACACAGCAGCCACAGCAGCAGACACATATACACCTCCATTTATATTCACTAATGTCTCACCAAGGATGCTTCTTACTGTCAACTGCGAGAGAGAGAAATGACGTATTTCTGCTTGCAGTTAACTTGTTAGCACTGAGATCAAATGTGTGTAGAATTAGGTTCAACAATCAATCTTCTCACCCTCTCCCACCAGAAAGGAGGGAGTGGGGAACAGGGAGAGAGAGTGGAGAACAGGAAGGGAGAATGGGGAACAAAGAGAGAGAATGGGGAACAGAGAGGAGTAGGGAATGAAGAGGGAGTGTGGGAAACAGAGAGGGAGATAGGGAATGGAGAGGGAGAGTGGAGAATGGAGAGGGAGAGTGGGGAACGGAGAGGGCGCAGAGAATGGGGAAGGAGAGTGGGGAGTAGGGAGGGAGAATGGGGAACAGAGAGGGAGAGTGTAGAACAGAAAGGGAAAGTGTGGAATGAAGGAGAGTGGGGAACAGAGACAGAGATAGGGGAATGAAGAGGGAAAGTGGGGAAAGGAGAGGGAGGATAGGGAATGGAGGACAGTGGGGAATAGGGAAGGAGTGGAGAATGGTAGGGGAGGGAGTTAGGTAGTGTGATAGAATACAAGAAAGAAATCAGCAGACTGAACGCTGTGAAGAGCCAATTCTTTACAGCTTGTTTATGTAATATGGAAAGCACACACTTTAACTGGCTCAGTTTGCTCAGGGCCTGTCTTATTGAGGTTGCTGCATTCTCATTCAGTCAGCTACACTGATTAAGCATGATCGGTCAGAGCAGAATTGGGTCAGAGTCATCCTGCTCGTTAACATCACTCATCACCTGGCTAACAGCTAGCCAAATCTTGGGAAATCTTAACCAAACCAACTATGGCACAATCCCATACCTAATAACGACTGTGGTACAGCCCCATATCCAACACTGACTGTGGTACAGCCCCATATCCAACACTGACTGTGGTACAGCCCCATATCCAACACCGACTGTGGTACAGCCCTATATCCAACACCGACTGTGGTACAGCCCCATATCCAACACCGACTGTGGTACAGCCCCATATCCAACACCGACTGTGGTACAGCCCTATATCCAACACCGACTGTGGTACAGCCCTATATCCAACACCGACTGTGGTACAGCCCTATATCCAACACCGACTGTGGTACAGCCCCATATCCAACACCGACTGTGGTACAGCCCCATATCCAACACCGACTGTGGTACAGCCCCATATCCAACACCGACTGTGGTACAGCCCCATATCCAACACCGACTGTGGTACAGCCCTATATCCAACACCGACTGTGGTACAGCCCTATATCCAACACCGACTGTGGTACAGCCCTATATCCAACACCGACTGTGGTACAGCCCCATATCCAACACCGACTGTGGTACAGCCCCATATCCAACACCGACTGTGGTACAGCCCCATATCCAACACCGACTGTGGTACAGCCCTATATCCAACACCGACTGTGGTACAGCCCCATATCCAATCCAACACTGACTATGGTACAGCCCTATATCCAACACTGACTGTGGCATAGTCCCATACCCAATGCCAACTGTGGCACAGCCTGATGTCCAACACTGGCTGTGACAATGCACGCACACAATCCTTGGTGCCTCCTCCTGCATTTCCGTACCTGGAGTTCCACCCGCAAACCACCACCACCATCCCTCCCTCCAAAGTGTGAAGGAGTGAAAAAAATTGAGCAAAAATATTGATATAATTTAGTGGGTTCTCCACAAAAGAAAAAAAGTATATATGGCAGGTGAGGAGTTACCACAAAATGAAGGGATTTTCTGGCCCTCACCAGTGACAGTGGCTCACTCTGCCTTTAGAATTTAAGGTAGAATTGTCATCAAGCTCTCAAAGGTCACCACAGACCAACGATTAACCAGACCTGCCAGCAACAAGATATTGCAGGTAGAATAATTTCAAGATGGCGCAGAGCATGGAAACCTCTTGTGAATTCTATCTTTTATTCTTGTTCAATGTTTTCAAAACTCTAATTCTTATAAACTCTCTGACAATGTTCTAATTCGATCTCTTGATCTTTCTCTACACCCTAGCTTTGACTGTAATGCTACATGTTACATGTAGCCCTCTCTTTTCCTTCTCTATGAACGGTATGCTTTGTCTGTATAGCGCAAGAAACAATAATTTTCACTGTATAGTAATACATGAGCAATAATGAATCAAATCAAATAGTTTGGGAGGAAGCTACAATGAAAAACTCAGCTGTTCTTGCACTTGGATGACTGCAACCATAACAACACTCAGGGAGTTTGACTCCATTCAGGACAGAGCAGAACATCATCTATCCCCTGCCCCACAATAGCAACTGTATGGAATGTCTATAAAATGCACTGTATCAACTCACCAAAATGTGGAGATGTCGGCATTGCACAGTAAGAGATCTCACAACGCCAGGTTAAAGTCCAACAGGTTTATATGGAATCACAAGCTTTCAGAGCGCTGCTCTTTCATCACCCTGCCTTCACACATCACTCATCTGATGAAAGGGCACTGCTTTGAAAGTTCATGATTCTGAATAAGCCTTCTTATGGACTTTAACTTGATGTTGTGATACTTCATATTCACCGAGGTTACTTTGACAGCATCTTCTAAACCTGCAAACTCTACCACTGGAAGATCAAGGGCAGCAGTTGCATTGGAGGATCATGCAAGCTCCCCTCCAAGACACACACTATCCTGATTTGGAAATAGATCTCTATTCCTTTATTGTCACTGGATCAAAAACTTGGATCCCTTCCATGGTTGTAGCTACACTACTGGCACTGTGCCGAGGTGGCTCACCATCACCTTCTCAAGGGCAA
Source organism: Sphyrna mokarran (assembly GCA_024679065.1). Taxonomy (NCBI): domain Eukaryota; kingdom Metazoa; phylum Chordata; class Chondrichthyes; order Carcharhiniformes; family Carcharhinidae; genus Sphyrna; species Sphyrna mokarran. The sequence goes on from JAGIQG010000015.1 coordinate 1,846,949, forward strand.
TTATAGGCAATAAATGCCAACAATGTCTATATTAGACCAATGGACGGAAAAGAAAATTGATCCAGGAAAGACTGGCAAACATCACTGAAAAGGGAAATAAATGCAGGAAAAAAGCAAATTACTGCGGATGTTGGAATCTGAAACAAAAACAGAAAACGCTGGAAAATTTCAGCCGGTCTAATAGCGTCTGTAGAGAGAGAATAGAGCCAACATTTTAAGTTTGGATGACTCTTTGTAGAGCTGCAATAAGTGCAGGATCTCGCTTTACTCTATGTTCCTGTGAGTGAGAAATGAAGTCTGAAGCAGATTTTCAGTAACAATCTTCCTATCTATTATAAAATCAATAAATCAATATCAACACCTCCTGTGAAGAATTAGCTAGCACTTGAAAGTCTAAGTTAATCAGAAATATGTTAATAACTAAAATATTGATAAACTTGTGAAAATGATATTGATGTTTCCCTGACTGCTGAAACTACAAAGGTCAGGAAAGTTCCAAATTCTGAGTCACTGAGTCAGCTCCACTCACCTGGATATGCAGCCAGCTGATCAAGGAGGGCACACACATCTGTGGTTTGTCTCTGATCCCTGGCCACTCATTCTTGTCAATGGGTGGGGAGAGCTGGTGTGGTGGAAATGTTAGCTAAAGAGAGAACCAAGCTTAGCTAGAATACTTTCCAGTGTAAATTAGCCAGAATAATTGGAGCAAAGTAATTAGCACTTGTTTAAATGTACCTCCCCCCGCCTTCTACCTCTGCATCTGCACCTTCGGAGATAGATATAGAACAAGGAATGGTGTTTCAAAAAGAAATGAACCACCCTATCTGCCAAATTTACACAACCCCCCAAATATTGGTCATATTTAGCATAAAATGAAAAAAATGTCGGAAACGAACAACAGGTCTGTCTGTCACCATAGAAAAAGGATAATGTTTCAGGTTAGATAAATCACCTCTCTCTCAGGCGCTCTATATGCCCAGTTCTCTGCTCATATTTCAGACTTCAATATTGATATTTCTCTTGAGGACGGAGTCTTAATGATTGGAATGGGATTAGATAGTTCACTAGCTGCCATGGTAACAGAATGCCTACTGCTTTACACCTGGGTTACCTCTGAGTTCTTGGAACAGCTCCACAAGTCACAGGACTGTGCTAATCAGCAAAATTCCTCAGGACATATCATTAGACTGCACAATGCCACTGTGACCCTTAGCCATCAATGAATCATAAATCTGGTGCTGTGAAATTCAGCAACATACACTCCTGTGTAGCCCCTTGGAATCTGTTTCCCTCAGTTCCACATCCCTGCCATTTCCCCACTTATCCATTATCCCCTTCCCCTTCCCTTGCAAAGACCTCTCCCACCTGTCTCATTCCCTACTCTTTCCATTTCCCTTTCACTTTGTTTCTTCTCCAAGTATTTACCCATTCCCTGGATTCTGTTCTTCCCCAGTTTTTGGTCAGGCATTGCATCCCTCAGCATCCCCCGGGTAAAAGTTTGTCCCAATCTCTCTCAGCCTCCTGTTGTTGAAACTGGCAGATGGACCAGAAGTAATAGCGTTTTTTGATTCACTTCTATCAGATTTTCCCAGCACTTTGTTTGTCCAATTCTAATCAACAGAAAGAAAAGCAGGTGTCAAGAAAACTGAATTACATTTTTGATAAAGATAGATATCAGTTCAGATGAAGAACTAGAACATAGAACATTACAGCGCAGAACAGGCCTTTCGGCCTTCGATGTTGCGCCGACCATTATAAAAAGCAATGACCCTCCAAACTAAACCATTCCCTTCTCTTCCATATACTTATCAACTAACCTCTTAAACGCCACCAAACTTGGCGCATCTACAACTGCTGCAGGCAGGGCATTCCACTCCCGAACCACCCTTTGGGTAAAGAACCTACCTCTGATATCCGTCCTATAACTATCACCCCTTAATTTAAAGCTGTGTCCCCTCGTGCTAGCTTTCTCCATCCTAGGAAAAAGGCTATCACTGTCCACCCTATCTAAACCTCTAATCATCTTATATGTTTCGATAAGGTCCCCTCTTAGCCGCCTCCTTTCTAACGAAAACAACCTCAAATCCCTCAGCCTCTCTTCATAAGACCTGCCCTCCATACCAGGCAACATCCTGGTAAACCTCCTCTGTACCCTCTCCAATGCCTCCACATCTTTCTTATAATGTGGGGACCAGAACTGCACACAATACTCCAAGTGCGGCCGCACTAGAGTTTTGTACAGTTGCAACATGACGTTGCGGTTCCGAAATTCAATCCCCCTACCAATAAAAGCTAAGATCAAATGAACTGTCCATTCATTTGATCTCACTTAGCCTAAACTGAAGCCTGTGATTCCTAAACTGGGTTCTACAGAGCCCCAAGGCTCTGCAAACTTTCCAGAGTGCGAAACAATCTGTGTTTGCCAAGGAGGCACTGTCTTCCAGATAGATGCCACAGTCAGTAGTAAAGTGTGAGCCAAGAGGCATGCAGCCACTTCACAGTCACAGCGACACAGTGAGTTAGCACTACTGCCTCACAGCACCAGGGAATCAGGTTCAATTCCTGGCTTGGCTCACCTTCTGTGAGGAGTTTGCACATTCTCCCCATGTCTGCATAAATTTCCTCCGGGTGCTCTGGTTTCCTCCTACAGTCTGAAAGACCTGCTGGTTGGGTGCATTGACCCAAATAGGCATCGGAGCATGGCAACTAGGGGAATTTCACAGTAACTTCATTGCAGTGTTAATGTAAGCCTTACTTGTGACTAATAAGTAAACTTTACTTCACATGCAGCACAGAGCGTGCTGGCTGTCTCACCAAGGAGGGGGATGTGTACGGAGGAGCACGAAGAATGGTATGGAGATTGGCTAGTAGCAGGTACCAGGCAAGTTCAGCTTTGTTCAGAAGCAAAGCACTACATACTTAATTAAACCTCTATTTCTTTAAGAGCATTGTGAAAGAATTATTGTACAGTATTATTTAGATGGAGGGGATGGTGTTTCTGATGACTAATCCATTAGAAAAGGGGTCTTTCAACTAAAGAAGTTTGAGAACCACTAATGGCATTTCCACATTACAGATTTAATAGGCCAGTAGAGCCTCTATTTAACGTCAACACCAAAGGACAACATCTGTTGGGCTAGTCTATGATCTCCACAACCTGTTAACCGGTCAGATGCTGCCAACTAAGCCAAGTAGCAAGTGTAGGAGACAAGAATGACTAGCCATTAGTGTAAATGCCTATCCACTGCATAGTGCCCTCTCTCTCCTTCCATGAGGACTAAGCCATGTAACGAAGGAAATGGCATAGACTGGTGAGGCCACAACTGGAGTACTGTGTGTAGTTTTGGTCGCCGTGTTTGCAAAGGGATATATTGGCCTTGGAGGGGATGCAGAGAAGGTTCAGTAGGCTGATACCGGAGATGAGGGGGTTAACTTCTGAAGAGAGATTGAATAGACTAGGTCTGTATTCGTTAGAATTTAGAAGGCTGAGAGGGGATCTTATAGAGACATATAAGATAATGAAGGGGATAGATAGGGTAGAGGTAGAGAGATTCTTCCAGCTTAGAAAAGGTAGCAGAATTAGAGGGCACAGCCTCAAAATAAGGGTGGAGACAGTTTAGATCAGAGTTGACGAGGAACTTCTTCACTCAAAGGGTGGTGAATCTTTGGAATTCTCTGGGCATTGAAGTGGTGGAGGCTACCTCGCTGAATATATTTAAGTCACGGGTAGATAGATTTCTGATAGACAAGGGTATTAAGAGTTATGGGGAGAAAGTGGGAAAGTGGAACTGATTCACTTCAGATCAGCCATGATCTGACTGAATGGCGAGGCAGGCTCGAGGGGCTAGATGGCCTACTCATGCTCCTATTTTTTATGTTCTTATGATCCACGATTCAAATTGTGAGAAAAAAAGGCTTTAATGAGTGATGTAAAGCTAATGAATAGAGCAGAAATAGGGAGAATTGGGGTCTGGAGCCCCCCAATGTGCTGTAGACAGAGGGCAATAGAAACAAGATCCGCAATAACCAAAATAATCTACTTTCAATTCTCCAACTCTGATCTCATGTGCCCCTATCACAACCCCCACACAGGATTGCTTTAAAACTCTGCCAATCTGACAGACAAAAACACATGTACACATGCACAAAAACACACACAAAACCAATTAAAAACAGACACAGAAAAATGCTCACACACACACACACACACACACACACACACACACACACACACACACACACACACAAACACACACACAAACACACACACACAACACACCACACTAACCTAGTAAAATCACTTTAAAAACACATTAACAACGGGCACACAGAAACTCATAAAAACTCCAACTCAAATACACACACAAACTCAGAAAGGAACAGAATCAACTCCACACTCTTATACATGCAGATGTATGAGGTCACTGCAAGCAGGGAAACAGCACACAATCTAGAGCTGTGCACTCAGCCTGGGTATCTTATTTCTTTTTGAATGTGAAACTTTTAAACAAACCAGACACAATTGCTTCAGACAATAAAGTCATGCCAAAAAAAAACTTTTTTTAAATCTCAAGAATTTAACCAAATTCATTCCTTTCCAATTGCTCTGCATGTCAAGGTACTGATGTAGTGTGACACAGAGAATGTGGCCCTGAATCAAGCTAGTCTTCACTAGGTAGTGGCAGCTGCCAGTCAGTCACTTACATCTTTGCCTTTGACTCAGGAGCTAACTGATATATGAACTCAAGCCTCACACCAGATACTGCTAGCAAAGAGAAAGTGCTGCACTATTGAAGGTGCCATCACTCGAGCAACCACACTTCAAACACACTTTATCAGCTGTAAAGAACTTTGGGACAATCTGAAAGGCACTATAAAAATACAGGTTCTTTCTGCGGAGACCTGGGAACAGGTCATGTGCCTGGGAGCATCAAGAACAAAGGAAACTGAGTGAGGAGGAGGAAATAGAGAAAACTTCCCTTTTCCTCTTCTTGCCTTTATTCTCCAGGAAAGAGCAGGTAGTGGGGGGTGTCAACAAGGATCATAGAACATAGAAATAGAACACTACAGCACAAACAGGCCCTTCAGCCCACAAGTTGTGCCGATCATATCTATACCTACCAGGCCATAGAACTATCTGTAGCTCCCAATCCCATTAAATCCCATGTACCCATTATTCTGCTGTTCCAGTATGCATTTGATGAATTGAATGCAGTGAATCAGATGAAGACTGTATGCTTGGAAGAGAACCCTTCTTACTGTCTGTCGAAGGCAGGAATATCTGTTCCAACACTACCTAAATCAGTATTCCTTAATGAGCATCACTCAGGCAGGTTCGTAAAATCCTACCTGAGGCTAACTGTTCTGGAAACTCAGGGTGGGTGAGGTGGTACATTTATGTATTTAAAAACATGTGCATTGCACTGAATACATTATCAGTTCAGGTAAAGTCTTGGAAAAAGACTCACACCATCAGTGACCAGCATTTAAAATAAATTGGTTAAACTTCTTTAAATAGCTGTGCATGAATCTCAGGCTGATGCAGTAAGTGTTTGAATTGAAATTCCACCCCATCATTTCATGATCTTGGGAGATATTAGCATTTATTGTTTCAAATTCAAGTTGATAGTCCAGACCCCATGAAATCAATGGTTTGGAATGAATCCATGCCTCATGTGGATTTTTACCTCCCACGTCACTCTTCATCTCAGAGATATAATATGCAGGGACCAGCAAACCACTGGTATTTATTAAACAAATTGGTTTTGCTTTGGCTGAGATGCGGCTGCTCCATGAGTAAAACAGGAGCAGTGAGGAGGGAAGGGCAGGGGACTGCTGAGCTAACTTTTCTCATGTGTTCAGTAGCCAGTTAAGCTTGGTACTCCTTGCATCATCAACTTGCCTTATTGCCCATGAATCACAGTTTAAAAAACAAACACTTACATTAATGGACACAGAGAAAGGACAATCACACTCCCCAAATAGACACACATTTTCATTATAAGCCACTTGTGTGGTCAAATAATGATGTAATGCTGTTATTATGTGGAAAGTCAGATGGCAGTATCTTCAAGTTACATTACTCAATTCTTGTTTTGAGTGGGAGGCAGAAAAAAAGAATATTTCTATACCAGAAAAGTGGTCACTTAACACCTTAGAAGGAGAAAGAGCTGCAAGAAGCAGCATGGTATGGCCTGGCTTAGCAAATTCTGGAAAACCGCAGGCTGCACCATCAACCTGGCCTTTCCCCATCTCTTTCTCCTCCATCCCTCTGAGATTGCTACAATCCAAGGCTTCTGCGGATTTGTGCACCTCTTGCTTCCACTATTGGCTGCCATGCCTTCAGCCACATATACTTTAGAACCATAAAATCCTACAGTGCAGAAAGAGGCCATTCAATCCATCAAATCTGCACTGGTCCTCCAAAATGGCATCCCACCCAGGCCCTCTCCTCTGTCCTAACCCTAAACATTTACCACGGTTAATTCAACAAATTTACACACATTTAGACACCAAAAGGCAGTTTAGCATGGCCAATCCACCTAATCCTGCAACTGATTTCCCTGTGAAATTCCCCCAGAGCCTTTCCACCTCAGCATCTGCTCTACAATTTCCTGAGTAAACAAGTTATGGGTTCAAATCTCACTTCAGAAATCTAAATGCATAATCCAGACTGACACTCACAGTGCAGTACAAAAGGAGTGAAATTCTGTCAGAGGGGAACTTTCCATGTTACCTGAAGTGAATATTAATACCTCAACCTAAGTCACTAGAACAAATTATTTTGATATTATCACATTGTTGTTAGTGGAATCTTGCTATGTACAAATTTGCTGTTGTGATTTCTGCAATAGTGACTGGTTGTGAAGCACTTTGGGAAATTTGGTAGTGGTAAAAGGTGCCAAAGAAATGCAATGTCCTTCTTTCTCAAAATCCACTTCTGACCAGATTTTTGCTCAACTGGCCTAATATTTCCTTATGGGGTGAAATGTTGTAACATTCCAGTGAAGCCCAATGTGATACTGTGATGTTGTCTTTTGCTTGGAAAGTGCATGTACATGGCCCGATCTGCCTGAAGGTCATTCTCTCACTCTGTTATGTTCATTCAAGACTATCGGCAATCAGCATTTATTATTTTTACAATCTGAATTCCAGGAATGGAAGCCTCTGGCTGTGAAGAGTGTTCAGGAATTCCCATCGCTCATTCGCCTGCCAGTAACTTGGTGGAAGTTGGAGATGGGAGCAGGGCTCAGAGCTGTCACCTACAAGTGGAAATGGGGGGAGGGGAGAGCAGCATTGTGCAGCTGATACCATCTCTTCACCTCAAGACCATCCCACCCCCCCACACACAGCATCCACTGAGAAAGCAGGCTGCTAATCCAAAGGAAGGTGTTGAAGCTTCCAGCCAGTGCCAACCTGACAACAGCTGCTGATAAATTAGCCATTACAATCCCTCAATCCTGATACTGGGCCACTGAAAATATGACGTAATAGAGAACTTTGAAAATCACCTGTGAGTAATTTGGGAAAAATTCCGAGCTGGGCAGAGAGCAAGCTGAATACTGTAGCTAAGAAGTCTCTCCCGACTTAGAACATAGAACATAGAACAATACAGCACAGAACAGGCCCTTCGGCCTTCGATGTTGTGCCGACCAAAATAAAAAGCAATGCCCCTCCAAACTAAACCATTCCCTTCTCTACCATATACTTATCAACTAACCTCTTAAACGCCACCAAACTTGGCGCATCTACAACAGCTGCAGGCAGGGCATTCCACTCCCTAATCACTCTTTGAGTAAAGAACCTACCTCTGATATCCGTACTATAACTCATACCCCTTAATTTAAAGTTGTGTCCCCTCGTGCTAGCTTTTTCCATCCTAGGAAAAAGGCTATCACTGTCCACCCTATCCACACCTCTCATCATCTTATATGTTTCAATAAGATCCCCCCTTAGCCGCCTCCTTTCTAACGAAAACAACCTCAAATACTTCAACCTCTCTTCATAGGACCTGCCCTCCATACCAGGCAACATCCTAGTAAACCTCCTCTGTACCCTCTCCAATGCCTCCACATCTTTCTTATAATGTGGAGACCAGAACTGCACACAATACTCCAAGTGCGGCCGCACTAGAGATTTGTACAGTTGCAACATGATGCTGCGGCTCCTAAATTCAATCCCCCTACCAATAAAAGCTAAGACTCCATATGCCTTCTTAACAACTGTATCCACTTGACTGCCTACTTTCAGGGATCTATTGACACATACACCAAGATCCTTCTGGTCCTCAACACTATTAAGAGCCCTACCATTAGCCCTATACTCTACACATTTATTGTTCCTGCCAAAGTGCATTACCTCACACTTTTCCACATTAAACTCCATTTGCCACCTCTCGGCCCAGATCTGCAACTTGTCCAAGTCACTCTGTAAACTATAACACCCCTCTTCACTATCTACCACTCCACCGACTTTAGTGTCATCTGCAAATTTACTGATCCATCCCTCAATACCCTCATCCAGATCATTTATAAAAATTACAAACAGCAGGGGGCCCAAAACAGACCCCTGAGGCACACCACTCGTCACCGAACTCCACGAAGAAAATCTCCCATCAACCACCACCCTCTGTCTTCTATCTGCCAGCCAATTTCTAATCCAATTAGCTAAATCACCCTCTATTCCACAAATCTGCATTTTCTGTAGAAGTCTTCCATGGGCCACCTTATCAAACGCCTTACTAAAGTCCATATATACTACATCAACCGCCTTACCACCATCCACCTCTCTGGTCACTTTCTCAAAAAACTCAATGAGGTTAGTAAGGCATGACCTACCCTTCACGAAACCATGCTGACTATCCCAAATCAATTCATTTCTCTCTAAATAACTATAAATCCTATCCCTAATAATTCTCTCCAATACTTTGCCCACAACAGAAGTAAGACTCACTGGCCTATAATTCCCTGGAAGGTCTCTCTTCCCCTTCTTAAACAATGGGACCACATTCGCTATCCTCCAGTCCTCCGGAACCACACCCGTAACCAACGAGGACCCGAAGATCAGAGCCAGAGGCTCTGCAATCTCCTCTCTTGCCTCCCAGAGAATCCTAGGGTAAATCCCGCCCGGCCCAGGGGACTTATCCAACTTCAAACCCTCAAGAATTTCTAACACATCCTCCCTATCTACTACAACACTCCCCAATTTGCAACCCTGTACCTCAGTGCTCTCCACAGCTACATTTCCAGCACTCTGCGTGAATACCGAAGAGAAATATTTATTCAGTGCCTCACCAATCTCTTCCACTTCCACAACAAAGATTTGTATTTATACAGCACCTTACCACAACATAAAACATTCCAAGTTGCTTTACAAGAGTGTTATAAAACTTGTTAACAATAAGATACTAAGATAGGTGACCAAAGTTTGGTCAATGAGGTAGTTTTATGAAATGTAGTTAGGAGGAAAGCAAGATAGAGAAATGGAGAGATTGAAAGAGAAAGTTCCAGAGCTCGGAGCCCAGGAAGCTAAAAGCACAGCCACCAAATGGTATGGTGATGAAAAGCCAGAATGAGAAAGGTACACTTATTTCAGAGGGTTATAGGGCTGTAGGAGATTGCTGAAATAGGGATCAGTGAGGCTATTAAAGAATTGGAAAATAAAAATGAGAATTTAAACATCTAGGCCAGGAATTATGTGGATATGATTTGATTTATTATTGTCACATGTATTGGGATGCAGTGAAAACTATTGTTTCTTGCATGCTATACAGACAAAGCATTCCATTCATAGAATACATTGGGGAGAAGGAAAGGAGGGTATGCAGACTGCAGTATTACAGCTAGGGTGCAGAGAAAGATCAACTTGATATAAGATAAGAATCAAAAGTCTGATGGCAGCAGGGAAGAAGCTGTTCTTGAGTCAGTTGGTACCTGATCTCAGACTTTTGTATCTTTTTCCTGACAAAAGAAAGTGAAAGAGAGAATGTCCGAGGCGCACGGGATCCTTGATTATGCTGGCTGCTTTGTCAAGGCAGCATGAAATATAAACAGAGTCAATGGATGGGAGGCTGGTTTACATGATGGACTGGGCTACATTCACGACTCTTTGTAATTTCTTGCGGTCTTGAGCAGAGCAGAAGCCATATCAAGTGTGATACATCCGGAAAGAATGCTTTCTATGGTGCATCTGTCAAAAGTTGTGAGAATGATGTAGAGATGCCGGTGTTGGACTGGGGCAAACACAGTAAGAAGTCTGACAACACCCAGGTTTAAATCCAACCGACTTATTTGGTAGTAAACTCACTAGCTTTCGACCCTCTGGTCTTCGTCAGGTGAATGAGGTGTTCTGGTCTGCAATAGCACATATAACAGCACAGACTGTTTACAGATTACTGATTAGAATGTGAACTTTTACACCTAACCTGCTATTCAAGTCTTAAAGTGGCTAACAGTGTGAGTGAAAGGAACACTGAGCACAGGTTAAAGAGATGTGTATTGTCTCCAGACAGTACAGTAAGTGAGGTTTTTTGCTAACCCAGGCAAGTCATGGGGGTTACAGATAGTGTGATATGAAGCCAAGATCCTTGTTAAGACCATCCTCATGTGTGCGGAACTTGGCTATCAGTCTCTGCTCAGCGACTCTGCGCTGTCGTGTCGTGAAGGCCCCCTTGAAGAATGTTTACCCGAAGGTCGGAGGCCGAATGCCCATGACCGCTGAAGTATTCACCAACAGGAAGGGAACAGTTTTGCCTGGTGAACAAAAGTTGTGAGAGCCAAAGTGGACATGCTGAGTCTATTCACAACAAATTTTTAGATATAACTGAATATAAAAGCACTGATTACACATAATTGCTGTATAAATTGCATATAAAAGATTTTCAAGCTTTTTCTTCACAACATAATAAGTGAATGGGACTTGGTGTGAATGACGCAGGCACCAATTTTGGAACATCTCAAGGTTACAGAGGGAGCAAAAGTTGGAAAACTGGCTAGGAGTACATTCACATAATTAAGTCTAGATGTAACAAAGACATGGGTAAGGGTTTCAGCAGCAGATGAGCTGAGGCGGGGCAAAATCAGACTGGAGGTGGTAATAAGTTGCCTTAATGATGGTGAGAATATGTGGTCAGAAGGTCATCTTTGGATCAAATATGATGCCAAGATTGCAAACAGTCTAATACAGTGACAAACTGATTCAACCTCAGGCAGTAAGCAAAAGGATGAGGCTTGAAGGCTCAGTTAGTGCAATGGATAGCTATAGATTAGCCAGGAGGGAGCTAAAGAGTGAATTGAGGAGAGCTAAGAGAGGACACGAGAAGACTTTGGCTGATAGGATTAAGGAGAATCCTAAAGCTTTCTTTAGATATGTTAAGAATAGAAGACTGGTTAGGACAAGATTAGGGCCAGTCATAGACAGCAGTGGGAAGTTGTGCGTGGAGCCTGAAGAGATTGGAGAGGTACTGAATAAATATTTCTCTTCAGTATTTACGCAGGGTGATGTAAATGTAGTTATGGAGAACACTGAGGTACAGGATAGCAAACTGGAAAGTATTGAAGTAGATAGGGAGGATGTGCTAGATATTCTGGAGGGTTTGAAGTTGGATAAGTCCCCTGGGCCGGACGGGATTTACCCTAGGATTCTCTGGGAGGCAAGAGAGGAGATTGCAGAGCCTCTGACTCTGATCTTCAGGTCCTCGTTGGTTACGGGTGTGGTTCCGGAGGACTGGAGGATAGCGAATGTGGTCCCATTGTTTAAGAAGGGGAAGAGAGACCTTCCTGGGAATTATAGGCCAGTGAGTCTTACTTCTGTTGTGGGCAAGGTATTGGAGAGAATTATTAGGGATAGGATTTATAGTTATTTAGAGAGAAATGAATTGATTGGGGATAGTCAGCATGGTTTCGTGAAGGGTAGGTCATGCCTTACTAACCTCATTGAGTTTTTTGAGAAAGTGACCAGAGAGGTGGATGGGGGTAAGGCGGTTGATGTAGTATATATGGACTTTAGTAAGGCGTTTGATAAGGTGGCCCATGGAAGACTTCTACAGAAAATGCAGATGTGTGGAATAGAGGGTGATTTAGCTAATTGGATTAGGAATTGGCTGGCAGATAGAAGACAGAGGGTGGTGGTTGATGGGAGATATTCATCGTGGAGTTCGGTGACAAGTGGTGTACCTCAGGGGTCTGTTTTGGGGCCCCTGCTGTTTGTAATTTTTATAAATGATCTGGATGAGGGTATTGAAGGATGGATTAGTAAATTTGCAGATGACACTAAAGTCGGTGGAGTGGTAGATAGTGAAGAGGGGTGTTATAGTTTGCAGAGGGACTTGGACAAGTTGCAGAGATGGGCCGAGAGGTGGCAAATGGAGTTTAATGTGGAAAAGTGTGAGGTAATGCACTATGGCAGAAATAATAAATGTGTAGAGTATAGGGCTAATGGTAGGATTCTTAGTAGTCTTGATGAACAGAGGGATCTTGGTGTGTATGTGCATAGATCCCTGAAAGTAGGCAGTCAAGTCGAGAAGGTTGTTAAGAAGGCATACGGAGTCTTAGCTTTTATTGGTAGGGGGATTGAATTTCGGAGCCGCAACGTCATGTTGCAACTGTACAAAACTCTAGTGCGGCCGCACTTGGAGTATTGTGTGCAGTTCTGGTCCCCACATTATAAGAAAGATGTGGAGGCATCGGAGAGGGTACAGAGGAGGTTTACCAGGATGTTGCCTGGTATGGAGGGCAGGTCCTATGAAGAGAGGTTGAAGGATTTGAGGTTGTTTTCGTTAGAAAGGAGGCGGCTAAGAGGGGATCTTATTGAAGCATATAAGATGATTAGAGGTTTAGATAGGGTGGACAGTGATAGCCTTTTTCCTAGGATGGAGAAAGCTAGCACGAGGGGACACAGCTTTAAATAAGGGGTATGAGTTATAGGACGGATATCAGAGGTAGGTTCTTTACTGAAAGAGTGATTAGGGAGTGGAATGCCCTGCCTGCAGCTGTTGTAGATGCGCCAAGTTTGGTGGCGTTTAAGAAGTTAGTTGATAAGTATATGGAAGAGAAGGGAATGGTTTAGTTTGGAGGGGCATTGCTTTTTATATTGGTCGGTGCAACATCGAAGGCCGAAGGGCCTGTTCTGTGCTGCAATGTTCTATGTTCTAAAGGAACGGAGTTTGTGGCAGAGACCAAAGACAAAACTTCAGCCAGCCAATATTTAGTTGGAAGGCACTGAGGATAGATTCCTGGTGGAGTACAGAGGCAATAACGTGATAGCTAGAAGAGAGGCCATTGCAGATGATGCTTTGAGAATGATTAGATAAGAAAGAATGGAAACAGCTGGAGGCGGGGGAAAGGCACTGGTGGAAGATGGTGTGACCAAATGTGTCAAACAGTGCAGATAAAATGAGAAGGATGGAGAAGGAAATTTAAACAAACAGAGATTGAAAAGTAGGCTGTAATTTCTTTCTGCGTTCATTGTTGGAGATCAATGGTACAGTTTTGTTTGCTTGACTGCAGCTGAGGGAGTTAAAGGTACCTGGTGTATTGACACTTTTCCCGCCTCATACCCATACAAGTTTTGCAAAGCCAGTGATGCATGTCCCCCACTGTCTGCGACACCACTATGGGACTGGCTCAAAGTGCATTTGCGGCCTGGGTTTCCTTTACTGCATGATATGGTAGTGTGGGAACTGTTTTAGATGAATCTGTGTCCTCAGCTCACGGTGTATCCTCCTGGAATGCTGCTGTGTCATTTGGAGTGCAGCTGTTTGAGAGTGTGAGAGGAAAGCAGGCTGCTGCTTCACTTTGTGCTTCAATTAGTAGAATAAGCAGAGTTAGCACGACACTGGCAGCTGGCACAATCCGGGGGAGGCTGCGGGGGTTTAGCTTGCAGACCATTTTTGTCAATCCATGTTATAGTTAAACTGGAGTCAGATTTTACAAATTGGAATTGAAATGGCATCAATATGATGTAAGCTTCTACGGTCACATAAAATGACAATCCAAATGAAAAAGCAAAGAAGGAAGACAGAGCATGAGAAAAAAAGAGACAAACAGAGACTGAAGGGAGCATGAAACAGAGAAAATGTGAGAGTCAGCATTAGAGAGGGGGACTGAAAAAGAGTGAGACAGAGACACAGAGAGGGAAAGAACACTGGTGGAATCAAGAGCAAAAGACAGGAGAATGGAATAATAAGAACACAGTGTAAGATTCACAGAGCAAGGAGAGCAGTGTGAGGAGGAGGTCCAAGAGTCATTCCCGTGATAGGAGGATGTACTATGAATACCACAAAAGTAATATCCGCTGGTTAATCATTTTGTCATTACAGATGCTGGTAGCTGGAGGTACAGTTGGCAAGACGTCAATAACCTATTTCACTGTTATCCCACCTCCTGACTCGATATTTCTCAGGAAAATAGACTAACTTTACAATGTGACTAGAAGTGAACAGGTAACATCAGACCACAATCATAAAGCTACCCCCAAATGGTCTGAAATCAATAATGACCATCATACCCATCTCAACCACTTTTGTCTATATTGTGGATCATTCCAGCAACAAAAACATGGACATCGATTAGAAATCACATCCTCTTTCACTACTCAAAGCTTACAGGTCACATTTGGGATTTGCCTGTAAGATTGAAGATCATACAGAATACATAACAGCAGCGAGGCTCCCAGGAAATCCTTCACACAGTGAAATAGCTGCTAGCATAGTTGATATCCTTCTAGAAGCCATTCTTGCACAGTGAAGTAATTTCCTCACAATCCATCATCCAGATTCAGCACCGATCTAGCAACTTAAAATGCAGCATCCATGAGGTACTGTGTGTCATCAACAGCAACGGATTTGCAACCTCATGACCAGGCATATCCCCCAGTCTATTATTTCCATCAGCCCTGTTTCAACAATAGCTAAAAATGAACTGTCAGCTTGGTGAAGCTACAACACTATAGAAAAGTTACAGCGCAGAAAGAGACTATTCAGCCCACTGCATCAGTCCCAGCTGAAAAAGAGAAAAAAGAAACTGGCTGCTTGTTTTAACCCCATTTTCCAGCACCCAAATGCATAGCCTTATAGATTATAGCAGATCCAGGCACCTTTTAAATGAGTTGAACATTTCAGCTTCAACCACTAACTTGGGCAGTGAATTCCTGACACCCACCACCTCTGGTTGAAAAGGATTTTTCTGATGTCTCCTCAAATCCTTTTACCAATTACTGTAAATCTATGCCTTCTGGCGATTGGCCCCTGAATTAGAGATTAAGGGCAGAATTTTCCTATCCCATCCACCACAGGAATCATAGTGGGCGGAACACGGCCATGCAAAGGTCCATTGACCTCAGGCAGGATTTTTCGATCTTGGGACGTGTGTGGCTAGAAAATCCCACCCACAGTGTTCCCTGTCAACACCCTTCATAATTTTGTACAACTCAGTTAAGTCACACAAGAGTACTTGTAGGCAAATAGCAAAAGCAACATGTAATAGATAAAACAAAGCAATCCCATAACCAACAACTCAGTTCTAAGCTCTATAGCCTGGCTGCATTGCATCATGAGTGGCAGTGGATTACCAAATAACTAACTGGAGAAGGAGATCCATAACTAATATATATTCCTCAATCATGGGAGAGCTCAATACATCAGAACAAAAGACAAGCCACTTGCAACAATCTTTAGCCAAGAGTGCCAAGAGGATGGTCAACCTCAGCTCCCTCTGAAGGTCTCCAGCATCACAAAATTCAATCTTCAATCAATTTGATTCACTCTGTGTGTTGTTAAGAAACAGCTGAAGTCACGGGATACTACAAAGACAATAGACACTGCCAACATCCAGAGAGTAGAACTGAAGACTTGTGCTCCAGAACTAGCTGTGTTCCTAGCCAAACTGTTTCAGTACAGCTACAACATTGACATCTGCCTGACCATATAGAAAATGGTCCTGGTATGCCCTGTCTACATCTTTAATAATTCATTTGCAGGATGTGGTTGTCGCTGTCTAGGCCAACATTTATTGCCCACCTCTGGTTGCCCTTGAGAAAGTGGTGATGAGCTGCTTTCATGAAACACTGCAGTCCTTGAAGTCCCACAGTGCTGTTCCAAATCATATATCATCCTGACTTGGAAATATAGCGCCGTCTTAATAACTGGAATCTGGAACTCCCTCCCTTACAGCACTGTGGGGTATACATGAAGGCAGCTCACCCCCTTCTCAAGGGTAATTAGGGATGAGCTAATATTGGCTTAGCCAGCAACACCCATATCTAGTGAAAGAAATTTTAAAAATCCAATCCAGGATGAACACACTGTGGGATTGCTACTTGCTAATATTTGATTTGATTAAACTAGCCTGGCAGTAGTTCACATTTGTAAGTCTGACATAAAACACTACAGTCTTTGCTAATGTTGAACAAATTAGTTTGGGAAAATGAGGGCTTGTTCTTCTGATCTTACCGGGAAGCTGCAGAAGCTATTCTGTTCACTGATCCAGAGTTGGGTATCTGAAGGTCAGAGTGGGCAGCATGTATCGGGTTCAAGTTTTTGTTTGATGACTGAAGGTTTGGTGTCATAAGCATGTTTCCTCTGCCCAGTGTTCCACTCGCCAGGGTCATGTTGGATAACTATGAGAAAAATACGTCCACAATCATGGAGGGCAACATTTTCAACTGACATAAGTGCAGACATCAGCCTATATTTTGACAAATATCAAAATATTGCACACAATAAGACAAAATAGATATATCTGTTATGTCATATATATATGTGAGAAAATGAATGTAATGTCAAATAGAAGGGCTTTAAGACACAGAGAAGATTTTTTTCCCACACCAAGGTTGTGAGCTTGTGAAATTTGCCACTGGTGTTAGAGACTGAAAAAAGACCAAACTAGTGACTCAAATCTGTCAGGATTTAAGCTCTTTGTGGTGTAATTACAGAGTCAAGGTAGTCACAGCCATCAGGCTTCTTTTTCCCAAAGAAAATGCCCAAATTCATTAACTTCAACATCCAGCTACAGAGATCATTAAATGGGCAGATACAGAAATAATAAATTAATGAAATATTGGTCTTTATATTGAGAGAATATAATGCCAGCAGGCAGAAGTCATGCTTCGACTATACAAAAACATGGTTAGACTACACCTGTGAACAATTCCTCAGGAAGGATGATTGGCCATAGAGGGAGTGCAATGTAGATCTATCATAGTGATACTCCAAGCATTAATTTAAGAGAGGTTACACAAACAAGGCCTGCATCCCTTCAATTTATAAAGTTAAGATACCACTTGACAAAAATTTAAAGATATTATGGGGTACTTTTGCTGTTTTGGGACTCTAGCATTCGGGAATAGAGCCTTGAAGACACAGGCCTTTCCTGAATTAAATCAGGAAATAAATCTACATGCGATTCTGAACTTACTTCCACAAATAACAGTTTAATTGCTAGATCAATTGTTAATTTTGAATCTGAGATAGACAGACTTTTCTTAAGTAAAACCTTTCAGGAAGATGGAATGATCCATGGCAGAACAGACTTGAAGGCAGGGATTTTCTGGCCGCGTTCACCCCAAGACCAGAAAATTCCACCTGAGGTTAACAGACCATTGCATGGTCTGTGTCCCGCCCACTACAATTCCTATGGCAGGCAGGTGGGATGGGAAAATTCCGCCCTAAGAGTTAAATGGCCTCCTTCTGTTCCTGTGTTCGTAAGGACATAATGTCCTGACATCTGGGTTATTCAGACCATAACGTTAGGTGTGAAGACCTTGCATGCGACCTGTAGATGTTCAGTGTGTCACTTCCTTCCTCTCATTTTATGTTCTCTTATGTATTGAGGATCATCAGCAGTCGCCTAGGCCACCAATGTAGATATCTCATCATTGTCACCAGTACATGCTGATCCAATGACTGCATGCCACCTCACCCTCTGCCTCTTGTGCTTGTTCAGTGAAAAGAGAGAGGGAAAAATTTCATTTTCACACACATTAAATTTGCATCGGATCTTCAGTCTCAACACTAGAATTGAGGCAATGGGAGGTGCAGGATGGGAGAGTATATGAGAATAGTTCTTGTTCAAGGGTCAAGCCTAGTCCCTACTCCCTTTCGTCCCTCCCTGCTGTTTGACTTGCTCTGAAAATCAGTGCCTTCAGAGAGAGAGGATCGCTGCTGGGTTAGCTCTGGGAAATGGTGAAGTGTGAATCTATGGGAAACAGTCCTCAGAGCTGGCAAGAAATACTTGTGAAACCGTAAATGCTCTGTCTGAATGATAATAAGCAGTCCCTAGAGTCATTTACCCTGCCGGCAGAGAGAAATACACCAAACTATCCACTGTGGAAATCGAGATGTTTGGTATAGAGAAACAGAGAATTGTGACATAAAAGTTGTTTTCTCAAGACTCGCAGCCGGCTCCTTACCACAGTTAGTGTATAAAAACCACTCTGAGCTACTGAAGGGAATTTAGAAACACAGAGCACATAAACAGGCTGTTTGGCCAACTTTCTGTTCTTGTGTTTATACTCACATATCTCACCATACACATTTTACACGAGTTCATTTCACACTATCAATATTTCCTTCAATTCCGCTCTCTCTCATATGCTCATCTTTTGGTTTGATTTGATTTATTATTGTCACATGTATTAACATACAGTGAAAAGTATTGTTCCTTGCATACTGTATAGACAAAGCATACTGTTCATAGAGAAAGAAATGAGAAAGTGCAAATTGTAGTGCTACAGTCACAGCTCGGGTATAGAGAAAGATCACTTAATGCAAGGTAAAGTCTACTCAAAAGTCTGACAGCAGCAGGGAAGAAGCTGTTGTTGAGTCGGATGGTACATGACCTCAGATTTTTGTATCTTTTTTCCAATGGAAGAAGGTGGAAGAAAGAATGTCCAGGCCGTGTGAGATCTTTAGTTATGCTGGCTTTGCCTAGGCAGTGGGAAGTGTAGACAGTGTCACTGGATAGGAGGCTGGTTTGCGTAATGGATTGGGCTTTATTTACAACCTTTTGTAGTTCCTTGTGCTCTTGGGCAGAGCAGGAGCCATACCAAGCTGTGATACAACCAAAAAGAATGCTTTCTATGGTATATCTGCAAAAGTTGGTGAGACTTGTAGTTGACATGCCAAATTTCCTTGCTCTTCTGAGAAAGTGGAGGCATTGCTGGGCTTTCTTAACTATAGCATTGACATGGCATAGGGAGATCAGGACAGGCTGTTGTGATCTGGACACATCTACCCTCTGCTAAGCTCCAGAACTTGCTGGGCCCCTACATAAGCCATCCCAGTGCAGCTACAACACTGGCATTTACCTGACAATGTGGAAAATTGTCCAGTTATGTCCTGTCCTGAAAAAGCAATAAGTCTAACCCATCCAATTACTGCCTTAGTAGATACTCTTGAACACCAGCAAAGCGATGGAAGGGATTGTCGACAGTGATGTCAAGCACCACTTACACATCTCTAATCTGCTGACTGACACTCAATGACCACTCAGCTCCTGACTTCAATACAGCATTCAAACACAAACAGAAAAATTCAGTTCCAAGGGTGAGGTGGAAGTGAATGCCCTTGATGCCAAGTCAGCATTTGACTGAGCATGGCAAAATTGAAATCAATGGCAATAAGGAGAAAAGTTCTCCACTGACAGGAGTCATATCCGTCACACAAAAATAGGAGCAGGGGTAGCCCATTCAGCCCGTCATGCCTGGTCTGCCATCAAATTAGATTATAGCTGATTATCTAACTCAACAGCACTGTCCTGCACTAACACCATATTCCTTGATGTTATTAGTAATCAGTGCACTCTCTGTCCATGTCTCTCTCTCTCTCTCAGGAACTCCCCCAGGTTACCCTCAATAACAGGTTCACATCTGTGTGAATGCATTATAAACCAGGCCACGTCCATGCGGTGTCAATATACAGCAGGGAGAAAATATTTGGCGAGCATATAGGTTAATAACATTTAAATTTATTCAAATTCATGCAAAGCAGGTTCACGCCCATGTGAAGGATGAGGAAGATTTTGAAATTGTGTTCTCAATGAGGAGAACCGCGACCTATGAGTCTTGATCTCTCGCCGGCAATCGCATAGATGGTAAACACTGGCTCAAGGTAGCCTCCTTTCGGTGGAATTTAACGCTGAGTAGAGAGCTGGTGAGAGCTCTGTGTTGAAGGCCAGCCGTAACAGATACTTTCAGTGGCTGTTATCAGGCTCTTCCCGGGACTAAGGATGCCAAGTGAAAATATCACCTCACAAAAGCTTCTTTGCTATCATGCCATTGGAAGTAGTAGTATCATCCGTTAATAGACCCGGCAGAGGCCCAGGGTCCATGGGTGACTCAAGGGGAAAGGTGACTGAGAGCAAGATGCTGGTCTTGAGGGGGGAAGGCACAGGTTGGAGGCAATGGTTGGGGGCTGAATCTCAGCTGCACCCCAATTTATTGATCCCTGCCCCATCTATTAGACACTGGGTACATTTGAATGAAGGTTCTCCCACAATGCCCATCTCTCCCGTCATCCACCAGGGAACCAAGCAGAAAGGCTTTGCTGTTTGGGATTCCTGCATGATATCTCCTTTGCCTTCAACTGCTTCTATATCAACAGGAGTGAAATGAGGCTCTTAAATAGACATTAATCGCTGAGTAATTTATTCCTGACTACTCAATGCCTGTCCATTATGTACAATGCACAACTCAGCAGTATGTTGGAGTGCTCTCCAGTTACCTGGATGAGAGCAGCTCCAACAACATTTAAGGAGTTAAATGCAATCCAGGTCAAAGCAGTCACTTTATGGGACCCATTCACCATCTTAAATATTCACCCCCTCCACCACTGATTCACAGTCAACAATGTGTACACCCACAAGATGCGTTGCAGAAACTCATCAAGGATCTTTCCAAACTGGCAGTCTCTAACATCTGATAAAACAAGGGCAAAGGACAAATGGGAACCCAGCCCCTCAGGTCCCCATCATCCTGACTCAGAAATATAACCCCATTCCTTCACTGTCGCTGGAGCAAAATCCTGGAACTCTCTCTCTAACAGCAGCATGGATGTACCTACAGCAACTGGTTCAGAAGGCAGTTGATATTCACCTTCTAAGGGCAGTTCAGAATGAGAATCAGGTATTGGCCTCGCCAGTGACATCCACACCCCAATATCTCCAAAAAAGGTGGGTGGGTGTATTTTAGGAGGCATGAAAAAGGTGGCTAAGAAGTGTTGAGAAATCTGGTGACAAAATAGGCAGGTAGACGAGGTTGAAGGTTATGAGGAGGAGATAGGTCAGTGCGATTGAGGAATATAAAGAAGAGATGGGTAAATGAGGTTGACGAAGTAGATGGATAGATGGGGCTGAGGGAGGAGATGAGTAACTGGGGCTGAGGGAGGGAATGGGTAAGTGGGGTTGAGGGAGGGGATGAGTTAATGGAATTGCAGGAGTGGAAGAGATGGTAAGTGGATTGAAGGAGGGAATGGGTAAATGGGATTAAGGTGAAGTTGATCTGCAAAAATAGGCTGATCAAATTGAATCTAATTGCATCCCCTGTTCCCTGTTCCTTAGAGAAGTACTTTTTATTTTGAAGAGGTTTGTTTTTTCCTTTTGGCATGTCTAGACTTCAACACCTTTGGGATCTTTCATTTGAACAGTCATAACTGCTGTATATTAAAAGATGCAGATTATCAAGGACTGTATGAAACAGTTTGTTACAAGGAAAAACCATTTGGCTCAACAAAACTGTTGTGTGCACGATTCATAACTGGACTGAACCCACCTGAGATCGGTACACTTTTCTCTAAACAATTGTGAATCAAGCATTTCCATTAATATCTGTGAGCCTCTGAATTTCTCTTTTTCAACAAGGAGTTCCTTTGTAAGGTATCATTTGATCGTGAGTTTACCACTTTTTCTGGCAGCCAACTCCAGATTTGGAGTGTTAGGATGTGGGTTTGTGCCCACAGCTATCTGGATGGTGAATTCCCAATATTAAACTTGTGGCTGTGGGAAGGTGCCAAGCGAAGGTTAGGCAATACCTCACAAGGAGGGAGGAAGCCTAAGAGGAATCAACAAGCCCATTGCAAGAACCTCCTGGTATAAGTTATAGAGTCCTCGCAACTCATGATAGGGGAACTGCTTTGAGGAAAAGGGAAGGGAAAACATAATGAACATTATCACCATCAGGATATAAATACCAAATCCACATTGAAACAGAAAAATGTACACAATTTCCCAGGAAATGTTTTCATTTGCTTTAAATATACTGAATCACAAGAGCAATGATATAAGTACATGGATAAGGGAAAACTATTTTGTGTACAGCAAAATGTCAGTTCAGACTCGAATCTCCACCACTCTGTACAATGCAGAGGTTACTGTCATGAATATCATTAAAAGCTCGGAGGGGGGGTGCCTATTCACGCTGACAATTCTGGAATTCTGCACATGCACAGTGGCTCCAAACTGTCAGCCTGCACTTTGCTGGCCAGCTAGCTCGATCGCCGGCCAGGCCAGAGTCCCTGCAATACTGCCCCTTCAGCAACCTCCCCTCCCCTACAGCCAATTGCCGCTGCTACGACCATTCCCAGACCAGCCCTGAACACCCCACATTCCCACCCCCGTTCAGGAGCGCCCAGATCTAATGAAAGTATACAGGGGATTGATAGGGTAGATGCAGAGAGAATGTTTCCTCTAGCAGGGCAACCCAGAACAAGGGGTCATAGTTTTAGGATAAGGGGTAGCAGATTTAAAACAGACAGTTTTAAACAGGGAAAAAAACTACTTCACTCAAAGGGTTGTGAATCTGCAGAATTAACTATCTCAGAGTGGGGTAGATGCCAAGACACTGAGTAAATTTAAGGATGAGGTAGACAGATTTTTAAATAGTAATGGGTTTGGAGGGTTATGGAGAACAGGCAGGAAAGTGGAGTTGAGGTCGAGATGAGATCAGCTAAGATCATATTGAATGATGGAGCAGACTATAGGGGCTGAGTGGCCTCCTCCTGCCATTAGTTCTAAGTTCCAGAGTGAACATGCGAACATATGACGAAGGATCTGGAGCAGTCTATTTCCTTCGAGCCTGCTCCACCATTCAATAAATGATTTTTCCAATTTAATTCCATTTTCCTGCACTACCCTTGAGATGGTGGAGAGTACTGGGTTGGGAAATGTAATTTTTGAAATGGAAGAGATGCACATAGACAATGCAGTTGAGGGCCTAAGCAAAGCAGCTGTATTCTGGCCTAATTTAGCAGCTTTTTATGTGGCATTCTGAACAGCTCACATATAGTAAGGGCTCAAACACTGAGGAGATTGTTGTACATTGGGAAGCCACCTGGATGAAGTGGACATGATATCGTAGAGTGGTGAAGGAATTTATACTTTTGATAGAACAAGTTGCTGGAACGAAACAGCACATTGTACAACAAATCAGTTCATCCAAATCAGGCAATTATACAAATCTTCCCTTTTACTTTGACTCAATGGATAACATTTCATCAACTATAATATCAACTGGTTTATTTTACTTGCCATCCATAACATTCAAACACAATATATGTCACACCCCAAGACTGACAAGAAGATTAAAGCACCATCATGTCAGCTATCTATCAAAGTACAATCAAAGTAAGACCACCAACTAGAGTTCAATTAACCAAGAAACATTCCACCTCAATGTTACCAGGCAACAGCCCACTTAAAATAATGAAGTTCATGGAATCTGGAATCAGATTACAGAGGTGGAAAGACAGGCACATGGATAGCAGGGTGTAGGAGATAGCGTGTGATATACAGAGAGAGATTAGAGAAGTTAGCTGAGAGAGACGGGGACAGAGTGAACAAATGAAACAGGAGCATTAGGGCCGGAAGGGAATAGCTGAAAAACAGAGATACAACACCAAAAAAGAAACAGCAGCTGATCACGACCAGCTGCAAGGGGAGCCAGAGTGAAAGTAGATAAGAGAGACACAGAACAGAGACAGAATAATCAACAGCAAAGGAAAGGGAGAACAAAAGAGTGCAGATGTGTCTTTTACCAGTTTGTATATTGTCCCCTTTTTCTGCTCTCATCGTTTTACTTGTATTTGTCTTCCAGAGTTAACCTTTGTGATTCTGGGGCCCCCAACATGAAATCCAGCCCAGAATGATGAGAAGGAAATCGCCATCTATTGCTGGATAGATAGTATTTCTATTAACTTCTCTAATTAACAGAAGTTAATTTTGTTAATTAACAGAATTAACTTCTGTTGTCAGACATACAGGAAATACAGCTCTTGATGCACCACAAACTAGCACTCAAATGTTTACAGTATGAAATAGAATCATGGGCAGGCATTTGAGGGAAGTCTTCACTGATTGCTGCAAAATTGAAGCAAATAACTGCATTGAACATTATAATTTTACTCTGTATCTAACCCCGTGCTGTACCTGTCTTAGGCTGTTTGATGGGAACAGTGTAGAGGGAGCTTTACTCTGTATCTAAACCCATACTGTAACTACCCTGGGAGTGTTTGATGAGGAAATATACAGGGAGCTTTACGCTGTATTTAACCCCATGCTGTACCTGTTCTGGGACCATTTGATGGGGCAGCGTAGAGATGTAGTATTAGCCAGTTTGGGATGTCAGGGTTAATGTGGGACCGGGGAAATACAGTCATAGAGGTTTATAGCATGGAAACAGCTCTTGCAGCCCAACTTCTCCATGCCGCTCTTATATTTTTTAAAGCCCTAACCTAATCCCAATTGCCCACAAATTTGCCCATATCCCTCTATACCCATCATACTCATGTAACTATTTAAATGTTTTTTAAAAGATAAAATTGTATTCGCCTCTATTACTATCTCTGGCAGCTTGTTCCAGACACTCACCACGCTGAGTGAAAAAGTCGCCTCCTGAACACTTTTATATCTCTCCCCTCTCACCTTAAATCAATGCCCTCTAGTTTTAGACTCCCCTATCTTTGGGAAAAGATATTGACTATCTATCATGTCTATGACCTCTTTATTTTATAGACCTCTATAAAATCACCTCTCAGCCTTCTACGCTCCAGAGAAAAAAGTCCCAGTCTATTTAGCCTCTCCTGATAACTCAATCCATCAAGTCCCAGTGGCATCCTAGTAAATCTTTTTTGTGCTCTTTCTAGTTTAATAATGTCCTTTCTATAATAGGGTGACCAGAATTACACACAGTATTCCAACTGTAGTCTTACCAATGTTTTGCACAACTTCAACAAGACGTCCCAACTCCTGTATTTAATGTTCTGACTGATGAAATCAAGTATGCCAAAGCCTTCTTCACCACTCTGTCCACTGTGACTCCACTTTCAAGGAGCTATGAACATGTACCCCTAGATCTTTTTGTTCTATAACTCTGCCTATCACCCTAACATTAACTGAGTAAGTCCTGCTGTGGCTCAATCTACCTCGCATTTGTCTAAATTAAATTCCATCTCATTCATCAGCCCACTGGCCCAATTGATCAAGATCCTACTGCAACTGGAGATACCCTTCCTTACTCTCTACTAATCTTGGTGTCATCTGCAAACTTATGCCCCTTATATTTTCATCCAAATCATTAATATAAATGACAAATAACAGTGGGCCCAGCAATAATCCCTGAGGCACACCGCTGGTCACAAACCTCCAGTTTGAAAAAGAACTATCTACAACCACCTCTGGCTTCTGTCGAGAAGCCAATTTTGTATCCATTTAGAACCTCACACTGGATCCCTTGTGATTTAACTTTATGCAACAACATACCATGTGGTACCTTGTCAAAGGCCTTGCTAAGTCTGTGTAGACAAAATCAACTGCACTGCCCTCAACTACTTTCTTGGTTACCCTTTCAAAAAAACTCAATTAAATTTGTGAGACATGATTTTCCACTCACAAAGCCATGCTGACTGTCCCTAATCAGTTACTGCATCTCTAAATGCCTGTAAATCCTGTCTCTCAAAATATCTTCCAACAAGAGATACTTAGATGGGCACATGAGCAGAATATGGATGGAGGGATCATGAGCCTTGGGACGTCCCTGGGAATTGCATAAGTTGTGCATGATATTGATGTATTCCTCTTTTATCCTACAGGTAGTTCGATCCGCCTTGTTGTCCAACAAGGGGCGTATGTGCAATGGGTCGTGAGAGGATTTTTCAAGAGTAGCCTATTGCTTCATGTCGCTAGTGTACGCTTAAACTGGATCAGTTGAAGAGCAACACAACAGCTCAGTGACTATCACTGTTGCTGTGCAGATACACAGATTTGGGCCAGTATCTGTGGGAGTTTGCGCATTCTCCCCGTGCTTGCGTGGGTTTTCTCCGGGTGCTCTGGTTTCCTCCCACACCCCAAAGATGTGCTCTTAGGCTGACTGGCAAAACAAATTCTCCCTAAATTGTCTCGCTAATTTGGTTCCAATGCAGATTTCTATAAACATAGACAGGGGTCATGGGTGGAAATGGGAACGTCGAAGTGACGGCGCGGGCCCGTTGGACCGAAGGACCTGTTTCCCATGCTGTGTTGTTCTTTGTTCTTTGTACCACAGATGTGAGGCTCACTGGCCTGTAGTTCTCAGGCTTTTCCCTGCAGCTCTTTTGAAACAAAGGCACAACATTTGCCACTATCCAATCTTCAGGCACCTCATCCGTGACTATCGATGATTCAAATATCTTGGCTAGGAGACCCACAATTTCCTCCCTAACCTTCCACAAAGTCCTGGGATATACCTCATCTAGTCATGGGAATGTATATATCTTGATGCTTTAAGACTTCCAGCACCTCCTTCTCTGTAATATGCACACTCCATATTACAGACAAATAAATAATTTTTTGAGAAAGTGACCAGAGAGGTGGATGGGGGTAAGGCGGTTGATGTAGTATATATGGACTTTAGTAAGGCTTTTGATAAGGTGGCCCATGGAAGACTTCTACAGAAAATGCAGATGTGTGGAATAGAGGGTGATTTAGCTAATTGGATTAGAAATTGGCTGGCAGATAGAAGACAGAGGGTGGTGGTTGATGGGAGATTTTCATCGTGGAGTTCGGTGACGAGTGGTGTGCCTCAGGGGTCTGTTTTGGGGCCCCTGCTGTTTGTAATTTTTATAAATGATCTGGATGAGGGTATTGAGGGATGGATCAGTAAATTTGCAGATGATACTAAAGTTGGTGGTGTGGTAGATAGTGAAGAGGGGTGTTTTAGTTTACAGAGTGACTTGGACAAGTTGCAGAGCTGGGCCGAGAGGTGGCAAATGGAGTTTAATGTGAAAAAGTGTGAGGTAATGCACTTTGGCAGGAACAATAAATGTGTAGAGTATAGGGCTAATGGTAGGGCTCTTAATAGTGTTGAGGAACAGAAGGATCTTGGTGTATGTGTCAATAGATCCCTGAAAGTAGGCAGTCAAGTGGATAAAGTTGTTAAGAAGGCATATGGAGTCTTAGCTTTTATTGGTAGGGGGATTGAATTTAGGAGCCGCAGATCATGTTGCAACTGTACAAAACTCTAGTGCGGCCGCACTTGGAGTATTGTGTGCAGTTCTGGTCCCACATTATAAGAAAGATGTGGAGGCATTGGAGAGGGTACAGAGGAGGTTTACCAGGATGTTGCCTGGTATGGAGGGCAGGTCCTATGAAGAGAGGTTGAAGGATTTGAGGTTGTTTTCGTTAGAAAGGAGGCGGCTAAGGGGGGATCTTATTGAAACATATAAGATAATTAGAGGTTTGGATAGGGTGGACAGTGATAGCCTTTTTCCTAGGATGGAAAAAGCTAGCACGAGGGACACAGCTTTAAATTAAGGGGTATGAGTTATAGGACGGATATCAGAGGTAGGTTCTTTACTCAAAGAGTGATTAGGGAGTGGAATGCCCTGCCTGCAGCTGTTGTAGATGCGCCAAGTTTGGTGGCGTTTAAGAGGTTAGTGGATAAGTATATGGATGAGAAGGGAATGGTTTAGTTAGGAGGGGCATTGCTTTTTATTTTGGTCGGCACAACATCGAAGGCCGAAGGGCCTGTTCTGTGCTGTATTGTTCTATGTTCTATGTTCTATGTTCTATAAGTCTGGTAGGAATTGGTATGAAGAGCAAACCTGGTCAGGATGATATCCTGTATGTATATACATAATTGTGTGTTATTAATAAACAGCTATTGTTCAAATAGATGTGCTGCAGTACTGAATGTACTGGAAAAACGTGCTAAGGAAAGAGACATTTGTAGAAGGTTTTCATTTTGCACTCATCAAGACAATTTCACAAGAATTTGCTATTTTTAAATCTGCAGCTATATGAAATAATTTCCTTATATGTCTTGATGGGTTCCATCCTGTGCTCAAATTCACCTGTGAAATGAAGCAGTCAAATTCATTTCCTTTCCTTGACGTATTAGTTAATAAATCTGCCAGGGGATTCTCCACCATGGTTTACTGCAAGCCCATCTTCATTGATCAAAATATGCTTTTGGATTCTTCATAGTTCCATGCTCTATAAGATTGGTCTTATCGACAAATGAGACATCAGCCATTTGTTCAACATGTGAGGTTGGTGCTGAAATAAGCGCATCAGAAGGAAGAGATCCTGTGAGATAATGGCTGCCCTAGTCAGATCATTTTGAGCTATACATCGTGGTGCAGGGGGTAACATCTGCCCATAGATTGGATATTGGCTAGCTAACAGGAAACAGAGAATTGGTATAAATGGGTCTTTTTCTAGATGACAAGATGTGACAAGTGGTGTGACACAGGAATCAGTGCTGGGATCTCAAGTGTCTACTTATATAATGATTTGATAAAGGGACTGAAGGATTGGTTGCTAAATTTGCTGATGACACAAAGATAGGTAGAAAAGTAAATTATGAACAGAACATAAAAAGGCTACAAAGAGATATAGAGAGGTTGAGTGAATAAGTAAAGATGTGGCAAATGGAGAATAATGTTTGAAAATGTGAAATTGTCCATTTTGGCAGAAAGAATGAAAAACAGGCATATTTTCTAAATGATGATATTGCAGAGTTCTGAGTTACAGACGAATCTGGGTGTCCTAGTGCACAAATCACAAAAGACTAGTATACAGGTAAAGCAAGTAATTAGGAAAGTTAATGAAATGTTATCATTCATCGTAAGAGAGATTATGCTTCTGTTGTAGAGGATATTGGTGAGGCTATCTCGGCAGTATTGTGTACAGTGATTATATCTTATCTAAGGAAGGATATAAATGCATTAAAAACAGTTCAGAGAGGGTTTATTCAATTAACACCAGGAATGATGTCTTATGAAGAAAGGTTAGTGAGGTTAGGTTTGTATCCAGCAGAGTTTAGAAGAGTAAGAGGTGACTTGATCGAGGGATATTGATAGGGTAAATGTGGAGCGGATATTTTCTCTTGTCAGAGAATCTCAAACTGAAGCCCATTGTTTAAAAATAAGAGGTCATTCACATAAGACAGAGATAAGGAGAAATCGTGTCTCTCAGAAAGTTATGTGTCTCTGGAAAACTCTTCCTGAAAAGGCAGAAGAGGTTGGAAGCTAGTAGGAGTGGCTATGATATCTCGACAAATGTGCTGTGCTTAGAAAAGGTTGTGGAAAAGAAACAGTGTGAGCCCTAGCCACCTTCACAGCAACGAGTTTTGTGTCTGTAAGGCTTGGATACAATCTTGGATTTGCATTGTTGAGTGAGAGAGAAGCCCCTATAGCAGCAGTGGATGTCTTGTGATAATATTACTTAGATTTTTATAAATTCAAATCTATAATTTTATCCTGAGAAGGGATATTTAATTGTGAGTCTAACTAAGCAGAAATCATTTAGGAAATGTATGTAGAACTATTTTTAATTTTATAAGTTTAATTTTTGTACATTTAAGTTTTTATTTCTTTTTGTTAATAAATAGGTTAATATTTAAGATCTCAAAAAGTAGTTTTGGAATTCTTATTCTTGACCTCAGTGCAAATACTATCTTGTATAAAATACAAATGGCAAATCACTGTGATAGCTTGTCCAAGTTTCCCTTTGGGATTTGGACAGTCCAGCAGTTACCACCTGTCATATCAGAACAGCAGTTAACAAAATACTTTATGAAGAGATAGTTACTGTTATAAGATAGGAAATGTTGTGAACAGCAGTATAGGAGTTATGTTACTTACTTGAATGATTATTCTGGAGTTCAAATCCCATCATAGCAACTGGAGATTTAAATATAATTGATTTCGCATAGCTAGGAGAAAATCTAATTTCAGTGATGATGATAATGACACTACTAGTTTGTTGTAATAAACTATCTGTTTATGATGTCCCTTAGGGAAGAAAATTTAGTACCCTTATCCAGAGTGGTCTATATGTGACTTCAGACTCACAATAATGTGGTTGATTCTTAACTGAGTATCTATAACGTTGAGGATATCAAAAGGGCTAAGTGTAAAAGGCAGGCATTTAAAGTGAATAGGGCTGAGCTGAATGTTCTACAGATAAATAAGACATGGATAGACATTTGCATTAGGCGATAAATGAAGATGTGGGTTTTAACTGCTGAATTTCAAAGGGAGGTAAAGAAGAGCCTGCAACTGAGAAAATAAGTCAAAGTTATTACATTTTATTTCATCTGAAAATGGTGGCCATAAGGAAAACATAATAAATGGAAAAGGCAAATTTAAAAGCAGATGAGAACAATGGGAAAAGACTAAAGAGAAAAATATATTTAAAGAGCAGTTTGTTGATGTGTTGAGATATGACCATATCCTGTAGAGAGTGTTTGTACTAGGATAGAAGTGTGAAGAAGTAAAATGAGCAGCCTCCAGCCACCCCAGAGAAGTGAATGAAGATACCAAATAGCATTAGTTTTGTTCTAAAGTCTTGAATTTCCATATCTGAGTGGGAATGAGAGAAAGAGAAGGCCTGTGAAATACCTTCCCTGTGGCAACAATGAGGCACAGTGGCAGAGTGGTTAGAATTAACGCCTCACAGTGCCAGGGTTCTGGGTTCAATTCCGGTCTTGGGTGACTGTCTATGTGAAGTTTGCACATTCTCCCATGTCTGCATGGGTTTTCTCCAGTGCTCTAGTTTTCTCCTACACTCCAAAAATCTGTGGTTAGGTTGATTGGCCATGCTAAATTGCCCCTTAATGTCAGAGGGATTAGCAGGATAAATATATTGTGTTACAGGATAGGGCTGGGTGAAATTGGTGTTAGTACAGGCTTGATGGGCCAAATGGCCTTCTTCTGGACTGTGTGGACTCTGTGATCTAGTGGATTGTGCCTTGGAATTTCATAGATTAAATATCTCTAAGGACTGTTCCCAAAATGGTTGTTTATTTGTAAGTCTAACCAAAGAAGAATCTTTTGGGGAAATGTTCTGTATGACTAATTTTAATATGTAAATGTAATAGAAACATAGAAACATAGAACAGTACAGGCCCTTCGACCCTCGATGTTGTGCTGAGCTTTGTCCAAACCCAAGATCAATCTATCCCACTCCCTATCATTCTGGAGTACTCTATGTGCCTATCCAATAACCGCTTGAAAGTTCCTAAAGTGTCTTGCGTGTTTTAAGATTTTTTTTTGTTAATAAATGTTTTAATTTTAATATTTTAAACCTCCAGAAGTTTTACTGGAATTTGTGTCTCCTGACATACGTACATGTTTTTTCTCATGTTATATATAAATAGAGAACAGTTGTGATTGCTTGTCAAGTTTCCCTTTGTGGGATTTGGCTGACACGACACTTGCCACCTGCCAGATCATAACAAAAGGCACACCCAGCCTTCACTTCCTAAAAGAACTGTGGCTACCTCCACCACATGGACTGCAATGATTCAAGAAACCAGCACATCAACACCATCCAAGGCAAATCGGGTCCGCAAGAAATGCTGGCCTTGCCCATTTCTTGTGAACAAAAACAGCAAAATCCTATTAGTGGCAGTGAGCACATGGTGGCTGACATATAAATACTAAACTTCCCTGCTCTTCTTTGAGATAATGCTGTGGAATTTTATATGTCCATTTAAAGAGAGGGCAAAGGCTTGGTTTAACATTTCATCTGAAGATGACATCTCTGTCAATATGTTGCTTCTTCAGTACCACACTGAGTTACCGCCTGAATGATCTTCTCAAACCTCTGATATGGAACTTGAGCCCTCAACCTTCCGACTCAAAGATAAAAGAGGCACCCAAAGAGTTACAGCTGACACCCTGCGAATAAATTGTAAAGCTATCCGTAAAGGAAAGAGATAAAATGAAAACTTTAAAAAGTCACTGCTACATGATTTCTACAGGCAAACAGAATCTCCAATACTTAGCAAACTGGACTCAGTAACCTGATATTATATATATATGTCTTTTTTTACAGTGAAGGTATTCATCAAATTTTCTGTGTGGTCTTATTCCATCTCTCATTCGATCCCCTGGCGAAGATCCTTAAACTGAGAATAACAAGGTGAGTCAGTGCTGGGCGGACACACTCCTCATACCTCAGCTCATTCATTGCATACTTCTAGGCAAGTACTAGGAATCGCAGAGTACCGCAGCACCCTAGATTAAACATCAGAGAATAGACCACACATGCTCTGAATTTGCTAGCTGGTTGTAGTGTATGCACCACAAGCCACTCCAAACGTTAGTTCATGATTTATCATTTCACCGTAGATTCTTTTTTCTTAGAAACCACTCATTAGTCAATAATTTCTCCAGAAACAAGCCAAGTCAGCCAGGCAGGATTTTCCACAAAACTTTTCTTTTTAAACAATCCATTCATCCCGCTGTTTGCTGGGGTATGGTTCAACAGCCTGACCCAAGGAGGCCATTCTTCACATGTACACCCAGGCAGTAAATGTTGACAGCTAATCGACTGAGGAAGATATGCATTTTAATTCTGACTCATTAGGAATTAGAACATTGAACGTAGAACACTACAGCACAAACAGGCCCTTCAGCCCACGAGTTGCGCCGATCACATCTATACCTACCAATTCACAGACCTATCTATAACCCCCTATCCCATTCGTTTCCATATACAGGTGGAGGATGTGGTTAAGAAAGCTTACGGTGTACTGGCCTTCATTCATCGAGGGACTGAGTTCAGGAGTCAGGAGGTAATGCTGCAGCTTTATAGGACCCTTGTCAGACCACACTTGGAGTACTGTGCGCAGTTCTGGTCGCCTCACTATAGGAAGGACGTGGAAGCTATTGAAAGGGTGCAGAGGAGATTTACAAGGATGTTGCCTGGATTGGGAGGCATGCCTTATGAAGACAGGTTGAGGGAGCTGGGACTGTTCTCCCTGGAGAGACGAAGGTTGAGAGGCGACCTGATAGAGGTTTACAAGATGTTGAGAGGAATAGATAGGGTGGACTCTCAGAGACTATTTCCCAGGGCTGAAATGGTCGCAACGAGAGGGCACAGATTTAAGGTGCAGGGAAGCAAGTACAGAGGGGATGCTAGGGGAAAGTTTTTCACTCAGAGGGAGGTGAGTGAATGGAATCGGCTGCCGTCGGTGGTGGTCGAGGCGAACTCGCTGGGGTCTTTTAAAAGACTTCTGGATGAGTATATGGGATCCAATGGGATTGGGGGTTATAGATAGGTCTATGGCTGGGTAGGTTTTGATGTGTTCGGCACAACTTGTGGGCCGAAGGGCCTGTTTGTGCTGTAGTGTTCTATGTTCTATGTTCTATACTCATCCAGAAGTCTTTTAAAAGACCCCAGTGAATTCGCCTCTATCACCTCCGACGTCAGCCGATTCCATTCACTCACTACCCTCTGAGTGAAAAACTCACCCCTAACATCCCCTCTGTATTTGCTTCCCTGCACCTTAAATCTGTGTCCTCTCGTAGTGGAATTGTTCATTAGTGATCTGGAGTGGGGGAATGAGGTGGGGAACCCGCAGGGGAAAATGTCAGATTTCCCAGTCCCCTATTGCGGAGGGGCTGATTGCAGTGAACACCACTCTAAAGCTGCACATGTGATTTCAACAAAGGCAGAACAAACCAAGACTGGAACCTGGAGCCTTTCTGGCATGTGTGGTCTAGTCTCTCAGAGCAGCTGGTGCTGCTAAACAATTAGGGCACTGACATTTCAGAAGGGAAATAGAGCCTTACAAGTGGAGTTCAGATGTTCAAGCTTGCAGTTTCACTTTTAGATCATCTGTGATAAACTTGGGCTGTTTGAAGGCCATCCCATTGCCCAAGACATCACCCAAGCTGGCCTCTGCTCCTCAGCCTAAGTAGTGAGAAATAAATTAATCCAGAAATTCAGCTCATGGTCTGGAGCCCCAGGTTCGAATCCTGCCATGACAGATGGTGGAATTTGAATTCAATAAAAAAAACTGGAATTAAGAATCTACTCATGACCATGGAACAATTGCCAATTATTGGAAAAACCCATCTGGTTCACTAATGTCCCTTTAGGGAAGGAAATCTGGCGTACTTAGCTGATCTGGTCTACATGTGACTCCAGAGCCGCAACAATGTGGCTTACTCTCAACTTCCCTCAGTCCAGTAGAGATGGGCAATTAATGCTGGTTAGAAGTAATACCCATGTCCCATAAATATAAAAAATGAATATAAAAAAAACAAAAGATAGCCAACCAGTGTAGGACTATACACTGTACCTTTAGGGGAGGAAATAGTGTCGAGATGGTAGAGTTGGGGGAGGGGAGAGCAATCCTGGGCAATTTATTGCAACTGCCACATTGCCAAGAAGGTTTTAAGTGTGCCTCTCATGAATCAACATCCATGTGTATATGACCCAAGATCTCCAACATGGCTTGAACTGCTAAACAGAAACAGAGCAGCTCTGCTATAGTCACAGTCCCACACTTAAGGTTCTGAACCATGCACTGGTTGAGGGAAAGATGGTGAATGATTTCCAGGGTATGATTTTTGGAGTTGGAGAGCCATTGCTTCCAAGTTTCAATTCAACATTCCCCACATAACATTAGTCACAACATATTTTTAAATTGTTGCAAAAACTATAATTTTCACTTTAAAATAATTGCAAGTTCATGCTGAATTTTAAAATAACAAAACTTTAAAGCTCACTCCAAATAGATTGAGCACGAATTTAAGATCAGGAAATGTTGGAAATACACAGCATGTCTAGTAGCATCTGAGTGGAGAAACTTTGGGATTCATTCAGCAGTAACATTCCCAGCAGAGAAACTCCAGAAATGATTGAGTGGGAACTCACTGATCGAATGAACAGCTCCAACATTTGCCTGTGTTTATTTCCGGTATTTTCTGTGTATTCTTCATTTTTCTGACAATTGTGGATTTCCCGTTTTAATTCCACCTCAAACATTTTTGTTCAATTTTTGGTCATTGAATACATTCCTTTGAATTTTCTGATTGACAGAGACAAAGGTTTGAGGTCTGTCAGGATATTAGAGATAAAGGGACCTTCTTAGGTATTGCCCTGGTCCTAGAACTCCACAGATTTTGAGTTAGACATTTTGCTGACACTATCTACATTGTGGTTTAGGAACACTTCAATCTCTTGCCTGGCTCAACAACCTGTGAGACCATTTTAGGACATAGGAACATAAGAGCAGGACTAGGCCATTCAGCCCTTCAAGCCTGCCCCACAATTCAACTTGATCGTGGCTGATTTTCTATCTCAACATTTTCCCGCACCATCCCCATATCGTCAAATTTAATTGATATCTAGAAATCTATCAATCTCTGCTTTGAACACACTCAATGACTGAGCCTCACTTTGTTTGACTAAATCTGCTTGAAGCATCTTTGCATCCTCTTCACAATTCACATTCCTATCAAGTTCTGTGTTATCAGCAAACTTGGAAATATTACATTTGGTCCCGATATCCAAATCATTGATAGAGATTGCGAATAACTGAGTCTTAAGCATTGATCCTTACGGTACCCCAGTAGTCACAGCTTGTCAACCTAACCTTATATATAGGCTTATAACTGATAATTCAATGTACCCACTGAAGGAGTGCTGCAGTATCAGAAAGGGCAATTATCAGGTAAAATGATAAACCTAGGTCCTGTGTGCATTTAGCTTATGATACCAGTCAAAAATTAGGACATCCTCTCAAAGTCCCATCCAAAGTTCACCCATTACAATTTTCTTTAGTTAGGGCATCATGATTGGTACAGGCTCAGAGGGCCTAAGAGCCTGTTCCTGTGCTGTACTTTTCTTTGTTCTTTATAAATACCACACTGACTTATGGCACCTTGCTGTACAGAGCTCTTCTAGTTATCTCCACAGTGATAGTCAATAAACTTTAGTTTGCTCATGATTCATTCTAAAACAGGTAAAAGATGTACTAAGTGCAAGATTGCTCCAAAATGTAGATTATTTTCAGAAACAGTGCGACTAATGAATTCTCCCAGGCAAAACCATCACTGAAATTTGTATCAACGTGCAAGCAATGCAAATTTCTCCAGTTAAAGCTGCAAACTTAGAGTCAACATAGTACAACATTGATTGCTTTCCTTCAAAATACCAAATACATATCAAGCCCACACACTGTGATACAGTCTCATCCAGCCATTATTCAAATTGTCCATGACTTTTAATTTTAACCTATTAAAACTTCATCAAATATCTCACAATAAAATGTACACTTCCTAAAAGTTGTAATAGGACCAATGTCACCAGCTAATTTCCAGCTCTGTTACTAGGTCCACTTGTTGTGTTAAGGATATGGCTGATGGTAAATCAGCCAGTTGTTTCAAATCCCAGAAGAGAAACTTAGGACAACTACCCTCTCCTGTATTTTTCCCAATTTGTGAAGATAAGTTTAAAATCCAGATGATAATATTTTATAATTATTTTAAATAAATAACAATAAAATAAACTGGAAGCATTTTAACTAAGATAATAGCTATACATAGTATTCCTAATCTTACACAGTTCCAAACAATCTTCACTATCTTCAGTGTTAATTTTCCCTGAATGTTCCACAACACCCTATAGATTTTAAAAACTATAGAAATCCAGTAATGGCCACCACACAAAGCAGTTAGAGGTAGAAAAAACAGCTTGCTTTTCAATTCAGGCTCTCTTCAAAGATACTGCTTTCTGGGAGTTTTACATTCATTTCTGCTGTTAGCTGAGATCTAGTAAATAGCTTCCCTTAAATAATAAAAATTTAGATAATTTTAACTATCTCCTTATATATAGCTTGCTCCTTCAACCTTTTATCTGAGTTAACCTCTTCAGAATTCACATTTAATTACCTTCATTTCTTGGGTCTGATTTGAGAATGTAAATAAAAAATACACTCACTTTATAACCCTTCCTTCACACTCTAAGTCAATGGACATTTCCATTATCCACCACTTGCCACTCCAATACCGTGGCGGGTGGGGTGGCAGAGTTTTAGTAATAGTCTCTTCCTTTGAACCTTTAACACTTTATCCAAATCCCTTCATGTTTTGTTTGCTGTCTTGCTTAGCTCATCAATGTATCAACAGCATTAGTTCCAGTAACATAGACAAACTGTCCCTGGCTCAAGCATCTTTCATTTTCTCACAGCTTTTAAGGTATATAACCAGCAGAATATATTCCAAATTCATGGATTTTCTGATATCTTTGGCATTTTCCTGACAATGTGTACCAACACTGATTAAATTAATTACTTTTGGCATCTGGTTGTAGTGGAGAGAATATACTGCACCTCGGATCTATATCATTTCTGAATTGTAGATCATCTGTACTGGCTGGAGAGGCTGGTTAATGAGTGACAGTCCCTTCCGCAGCTGTACAACTGAACAGTGTTGTTTGATATTTTTTCTTTCCAGCGGGTTATCTTTTACAATATCTGATCATTTCTTTTGATCTCTGTTTTTACCATATCCTTCCAGAGTGCTCATTGCTAGGCATTCCTGACAGCAGCAAGAGTTTTCCATTCATTGGTTCAATTTGAGGTCTTACTCATAGACATTCTTGTATGGTAAGTGCGATAACCTGTTGGTCTTGTGCCAATAGCAAGCTCATAAAGCATGCCTTTTGGCATGTGGCAGTCATCCATTCAGCTCATATCACCCAGCCAATGGAGTTGTTGCTGACTCAGGACAGCTCGTTCTCTTGGTACCAATTTATAATAAAGAATTATACTTCAGATCCAACTTTGCTCTTTGTGTCACCTTCTTCACCTATCCCAGTGGCATACTGAACAATTTTGCTCAAATTGTTACCCACCAATATTGTACCCATGTTACATAGTGCTAGACATGATGTAGAGATGCCGGCGTTGGACTGGGGTAAACTCAGTAAAGTTTTACAACACCAATTTTAAATCCAACCAATCTCGCGAATTTACTATCAAATAAATTGGTTGGATTTAAAATTGGTGTTGTAAAGCTTTACATAGTGCTAGAGCCATCCCAGTACTGTATCCCTGTTTTATAGTGACAGACCTGTACTCACATGTATAGTGCCCTCGTGTTATACAATGACAGACCTCTACTGAACAATAGTGTACCACACAGTGTTATACAGATCAAAATACTCTCTCTACACTCAATCAAATCAGGATAGTAAGAATGCAGATTCCCACTACCTCATTTTTGTCTGTTTGAGTAGCTCACTTACGTACTGTTCATCTTGTACACAGGTCCAAAGGTTCAGACTATGTTCTATTTATTATTTGCAGCATGATGCTATGGAGTGCTGAGGTTAGGCATTACACACCTGGTGTGTTAGGAGACTGAGATGACTGGAGGCTGAGTATCGTCGAGCTTTCTGCTTTGCTGCCAAACGCTGCAGCACGATGGAAATGGCTTCATGATTCAAATCTTCACTTGGAGTGGGATGATAATCACCTTCCCCGAGCATGCCAACTGTTCCTGGGCGCTGCTGGTGGAGGCATCGCACACCCGACCCTGTGGAGAGGTCAGAGCCAGAATATGAATCGTTCAGCAAGGGATACAGGGCAAATGGCACTGAAGGAGATCAGCCATTATCTAGTAACATGGCAGAGCAGGCTGGAGGGACCAATTGCCTCTCCTTTCTGTGTTACTATGATTGTACTGTGCATTAAGACCAGTGCCTAGATAGTCAGACAGTCTGAAGGTATGCACATTTACATCTTGTCTTTTACCCATAGCACAATGTGAGGAAATGAAAAGGGGGTCAGTTGCAGGAAACAACTGGGCAGCTGCCAGTAGCCAGTCAAAGCAGGCAGTGACGGTAGTGCAGGAGTGGACCTCTCCATGGGGCTTGGCGCATGGGTGAGTGAGTGAAAAAACTACACAGCAGGCTTGGCCCTCTAATGCCAAGACTCTGACCCTTTTCCACAGAACGGGCAGCACCATGGGCAGCAAAATTGGCAAGGTGAGATCTTAATTACCACATTCTAAACACAGGAATGCTGCTATGATACCTCCTGTGCCTTTTTCCAGCTTACTCTCCAAGAACTGAGGAGCACATAGAAGCAAAGGTAAGAAGGTTCAAAGAAGAGCAAGACACTCGTATTGAGGCCATTTCTCTCAAATGATTCTTGAGGTCAGAGATTTGCCTCACATAATTTATATTTTTGTGGTTTCTATTTTAAACATTGTCCTTGTTGCCCAGTGGAATTTCCTGTCCAAAATGCTGAGTGAAATGCGGGAGGGGCAATGAAAGAGGCGAGCTTAAGGGAAGCCGAGCAGAACCTCTTCCAGCCGCCAGGACGCACACACACGCACCTGGTCACAGAAGTGACTGTACTTCAAGTTGACAAGCCGTTCGTGCATGCAGACTCTTGCCTCAATTTAGATTATGAGAGCAGACATGACGGGACTCATGCATGAAGGTGTAACTAACTGTTATGCAGGCCAGTTCATTAGGACCGCTTTGGTCCTGGCAGTTCATGTCTTATATGAGAATGTATGTAAGAAGGCCTGGCAGAATGACCTGTCAGACAAACTGGGTACATCTAACACGGTGCAGGCATTGCCGAACAATCTGTCACTATGTATTTCTAAGTATACATTTGTTTATATATCTATATCTTGGGGAAGCTGAATTGGGAAGGGTAAGGCTGTTCTCTCAGTTCCATGTGCACTCACCAACTGTGGCTGAGACTGGTCGGGATAGCTTCCGGCTGTAAATCTGTGTAGCTGCCTGCAAGGAAGATGGTGAAGCAATAGGGAGGGTGCTGGAAGTGGGTCGCTGGAGTCTGCCTGGATGACGAGATGTCGGGATAGCTGAGGCTGGCCTGCAGGCCCCTGTACCAGTCCTGCCCATTGCCTCAGCCAGCAAGGCAGTCAGATCCTGAACTGGAGTCATACAGGTGGGTAAGGAAGTGGGCAGGGTCTGGTTTCCTTCTTGTTGCAAAGCTTTGTGCAGAGGATGAATATGACAACTGGAGGAGTCCTGCATCAAAGAGTTCTCCGTAACACAAACACCTCCATCAACTGATCCATCTGAGGCACTTGAATCTTCCTCTTTGGGTACAGCTGGTTCTGCAGAATAGGATGAAATGATAGAGTAATTGTAGTTACCCGTGAAAATTCAGCTATAAGAAGAGTAAAGATAAATAGGGCACAAAGCATGATTTACACAGACTGTTACAATTCTATTAGGAGCCATTAATATTTAAAGAAAAAAATCCAAATACCCAGCAATTAGCCAACAGAACTATGACACAGCAAGACATTAAATAAGCAAGCACTATTATCACAACCCTATGGCTTACAAATACTTGAGCTATAAACTCAATTTTATTTTTTACTTCCCCTCAAGAGGTCCCTTATCTTACAAAGTCTTAATTCACTTTTCCTGCAACTGACCCAAAAGTATGTCACAGTCCTCCACAATTCACTTTAATCCTCTTCAATGTTCCAACTACCCTCTGAGTTTCAATGGGTATTCTTGTACTCATCTTTTAGCTACATGACCCACCACCTTTTCTTTTCATACCTTATGACAGTGGATGTTTCAACCTCTTGTTCAGGTTGGCAGCAGAGACTCAACTGCCTTCCCACAGTTTTCCAGCTAATATTGCTGAATTCCCTCTGCTACAAAGCTTTATGAGGACCACAGTAGATTTCTTCCACTAGCTACTAGTTAAATCAAATCTTCCATGTGCAAAGTGAGATTGAGTCCCTCAGCACATTTCATTCAATGAATGATTATGTTAGTATTTTCTCTACTTGAAATGCAGTCCTAGCTGATATCACTACCTTGTGAGATGTAGTCCACACCAAAGCCACAACTGCCTCAGTTTTATTCCCAAACTGAGCTAAGAATAGAAAATACTGGATAAACTTAGCAGGTATGGCAGCAACAATGGAGACAGAAACACAATTAGTTCAAGTCCATATGACTCACAGAATTCTGAAACTGAACTGTTTGTTGTCAGTAGATACATACACATAAATAAAACAAAATAACCTTCTAAACAAAGCTCTAACATGAATAACTACCTGTATGGGAACCTGGCATGCTTTAGAACAGTTCAAACAGAAATGCAAACAAATTATATTTACTTTCAATACAACTATGATTCTATAACCCATATAAATAATTTAGATTCCTAATGGAGATTTATGACCCTCTCTCCCAATGAAGGAACTCTCTTGTTTACAATCTGGTTTTTATTTTATTTTGATCTGGGAACTATGAGTATAATTTTATTGAAATAAGTGTAGATCTCTTATGAGGCAAAGGATGAATCATTCATTGCTCAAGTTTTACAATTTTACAATTGATCATTTAAGAAATAATACATAGGCTAGCTTTTAACTGTAGCTAACTCCAAACTTGTTTAAAATGAGATGTTTCCATTTACTTACAGATAAAATTTTAATCTTAAATACTAAAAATTATATTCTTAAACATATTAATTAAATCTTAACATTCACAACAAAGCAGTAATCTTTCCAGCTTCACATAAATCATGTGGAAATTAGATAAGTACATAAAAAATAAGCAATAGAAGGATATGCTGATCTGAAGACAGATGTATGAAGCTTTGTGTGCAGTGGTTTGAGTTCCACCACAGCCACTCAGCTCCTGAATTCATTCCAGCCTTTGTTCAAATGTTGAAAAAAGAGCTGGAGTCAAGAGGTGAGGTGAGAGGAATTGCCCTTGACATCAAGACAGCATTTGACCAAATGTGGTGTCAAGAAGTCCTCACTGGGTACCAAAGGACACCCTCCACTGATTGGAGAAATACCTTCCATATAGGAGGATAGTTGTGATTGTTGGCAATTATCTCAGTCCCAGAAAATCACTGCAGGAGTTCCTCAGGATAGTGTACTAGGCCCAACAATCTTCAGCTGCTTCATCAATCACCTTCCTGCCATCACAAGG
Organism: Sphyrna mokarran; assembly: GCA_024679065.1. Classification (NCBI taxonomy): domain Eukaryota; kingdom Metazoa; phylum Chordata; class Chondrichthyes; order Carcharhiniformes; family Carcharhinidae; genus Sphyrna; species Sphyrna mokarran. The sequence continues at coordinate 1,889,164 of JAGIQG010000015.1, forward strand.
TCAGAAGTGGAGAAGTTTGCCGATAATTGCACAATTTTCAGCACCAATTGTAATTCCTCAGTTGCTGAAGCATCTGTGATGAGTAAATTGTTGGAAGGTATTTTGAGAGACAGGATCTACAGGTATTTACAGATACAAGGACTGATTAGGGACAGTCAGCATGATTTTGTGAATGGAAAATCATGACTCACAAATTTAATTGAGTTTTTTGAAGGGGTAACCAAGAAGGTAGATGAGGTGCAGTGCAGTTGATGTTGTCTACATGGACTTTAGCAAGGCCTTTGACAAGGTACCGCATGATAGTTTGTTACATAAAATTAAATCTCACAGGATCCAGGGTGAGGTATCTAAATGATACAAAATTGGCTTCTTGACAGAATAAGAAATCTCACAACACCAGGTTAAAGTCGAACCAGTTTATTTGACAGCAATCCTACAAGCTTTTGGAAACGACATTCCTTCGTCAGGCGTGTTCAAGGACACACAGGACTCAGTGTGGCAAGAAAACCTTGCACAGGCAAGAAGAATGCCCATCAGAGCAAACTTAGCACTACACTGGTGGGAAGTTAGGGCTTTTTAAAATAACCTGCAGATCTAAAGTTCCTTGCTCATTGGAAGAAAGAGATAACCACAAAATGATGTAAAACCCAAGAAATGGAAGAGTCACAGTATAAACAAATAACCCTTTTGGAGACATTAACAAAGAAGATAATTATTGGATCATTAAATTAGAAGTCGACAATCCAAGGAATTCAAACCAGACACTGGCACAGATGTTTCAGTATTATCTGATTAAGTAAAATGGCTTAAAAATATCACGTTACAGTCAATCGCCATCCACTTGCAAGCTTGAGAAATGATAGGCTAACACTTGGCAGGAATAAGATAGTGTGGTGAAGAAATGCTTGAACCTCTGTACATTACATAAATAATTCTCATTATAAATGGGGGTCCAAGGAAACCATGAAGGAAAATGTTGACACAAAAGTGTAACAAAAATATGACAACAGGAAGTAAGGAAGTAAAGACACCTACCTTCTGTGGATTTGATGTTGCTTTGTTGCATACTGATGTTCTGGTTCCAGTTCCTGGCTTGGGTCCCCAGGAAGACACTGGCTGATTTATTCTTGTGTGTATAGATTGTGAGCAGTTCTTCCAAATCATTCTCACTGTAAACCATTTTTTAACAATTAATACAATATGCTTCAGAAGCAAATCGCACAGGCAAAAAGCAAAAACTCAGTGACTAGGAAACTCAAAAATCTAAAATAAAAACAAAAAATGCTGTGAAGACCCAGGAAATCATTTGACATCTAGGAAGAAAAGCAAATCATGTCTCCCCTTAATTCCACTACAAGTCCTACCAAAGGCGGACGAACTTGCAGCCTGGGTAGGTACCTGGAACTTCAATGTTGTGGCCATTTCAGGGACATGGATAGAGCCGGGACAAAAATGGATGTTGCAGGTTCCGGGGTACAGAAGTTTCAGTCAGAGCAGAGTACGTGGTAGAAGAGGGGGAGGTGTCACATTGTTAGTCAAAGACTGTATTACGGTGGCAGAAAGGACATTTGATGTGGACCTGTCTATTGAGGTAGTTTGGGCTGAGATTAGAAAAAGGAGAGGAGAGGTCACCCTGTTGGGAGTTATTTTATAGGCCTCCAAAAAGTTCCAGGGATGTGGAAGAAAAGATTGCAAGGATGATTCTGGACATAAGTGTAAGTAACAGGGTAGTTGTTATGGGGGACTTTAACTTTGCAAATATTGATTGGAAAAGTTATAGCTCAAGCACATTAGAGGGGTCAGTTTTTGTACAATGTGTGCAGGAGGGTTTTATGACTCAGTATGTAGATAGGTCAACAAGAGGTGAGGCTACATTGGATTTGGTTCTGGGTAATGAACCAGACCAGGTGTTAGACTTAGAGGTAGGTGAGCACTTTGGTGATAGTGACCACAATTTGGTTACATTCACCTTAGTGATGGAAAGGGATAGACATGTACCGAAGGGAAGAAATTACAACTGAGGGAAAAGTAATTATGAGGCTATTAGACGAGATTTAGGATATATAGGGTGGAGTAGGAAGCTGCAAGAGATGGGAACATTTGATATGTGGAACTTATTCAAGGAACAGCTACTGCGAATTCTTGATAAATATGTACCTGTCAGGCAGGGAGGAAGTGGTAGAGCGAAGGAATTTTGGTGTACTAAGAAAGTTGGTTCACTGGTGAAGAGAAAAAAGGAGGCTTATATAAAGATGAGACGTGAAGGCTTGGTTAGGGCACTGAAGAGTTATAAATTAGCCAAGAGGGTGCAAAAGAGAGAGATAAGAAGGGCTAGAAGAGGACATGAGAAGACTTTGGGGGATAGGATAAAGGAGAACCCTAAAGCTTTTTATAGATATGTTAAGAATAAAAGATTGGTTAGGTCAAGATTAAGGCCAGTCAAAGACAGTGGTGGGAAGTTGTGTGTGGAGCCTGTAGAGATTGGACAGGCACTGAATGAGTATTTTTCGTTAGTCTTCACGTGGGAAAATGGAGTTGGGGAGAATACTGGGATACAGAGTTGTAGACTAGACAGGATAGAGGTACATAAGGAGGAGGTGTTAGCTATTCTTGAGAGTATGAAAATAGATAAGTCCCCTGGGCCAGATGGGATTTATCCCAGGTTACTCTGGGAGGGTAAAGAGCAGGTTGTAGAGCCTTTGGCTTTGATCTTCACGTCGTCGTTGGCTACAGGTATAGTGCCGGAAGACTGGAGGATGGCAAATGTTGTCCCCATGTTTAAGAAGGGGAGTAGAGACCATTCTGCAAATTATAGACCAGTGAGCCTTACATCTGTTGTGGGGAAAGTTTTGGAAAGAATTATAAGGGATAGGATTTATAGTCATTTAGAAAGAAATGAATTGATTAGGGATAGTCAACATGGAATAGTGAAGGGAAGGTTGTGCCTCACAAACCTTATCGAGTTTTTTGAAAAGGTGACCAAAGAGGTGGATAAGGGTAAGGAACTAATGTGGTGTATATGGATTTTTGCAAAACGTTTGATAAGGTTCCCCGTGGAAGCCTATTGCAGAAAATGCAGACGCATGAGATTGAGGGAGATTTAGCAATTTGGATTAGGAATTGGCTTGCTGATAGAAGACAGAGGGTGGTGGTTGATGGGATATATTCAACCTGGAGTTTAGTTACTAGTGGGGTACCTCAGGGATCTGTTTTGGGGCCACTGTTGTTTGTTATTTTTATAAATGACCTGGATGAGGGTGTAGAGGGATGGGTGAGTAAATTTGCTGATGACACTAAAGTCGGAGGAGTTGTAGACAGTGAGGATGGATGTTACAGTTTGCAGAGGGACATAGATAAGTTGCAGAGCTGGGCTGAGAAGTGGCAAATGGAGTTTAATGTGGAAAAGTGTGCGGTGATTCACTTTGGTAAGAGTAATATGTGTGCAGAATATAGGGCTAATGGTAGGACTCTTAGTAGTGTAGATGAGGAGAGAGATCTCGGTGTACAGATGTATAGATCCCTTAAAGTTGGTACTCAAGTTGATAAGATTGTTAAGAAGGCGTATAGTGTGTTAGCATTTATTGGTAGAGGGATTGAATTTCGGAGCCGAGATGTCATGTTGCAACTGTACAAAACTCTGCTGCGGCCGCATTTGGAGTATTGTGTACAGTTTTGGTCACCACATTATAAGAAAGATGTGGAGGCATTGGAAAGGGTACAGAGGAGGTTTACCAGGATGTTGCCTGATATGATGATTAGGTCTTATGAGGAAAGACTGAGGGACTTGAGGTTATTTTCATTAGAGAGAAGAAGGCTAAGAGGTGACCTAATTGAGACATATAAGGTGATCAGAGGTTTAGATAGGGTGGATAGTGAGAGCCTTTTTCTTCAGATGGAGATAGATAACATGAGGGGACATAGCTTTAAATTAAGGGATGGTAATTATAGGACGGATGTTAGAGGTGGGTTCTTTACTCTGAGGGTAGTAAGGGCATGGAATGCCCTGCCTGAAGCAGTTGTGGACTCGCCAAGTTTAAGGGCGTTCAAATGGTCAGTGGATAGGCATACGGATAACATTAGAATAGTTTAGGTTAGAGGGTCATAAAATTGGTTTCATTGGTTGGCGCAACATCGAGGGCTGAAGGGCCTGTACTGCACTGTAATGTTTTATGTTCTAAAGGAATTTCAAAGGTTCTTCTAACCATGTCCCAACTCAGTTCCTGACTGTTTATCTACTCTCCCTCTAAGCAAAGACATGATGAGTGAATAATGTCCTCTTGTGCTGTCTCACTTCACCATTTTATGTTACCAACCACTGCCTGCTTTCCCCTTCTTTCAGAACTGCCCTAAGTATTAAGCTTCTTAAAATACCCACACCTTGAGTGGGGGGGGAGGGGGAGGGGTGCTGGGTCAGCTGAGGAGGGCATTGGACTGGGCAAGTGGGAAGTGGAAGGTGATCAATGGGAGGGGGGATGAGATTGGGCCAGTGGAGGTGGGTCAAGGGAGGGGGGATGGGTCAAAGGGAGGAGATGGGGGTGAGGAAACAGGAGGGGATTGGGTCAACAGGAAGTGGATGAGGGTGGGACATTGGGAGGGGACACCATGTGGGGAGATGGGTCTGAACAAGTGTAAGTGTAAGAACAAAGCTGATGGGTCAAGAGACCTTGACTTTTGTTGAGTTTGGTTCAAGCACACCTCAGAAATCCAGCAGACTATTGGCAAGAACACAGAGTCGAACCCTAACCCCTGTCTCAAAGTTCTAAGTAGTACATTTCACTCTCCAATCTTTTCTAAAATTCTTTCTCCAAAAAGAAACAAAAGAATCTTCTTGGAGCTGAATCTCAGGAATTACCTCACGTTGGCCTCAGCACGATAACGGTGAATGACATCACTCTCACAACATGCAGAGGCCTCGGACTAAGCAGCATGTGAATCAAGAGACTGCAATCATTTCCAAATCCTCATTATCCACATCAATGTAATGCATTTTCCATTCCTCTCACCTGGCTTTACTGACAAATACTTGGAAGTCTTCCTGTTGGATGCAGGTCTCCGGCTTAGGATCCATCTGGCTTTTCTTAATCATTCGATCTGTTTCCTGCATTTAGAATTCAGAAATTGGTATGACAAGCTCCCAGAAGCATGATCATTCCACTTTGCAACTTACCTTTGAGGACAATCTAAAATCCCTCTTCATCCATCGTGTATTTTTCTCTTGCTTAAACCTTCATCCACAAGGCTTTGAAGGCTCAAATCCCACTCCAGATTTTGAGCATGCAATCCAAGTTGATGCTTGCAGTGCAGTGCTGATGAAGTGCTGCATTATCAGAAAACCTGCTATTTGATGGGGCTTGTCTGTAAAACATTTTGGGATTTGATGAAGTTTTTCTGGTCTCCTAAACAATGCTCCTTTCATCAGCGATGTATCCAAAAACAAATTAACTGGCCTTCAGCTGACTGCTGTTTCTCAGAACTTTGCTATTGCACAACGGTTGCTACATTCAGCAACATAACAACTATCATTGTATTTTAGAATCATTATTTGCTTGTGAAACATTTGAGATGTGTCTGAGAGACATGATTAGATGTTAAATAAATCTATGTTTGACTGACTTTCCTTTATTAGCTGAAAGTGGCTGAGCAAAAAGTTGGCTGTCCTGTCCACTCATCTTTACCGCAGGCTGCCTCAGAGAAAATAAGGAAAGAATGAGCAATTGATAATACATAGAAAGAAAGAGCAACAGAGACAGAGAAAAAAGGGTGAGGGAGTGAAATAAGAAAGAAACGTGTAAAGTAAGAGGAACAAAGGATGTATACAAAAGTGAATCATCCTGTTTGGAGCTTTTTTTGAAGTATTACTAGAAACATTGTTTTGTCAATTTTGGTGCTAAACAAGATAAGAGATACGAGCTCTGGAACAATTTCCATTTTGATTCTGACTAAAGTGAGTTTTATTATTTTCAGAAATGTGCTTCCACAAGTACCCTGTATTACACCAGTGTAGTATTCTTCCATTTCCTTCACAAGCAGCTGTGTCATTCTGTCTGGGAGTCCCAAATTAAGATTTATTTATTAATGTCACAAGTAGGCTTACATTAACACAGCAATGAAGTTACTGTGAAAATCATCAAGTCGCCACACCCTGGCACCTGTTCAGGTACAGTGAGGGCAAATTTAGCATGGCTAATGCACCTAACCAGCACATTTTTCTGAATGTGGCAGGAAACCGGTGTACCCAGAGGAAACTCAGGCACAGGGAGAACATGCAAACTCCACACAGACAGTGACCCCGTGAGGCAGCTGTGATAACCCACTGTGCCACCGTGCTGCTCAAAGCTGAATTAACAGGAATTTTCTACACAATCTATCACAGCCCATTCAGAACAGTCCAAAGAGATAGGAATGCACTCGTCTGACCTCAGCAGTGTACCACACAGCTAGGTCAATGTTTCTAGAACAACCTAGACCCCAGACTGAGGAGATTCCTCAAAGGATTTCAGCATGAGGTGATTGTGTTTCTCATCATCTAGTGCTGGGCAGAAGATTTGTTGCAAGCTCAATGCCAGTAATAAAGTTACTGTGAAAATCACCTGGTCACCACAGTTCGACGCTTATTCAAGTACACTGAGGGAGAATTTAGCTCAACTGTGTACCATATCAGTTGTTTACTTCACATATTATTTCCAATTTTATATAAATCTTTTTTGTTGTGTCAGTTGCCAATTTAATGAGAACATAGGCAAGGAGCAGGCTGTTCAGCCCCTTGAATCTGTTCTGCTATTTGATTATCACATGGCTGATCTATCCTTCATTTCGATCGACCCAATTTTATTCCCTATCCCTTGACAGTTTCACGCAAGAAGAATCTATTTGTCAATCTTGTAAGATTCAAATTAACAGCAATTGCCCAGAGCCTTTTAGTACTGGAGTGGGGGAAGCTGAAAGTTCTAGATTTCCACTATAACAACAAAACAATAATTTCTCTTTACATAAAATGGACATTATCAGTATGGAGGCTGTTATACGATCTTTCTATTGAGGTCAAATATTTCTTGACCTCATGACTGATTCTATCTGCCTGTAAGGTTGTACCTTATTGTAGCTGCGGAGAAAGACCGCAAGCTGCTGTGCCAGGATGTGTCGACGTTCAGAGATTGGGAGCCGACGACTGGGCAGCGTCATTGTTACTGATTGCTGGAGGTTACTGGCTGCTCTCTTCAAGAACCTGATCACCAATTCCTGTTGGAGAAACAGACAATGAAACAGTCACTCACTCAGATTCACAGCTCAATTACCCTTTGGGTAATGCATCAGTGACCATCGAAAGAAGCCTCAATGTATCAACATCACCTCCTTGATTCCCACTTCTAAATCACTGAGTGTCCTCGGATCAGGCTGGGATATTTCCCACACACTCTGTTCCAAGACAATCTGTGATTTTCCTGTACACCATCAGGTAAAAGAACTTGAGCCATAAAACTATCCTTGAATGAGAAACAATTACAGCCTACACAGCAGCGTACCATAACTGTGGGATCATTAGTTAAAGATCTAATTTGATCAATAATCTTTTTTACCAACTTAGGGTCTCTTTGGGTCATTGAAACCTGTTCATTGGAAACACAACTTGTTTCCCAATACAGCTGCTGTTCGTGACGGCACAATCAAACACTAACTCAACTCAAATGCATGGCCTGGTGTAGCACTTAACTGTACAGGCCAGTCTCTAACTCTGTGCTAAATGACATGAGTTTGGTGTGGCAGCCACTCTGGCTCAGTACTGGGGAGGGGAAAGAGTCAGTCAGGATTTGTACTCCTGATCACTTTGCAATGTAGGGTAGTGTAAAGGAACAAATGCACACGAGTGAGTGAGTGTTACAGTGTACAAAGGAATGTGACCTTTCTTGCAAAGAAACCTGAATACAAGCACAACCCTCAGTCAAACTTTCTCCAAAGTATTGCACCAGCCATCACAAAGGATAAACTATGGGGCAGGTTACATAATTTATTAGTTATATTACATAATTTTATATTACATAATATTACATAAATATTATTTATATACTCGAGTTCAAAATCATAGAATCCACAGTGCAGAAGGAGGCCATTTGGCCTACACTGACAACAATCCCACCCAGGTCCTATCCACATAACCCAATCATTACCCTCCTAATCCTCCTGACACTGAGGGGCAATTTATTCTGGCCAATTAACTTAACCCGCACATCTTTGAACTTAGAGAGTTGGGGGAACATCTAATCATCATTTTGAAAATGAGTAAAGGATTGCAAAGGCTGGTTAGAGAAAGATTTTCTTTTGGTAGCAAAATCAGAACAATGCAGCACAACTTTAAAATTAGAATGAGATGTGAGATAATGTGAGAAACACTTCCTCACAAAAAGTGTGTGGAAATCTGGAACTCTCCTCCCAAACATCTATGGAAGTTTGGGGCGAATTGTAATTTTCAAGATTGTGGGCTGGTATTGGATAAAGGTCACCAGAAATGGACATTAAAGGCCAGTAAATGGAGTTTAGGTAAAGGTCTGTCATGATCGAATGGAATGGTGAAAAGGCTGTACGACCTCTTCCTATTCCTATCTTATGTGCCTCAGCCATACAAAATCGATGGAGCGTAGATCTGACTCTTCCAGGGCACTTACCATCTGAATGCAGGCAGCAAGAATGGACAGTTAGTAAAGTTACGAGCTGGGGAACTGCACCTCAGCAAGAATCAAGAAAAATTACTCACACCTCAAGCTGCCAAGCTGAACATGTATTCACTCCTAATTGCCTCATTCATTATATAATCTCCAGGCTACAATAAACATAAGCTGAATAAGAAGTAATTCCCAGTATTATGGATCATGAGAATCCTCAAAGTTACATGCCAACTCATTTGGAGGTTTTCTTTTCTGCTCATGACACTCGTTTCTATCTCTGTTTTAGCTTCTAACACAAGTCCATAACCAATTACAATGTGTTTACCATTTGCTCTTCCTCCTGCTCAGTGGCCGTGGTGATTTCACTCTGGCTGGGACGCTCCCTCAGCAACCGGAGCTGTACGCGGTGCAGATAGGCTGAGAAAGCGAGGCGTGCCTGTACCTTACTGTGGAAACAGATTGAAAAGGAGAATGTGACTAGCATCAGAAACATCAGCGATGCCACTAAATCCTAACACCCTGTGGATCTGTTAAAAGGCCATTAGGAATACAAACATCATTAGCATTCAGCACCAACCTCAGATTGCCCCCTTGCTGTAACATCTCGAGGAGGTTAACCTTTGGTTGATTTTCACTTTGTTCCTCTTTGGTTTGAGTCCGCTGACCAAGCACCTGTTTGTCAACAACCTCCGGCTCAGTGAGTTCCAGGACTTTTTGCAACCCCTCACTGTTAGCTCTTGATCTTTGTGCTTTTGGTGCCTGAGCCAAGGCTTGGACAGAGTAAGGGGGTCCAGTAGTGTCTGTTTCATCCTCGGACGTCTCCTCAGCATCCTCTGGTTCCTCCTCCTCTTCTCCCTCTACCTCACACTCTGCCACATCAGATGATGTGACTGGGACTTTGTGTGAGCACCCTGAAATGGCAAACGAGACTGAGGTTACAGCTGAGAAATCGAAGATTAAAGATTGCCAACATGCTTTTTTATTTTCTGTATATTTGATATTATTCTTTCCTGTTTATCCCTCCTCTTCTGAAGGTGCTGATTCTCACTGAGTACAGGGTCCCCCTCCTCTCCTGAGGATGCTGATTCTCACTGGGGTACAGGGTCTCCCTCCTCTCCTGAAGGTGCTGATTCTCATTGGGATACAGGGTCCCCCTTCTCTCCTGAAGGTGCTGATTCTCACTGGGTACAGGGTCCCCCTCCGCTCCTGAAGGTGCTGACTCTCACAGGGGTACAGGGTCCCCCTTCTGAAGGTGCTGACTCTCACTGGGGTACAGGGTTCCCCTCCTCTCCTGAGGGTGCTGATTCTCACTGGGGTACAGGGTCCCCCTCCTCTCCTGAAGGTGCTGATTCTCACTGGGGTACAGGGTCCCCCTCCTCTCCTGAAGGTGCTGACCCTCATTGGAGTACAGGACCCAAGTTCAATTCTGTCTTCAGTCACTGTCTGTGTGGAGTTTGCACATTCTCCCCGTGTCTGTGTAGGTTTCTTCCAGATTCTCTGGTTTCCTCCCACATGCCAAAAGATGTGTGGGTTAAGCAGATTGGCCGTGCTAAATTGATCCTTAGTATCAAGGGGACTAGCAGGGTAAATACATGGGATTACGGGGATAGGGCCTGGGTGGGATTGTTGGCAGTGCTGGCTCAATAAGCTGAAAGGCCACACTCTGCACTGTAGGCATTCTATGATTCTTCTATGATAACTGACCTCTGTCTTTTCCTTGATTTTGTTTCCTTCTTCTTTCTTCCAGTGACAGGAGTTTCCTCTCATACTGCTGGACGTGTTTACGAACTTCTGTGTTGAGCACTTCCAGTTTAAACAGCGCGTGGTTGTTCTGTGTTACACCATTGCTGAAATAGAAGGAAACGGGAAAAGAATAATGCAGCAATATTCATGTTCTAAAATAAGCACAAAGTAGTGATAAAAACAACCATTTCACTTGAGGAAGAATATTCCGGGCTCTTTAATGCAACAAATCAAACTACTTAGTGATAGTGGGTATTTGCACTGACCCTCAGACTGCCTACTATAACAGGGAATACCTATCCATCTGTTGGACCAGAAATCTCTCACACACTGTGAAGCTAATGAGACAATGAAAAGTTATTCAGAAAGCAGAAATAGCATGATTACAACACTAATGCCATTATCATATATAATCATAAATCTAACATTATTACAATATTAATCCCACATTACAATAGCAGTATATTCTACTCTATTTCATCAATACAGTACAGAACAGCAGACCTGCTTAGCAAATAATTCTTTTAAAAAGAGAAGTCCACAGTGATTTCTCAAGTACATACTGCACCAGCAATGACATTTGAGAAACAAAGTTTATAGTACATTGCAGTATCTATACTGTATGATACAGTCATGGAGAATTCTTTCAAAAAAACAAACTCCACAGAGTTCCTAAACTATCACAGCATTCAGTAAAAACAATCAGTTTAAAATGAAGTTTAGTTTAGTACATAGGGATTCCTGAAAATGCAGCACTAAACAATATTCCTCAAACATATAGAAAGAACAAATGGCCCACGTCAGACTCCATACAAAATACTAAACTTGTTGCATGATGACATGATCATGTTGGGACATGATTATTCATCACACAGCCCGCACCCTTCAAAACAGGCAGTACTGCACTTCAAATGCATACCAGACACCAAACATGGAATCCTTTAAAATGAAACCACTTTAAAAGAGAACACAAAATGGGTATTTACTGTACTGTTAACATCCACATTACTTAAGTACGAATGAGCATACATTCCTCTTTATTTGTAAGTTATAACTGCACCAACTCTTGCTGAACCGGCACTAATAGACCACGAATGACATTATTAATAATCTAACATTATTATAAAGCTATTTATCTGATATTATTGCATTATCAGCCCTTTCTTGTTCAAGTACCATCACCTAAAACTATTCAAATATTGTTGATTTTTCTGCATCTGACCTGAATGTGTCTGATTGGTAGCAAACTTTGTTACGTAGCCAACTCATACTTAATGACCATGGGAGTGTTTGACGGGGATAGTGTAAGAGAGCTTTACTCTGTATCTAACCCCGTGCTGTACCTGTCCTGGGAGTGTTTGATGGGGACAGTGTAGAGGGAGCTTTACTCTGTATCTAACCCCGTGCTGTACCTGTCCTGGGAGTGTTTGATGGGGGGACAGTGTAGAGGGAGCTTTACTCTGTATCTAACCCCGTGCTGTACCTGTCCTGGGAGTGTTTGATGGGGGACAGTGTAGAGGGAGCTTTACTCTGTATCTAACCCCGTGCTGTACCTGTCCTGGGAGTGTTTGATGGGGGACAGTGTAGAGGGAGCTTTACTCTGTATCTAACCCCGTGCTGTACCTGTCCTGGGAGTGTTTGATGGGGGACAGTGTAGAGGGAGCTTTACTCTGTATCTAACCCCGTGCTGTACCTGTCCTGGGAGTGTTTGATGGGGGGGACAGTGTAGAGGGAGCTTTACTCTGTATCTAACCCCGTGCTGTATCTGTCCTGGGACTATTTGATGGGGACAGTATAGAGGAAGCTTTACTCTGTATCTAACCCCGTGCTGTACCTGTCCTAGGACTGTTTGATGGGGACAGTGTAGAGGGAGCTTTACTCTGTATCTAACCCCGTGCTGTACCTGTCCTGGGACTATTTGATGGGGACAGTATAGAGGAAGCTTTACTCTGTATCCAACCCTGTACTGTACCTGTCCTGGGAGTGTTTGATGGGGTCAGTGTAGAGGGAGCTTTTACTCCATATCCAGCTCTTCTGCTGTACCTATCCTGGGAGTTTTTAATGACACAGGGGACAGTGAGATTGCATTCTGTGTCTAATCCCATGCTGTATCTGTCCTGGGAGTGTTTGATGGGGATGGTGTAGAGGGAGCTCTACTCTGTATCTAACCCTGTGGGGTACCTGTCCTGGGATTGTTTGATGGGATCAGTGCAGAAGGAGCTTTTACTCTGTATCCAGCCCTGTTGCTGTATCTGTCCTGGGAGTTTTTGATGACACAGAGGAGAGTGAGATTTTACTCTATATCTAACCCCGCGCTGTACCTGCTGTACTAAAGTTTGATATCTATCTAAACAGTGAATGGGGCAGACAAGCTAATTAAGGAAAAGCTATTATTGAAGCTATTATGGACTGTTATCTGAAAAGGAAGAATGTACAAGGCTACAATGAGAAAGGGGAGAATGGAAATAGGTGAATTGTTATTTCAGAGAGCCAGTGCAGAAATGATGGGCCAAATGCTTCTGCATCATAACAATTATGTGATTCAGAATCAAAACAGATAACTGAGAGTTGGTAGCTGTCCTTTGCAAGTTCATGAAATTTACCAAATGGGCTTTTCCACAGAACTCAATTGGCACTGGAATCAATGACAAATGCATACTCACCGAGATCTGGCTGAAGGAGCAGGTTTTCTCTTCCTGAAAACAAAAGTGACATCAAATCATCTCAGAACTATTGAGGTAACAGACCAAAAATTCTCAGCCAAGAATATGAGCACAATGGATAAAATCTGCTCTAGGTGACAGAAGTTCCACCCCAAGAACTGAACACTGCTTTAGTGTAACAAGAATAATCGAGAGCTGCTAGCCTCTGCAGTGCCACCTCTTAGTGATGAGCACTCTAAAGCTGCATTTGGAATAAGAGCACCTTGCAAGTTACGTAAATGGGAACTCGTGGCCAATCAAGCATGCTCCAGCAAGGGGCAAAGGGACACTGAGAGTAGGCAGTGCAGATGCCATGGGGACAGCCACTGCCATTGAGGGGTGACTTCCATAAGCCAAAGGATATCCAAAAAAGAGGCAATCCAGTCCTAAACCCAGAGCCTATCAGGGTTTAGATAGGGACTTATCCAGCAGAGTTTAGATAGGGACTTATCCAGCAGAGTTTAGATAGGGACTTATCCAGCAGAGTTTAGATAGGGACTTATCCAGCAGAGTTTAGATAGGGACTTATCCAGCAGAGTTTAGATAGGGACTTATCCAGCAGGGTTTAAATAGTGGATTATCCAGCAGGGTTTAAATAGTAGCTTATCCAGCAGGGTTTAAATAGTGGATTATCCACCAAATTTTAAACAGTGGCTTATATACCAGAGTTAAGATTGCAGCTTATCCACACATTGGCAGCCTCACAGCTGCTGGTAAATTGCCCACAAAGGCAGTAGGTGGCCCTCAGTTGGTGATTAAATTGGTTCAATTGGGCTTTACGAAGCAAACTGACACAGTGGTGGGAGGATATCAGGCACAACCCAATATCTTCCAGAGACACTCTGCCAGACATCCTGTTTTCCAGCTCATTGACAATGACTCCCCTAGATGGCCAGTTGTGTGCATGTGCTGCCCGCACTTTGAGAAAAAAACAGACTAATAAGGCCAGTTCAAATCGTGGCTTATGTGGTGGTCACTAGGTGAAGAGATAAACAACTGGATAGAGTTGCCCTGATATAGAGGGAATTTCAGTTAGCATTCCTGCTTCTCATCACTATGCAGCAATTCCAGCAGAAATGTCCATTGGAAATAGGCTCAGCTTTCCAATCTTCAAAAATCCAACAGCTAAACAACTATCAGCACCTTCAGGAGCAGAGGGGGACCCTGTACCCCCCAGTGAGAATCAGCACCTTCAGGAGAGGAGGGGGACCCTGTACCCCAGTGAGAATCAGCACCTTCAGGAGAGGAGGGGGACCCTGTACCCCAGTGAGAGTCAGCACCTTCAGGAGAAGAGGGGGACCCTGTGCCCCCCAGTGAGAGTCGGCACCTTCAGGAGAGGAGGGGGACCCTGTACCCCCCAGTGAGAGTCAGCACCTTCAGGAGAAGAGGGGGACCCTGTACCCCCCAGTGAGAGTCAGCACCTTCAGGAGAGGAGGGGGACCCTGTACCCCCCAGTGAGAGTCAGCACCTTCAGGAGAGGAGGGGGACCCTGTACCCCCCAGTAAGAGTCAGCACCTTCAGGAGAGGAGGGGGACCCTGTACCCCAGTGAGAATCAGCACCTTCAGAAGAAGTTGGGGGGGCGTAGGGCTGTACCCCAGTGAGAGTCGATCATAAATGAAGCAGTATGTCAGTAAACTATTAATATGCTCCTTCTCTCTGCTGTAACGTTACCTTCCTGCAAAAAGACGTGTGGCCAGCACATAGTTCAGGGTGGTTTTATGCTCTAGAAAATGCCTGGTGAATGAAGGACAGACAATGTTAGGAAAGCAAAGAATAGACATTTGAATCTTACATTATGAAAGATATACTTCTATTGCCAAACCAGTCACAGTCCTGGGGCTCAAAATTGTGCTTCCATTTTTAAAACATGATAGGTTTCTCAGTTATTTTATTCTCCTGACGTGGGTGATGTTGGTTAGACCAGCATTTTGTGCCTATCACTGAGGAGTTGGTTCTGCAGCTTTCTCTGCTGTAATCATTGAGACTAAGTGAGCAGTTCATTGAGGTGCTACTGCAGAGCAAATCCAGAAGCCAACTGGAGCCACAGCCAGACCAGCTATGGGAAAGCAGAGGGCTTCCCTGGAGGGCATGACTGAACTCAATAGTTTATCCAAGTAACCATCCATAGCTGTAATTATGTACTTCAATTCTACCATCAAGATTCACCCAACAGCAAGAGAAATAATATGTTTACAAACACTGAATTTGAAGCAAGAATAGGCCATTTGATAAAATCATGGCTGATCGGATTGTGACCTCTACTTTTCTATCTATCCCCTATAATCTTTGACTTCCTCGTCAGTCAAGAATTTATTCAATTCAGCCTTAAAATAATTGAATGATTCTGTCTCCACTGTCCTTGGATAAAGAGAATTTGACAGACCCTCTGAGAGGAACATTTCTCCTCATCTCCTTATTAAATGGGACAAGGGGTGCTGACCTTTATTTTTAAACTCATCTTTCATAGGAGCCATAGAAATTAGGAGCAGAAGTCGGCAATTCAGCCCTTCGAGCTGGCTCTGCCATTCAATCAGACCATGGCTTATTTCTCCCTGGTCTCAAATCCACCTCCCCACTTGTTCCCTATATTCCTTATCCCTTTTCTTCACAAAGGAAAACAACCACCCAGCAAATATTCTGTCAAGTTCCCTCAGAATCTTGCACATCATGAGAAAATATATAAGAATATAAAACATATTCTTCTGAACATCTATAGATCCTATCTGTCTAACCTTTCCTCATAAAATAGTCTCTTCATCCCAGGAATTGGTCAAGTGAACTTTCTGAATTGCTTCAAATACAGTTTATCCGTTCTTAAGTAAGGAGAATTAAATTACTCATATCCCTTTGTAGGCTGCTTATGTCCTCTTCATAACTTACTGTCCTCTTGCACCTTTGTGTCATTGGCAAAATTAGCATCTATACATTCAATTCTTTCAACCAATTCATCAATATAGATTGCAAATCCTCAAGGCTCTGGCACTGATCTCTGTTTTGCTCTACTACTTACAGCCTTACAACCCAAAAGTGACCCATTTATTACTCTTTGCTTTGTAATAGCTAGCCATTAGCTATCCACTAACCATTCTAAAATGTTATCCTCTACACCATGAATTCTTATTTTGCAGTTATTTTTGATGTGCACTTTTTCAATGCCTTTTGGAAATTCAAGTACACCATTTCTACTGGTTCTCCTTTATCTGCGTTGCTTGTTACTTCCTCAAGGAACTCTGATAAATTTGTCAAACATGATTTCTCTTACGCAAAACAATGAAATCAAACACATTCAGCATGAAGATTTTCTAAGCTCCCTGCTGTAACCTTCTTGATAATAGATTCTAGCAATTTCCTCATGACAGAGGTTAGGCTCTCTGGCTGGTAATTTTCAGATTTTCTTCTCTTTGTTTTCGAATAGGGAGTTATATTTGTATTTTCCCTAATGTGATGTGGCCTTTCCAGAACCTAGGGAGTTTTGGTTACCCTAGCTTTGTAACCATGGAGAACATAACTCATGGCAACAGATAGAGCCATTTTAATTCTTGAAGCAATGCACAAATTGATTAAGCTCCCTTTGAATTGTTACTGATATAGTCTCTGATCAAGGACCTTTACACCTCTAACCGCAGTCTAACACAGTGTCAGATTTCCACTCGTGGATAGAAATGAAAATGTATATTTCCACATTTCCCTTCCACAATATATCTGAATAGATTTTCTTGGCTCACCCATAAAGCTCCCAGGTATCAGCAGTCGGAAATATCCGTATAAATCCACCTTTTCTCTCATTCTCTTCCATTGTACGCCGTACAACTTTTATCTGCAAGTATAACAAAGCATCAAGAGTGACCAAAGTGGAGATAAATCACAAGCCCTCGTATCTCTTTCATTCATTAAAAAGGTCTTTGTTTGGAGATTCCAAGTTCACCTAAGCCACATTTTGAAGGTGTTGACAGGGATTAACAAAGCCAGTTCAGGTAAAAGCAAATTACTGCGGAGGCAGGAATCTGAAACGAAAACAGATAATGCTGCAAGATCTCAACTTGTCCTGGGGTATCTATAGAGAGAGAACAGCGTTGATGTTTCAAGTCTGACTGACTATGTCAGAGCCTGACTCAAGTAATCTATTCTCAGGTTTCAAATCCCAGAGGTCAAGAGGTAAAAATGAGGAGGTAAAATGAGCAATTTTTCTTATACATTAGTAATAACTAAACCCGTAATAGGCATCTGTAGAGAGAGAGAGAAACAAGTGTTTAGGTTTTCAGTTTAATATGACCTTACTAAAAACATATTCAACAAGAAACATTAACTCTGCTTCTTTCTCCACAGATACTAATCGACCTGCTGCTCATTTCCAACACTTCCTGAATTAAGCATGAAGAGATAAGCTCCTTTTCTTTGAATAGTGCCATGGGATCTTATGCCCATATGAATATAAAGATGGGGATTTGATTTAATTCTTCCACCAAAGGGCTGCACCTCTGACAGTGCAACATTCCCCAGTGCTGCAGGAGAGTAGCAGCTTTGATCATACCTGGACAGGACACAAAGCCAAATCCCCGATTCAGAGGCCAGAGGATAGAAACAAAAACAGTTAAAATTGTATCTCTCCATGAACTTGCTGTTTGTCTGCTACCAGCTTAAGTCCATAGAAACTGTATTCAATTCTTAGTCTCTAACCTCTCACCTCCTCCACAGACAGTCGCAGACTGCTTGATCCCTGTGCTCCTTGTGGCCTCTCCTTGCCTGATGAGATTTTGCCTTTTATGTCAGTGTCATTCGCTGACAATGGCCGCTGCTGGCTCTGTAAGATTTTCAAAGATATGAAATGTTTAACCCAATGTGCTGAAGGTTCAAAGGTTACAAAATAGTTATAAAATAGTGATAAATGGTGAGGCTGCACCAACACGACTCAAATTATATAAGGTTGGCATTGAGAAAATACATCACAAAACTATAATGCCGGTTCAAAATCCATCTTGGTTGCTCATGAAATCTGGTACCAGAATCTGGTTGATTGATAAAAAATTTGTCTAAGTAAAACAGTAACTTATTTGCACTCCTTTAAATTTAGAAGGCAGTAATCACAATGCAGTCTCCTTTGCACTGGAGGAACTAGACTGACCTCTTTGTAGAACACCCCCATTCAGTCTGCCAGCCTGATTCCAGTGCTTCTTGTCACCTTTTAATTCTCCAACATGCTTCCATTCTGACCTTGACCTGCTGCACTGCACCAATGAAGCTACATTCAAGTTCAACTGATAGCACCCAATCTTCTGACTCAACAATAAATTTAATGATTTTAGATCTGAAATTCTACCTATACCATGTTCAAAATGTTTCCTTTTGCTAGTTTGGTCTTGATTCCTTCCTTTCTTTAAATTTTTATGTTGCCTTCAAGTGATTCTATGTAGCCTTATCTGGAAACATCTTTTGCTTCTTTACTATACCCATTGGTTTTTTTTGAACGATGGAACCTTTTGTTATTTAATCTCTCCTCCTACTACTCTACCACAGAGTTTGTTCTTTCTGCCCCCTACCTATTCCATTTCTACTTTTCCTCCATTCTAATAAAAGTTCATCAACTTGTAAAGTTAATTCTGTTTCACAGACTGCAGGGTATTTCCAGCACTTTCTGTTTTTATTTCAGATTTTCAGCATCTGCAACATTTTGCTTTTATCTGATTAGCCAATGATGACGATATGGTTGGTTAATTAAACACTTCTGTTTGATTGTTTCATGGGATGTGGACATCGTTGGCCAGATCAGAGGAGCCACCTCCTTGAACTGCTGCAGTACATGAGGTGTAGGTAAACCCACAGTGCTGTTAAGGAAGGAGTTCCAGGATTTTGACCCAGTGACAGTGAAGGAACAATGATATATTTCCAAATCAGGATGGTGAATGGTTTGGAAGAGAACTTGAAGGTGATGGCATTCCCATGCATCAGCTGCACTTGCGTTCTGGATGGTGGTCACAGGTTTGAATGGTGCTGCTGAGGAAGCGAGCAAGTTGCTTCAGCCTCAGCCCACAATCAAAGAGGTCCATCCTCTCCACCATACCAAAGTTCCAACAAAAACAGCAGGCTGAGATATCAGGAAGTCATTTATTTCAGAAGAAAAATAGGGCAGCAACCAGAGAAAAGAAATCACAGAGATCAGGAGACTTCTACTTTTAACAAACAGGGAGATTGGTATTCTGCTATACAGTATGGCCAGCAATCTAACTGCCTTTGTTAGCTCTGTTGCACATCAGTATCTTGCACTTACGAGCACTTTCATTGTCAGGGACAAGAAAAGGATATGACTTGCTTTTTGCCAGAAAGTGAAAGGTTCCCTCAGCAAATGAAATGCACCTGTTGTTGCTCTTTGTTCTCCAGTTTAATCAGAGCCCTACTCGCTAAGGGGAACGGGTGAATGGCAGACTTACAAATCGGCAGCATGCCAGGGATATTCAATCCTACCACAGACAAAAACTATGAATTTCTGCTGACTGAGTCCTCAGACTGTATATTTCATCACCATTAATTGGGCCGACTTCACACGTTTCATAAGCAGCAGTAACTTGTGATCTCAAGTGATTATTGGTGTCGTTTTGCAAAGTATTCAAACCTTGAAACATGTTTCAATTTCACAGATCAGCGTGAAACGGCGACAGTCTGACTCTTTGAAGTGAAAACGGATTTAGTGGACAATGTTTAAAGCATTGAGCAACAACATGATCCAATCCACAGAACATAGAACATAGAACATTACAGCACAGTACAGGCCCTTTGGCCCTCGATGTTGCGCCGGCCAGCGGACCCTCTAACCTAAACTATTCCAATATCATCCATATGCCTATCCACCGAACATTTGAATGCCCCCAAAGTAGGCGAGTCCACAACTGCTGCAGGCAGGGCATTCCACGCCCTCACTACCCTCTGTGTAAAGAACCTGCCTCTGACATCCGTCCTATAACTACCACCTCTTAATTTAAAGTTATGTCCACTCGTGTTGGTCATCACGGATTAGTAAATTTGCAGATGACACTAAAGTCGGTGGAGTGGTAGATAGTGAAGAGGGGTGTTATAGTTTGCAGAGGGACTTGGACAAGTTGCAGAGCTGGGCCGAGAGGTGGCAAATGGAGTTTAATGTGGAAAAGTGTGAGGTAATGCACTATGGCAGAAATAATAAATGTGTAGAGTATAGGGCAAATGGTAGGATTCTTAGTAGTCTAGATGAACAGAGGGATCTTGGTGTGTATGTGCATAGATCCCTGAAAGTAGGCAGTCAGGTCGAGAAGGTTGTTAGGAAGGCATATGGAGTCTTGGCTTTTATTGGTAGGGGGATTGAATTTCGGAGCCGCAACGTCATGTTGCAACTGTACAAAACTCTAGTGCGGCCGCACTTGGAGTATTGTGTGCAGTTCTGGTCCCCACATTATAAGAAAGATGTGGAGGCATTGGAGAGGTACAGAGGAGGTTTACCAGGATGTTGCCTGGTATGGAGGGCAGGTCCTATGAAGAGAGGCTGAGGGATTTGAGGTTGTTTTCGTTAGAAAGGAGGCGGCTAAGAGGGGACCTTATTGAAACATATAAGATGATAGAGGTTTAGATAGAGTGGACAGTGATAGCCTTTTTCCTAGGATGGAAAAAGCTAGCACGAGGGGACACAGCTTTAAATTAAGGGGTGATAGTTATAGACGGATATCAGAGGTAGGTTCTTTTCCCAAAGGGTGGTTAGGGAGTGGAATGCCCTGCCTGCAGCAGTTGTAGATGCGCCAAGTTTGGTGGCGTTTAAGAGGTTAGTTGATAAGTATATGGAAGAGAAGGGAATGGTTTAGTTTGGAGGGGCATTGCTTTTATATTGGTCGGCGCAACATCGAAGGCCGAAGGGCCTGTTCTGTGCTGTAATGTTCTATGTTCTATGTTCTATCACCATCCGAGGAAAAAGGCTCTCACTATCCACCCTATCCAGTCCCTTGATCATCTTATACGCCTCAATTAGGTCACCACGTAACCTTCTTCTCTCTAATGAAAATAACCTCAGGTCCCTCAGCCTTTCCTCATAAGGCCTTCCCACCATACCAGGCAACATCCTGGTAAACCTCCTCTGCACCCTTTCCAATGCTTCCACATCTTTCTTATAATGCGGCGACCAGAACTGTACGCAATACTCCAAGTGCAGCCGCACCAGAGTTTTGTACAGTTGTAACATAATCTCACGGCTCCTAAATTCAATCCCTCTACCAATAAAAGCTAACACACCGTACATGTCACAGGACGAATACTGTAATCATGGGGGGCTTTAATCTACTTATAGACTGAATAAACCAAATTAGCACTAATGCTGTGAAGGACAAATTTTTGGAATACATACAACATTCTTTTTAGAACAGGTCGTTGAGGAATAAACTAGGGAACAGGTATTTTAGATCAACTATTACTCAATGAAAAAGGACCAATTAATAAGATCATCATAGCCTAAGGAAAGAATGACCATAATACTCTCGAATTTTGCATTACATTTGAAAGTAATGTAGCTCAATCTAAAATTAGAGTCTTAAATCTAGGTCTTAAAGAAACTACATAGTTACAAAGGGCAAACTGACTGCAGTAGATTGGGTAGATTAAAAGATATGACTGTAGACAGGTAATGGCTAACATTTAAATAATTAATATATGGTTTACGACCAA
Organism: Sphyrna mokarran; assembly: GCA_024679065.1. NCBI lineage: Eukaryota > Metazoa > Chordata > Chondrichthyes > Carcharhiniformes > Carcharhinidae > Sphyrna > Sphyrna mokarran. Next base: position 1,910,943 of record JAGIQG010000015.1, read on the forward strand.
TATACATTCCTTTGAGGCACAAAAGCCGAACAGAGAAAGTAATCCAACCACGGCTAATGAGAGAAGTTAAAGAGGTTTATAAAGTTGCCAAAAATTTAGCGAGCCTCAGGATTGGAAGCTTCTTTGAAGTTAGCAAGAGTAACAGGAAATTGATAAACAGACAGAAAGTAGAATACAAAAGTAAACTAGCAAGAAACATCAAAACAGACTATGAAATCTTCCATGGCTATGTAAAAAGGAAAAGATTAGCAAGTACAAAAGTGGACCCGACAGACGGAGAATTTCTAATCATAGAATAGAATCATAGAATCCCCATTCAGCTTCTTGAGTCTGCAACAACCATAATTCTACCCAGGCCCTATCCCCATAATCCCATGTATTTACCCTGCTAAACCCCTAACACTAAGGGACACTTTTTATTTAGCATGGCCAATTCATCTGCCCATCAATGGAAAATAAGAACATAGTAGAGAAATGGAACAAATACTTTGCGTCTACCTTCACAGAGCAAATATAGAAATCCTCCCAGGAAAACTTGAGAACCAATGCATTAGTGAATTTGAAGAACTGAAAGAAATTAGTTTGAATAAAAAAAAGTACTGAAAAAAATAATGGGACTGAAAGTTGGTAAATCTTTTGGAACTGGCTTGCCTGTAGAAGGCAGAGAGTAGTTGTGGATGGGTCGTCTTCTGCATGGAGGTCAGTTACCAGTGGAGTGCCCCAGGGATCTGTTCTAGGACCCTTGCTATTTGTCATTTTTATAAATGACCTGGATGAGGAAGTGGAGAGATGGGTTAGTAAGTTCGCCGACGATACGAAGGTTGACGGTGTTGTGGATAGTCTGGAGGGATGTCTGAAGTTGCAGCGAGACATAGATAGGATGCAAGACTGGGCAGAGAAGTGGCAGATGGACTTCCACGCGGATAAATGTGTGGTGGTCCATTTTGGCAGGACTAATGGGATGAAGCAGTTTAATATCAAGGGTAGGAGTCTTGGCAGTGTTGAGGAGCAGAAGGATCTTGGGGTCTGGGTCCAAGGTCTCTTAAATCTGCCCCGCAAGTGGAAGATGTGGTCAAGAAGGCATATGGTGTACTGGCCTTCATTAATAGAGGAATTGAGTTTAGGAGTTGGGAGGTAATGCTGCAACTTTATAAGACCCTTGTCAGACCCCACTTGGAGAATTGTGTGCAGTTCTGGTCACCTCACTATTGGAAAGATGTGGAAGCTATTGAGAGGGTGCAGAGGAGATTTACAAGGATGTTGCCTGGATTGGGGGGCATGCCTTATGAAGACAGGTTGAGAGAACTAGGTCTTCTCCCTGAAGAGACGAAGGTTGAGAGGCGACTTGATAGAGGTTTATAAGACGTTGAGAGGAATAGATAGGGTGGATTCTCAGAGGCTATTTCCCAGGGCTGAAATGGTCGCTACGAGAGGACACAGGTTTAAGTTGCTGGGGGGCAAGTACAGAGGAGATGTTAGAGGTAAGTTTTTCACTCAGAGGGTGGTGAGTGAATGGAATCGGTTGCCGTCAGTGGTGATAGAGGCGAACTTGCTGGGCTCTTTTAAGAGACTTCTGGATGAGTATATGGGATTTAATGGGATTGGGAGTTACAGATAGTTCTATGGCCTGGTAGGTATAGATATGATTGGCACAACTTGTGGGCCGAAGGGCCTGTTTGTGTTGTAGTGTTCTATGTTCTATGATGATCTACATTTCAGAGAGTTGAAAGAAGTGGCTGTAAGAATAGTGGATACATTGGTATTCATCTTCCAAAAAATTCTAAGTTCCAGAATGGTTCCTAAAGATTAAAAGATTGCAAATATAACCCCATTGTTTAAGAAAGGAAGAGAAAGAAACAGAGATCTAAGGACCTATTAGTCTGACATTAGTTGCAAAGAAGGGGCCAGACTCTAATATAAAGGAGATGACAACTAAACATTAAGAAAATAATGGTATGATTGGAGAGAGTCAATTTGGATTTATGAAAGGAAAGTCACGTTTGACAAAACCATTGAATTTTTAGAATGGTAATGTTTCTTCTGGCTGGGAATATAAAATAACAGACAGGCCATTTAGGATTGAGATGAAAAGGGGTCCCAGTCACTGCTTACGTTCAAGACAGAGAATGACACACGCATACAATATTTTACCAGCGCTTTGTGAGACTTTGGCCGAGCACCAAGATCGAAACCACTTTTCCCTGGTCTGCCTTGCCGGGCTATTGGGTTCTGGCAGACAAATCCTATCAACACAAAAGAAGTCAGAGTTATATTCACATTAATGAAATGAATAAGTGACCTACATTGTGATCCTCCACTTTTTGTCTCTTGCATGTTCGATTTTTGATTCCAAATATGGAATATTTCACTCATAAAATTTGTAAAAGTGCATTCCAAAACACTTCAAATTGAATATTACTGACGGTGAAATAGAATTTAACTTTGCTTCATACATTCCATTCCACTCTTGGGTGCCTCAATACAATCTCATTGCCACAACATACATTCAATGTCAAAAACATCGCCCAAAGGGTTTTACCCAGTTACGAATCGCTCGATGAATTATGGCTGAAAGACCTTTCCCCACTTTCCTCTGAAATGACTGCCCCAACCATTAGTAAATTTGCGGATGACACCAAAGTCAGAGGAGTGGTAGATAGTGAAGAGGGGTGTTATAGTTTGCAGAGAGACTTGGACAAGTTGCAGAGCTGGGCCGAGAGGTGGCAAATGGAGTTTAATGCGGAAAAGTGTGAGGTAATTCACTTTGGCAGGAATAACAAATGTGTAGAGTACAGGGCTAATGGTAGGACTCTTAATAGTGTTGATGAACAGAGGGATCTTGGTGTATATGTGCATAGATCCCTGAAAGTTGGCAATCAAGTCGATAAGGTTGTTAAGAAGGCATACGGAGTCTTAGCTTTTATTGGTAGGGGGATTGAATTTCAGAGTCGCAACGTCATGTTGCAACTGTACAAAACTCTAGTGCGGCCGCACTTGGAGTATTGTGTGCAGTTCTGGTCCCCACATTATAAGAAAGATGTGGAGGCATTGGAGAGGGTACAGAGGAGGTTTACCAGGATGTTGCCTGGTATGGAGGGCAGGTCTTATGAAGAGAGGCTGAGGGATTTGAGGTTGTTTTCGTTAGAAAGAAGGCGGCTAAGAGGAGACCTTATTGAAACATATAAGATGATTAGAGGTTTAGATAGGGTGGACAGTGATAGCCTTTTTCCTAGGATGGAGAAAGCTAGCACGAGGGGACATAGCTTTAAATTAAGGGGTGGTAGTTATAGGACAGATGTCAGAGGTAGGTTCTTTACCCAGAGGGTGTAAGGGTATGGAATGCCCTGCCTGCTGCAGTTGTAGATGCGCCAAGTTTGGTGGTGTTTAAGAGGTTAGTAGATAAGTTTATGGATGAAAAGGGAATGGTTTAGGTTAGAGGATCGGTGCTTTTTCTTAATTGGTCGGCGCAACATCGAGGGCCGAAGGGCCTGTTCTGCGCTGTAATGTTCTATGTTCTATTATTTCCTAGTTCTGGACTGTGAAACATGCCAGTTAGCAACACTCAGGTATGAACAGCTCTGCAGGAAGACCAACAGGACTCCAGTAGAGCTGCTGGTCCTCCAGCTGTAGCTGATGTTTATCTTGCAGTGCATCCCTAGGAAAAGCCTGTAGAGCACACAGCCCTGCAGACAGCTGCTTGTACAAACCTTGACAAAAACTACTGCATCTCTCTCCAGACTTGATTCCAAGAGCATATTTCAGAAAAGTGGACAATAGTTTCTTTCTGACAGCAGCACTTGCACATCTTCAATTAGTTGATGATGATTTCAGCTGTCTCAGCCCTATCTGGAAGTTACTCCCAAGATTTCTCAGAATCTCTTTCCTCTTTTAAGATGCTCTTTAAAATCTTTTGGTTGTCTGCTCTTATCTCTGTGTGGCTTTTAATGATGTAGCACTGGGATAAACATAGTAAGAAGCCTGACAACATCAAGTTTAAATCCAACCGATTTATTTGATAGTAAACTCGCTTTAAATTTACTATCAAATAAATCGGTTGGATTTAAACCTGGTGTTGTCAGACTTCTTACGTGCTTTTAATGTTCATGTGAAGCACATTTGGAATGTTTTATCATGTTGAAAGTGCTATATAAGATCATAAGAAATGGAAGCAGAATTAGGCAATTGGGCCCACTGAGTCTGCTCCGCCATTCATTCATGGCTGCTATGATTTTCATCCCCATTTTCCTGCCTTCTCCTTGTAACCCTTGATCCCCTTGTTGATCAAGAACCTATCAATTTCTGGCTTAAAGACACTCAATGATCCGGCCTCCACAGCTTTCTGCAGCAAAGAGTTCCACAGATTCACCGCTCTCTGGCTGAAAAAAATTCCTTCTCATCTCTGTTTTAAAGGAGCGTCCCTTCACTCTGAGGTTGTATCCTCGAGTTCTAGTCTCTCCCACTAGTGGAAACATCCTCTCCATGTCCACTCTATCTAAGCCTCTCAGTACTCTGTAAATAAATAAGTATGTCAATAAATAAATGTTCTGCTTGAGAAGGAGCCATAATTTACACAAAACAGACCACAATGCGTGGGAGGCCACTATACCCCTGCTCCTTTGGCTCTGTCCTCAAACCACTCGACCTCTCCATCTCTCCCCATCAGGGGCTAGTGGCATCCTAGTCAACCTTTTCTGCATTCTTTCTAGTTTAATAATATCCTTTCTGTAATAGGATGACCAGAACTATACACAGTATTCCAAGTGTGGCCTTATCAATTTCTTACACAATTTCAGCAAGACGTCCCAACTCCTGTATTCAATATTCTGATCATTGAAACCAAGCATGCCGAATGCCTTCTTCACCATCCTGTCCACCTATGACTCCACTCTTAAGGAGCTATGAGCCTTTGTTCCTAGATCTCTTTGTTTTATAATTCTCCCCAACATCTGACCATTAAAAGAGTAGATCCTCCCCGATTCAATCTACCAAAATACATCACCTCACATTTATCTTAATTAAACTCTATCTGCCTTTCAACAGCCCACTGGCCCAATTGATCAAGATTCCGTTGCAATCCTAAACAACTTTCTTCAACATTCATTGTGCCACCAATTTTGGGGTCATCTAAAATTACTAACCATGCCTTCTAAATTCTCATCCAAATCATTAATATAAATAACAAATAACAGTAGACCTAACACCGATCCCTGAGGCACACTGCTGGTCACAGGGCTCCAGTTTGAAAAACAATCCTCTATAACCACCCTCTGTCTTCTGTCATCAAACCAATTTTGTATTGGCTACCTCACCCTAGGTCCTGTGAGATTAAACTTTATGCAACAACTTACCATGCTAGGACGGATGTCAGAGGTAGGTTCTTTACCCAGAGGGTGGTAAGGGTATGGAATGCCCTGCCTGCTGCAGTTGTAGATGCGCCAAGTTTGGGGGCACTTAAGAGGTCAGTGGATAGGTTTATGGATGAAAAGGGAATGGTTTAGGTTAGAGGGTCATTGCTTTTTCTTAATTGGTTGGCGCAACATCGAAGGCCGAAGGGCCTGTTCTGCGCTGTAATGTTCTATGTTCTATACCTTGTCAAAAGCCTTGCTAAAATCCATATTCATAATGTCAAATCGACGACCTTCTGACTCAGAAGCGAGAGTGCTCGCAACAGATACTTATGCTATTTTCAGTTTTGACTTTCCTTTGATCCATCTTACGTGTTCTGAAACTCCATTTGGCATAAACTTTTAACCTAACCTAAATTCCCTTGTTCTATCTCACTCTAAGTAGCATCCTGCACCTGCTGATCTCGAATTAGTCCCACTGCATCATGTACAAAATCAAAATGTTCCACCATTCAGTGGGCTTTTGGCTGATCTGCACCTCAACTCCATTTAATTAGCCTTTATTCCAATCCTTTGAAACTGTTACCCCATAAAAAGGTCAAACTCTGTTTTGAAACTTATAACTTGCAGCATCCAAAGTACTTCAAGTGAGAAGATTCCAGAGTATGACGACTCTTTTGGAAGGAATTCTTCCTATCTTTCCTCATGAATATAAAATTACTGCAGATGCTGGAATCTGAAACCAAAAGGGAAAACGCTGGGAAATCTCAGCAGGTCTGGCAGCATCTATAAGGAGAGAAAAGAGCTGACGTTTCAACTCCAGACGACCCTTTTCAAAACTTTGGACTCGAAATGTCAGCTTTTTTCTTTCCTTATAGATGCTGCCAGACCTGCTAAGATTTTCCAGCATTTTCTCTTTTGGTTTGCTCATGAACAGCCTGGCTCTGATTTTCAGATTATGTCCTCTTTGTCCTCTCCTAACTCGGCTCCTTCCGCTAGATTTCCATTTCTCCTGTCAGGGATCTCAGAGCATTGAATCATAATTCAAGTACTGTGGTTACATTTCTCCTCTGACTGTTTGCTTTCCCAACCCTTTTTTATGTGTCTCATTTCTAAATGCTTGTTGTTAATGAGACAGTAGAACTCTAGTGCCACAGCTATCAGTAACTTCCAATCACTACACCAAGGGCTGACTGTTTTTGTATAAAAGGTCACTCTAACACATTTCAGAAATACAATGAGATTTTTGCCTTGGTAGATAAACACTCAACTTGATTTACTTACTGCAGTCATACTAGTAAACTGCAACATAGATTATGTTTAACCCTAGCTGGTGACGTGCTTTGTAATTATTTTAATCGGATACCATATTTTCATCCCTACAAGGTGCTCTGATCAGTGCCATTCCTGCCCTGCTTCGCTGGAGTGTCCCACTGCCCACAATACATTCTTGGAACAGCACAATCCGTAACTACGATGATGGGGTTGCTTTTCCTCTACAGTTCATATTGACACAGAATAAATGTGTCATCTGTCCACTACAGGAAATACGTTTAACAGCCAAACTTCAGGAAGCAATGTGAGGGCAATCTGACATCAATACAAAAGCAGACTATTCATTGCTTCTAAATCAGCTAAAAGCTCTACCTCCCCATGTGAAAACTGCTCTATTGCTATTTCTAATTGAGGTCCACGAGATAAATCCAAAGTGTCCACAGCATTCTCAACTCTGAGCCCAAGGTGTGAGTTCAAGATCCACTGAAGAATTGTGAGCATAAAATTCAGGCTGAACACTGTGCAGTGCTGAGGAAGTCCTGCACTGTCAGAGGTCAGTGTTGAGGGAGTGCCGCACTGTCAGAGGGTCAGTGCTGAGGGAGTGCCTCACTGTCAGAGGGTCAGTATTGAGGGAGTGCTGCACTGTCAGAGGGTCAGTGCAGAGGGAGTGCCGCACTGTCAGAGGGTCAGTGCTGAGAGAGTGCCGCACTGTCACAGGGTCAGTGCTGAGGGAGTGCCGCACTATCAGAGGGTCAATATTGAGGGAGTGCCGCACTGTCAGAGGGTCAGTGCTGAGAGAGTGCCGCACTGTCAGAGGGTCAGTGCTGAGGGAGTGCCGCACTATCAGAGGGTCAATATTGAGGAAGTGCCGCACTGTCAGAGGGTCAGTGCTGAGGGAGTGCCGCACTATCAGAGGGTCAATATTGAGGGAGTGCCGCACTGTCAGAGGGTAGTACTGAGGGAGTGCTGCACTGTCAGATGAGACATTAAATCAGGGCCAATCTGCACTCCAAGGTTAACGCAAAAAAATCCCATGTCACAATTTCAAAAGGAGAGCAAATCTGCCTGATTAATATTAATTTCTCAACAACATCACAAAGATAATTTACATGATTATTAGCAGTGTAGTTTGCGGGATCTTACTGACGTTCCTACTTTACAATAGTGACTACACCTTAAAACATATTTCAATTGTAAAACACTGAGGATTTGGGAGGTGTCACAAAAATATAAATCTTGGACAATGTTCCATGCTAATTCAAATATACACATAATAAATACTCATTTACATGCAAGTTGCTGTTAGAAAAGTAGAAAAAAACATAACTCATTTTACAATCAATAAGCTCCCACAAAGAATAGTGAAATAAATAGCCAGTTATGAAGCAACAAAGATTTGCTATGTTACATAAATTTGAAATTAATATTTTGCTGCAGTGTCAAAGGCATTTTCAAAGGTGAAAAATGTGACTGGTTGCTCCCTAAAACAGGCACTCACCCACTAATGTGAACATGTCTGACAGCAAGCTTGCTTTGATCTTCAAATCCAAGGGTGCATCACTAGTGAGAAAGAAGTGAAAGAAAATTAGGAGCTGGCCCAGACTTGCACAGATTCCTTACCATATAGGAATCAGGACAGTGAAACCCAATCAGAAAGAACAGTAAAACCAGAGATTTTACAGTACAGAAGGAATTCCTTTAGATCATCATGTGTGTGTCCGTAACAGCTCTCCAAATAGAACTAATGAATACCACTTCAGCCTTTTCCACAGGATTAGGAACGCATCAATCCAGTTCCCCCATTTAATTCGATTATGGCTGATCTGCACCTAAACACTATTTACCTGCTTTTGCTAATTTTTCTATTAATATCCTTATCCCAAAAATGCACTTTAGTTTTTTTCATTTTGTTGGAGGCACTAGATAAATGTATATTTATACATTGTTATTGGAGGGAAGTATACAGAAGTGTCTTGCAGGGGTCAATATTAAGATCATTTCGCTTTCTGATATATAAGGCAGAAATTCAAGTTTGCAGAAGTAAAGTAACTCAGAAATTGGTAAACAATGAACAGGATATTAACAGACTTCAGAAAGACATAGAATACAACAGTGATTCCTTGAAGCTATAACTTAATACAGAGAAGTGCAATGTGATATATTTTAGTAGAAAGAGGAATGCTATAGAAACTAAATAGTGCAATTTTAAAGGAGGTGTAGAAAGAGAAATCTGAAGATCTATGTACACAAATCTTTGAAGTGGCACAAGTTGAGAAGACTGATGAAAAAGTATGCAGAAACTTTGGGTGGGAATTTCTCTGTGTGTTCCGGGTGGTGGGAGTTGGTGCACATTTGCACGTAGCGGTATCTCATAGTCCCCCTTGCTGTCAAGGGGGTTTTCTGTTGAACACATCCCTCAGTGCCAGGTAATCCACAGCAGGGGTGTGTCACTGGTAGGACTGTAAGATCGCAATGGCGTGAACTGGAGCAAGATTTTGCTGCTTAGCTTTAATAATGCAGGAATAGATTATAAAACTTTAGAAGCAATTAGTTAGGCTTCAGCTGGAGTATTGTGTTCAATAATGGATACCACACTTTAGGAAAGATGTCAAGAATACATAGGAGGCTTACTAGAATGGTATCAAGATGAGGAATTTCAATTATGTTGTGCAACTGGAGAAGTTGGCAGTGCCCCTAGAATATAGACAGTTAAGAGGAGATTTGATCGAAGCACTCAAAATCACGAATGGTTTTGGGAGAATCAATTGACAGAACTTGTCCTAGTGACAAAAGAGTCGATAACCAGAGGTCACAAAGTTAAAATGATTGGCAAAAGAACCAGAGTTGACATGAGGAATATACGTTTTCCACAGTGAGTTGCTAGAATCTGGAGTGTACTGTCTGAAAGGGTGATGGAAGTAAATTTATAATAACTTGAAAAAAGAGAAGTGGAGAAATACTTGAAAGGGAAAAACTGAATTATGGGGGAAATAAAGTGGATTCATTTGATAGCTTTATCAAGAACACAAAGATTAGACCGAATAAACCATCTATTTTGTCAGGCCTGCTCTGCCATTCAATGTGATCACAACTGATCTTGAGCTATAGAACATAGAACATTACAGTGCAGAACAGGCCCTTCGGCCTTCGATGTTGTGCCGACCATTATAAAAAGCAATGACCCTCCAAACTAAACCATTCCCTTCTCTTCCGAAAAATTATCAACTAACCTCTTAAACACCACCAAACTTGGTGCATCTACAACTGCTGCAGGCAGGGCATTCCACTCCCTAACCACCCTCTGGTAAAGAACCTACCTCTGATATCCGTCCTATAACTATCACCCCTTAATTTAAAGCTGTGTCCCCTCGTGCTAGCTTTCTCCATCCTAGGAAAAAGGCTATCACTGTCCACCCTATCTAAACCTCTAATCATCTTATATGCTTCAATAAGATCCCCTCTTAGCCGCCTCCTTTCTAACGAAAACAACCTCAAATCCTTCAACCTCTCTTCATAGGACCTGCCCTCCATACCAGGCAACATCCTGGTAAACCTCCTCTGTACCCTCTCCAATGCCTCCACATCTTTCTTATAATGTGGGGACCAGAACTGCACACAATACTCCAAGTGCGGCCGCACTAGAGTTTTGTACAGTTGCAACATGACGTTGCGGCTCCGAAATTCAATCCCCCTACCAATAAAAGCTAAGACTCCGTATGCCTTCTTAACAACCTTATCGACTTGACTGCCTACTTTCAGGGATCTATGCACAAATACACCAAGATCCCTCTGTTCATCAACACTATTAAGAATCCTACCATTAGCCCTATACTCTACACATTTATTATTCCTGCCAAAGTGCATTACCTCACACTTTTCCACATTAAACTCCATTTGCCACCTCTCGGCCCAGCTCTGCAACTTGTCCAAGTCTCTCTGCAAACTATAACACCCCTCTTCACTATCTACCACTCCTCCGACTTTGGTGTCATCCGCAAATTTACTAATCCATCCTTCAATACCCTCATCCAGATCATTTATAAAAATTACAAACAGCAGGGGCCCCAAAACAGACCCCTGAAGTACACCACTTGTCACCGAACTCCATGATGAATAACTCCCATCAACCACCACCCTCTGTCTTCTATCTGCTAGCCAATTCCTAATCCAATTAGCTAAATCACCCTCTATCCCATACATCTGCATTTTCTGCAGAAGCCTTCCATGGGCCACCTTATCGAACGCCTTACTAAAGTCCATATATACCACATCAACTGCCTTACCCCCATCCACCTCTTTGGTCACTTTTTCAAAAAACTCAATAAGGTTAGTAAGGCACGACCTACCCTTCACAAAACCATGCTGACTATCCCCAATCAATTCATTTCTCTCTAAATAACTATAAATCCTATCCCTAATAATTCTCTCCAATACTTTGCCCACAACAGAAGTAAGACTCACTGGCCTATAATTCCCTGGAAGGTCTCTCTTCCCCTTCTTGAACAATGGGACCACATTCGCTATCCTCCAGTCCTCCGGAACCACACCCGTAACCAACGACGACCTGAAGATCAGAGCCAGAGGCTCTGCAATCTCCTCTCTTGCCTCCCAGAGAATCCTAGGGTAAATCCCGTCCGGCCCAGGGGACTTATCCAACTTCAAACCCTCAAGAATATCTAGCACATCCTCCCTATCTACTTCAATACTTTCCAGTTTGCAACCCTGTACCTCAGTGTTCTCCATAACTACATTTACATCACCCTGCGTGAATACCGAAGAGAAATATTTATTCAGTGCCTCTCCAATCTCTTCAGGCTCCACGCACAACTTCCCACTGCTGTCTATGACTGGCCCTAATCTTGCCCTAACCAATCTTCTATTCTTAACATATCTAAAGAAAGCTTTAGGATTCTCCTTAATCCTATCAGCCAAAGTCTTCTCGTGTCCCCTCTTAGCTCTCCTCAACTCACTCTTTAGCTCCCTCCTGGCTAATCTATAGCTATCCATTGCACTAACCGAGCCTTCAAGCCTCATCCTGACATAAGCCTCCTTTTTCCTTTTAACCAGCGAATCAACTTTTTTCGTACACCAAGGTTCCCTTACTCGACCATTTCCTCCTTGCCTGACAGGGACATACTTATCAAGGACTCGCAGCAGCTGCTCCTTGAATAAGCTCCACATTTCAGATGTTCCCAGTCCCTGTAGTTTCCTAGTCCAATCTCCGCACCCTAATTCTCTCCTTATGGCCTCATAATTACCCTTCCCCCAGCTATAACTACTGCCCCCAGCTTCATGCCTATCTCTATCCATCACTAAGGTGAACATAACCGAATTGTGGTCACTATCACCAAAATGTTCACCAACTTCCAAGCCTAACACCTGGTCTGGCTCATTGCCCAGCATCAAATCCAATGTAGCCTCACCTCTAGTTGGCCTATCTACATACTGAGTCAAAAAACCTTCCTGCACACTTTGTATGAAAACTGACCCCTCTAACGAGCTAGAGCTATAGCTCATTTCTCACCCGTTCCCTGAGATACCAAAAATCTATTTATCTCAGCATTAAATATATTCAATGATGGAACATCCACAATACTTTACAGTAGAAAATTCCTAAGATTCACGACCCTTTGAGTGAAATAATTTCTTCTGATCTCAGTCCCAAATGATTCATTCCATAGCCAGAAGCTGTGACTCATGTTTCAGATTCCCCAACAATCTCAAAAATAAAGTTTATTTACTAGTGACAAGTAAGGCTTATATTAATTATATAATGAAGTTATTGTGAAATTCCCCTAGTCACCACACTCCAGTGCCTGTTTGGGTATATTAAGGGAGAATTTAGCACGGCCAATACACCCCAATCTTTCAGACTGGGGGAAGTAACTGGAGCATCCAGAGGAAACCCATGCAGACATGGGGAGAACGAGCAAACTCTGCACAGGCCAAATCTAGGAATTGAATCCTGGTCCCTGGTGCTGTGAGGCAGCAGTGCTAACCACTGTGCCACTGTGCTGTCCAGTGTCTATCCTATCAAGCCTCTTCCCATTTTTGTAGCTTTCAATGAGGTCACTTCTCATTCTTTTAAACTCCAGAGAATACAAACCAAAAGCCAGTTTAGACACAATGGGCTGAATAGCCTTGTTCAGTGCCGTAACATTTTATGATCCCACGATTAGCTACTTATGTTAAAGCAATGCATGTCCTGATCATTCAAAGTGAAAAATTACACTTTCAAAACTTGATCCCATTCTTCCAGACTATGCCACTCCACAGTGGTTGATTCACAAATTGGAAATAATGTTAAACTATTTAACCTCTTAAAATCTATCAACATTTTGATAACCTAATGGATTTTCCATTAACCTTCTCTGTTCCAGAGTAAGCAGTCTTAACTTTTCAAGCCTTTCTTCACAACTATAATCTTTTATCTCTGAAATTATCTTCAGTGTGCTCTATCTATCTCTAATAGACTTGGTCCGATTACCTTTATTTCACCAGGTATAATTAGCTTGTAAAAAATTAAAGATAAAGAACTGAGGACAAAGATGCCTGGGTGGGCAAACATAAATCATAGCAAAAGGGCCTTACCCAAGTTAAATGCAAGGAAATATTGCCAAATAGAGTCATAGATCAACAATGAAATGGAAAGGAAACAAATTAAGTGCATTCCAAGAATGAAAACTGAGAATGCGTCGAAGGCTGGGGTTCCATGATGAATCAATCGTAAGATTAGTCCAGATTTGAAACTAAAAGCAGCACTTAGTGCTTGGAGCACAGATAACAAAGATGAAAATCAAGGCAATAAAGAAAATATAGCAGGCTGCAAATATACGAAAGGCTTTTGAAGGGAGAATAAAAGGGTTTATGATACTATAGCAGCAAAAGCTAGGTGGGGATTCTGCTGCCAATAGTTAAAGGAGACAGTTGAGAAGTTAAAGCCTGGAGTGTAGAGTAAGAGAACAACAGGAATACTAAATCAAACTCTGCCTCAGATTTTACAGAGAAGGGTGATGTTGATTGGAAGTTATTTCTCTCACAGTTATGTATGGCCCAAGGTGTTGGAAGTTATTGTTGAAAGATAGGGACCTAACCGCTTATTAGGATCCTGAGGGAAGCTGGAGAGAGACTAATGGACACTTTGATGTGCATCAAAGGGTTACACAGCACAGCAAGCGATTCAGCCCATGTGCTTATACCAACTATATTTAAAAGAGTTATCCACCTACCTGTTTTTCCTTTTCAAATGTTTATCAAATTCCTTTCAGTATTAACAACAGAGAAGAAATAAAGGAAAGGTAATAATGTGTTCTGCACAGGTTTTCAACAAGGGGGAGGCACACTGGAGGCTGACAGTCTAGGGTTACTGTTTCAGCCTCTCCAGCAGGAGTAGGCCTTGCCTCTGAAATCTAATGATATTCAAACTGATGATCTCTGCATTGCACAGATTGTGGGAGATTCTAGTCTGAAAAAACCAGCATGAATTACTCCAATTTTTCTGCAAATTCAATATTTAAGAGTTTTTTGGAGAGATTTCCACCCACAATTTGTGGATGTTATCAAATTGCATAGTCAATACAGAGGGGAATGGGAGCAAATTATGAGAACAATGTAGAATGGTTAATAAATTGGCAAATGAAGGTCAACACAGGTAGCAAATTTTGAATGAAAAGAACATTTAATGTTTGAAATATACAGATCTAAGTGGGAATGAAGAACAAAGGGATCTGACTATAAATGCACCAATCACCAAAAGCTGTACCACAGATTAGCTCAGTAAGAGTCTGGCAACACCAATTTTAAATCCAACCAATTTATTTGATAGTAAATCTGCTAGCTTTCGGCATCCAACATCAAACGTGGATGACATCATCAAACGTGAGAATACCATTCACCAGGTACACGGTACATACTCTTGTAACTCGGCCAACGTTATCTACCTAATACGTTGCAAGAAAGGATGTCCCGAAGTATGGTACATTGGGGAGACCATGCAGACACTACGACAGCGTATGAATGAACATCGCTCAAAAATTACCAGGCAAAACAGTTTCCCTTCCTGTGGGCGAACACTTCAGCAGTCACGGGCATTCGGCCTCCGACCTGTGGGTAAATGTTCTTCAAGGGGGCCTTCACGACACACGACAGTGCAAAGCTGCTGAGCAGAGACCGATAGCCAAGTTCCGCACACATGAGGATGGTCTTCACAGGGATCTTGGCTTCATGTCACACTATCTGTAATCCCCATGACTTGCCTGGGTTAGCAAAAAACCTCACTTACTGTACTGTCTGGAGACAATACACATCTCTTTAACCTGTGCTCAATGTTCCTTCCACCCACATTATTAGCCACTTTAAGACTTGAATAGCAGGTTAGGTGGAAGAATTCGCATTCTAATTAGCAATCTGTAAACGGTCTGTGCTGATATGTGTGCTTTTGGAGACCAGAACACCTCATTCGCCTGATGAAGGCACAAATGCCGAAAGCTAGCAGATTTACTATCAAATAAATCGGTTGGATTTAAAATTGGTGTTGCCAGACTCTTACTGAGTTTACCCCAGTCCAACGCCGGCATCTCTACATCATGACTACTACAGATTAGCAACAGACAATGAAGAAGGTTATCTACAATTGCAGCGGGATCATGATCAATTGGGGCCAGTGAGCTGAGAAATGACAGATGGAGATTAATTTAGATAAATGCGAGGTGATGCATTTTGTAGGTTGAACCAGGACAGGACTTACTCAGTTAATGGTAGGGCATTGGGGAAGTAATAGAACAAAGAGATCTAGGGGTACAGGTTCATAGCTCATTGAAAATGGAGTCGCAGGTGGACTGAGTGGTGAAAAAGGCATTCAGTATGCTTGGTTTCATCGGTCAGAACACTGAATACAGGAGTTGGGACATCTTGTTGAAATTGTACAAGACCACATTTGGAATACTGTGCATAGTTTTGGTCATCCTATTATAGAAAGGAAATTATTAAACTGGAAACAGTCCAGAAAAGATTTACTAGGATGCTACCAGGACTTGAAGATTTGAGTTATAAGAAGAGGCTGGATAGACTGGGACTCTTTTTTGCTGGACGGTGGTAGACTGAGGGGCGATCTTATAGAGGTCTAGAAAATAATGAGGGGCATAAATCAGCTAGATAGTCAATATCTGTTCCCAAAGTTAGGGGAGCCTAAACCCAGAGGGCATAGGTTTAAGGTAAGAGGGGCAAGATACAAAAGGGTGCAGAGGGGCAAGTTTTTCAGGTAAGTGTCTGGAACAAGCTGCCACAGGTAATAGTAAAGATGGGTACAATTTTGTGTTTTAAGAAGCATTTAGATAGTTACATAGGTAAAATGGGTATAGAGGGATATGGGCCAAATGCAGGTAATTGGGATTAGCTTAGGGGTTTAAAAAAAAGAGGGCAGCATGGACAAGTTAGGCCAAAGGGTCTGTTTCCATGCTGTAATGCGGGAACATAGAACTCGCTACCACAGGGAATGATGGAAATGAATTGTATAGGTGCATTTAAAGGAAAGTGTATATGGAGGAAGGGAATAGAGGGTTATGATACAAGAGCTAAATACTATGGAGGTTGAAAATACTAGAATTACTCAGCAGGGCAGCAAACGTCTGCGGACAGAACAGAGAATTAACATTTCACGTCAGCTGATTTTTTATTCGAACTGAGAGGGACATGATGATAGATTTACTTGAGGAAAGGTGAAGGAAGTCCTAGTGGAGCCAGAAAGCAAGCAAGGGGTGGTTGGGCATATTTCTGTGCTGTATATCTCTTCTCCTCTTATGTACTTCTGTTACCTGTGTAACATGGGGGGCAATTGTCCCACCCTGCTGCACTGCTTTTAGAGGGCAGGGTGGGGGGGGGTTGAGGCTGTGGGCAGTGATTAGGCTGTTGGGCAGTGTTGGGGGTGGTGGGGGGGGCGTCATACGGCCAGTGATGCAGGGGTCGCAGGGCTGGCCAATGATTGAGCTGCCCAGCGATCAGAAGGCTGGCTGACTGACAAATCAGCACATGCACAGTGGCCTGCTCAGCACTAAGTTGCCAGCCTCTCCATGAAAATAGCTGCAGTGAATCACACGAGTGCACTCTGCAGTGCACAGAGTGTGGGAGATTCATTTTAAAACTTGCACTGAAAAAAACAGTGCGATTTAACCAATTTTTACACAAATTTGACATTTAGAATTTTTTTGGGAGGATCGCCCATCATGAGTGTCAACCAGTGCCACATCATCAGCATAACCTGTCTATGACACACTATCGTGCCAATTTTGTGCTCAGCAAGATGACTCTTGGTGATACTGAAGAATATGACACTTTCCAGCATCAAGATTTAAGTCTAAAGGGTCAGAGGTAGTCCCCCAAGCACCATGACTCAGCTTCAGCCACAGAAAATGTGGTCCCTTTGCAAGAGTATTATATTTCTCCGTTTACGATACCAGCCATAGTGTCATCTCTCTAACCAAGAATGATAATTTGGGACTGTATTAAGAGTATCATAGTTTTTCACTGTTCGCCAATGGAGATAGACAAGCCAATCTCATTTCAAGTGAGACTGTGTAAACCAATTAACATAGGTTTGCATCCTATCATTCTTGGCTGGATTTGAACCCAGGTCCCAGAAAAGAAAGGCCAGTGTCTGAATCACCCAGTCTTCTCAAAAGCAAACTTAAATGAAATGAAAGCAATGTTAATTTGTTTACTTACCATGCCAGTGACGGTGAAAGATTGACTTCCAGCAGCCAGGGCTTGAGACTGGAGTCAATTAGGACATCAAACCCATACAGTTCTGTTAAAACACAAAGCACACCTCTGTAAAAGCGTGCTGATGATCCTGAATCTCAAATAGATCAGAGCTCACATATATTCACTGGCCTTGTACTGTCTCCTGCTGAATTCCGCACTCACTCTGTACAGTTGCAGCAACAACATAATGCAGCATTTTTGTGTGGAAGAACTTCATGAATTGAAACTCCGCTGCTAACGGAAGTGAACAGGATCTGACATAATCAGCTTGGAAATGTTAAACTTTTAACTCAGTTTAAACTTTAAAATGCAAACAAATTGCCCACTTAGCCTTTTCTCTTTAAATGGAACAATCTCTACAAATTAACAATGCCTCCCTTTGAAATCTAGCTCAATGGGGGCAATTTGTCCTGTGAACATAGAACAGGAACAGGCCATTCAACCCATTCAAGCTTCTTCCAACATTCAATTAGATAATGGTTGAATTATACCTCAACTCCATTTACTGCCTTTAATCTCAGAATTCCTACAGTGCAGAAGAAAGCCATTTGGTCCATTGTGTCTGGACTGACAACAATCCTACCCAGGCCCTATCCCCGTAACCCCACATATTACCCTGTTTTTCTTCCTGACATTACGGGGCAATTTAGCATAATCAGTGTGCCTAACCTGCACATCATTGGAGTGTGGAAGGAAACAGGAGCACCCGGAGGAAACCCACACAGACACGGGGAGAATGTGCAAACTCCACTTGGATAACCAGCCAAGGCCAGGATTAAACCTGGTTCCTGGCGCAGCAATGTTAACCACTGTGCCACCATGCCAACCCTATCCATAACAAAACTCTACGATCAGGATTCTCCCAAAAATATCCTAAGTGTCAAATTCACACAAAAACTGGAGTAAATCACGCTGGTTTTTTTCAGTGGGAGTTTAAAAAAGAATCTTCCACACTTTGTGTACTGCTGAGTGCCCTGGTGTTAATGACATGAAAAATCAGTGGGTGGGATCTATTCGCACCCAAGAGGCTGGCAGTATAGTGCTGAGATCGATGCATGAGCAATGGCCCCTGTCTGCCGGCCTCCCAATCACTGACCGGCTCAATCGCTGGCCAGCCCCCTCGAACCCCAGATTGTGATAATGTTAGTTTCAGATTCCAGCATCTGCAGTAATTGGCTGATTTACTGAACACTTTTAAGAGGAGATAGATGATTTGGATACTAAAAGGAGAAGTTTGAAAGATTAAGATTAATAGGGGATAACTGCAGAGTGTAAAAGAATATCAAAACTTTAACATATAGTCAACACAATAATACATCTACAAGGCAGAATAGGGACGACTCAGAATGAAGGTCAGAAGCAGCCCGAGAACAAAATGTGTAAATCACAAAGGAAGCCTTTATTATCTACTGTTGGTTGCTCTCAGTTAGGACTTCTGCAGTTACTTGGAGAAGGGAAGAACAGGAAATGAGAAACCTAACCTGGGAAGGAAGAGTAATTCAGCAGCATATTATAGATAACATACATAGCATCAATGGAGGTTTTACATGGTTAGTCAAACTCAGCCAGACATCAGAAAACATGTCCCCAGAATCATTCTCACAATGCTGCTTTCAGATATGTCAGAAAATGGCTCAGTATCATTAACAATGCTGCTAACTTCCATAATGTTTTCAGTATTTTCCCTCTTGTCTTGTGACTGATGACTCTTGCTGGGTCTTTGCAGGGATCTGGTTTCTCCCCAAGTGACTGTTCTTCACCCATAAACCAAAGCATCAGCTCAGTCAGGTATAGTGACTGCTAGCTCAATTCAGCTGTGGCCTGAAACAATGAGTAGGCACACTTATTTTTCTGTGAGATGGAAAGTAGAGTAGCCAAAACAGGAAACTTGGCTAATTGTTCCCTGTAGCACATGCCATCCTCGGCAAATTGCAGCAAATAAACCACTCTCTAGACTGAGATTATTCAACTCAGACCTGAGACTGCTAGGCTCATGCAGTGAACACCAATTTGCTGTACACTCTCAAGAGAGAGTTGGACTTATTTCTGATTGGGGAACAGATCATATCATACAAGAGGCATTCCTATTATGCCTTTCTTAGCCCAAAGTGCTTTACGGCTAATGAATTATTTTAGAAGTGTAATCCTGATGTTTAGAAGGGACTCTGTTATATAAATCAGATCTAGACCACTACATCATGTAATTATATAATGCCTTTGAAATAGTCAAATAGCTTAAAACACTTCATAGGAATGTTAGTGAATGTTTGCCACAGAGCCACACATGGAGATATTAGGACAAATGACCAAATGACCAAACTTAATCACATTAAGTTTTAAGCAATGTTTTAAAAGGGTGGGGGTGGGGTGGGGGGTGGGGGGTGGTGGTGGTGGTAGTGAGATACAGAGCTGGAGGGGTTCAAGGGAGAGAATTCCAGAACTTATAGTCCAGGCAGCTAAAAACGCGGTCATTACTGATACAGCAATTAAAATTAAACATGCACCGAGAGGCTTGAAATGGGTGAGTTGAGATATCTCAACTGGACTGGAAAAGAGTACAGAAGTAGAAACAGGGTGAGACTATGAAGGAATTTGCAAACAACAACAAGAATTTTAAAAGAGAGGCATTGCTTAACTGTAGATCAGCCAGTACATGGTGATCAGTGAATGGAACGTGTGCGAGTTAGAACAGGCAGTAACAATTTGGATGGGCTCAAGGTTATGAAGATTAAAACATGGCAAGCCAAGCAGGGGCATTGGAACGTTAGATTTCCTTCACGGAGGAAGTTTCCAAATTATTTCCTTGAATTGGCCTGGGTTTTTATCTGGTGTTTCACCTTTCCTAGGATATCACATGGTTCACGGGTCTATATCTACTAATGTTTGATAACTGCTTTGGGCAGGCACAACATTTTTGTATGCCGGTCTGTTCAATACAGAATGGGAAATGCCTCAAGACTTCCCTGCTTTGTGTATCTCAGAATTAAAGTGAACATTCACACATACCAACTAGTTCCATTCCATTTTTAAAAAGAGTCTTTGTGATGAGACAATGACATCGTTGGTCATGGTTTAATCAGCATTGTGCATTTTGAGCTAAGGTTAGTTAGCTCAGGGGCATCAGTGTGTTAAAATTAATTGGACGTAATTAGGTTTTCAAGTGTTAACTGTGCAGACAGAATGATGTTGAGCATGAAGTCAGTGCCTTAGTTTTCCCTCTTCTCAGGGTGCCAGCGCAGACTGTTCATTGGTTGCATGTCTGGTTTAAGTACATAAACCCATTAATGAAAGAGCCTTTCCATCTGACCTCATCAAAACTAAGCCACTTAAAAATAACCACAATTAGCTTCCTACATCCATTTGTGTGTTTTTACTTGCTTTCTTGCAGAATATTTTTGTTTAATGCTGATGATTGATATTCTCAGAAGAATTGCTCGGGTAAAATTACTGAGTCCAACACTAGTAAAATGGCACGAACACCCTGCTGACAATGTCTTAGTAACCTCTCTCCCCGATCCCAGCACCCTGTGTTATTAACTATATCTCATCTGATGTTAATCCAGCTCCCTCCCACTGTCACTCAGTAATCCTTCTCGCCCCAGCACCCTGTGTTACTGACTGTATCTGTACAGATGTTAATCCAGCTCCCTCACACTGTCACTCAGTAATCCTTCTCGCCCCAGCACCCTGTGTTACTGACTGTACCTGTACAGATGTTAATCCAGCTCCCTCACACTGTCACTCAGTAACTCCTCTCCCCCAGCAGCCTGTGTTATTGACTGTATCTGTATTGACGTTAATCCAGCTCCGTCACACTGTCACTCAGTAACCTCTCTCCTCCAGCACCCTGTGTTACTGACTGTACCTGTACAGATGCTAATCCAGCTCCCTCACCCTGTCACTTATTAATCCCTCTCCTCCAGCACCCTGTGTTACTGACTGTATCTGTACAGATGTTAATCCAGCTCCCTCACACTGTCACTCCGTAACTTCTTTCAAACACTCTTACTCAGACAGAGAACAATACCCTCTACTCTTCTAATTTTAGGACTGCGACTTTACTTCACCAGCCTAGTAGCCATCTAACTCTGTGAGAATAACAAAGTTACTCCAGTTCTGGAAGAATTACTTCTCTTTCGAGCAAAGGGAAGTAATTTTCAACACCTGTGAAAATTATTAGGGCTTTTGACAGAGTACAACAGGGGAAACTAAGTCAAGTGTTAGGGGGCTATAAGTTGAGTAGTCTCCTCCTGAGTGCTATGAGGCTATGACAAGGAGAGTTAAATGTTGTGTGCAAACCCACAGAAACTGAACCAAATTCATTTCACATGGCGCCCTGACAGAATTGGATTTCCAATCATCTTAAACATCTGCTCCTTCCTTGCTTCCTAATAGGTTTATTAATAAGGTCCTAAATTCTTGTGCAATGACATCATGGACACAAAGCTTAAGTTGGCTAATCAGAGTGTGTGATAATGTATACTTATTAACCCACATCACTGCTGACTGGAATTACGTTTTGCTTTCAGAAACATTTCAATGGCTTTTATAAATTACAAGAATAGATAACCAGAATTACACAGTTAAAGTACCTTCTAAAAGAACTGGGGAGGATAAGAAGAATTTTTTTTAAACTCAGATTCTATGATTTGGAATGCAATGCCTGAAACAGTATTACCTGAAGCAAATTCAATAGCAACATTCAAAATATTTATAAATATAGATAAATATTTGAAAGGAGAAATTTGCCGGGCTCTGAGCAAAGAGGAGAGTGACTAATTGGGTTGCTTTTCCAAACCATGGTGAGCTAAATGGTTTCCTTTTGTGTGTAGAATGTACTGATGATGTCTGTTACATTCTCCCCTCATCTCCTTGTACAATGGATTATTCATAGTTAGCAGTATATAATGTGCAGGTGGCTCCTACATGAGTGGTGCCACTCTTATCAGTTAGCAGAGAATATGCAGAAGCCACCCTGAATTGACTCTCCATCCCAACTCCATTTTCATTTTGTGAAGAGATGACTGCTGTCTCCTCAGGACAGAGCTCACAGTTATAAATCACGGCTCCAAAACTCACAACACTACCACAATACTGCCAACTTTCGACGTGCAGGTCTCGCCTAGTCTGCAGTATAAAATGTCCATTAAACTCTGGCTCGGTACAAGCACCATGTCCCCTGCTAGGTTGTCATTCTCCAGATCGAACTGTCACATGAATCAGCATATAAAAGGGTCCATGTGCAGCAATGCTACTTTAGTAGCTTATATGCAAGAAAGAAATGTTTTTGGAAGGTGAAGAGGAGAGGGGATGAAGATTTGAATTTATTTCAACAGCACAGCCAATTTAACTCAAATTATTAAAATCTGGCTTTTGTTGATACAAAATTAATTTTCTTAACAATATCTGGTACTGCCATAGTGTTAAGGGCTTAGATGGGGCGGAATTTGTTAAGTATGTTCAAGAAAGTGTCCTCAAGCAACATCTGGAGAGTCCTTCTCAGGAAAGGGCAAAAGTTGACCTATTCTTGGGAAATAGGGCAAGGCAAGTGACTGAGCTAATAGTGGGAAACCACTTTGAGATCAATGACCATAGTTCTATTAATTTTAAAATAGTTATGGAAAGGGACAAAACTGGTTCAAGGGTGCAAGTTCTAAATTAACAGGAGTTTGCAAGGGTTGATTGGATGAGCTTGTTTGAGGATAAAGGGACCTCCAACAAGTGGGAGACCTTTAAAAATGAAATAGCTAGCATTCAGGGTCCATATGTTCCTGTTAGGGTGAAGGGCAAGGCTTAGGAGTAGGGAACTCCAGATGACAAAACATATTGAGGTTTTGGCTAGGAAAAAGAAGGAGGCGTGGCTCAGATACAAGCAGCTGGAATCAAGAGATTCCCAGCTGTACAGGGGATATAGGAGCATATTCAATAAGGAAATTAGGAGGGCAAAAAGGGGCTATGAAGCAGCTTTGGTTGGGAGGATTAAGGTGAATCTGAAGAGTTTCTTTGAGTGCATTAAAGGAAAAAGAATAATTTGAGAGAGAATAGGACTCCTCAAGGACCAGAGTGGACATGTGTATAGAACCGCAAGAGATAGGCGAGGTTCTCAGCGAATATTTATCCTCTGTGTTTAGCATGGAGAAAGACATGAACACTTGGGGACATGGGAAAGTTAGTGGCAATATACTGGGGACAGTTCATATTACAGCAAAGGGGCTGATGGACATATTAAAATGTATGATGATGAATAAATCTCCTGGCCCTGACTAGGTATATCCAAGGACTCCACATGAAGCTAGAGGAGAAATTGTGGGAGCCCTGACTGAGAATTTGCGTCATCAGTAGCAAAGGCTGAGGTATCAGAAACTGGAGGGTAGCAAATGCTGTGCCCTTAATTAAAAATTATTTGAAAATACCTGTCAGTTTATTTGCCATGAGAGGGTTAAAATGTTTCTTTCCAGAGTTGCACGTGGTGGTATTTTGTGCACTTGCAGCCAGCAGTTAATAGAACATAGAACAATACAACACAAACAGGCCCTTCGGCCCACGAGTTGCGCCGATCACATCTACCAATCCACAGACCTATCTATAACCCCCTATCCTATTCTTTTCCATATACTCATCCAGAAGTCTCTTAAAAGACCCCAGTGAGTTTGCCTCAACAACCTCCGACGGCAGTCGGTTCCATTCACTCACCACCCTCTGAGTGAAAAACCTACCCCTGACATCTCCTTTGTATTTGCTTCCCTGCACCTTAAATCTGTGTCCTCTCGTAGTGACCATTTCAGCTCGGGGAAATAAGTCTCTGAGAGTCCACCCTATCTATTCCTCTCAACATTTTATAAACCTCTATCAGGTCGCCTCTCAACCTACGTCTCTCCAGTGAGAAGAGTCCCAGCTCCCTCAACCTATCTTCATAAGGCCTGCCTCCCAATCCAGGCAGCATCCTTGTAAATCTCCTCTGAACTCTCTCAATAGCCTCTACATCCTTCCTATAATGAGGCGACCAGAACTGCGCACAATACTCCAACTGGGTCTGACAAGAGTCTTATAGAGCTGCATCATTACCTCCTGACTCCTAAACTCTATTCCTCGATTAATGAAGGCCAGTACACCGTACGCCTTCTTGACCACTTCCTCCACCTGCGAGGCCGATTTAAGAGTCCTATGGACCCGGACCCTGAGATCCTTCTGCTCTACAACACAGCTAAGACTCCTACCCCTTATATTGTACTCCTTCATCCCATTATTCCTGCCAAAATGGACCACTACACATTTATCTGCGTTGAAGTCCATCTGCCACTTCTCCGCCCAGTCTTGCATCCTGTCTATGTCCCACTGCAACTTTTGGCATCCCTCCAGACCATCCACAACACCACCGATCTTTGTATTGTCGGCGAACTTGCTAACCCATCCCTCCACTTCCTCATCCAGGTCATTTATGAAAATGACAAACAGCAGGGGTCCTAGAACAGATCCCTGGGGCACTCCACTGGTTACTGACCTCCATGCAGAACAAGACCCATCCACAACCACTCTCTGTCTTCTGCAGGCAAGCCAGTTCTGGATCCACGAGGCCAAAGCCCCTTGGATCTCATACCCCCTAACCTTCTCCAGAAGCCTTACATGTGGGACCTTATCATACGCCTTACTAAAGTCCATGTACACAACGTCCACCACCCTTCCTTCGTCAATGTGTTCAGTCACATTTTCGAAGCACTCAACTAGGCTCGTAAGGCATGACCTGCCCTTGACAAAACCATGCTGACTATTTCTAATCAGTCCAAACTTCTCCAAATGTTCATATATCTTATCCCTCAGAAGCCTCTCCATCAGCTTACCAACCACTGAAGTCAAACTCACCAGTCGGTAATTTCCTGGACTATCCCTGTTCCCTTTCTTAAAGATAGGAACCACATCCGCAATCTTCCAATCCTCCGGAACTTCTCCCGTTTCCATGGATGACGCAAAGATCATCGCCAGGGGCTCTGCAACCACTTCCCTCACCTCCCACAATAACCTGGGGTACATCCCATCCGGTCCTGGCGACTTGTCTATCTTGATAGAATTTAACAGGTCTAGCACATCCTCTTTCCTAACATCCACATACTCAATCTTTTCCGTATGCCGCAAACCTGCAGTGCAATCTCCCAGTTCACTTTCCACTGTGAATACCGAGGCAAAGTACTTGTTAAGCACCTCTGCCATTTCTTCCGGATTCACACAGACTTTTCCCCCTTCACCTTTTATAGGCCCTATCCCTTCTCTTCTCATCCTTTTACTTTTCACATATTTGTAGAAGGCCTTGGGATTCTCCTTAAGCTTCCTTGCCAAGGCCTTCTCATGACCCCTTCTGGCTCTCCTAATTGCCTTTTTAAGTTCCCTTCTACACACCTTATACTCCTCTAGATCCCTAACATCCCCTAGCTCTCTGAACCTTTTATATACCATTTTTTTCTTCCTAACTAGGTTCACCACTACCTTCGTGTACCACGGTTCCCGCGTCCTATCAGAACCTCCTCGACTCCTTGGAACGTTGTCTTGCAGTGCCCTAGACAAACATTCCTTGAAAAACTGCCACCTTCCTCCTGTACTCTTCCCCAAGAACACCTCGTTCCAATTTATGCATCCAATTACCTGCCTAATGTTTTCATATTTCCTTAATCCTTGGAGCCCTTAAGTGGCAGTGTGAAGGTGTGCTGTTAATGGTGAGGAAAGAATGTTTGTTTTAAGAAACATGAATGAGGACTGCAAAGAAAAACCTAGGAATTATAGACTTGTAAGCCTAACACCTGTGCTGGATAAGTTACTAGAGAGGATTCCAGTGGACTCACAGATAGATAGGGCAATGAAGAAGGCTTTTGGCATGCTGGCCTTCATCAGCCCAGGATTGAGTATAGAAGTTGGGAAGTTATGTTGCAGTTGTATAGGATGTTGATGAGACCCCACTTGGTGTGTTGTGTTCGGTTTTTAGTCGCCTTGCTGTAGGAAAGATGTTATTAAACTGGAGGGAGTGCAGAACAGGTTTACAAGGATGTTGCCAACACTCAGGAGACTAAGCTATAGAGCGAGATTGGATAGGCTAGGACTGTTCTCTTTGGAGTATAGGAGACTGAAAGGGTGATCTTAGAGAGGCGTATTAGATCATGAGAGGCAAGGATAGGGTGAATGCACTCAGTCTTTTTGCCAGAATTGGGGAATCGAGAACGAGAGGGCATAGGTTTAAGTAAAGAGGGGGAAGAATTAATGGCAATCTGAGGAGCAACTTTTTTACATAAAGGGTGGTACGTGTGTAGAATGAGCTGCTGGAGGAAGTGGGTGATGATGTAGAGATGCCGGCGTTGGACTGGGGTAAACTCAGTAAAGTTTGACAACACCAATTTTAAATCCAACCGATTTATTTGATAGTAAATCCACAAGCTTTCGACACTATGGCCTTTTCGGCCACAAAGGCCGAAAGCTCGTGGATTTACTTTCAAATAAATCGGTGGGATTTAAAATTGGTGTTGTCAAACTTTACGAAAGTGGGTGAGCCAGGGACATTGACAACATTTAAAAGGCTTTTGGACAGGTACATGGATAGGAAAGGTTTAGAGGGATATGGGCCAAATGGGGTTAGCATAGAAGGGCATTTTGGTTGGCTTGGACCTGTTTCGGCCGAAGGGCCTGTCTCTGTGCCATAGATTCTATTTAACAAAATGTGCTCAGTCCCTGGGCCTGAAGGAGCAGAGACACAAGTAATATAATGGGGCAGCCTGTTTATATGCCATCAGTGTCAGAGCACAGTGGCTGCCTGCCCCAGTTCCTGAGGGAGCAGAGAGCAGTGCTTTGTTCTCCCCTGCACTGCTTTTCAGCGTGTCCTTTTACAGTATCTTTTACTAGGCTCCCAAAAGCCGCCTTCTGCAGCAAGCAGCCTCCTACACACTGCCAACTCAGCCAGCTGAAAGCTTTTTTTTTGGAAAGCTCCCTTATTCAACTTGAGTTTGGCGCCAGAGAGGCCCAGACCACACTGAGCTGGATCCCAGCTTGGGAAGAACTGGAACAATAACCCTCTTATCCTGATCCATATTCCTTAAAACAAACACTCTTTCCTCACCATTAACAGCACACCCTCACACTGCCACTTAAGGGCTCTATTAACTGCTGGCTGCGAGTGCACAAATGCCACCACATGCAACTCTGGAAAGAAACGTTTTAACCCTCTCATGGCAAATAAACTGACAGAGATAGAACATAGAACATTACAGCGCAGAACAGACCCTTCAGCCTTCGATGTTGCACCGACCAATTAAGAAAAAGCAATGACCCTCTAACCTAAACCATTCCCTTTTCGTCCATAAACTTATCTACTAACCCCTTAAACGCCACCAAACTTGGCGCATCTACAACTGCAGCAGGCAGGGCATTCCATACCCTTACCACCCTCTGGGTAAAGAACCTACCTCTGACATCCGTCCTATGACTACCACCCCTTAATTTAAAGCTATTTCCCCTCGTGCTAGCTTTCTCCATCCTAGGAAAAAGGCTATCACTGTCCACCCTATCTAAACCTCTAATCATCTTATATGTTTCAATAAGGTCTCCTCTTAGCCGCCTTCTTTCTAACGAAAACAACCTCAAATCCCTCAGCCTCTCTTCATAAGACCTGCCCTCCATACCAGGCAACATCCTGGTAAACCTCCTCTGTACCCTCTCCAATGCCTCCACATCTTTCTTATAATGCGGGAACCAGAACTGTACACAATACTCCAAGTGCGGCTGCACTAGAGTTTTGTACAGTTGCAACATGACGTTGCGGCTCCGAAATTCAATCCCCCTACCAATAAAATCTAAGACTCCGTATGCCTTCTTAACAACCTTATCGACTTGATTGCCAACTTTCAGGGATCTATGCACATATACACCAAGATCCCTTTGTTCTTCAACACTATTAAGAGTCCTACCATTAGCCCTATACTCTACACATTTGTTATTCCTGCCAAAGTGAATTACCTCACACTTTTCCGCATTAAACGCCATTTGCCACCTCTCGGCCCAGCTCTGCAACTTCTCCAAGTCTCTCTGCAAACTATAACACCCTTCTTCACTATCTACCACTCCTCCGACTTTGGTGTCATCCGCAAATTTACTAATCCATCCTTCAATACCCTTATCCAGATCATTTATAAAAATTACAAACAGCAGGGGCCCCAAAACAGATCCCTGAGGTACACCACTTGTAACCGAACTCCACGATGATTAATTTCCATCAACCACCACCCTCTGTCTTCTATCAGCTAGCCAATTCCTAATCCAATTAGCTAAATCACCCTCAATCCCATACATCTGCATTTTCTGCAGAAGCCTTCCATGGGGCACCTTATCGAACGCCTTACTAAAGTCCATATATAGAACATAGAACATTACAGCGCAGAACAGGCCCTTCGGCCTTCGATGTTGCGCCGACCAATTAGGAAAAAGCAATGACCCTCTAACCGAAACCATTCCCTTTTCGTCCATAAACTTATCTACTAATCTCTTAAATGCCACCAAACTTGGCGCATCTACAACTGCAGCAGGCAGGGCATTCCATACCCTTACCACCCTCTGGGTAAAGAACCTACCTCTGACATCCATCCTATAACTACCACCCATTAATTTAAAGCTATGTCCCCTCGTGCTAGCTTTCTCCATCCTAGGAAAAAGGCTATCACTGTCCACCCTATCTAAACCTCTAATCATCTTATATGTTTCAATAAAGTCTCCTCTTAGTCACCTTCTTTCCAACGAAATCAACCTCAAATCCCTCAGCCTCTCTTCATAAGGCTGATATACCACATCAATTGCCTTACCCCCATCCACCTCTTTGGTCACTTTTTCAAAAAACTCAATAAGGTTAGTAAGGCACGATCTACCCTTCACAAAACCATGCTGACTATCCCCAATCAATTCATTTCTCTCTAAATAACTATAAATCCTATTCCTAATAATTCTCTCCAATACTTTGCCCACAATAGAAGTAAGACTCACTGGCCTATACTTCCCTGGAAAGTCTCTCTTCCCCTTCTTGAACAATGGGACCACATTCGCTATCCTCCAGTCTTCCGGAACCATACCCGTAACCAACGACGACCTGAAGATCAGAGCCAGAGGCTCTGCAATCGCCTCTCTTGCCTCCCAGAGAATCCTCGGGTAAATCCCGTCCGGCCCAGGGGACTTATCTAACTTCAAACCCTCAAGAATATCGAACACTCCTCCTTATCTACTTCAATACTTTCCAGTTTACAACCCTGTATCCCAGTGTTCTCCACAACTACATTTACATCTCCCTGCGTGAATACCGAAGAGAAATATTTGTTCAGTGCCTCTCCAATCTCTTCAGGCTCCACGCACAACTTCCCACTGCTGTCTCTGACTGGCCCTAATCTTGCCCTAACCAATCTTCTATTCTTAACATATCTAAAGAAAGCTTTAGGATTCTCCTTGATCCTATCAGCCAAAGTCTTCTCGTGTCCCCTTTTAGCTCTCCTCAACTCACTCTTTAGCTCCCTCCTGGCTAATCTATAGATATCCAGTGCACTAACTGAGCCTTCAAGCCTCATCCTGACATAAGCCTCCTTTTTCCTTTTAACCAGCGAATTAACTTTTTTAGTACACCATGGTTTCCTTACTCGACCATTTCCTCCTTGCCTGACAGGGACATACTTATCAAGGACTCGCAGTAGCTGCTCCTTGAATAAGCTCCACATTTCAGATGTTCCCAGTCCCTGTAGTTTCCTAGTCCAACCTATGCACCCTAATTCCCTCCTTATGGCCTCATAATTACCATTCCCCCAGCTATAACTATTGCCCCCAGCTTCATGCCTATCCCTATCCATCACTAAGGTGAATGTAACCGAATTGTGGTCACTATCACCAAAATGTTCACCAACTTCCAAACCTAACACCTGGTCTGGCTCATTGCCCAGCACCAAATCCAATGTAGCCTCACCTCTAGTTGGCCTATCTACATACTGAGTCAAAAAACCTTCCTGCACACTTTGTATAAAAACTGACCCCTCTAACGAGCTAGAGCTATAGCTATTCCAATCAATATTAGTAAAGTTAAAGTCCCCCATAACAATTACCCTATTACTTTCACTCCTGATCAGAATTGACTTGGCAATCCTTTCCTCTACCTCTCTAGAACTTTTAGGAGGTCTATAAAAGACTCCCAACAGGGTGACCTCTCCTTTCCTGTTTCTAATCTCAGCCCATACTACCTCAACAGACAAGTCCTCATCAAACTTCTTCTCTGTCACTGTGATACAGTCTTTGACTAATAATGCCACTCCTCCCCCCCTTCTACCTCCTTCTCTACTCCGACTGAAGCATTTGAACCCCGGAACTGCAACAACCATTCCTGTCCCTGCTCTATCCATGTCTCTGAAATGGCCACAACATCAAAGTTCCAGGTACTGGTCCAAGCTGCAAGTTCCTCCACCTTATTGCGAATACTTCTTGCATTAAAGTATACGCATTTCAAACCATGCCCTACTCCACCCGTACGCTGCTGTGCTTTACAGTTCTCATCTATGACCCCCCTATTCTCGTCCCTCTTAACATCCAAACTACTCAGGATCCCACCTCCTCTCTGAATCAGTTTAAACCCCCCTGCATAGCCTTTGCAAATTTTCCCCCCAAGATATTGGTTCCCCTCTGGTTCAGGTGTACACCATCTCTCTTGTAGAGGTCCCACCTACCCCAGAATGAGCCCCAATTGTTCAAGAATCTGAACCCCTCCCTCCTGCACCATCCCCGCAGCCACGAGTTCAAACATTCCCCCTCTCTGTTCTTCTCTAAACTATCCCGTGGCACAGGCAAAAGTCCAGAGATAACCACTCTGTTTGTTTTGGCCCTAAGCTTCCACCCCAACTCCATAAATTTCTGTTTAATATCCCCTTCCCTTGTCCTACCTACATCATGTGTCCCTACATGAACTATGACTTGGGGCTGACTCCCCTCTCCCTGAAGAATATTGAAAACCCGCTCTGAGATGTCCTGGGCCCCGGCCCCTGGGAGGCAACACACCAGCCCTGAGTCCAGTTTATTACTATTTACTCTCCTATCTGTCCCCTAACTATGGAGTCTCCAATTACCAGGCCCAATCTCTTATTCCCCCTACCCAGCTGAGCATTCACTGGTAATGACATGGGACTGCTAATCCAAAGGTCCAGACGTGTAAGATTTTGATGGGTATAGATAGAATGAATGCAAGCAAGCTTTTTCCATTGAGATATTTTCAATTCATTCTCATGGTGATGGCATCAATGGTAAGACATGTATTGATTACCCATCCAATGGCAGCGCAGAGTAGTTCTGATACAACAGACTGACTTCCGAGAATCACTTCAGACAACATTAAACAGTCAATCTCAATAGGTTGGGTCTGGAGTCACAAATAGGCCTGGACCCCTGAAAGACAGCAGGTTTTTTTATTCAAGCATGAGGCCTGAGTTTCACTCGCAAGGCCAGTATTTGGTGCACATCTCTAATTACCTCCGAGAAGGTCAGATAATGCTCAGAAGGAGTTTATCAAGCCTACCGTTTCCTTGCTAGTTCTCTATAATCTAGTTCGACACATACCCCAAATCTTTCCCTGCAACCTGAAAATTTTATTTCCTTCAAGTGCTCACCTATTTGAACACACTGACCATCTCCACTTCCCAAAGGCACAGCATTTAGATCACTGTCGTGAGACGGTGGCATAGTGGTAATGTTGTGGGACTGGTAATCCAAAGGTCGAGATGTGTAAGATTTTGATGGGTATAGATAGAATGAATGCAAGCAAGCTTTTTCCATTGAGGCTAGGGGAGAAAAAAACCAGAGGGTATGAGTTAAGGGTGAAAGGAGAAAAGTTTAAAGGGAATATTTGGGGGGCTTCTTCACGCAGGAAGTGGTGGGAGTCTGGAGTGAGCTGCCGGATAAAGTGGTAAATGGGGGTCACTCTTAACATTTAAGAAAAACTTGGATAGGTTCATGGCTGACAGGGGTGTGGAGGGATATGGTCCATATGCAGGTCAGTGGGACTAGACAAAAAATAGTTTGGCACAGACAAGAAGGGCCAAAAGGCCTATTTCTGAGCTGTAATTTTCTATGATTCTAATGCTCTGGAGACAGGTTCAAATCCACCATGGAATTTAAAATCAATTAATAAATTTGGAATATAAAATTGTGGCCATGAAAAAGGCCTTGGTGAGGTATCACCTAGAGTATTGTGTGCAGTTTTGATCTCCTTTTCTGAGGAAGAATGTTCTTACTCTACTGGGAGTGCAGTGAAGGTTTACCAGGCTGATTCCAGGGATGGGAGGATTGATGTATGAGGAGAGATTGACTAGGTTAGGATTGTTTTCGCTGGAGTTCAGATGAATGAGAGGGTAATCTCATTGAGACTTACAAAATTCTAACAGGAATTGACAGCGTAGATGCAGGGAGGATATTCCTGATGGTGGGGGAATCCAAAACCAAGAGTCACAGAGTGAGGATACAGGGTAGACCATTTAGGACGGAGATGAGGAGACATGTCTTCACCTAAAAAGTGGTGAGCCTGTGGAATTCATTACCACAGGAAGTAGTTGATGTCAAAACATTGAATGTATTCAAGAGGCGGTTGAGTATAGCACTTGGAGCAAATGGGATCAAAGGTTATGGGGAGAAAGCAGGGTTAAGCTATTGAGTTGGATAATCAGCTGTGATCATCATGAGTGACGGAGCAGTCTTGAAGGGTCAAATAGAACATAGAACATAGAACATTACAGCGCAGTACAGGCCCTTCGGCCCTCGATGCTGCGCCGACCAGTGGATCCTCTAACCTAAACTGTTCCAATGGCCTTTTCCTGCTCCTATCTTCTATGTTTCTATGAAATAATCATCCCTTGTCATAAAAACCCATTTATGCATTAATGCCCTTGAGGAAAGGAATACTTTTCCTGGTCTGGCCTACGTGTGCTCCAGATCCACAATAATGTGGTTGACTCTTAACTGCCCCCTGAAATGGCGAGCAAGCCACACAGTTCAAGGGTAATTAGCAATAGGCAATAAATGGGCCTCTTTCTGCACTGTAGGAATTTTACGATTCTATAAATGTTGGTCTTTCCAGCATCATCCACACCTCATCATGACAAAACAATTTCAAAGGACCAAATCTCCTACTTCTGCTTCTATTTCAAATTCTCTAGATTTGGGAATTCCTGTAGATTGGGAAATATAAAATGTAAATCCACTTTTTAAGGAAGGTGGGAAAGAAAAAATGGGGAACTACAGATCTGCTAGTCTGACATGTTAAGGGTAAGATCTTGGCATGTAGAGAAGATTGGCTGACTGGCAGAAGGCGGAGAATGGGGATAAAGGAGTATTTTTCAGGATGGCAGCTGCTGTACCTCAGCAAGTGGTGTACCTCAGAGGTCAGTGCTGGGACCACAATTTTTCACAACATACATTCGATTTGGAGGAAGGAACTGAAAGCACTGTTTTGCTAAGTTTGCAGATGATACAAAGATATGTAGAGGGACAGGTAGTATTGAGGAAGCAGGGGGGCTATAGAAGGACTTAGACATGTTAAGAGAGTGGGCAAAGAAGTGGCAGATGGAATACAATGTGGAAAAGTGTGGTGCAATGCACTTTGGCAGAAGGAATGGAGGCATAGACTATTTTCTAAATGGGAAAATGCTGAGGAAATCAGAAACACAAAAGGACCTTGAACAAATCATTGTTCAAGATTGTCTTATGGTTAATGTTGAGGTTCAGTCGACAGTTAGGAAGGCAAATGCAACGTTAGCATCAAGAGGGCTAGAATACAAGAGCAGGGATGTACTTCTGGGGTAGTATAAGGCTCTGGTCAGACCCTATTTGGAGTATTGTGAGTTTTGGACCCCATAAATAAGGGAGGATGTGTTGGCATTGGAAAAGGTCCACAGGAGGTTCACAAGAATAATTCCTGGAATGAAGAGCTTGTCATATGAGGAACTGTCTGTATTCTTTGGAGTTAGAAGGATGAGGGGGTGATTTTATTGAATCCTACAAGATACTGTGATAGAGTGGACGTGGAGAGGATGTTTCCACTAGAAAAAACTAGAACCAGAAGGCACAACGTCAGGCTAAAGGGACGATTCTTTAAAACAGAGATGAGGAGGAATTTCTTTAGCCAGAAAGTGGGGAATCTGTGGAACTCTTTGCTGCAGAAGGCTATGGAGGCTGGGTCATTGAGTGACTTTAAGACAGAGATAGATATGTTCTTGATTAATAAGGGGATTAGGAGCTATGAGCAAAAGGCAAGAGAATGGACATGAGAAACATATCAGCCATGATTGAATGGCGGAGCAGATTTGATAGGCCAAGTGGCCTAATTCTGCTCCTATGTCTTATGGACATCAATATAAAGAAAGTGCTAGAATCTATTATTAAGAATGCAATAATTGGTCATTTATGGCAAAGTTAACATGAATTTATGAAAAGGAAATCAAACCTGTTGAGATTTCTGGAGGATGTAATCAGCAGAATGGATTTGGGGAAAGCAGAAGTGGTGTATTTTGATTTTCAAAAGGCTTTCAATGAGATCCCACAAAGCAGGTTAGCAAGCAACATTAAGCACATGGGATTGGGGTAAGATACAAGCATGCATTGAGAATTGGTTAGCAAACAGAAAACAGATTAGGAATAAATGGGTCATTCTCAGGATTAGCAGGTGGTGATGAGTGTGGTACCACAAGGATCAATACTTGTACCCTCGTTATGCATAACTATATCAATAATTTGGATGTGGGAACCAAATGGAATATTTCCAAGTTTGCCGTTGACACAAAACAAATCAAAAATGTGAGTTGTGAAGAGGCTTCAAGGGGATTTTGAAAAGTTAAGTGAGTAAGCTAGAAACAAGGCAGACAGAATATAATGTGGAGTTATCCATTTTGGTACAAAAACAGAAACACAGAATATTCCTGAAATGGGGAGAGACTGGGGAGTGTTGATTTGCAAAAGGATCTGGGTTTCCTTGTTCACAAGTCACTTAAACTAACATACAGTTGCAGCAAACAATTACAAAGGCAAATGATGAGCTGGCCTTTATTGCAAGAGGATTTGAGTCCAGGAATGAATATGTCTTGCTGAAATTGCATAGAGCCTTGGTGAGACTTCACCTAGAGGATCATGTATGGTTTTGGTATCTGTCCCTATAGAAGGATATACTGTCATAGTCAGAGACTGCAACAAA
This sequence comes from Sphyrna mokarran, assembly GCA_024679065.1. NCBI lineage: Eukaryota > Metazoa > Chordata > Chondrichthyes > Carcharhiniformes > Carcharhinidae > Sphyrna > Sphyrna mokarran. The sequence goes on from JAGIQG010000015.1 coordinate 1,946,544, forward strand.
GGTTCACCAGACTGATGCCTGGGATAGCTAGATTGTCCTATGAAACAGACTGAGAAGGTTGGGCCTGTATTTTCAAGAAAATTGTATAATGAGAGGTCATCTCATTGAGGCATACAAAATTCTTACAAGCCTCGATGGGATGTTTCCCTTACTTGTGGGCTAGGGTCTATAATGAAAGGCACAGGGCGGGATTTTATAGCCTTGCTCTCCCTGAAACTGTAAAATCTCGCCTGTGGTCAACAGACCTTTCTATGGTCTGCCCCTTGCCCACTCTGATTCCTGTGGTGGGCAATAAAATCCCAGTCACAGTCTTACAATAGGATGCAGGCCATTTAGGACTGAGGTGAGAAGCAATATCTTTACCCACTGGTGGTGAACTTTGGAATTCTCTATCTGTAATGATGCATTTCCATAGATTTCATTTGTGAATATAAAAATGATTTATTAATAAGAAAACAGCAGCCTTTTGTCTGCACCCAGCTCCTTACATGTCTTCTATTAAGGGGGCTCCATCACCTGGGACAATTAGCCATTTTGAGTCGCAATTGGTCCATAAGAACATAAGAAATAGGAGCAGGAGTGGGCCATCCAGCCCCTCGAGCCTGCCCCGCCATTCAATAAGATCATGGCTGATCTGAAATGGATCAGTTCCATTTCCCCTTTCTTCTCATAACCCTTAATTCCCTTTTCTATCAGAAACCGATCTACCCGTGACTTAAATATATTCAGTGAGGTAGCTTCCACCACTTCAATGGGCAGAGAATTCCAGAGATTCACCACCCTTTGAGTGAAGAAATTCTCCTGAACTCTAATCTAAACTGGCCTCCCCTTATTTTGAGGCTGTGCCCTCTAGTCCTACTGTCCTTTCTAAGCAGGAAGAATCTCTCTCCCTCCACCCTATCCATCCCCTTCATTATCTTATATGTCTCTATAAGATCCCCCCTCAGCTTTCGAAACTCCAACGAGTAAAGATCCAGTCTATTCACTCTCTCCTCATAGGCTAACCCCCTCATCTCCAGTATCAGCTAGGGAACCTTCTCTGCATTCCTTCCAAGGCCAATATATCCTTCCGCAAGTGCGGTGGCCAAAACTGCACACAGTACTCCAGTTGTGGCCTCACCAGTGCTCTGTACAGTTGCAGCAAGACCTCCCTACTTTTATATTCTATCCCCCTCGCGATAAAGGCCAACATTCCATTCGCCTTCTTGATCACCTGCTGACCTGCAGACTGTGTTTTTGCAATTTGTGCACAAGGACCCCCAGGTCCCTCTGCACCGTAGCATGCTGCAGCTTTTCACCTTTTAAATAATAATCCCTCCGACTATTATTTCTACCAAAGTGGATAACCTCGCATTTGCTATCATTATACTCCATCTGTCAGATCCTCACCCGCTCACTCAACTTATCCAGATCTCTGTGCAGACTTTCCATACCCTCCACGCAATTTGCTTTTCCACTCAAAAGGTGGATAAGGTGGCCCATGGAAGACTTCTACAGAAAATGCAGATGTGTGGAATAGAGGGTGATTTAGCTAATTGGATTAGAAATTGGCTGGCAGATAGAAGACAGAGGGTGGTTGGTTGATGGGAGATATTCATCGTGGAGTTCGGTGACGAGTGGTGTGCCTCAGGGGTCTGTTTTGGGGCCCCTGCTGTTTGTAATTTTTATAAATGATCTGGATGAGGGTATTGAGGGATGGATCAGTATATTTGCAGATGATACTAAAGTTGGTGGAGTGGTAGATAGTGAAGAGGGGTGTTTTAGTTTACAGGGTGACTTGGACAAGTTGCAGAGCTGGGCCGAGAGGTGGCAAATGGAGTTTAATGTGGAAAAGTGTGAGGTAATGCACTTTGGCAGGAATAATAACTGTGTAGAGTATAGGGCAAATGGTAGGATTCTTAGCAGTCTAGATGAACAGAGGGATCTTGGTGTGTATGTGCATAGATCCCTGAAAGTAGGCAGTCAAGTCGAGAAGGTTGTTAAGAAGGCATATGGAGTCTTGGCTTTTATTGGTAGGGGGATTAAATTTCGGAGCCGCAACGTCATGTTGCAACTGTACAAAACTCTAGTGCGGCCGCACTTGGGAGTATTGTGTGCAGTTCTGGTCCCCGCATTATAAGAAAGATGTGGAGGCATTGGAGAGGGTACAGAGGAGGTTTACCAGGATGTTCCCTGGTATGGAGGGCAGGTCCTATGAAGAGAGGTTGAAGGATTTGAGGTTGTTTTCGTTAGAAAGGAGGCGGCTAAGGGGGGGATCTTATTGAAGCATATAAGATGATTAGAGGTTTGGATAGGGTGGACAGTGATAGCCTTTTTCCTAGGATGGAGAAAGCTAGCACGAGGGGACACAGCTTTAAATTAAGGGGTGATAGGTATAGGACGGATATCAGAGGTAGGTTCTTTACCCAAAGGGTTGTTCGGGAGTGGAATGCCCCTGCCTGCAGCAGTTGTAGATGCGCCAAGTTTGGTGGCGTTTAAGAGGTTAGTTGATAAGTATATGGATGAGAAGGGAATGGTTTCGTTAGGAGGGGCATTGCTTTTTATTTTGGTCGGCACAACATCGAAGGCCGAAGGGCCTGTTCTGTGCTGTATTGTTCTATGTTCTATGTTCTATGTTCATCTTCGTGTCATCAGCAAATTTCGTTACCCTACACTCAGCCCCGTCCTCCATGATCATCTGTGTAAATGGTCCCATAAGACAGGTGACCCTTACTCTACTGTATTTCCCTCAAAGGGACAATCACCATATCCCTCTCCTTTACCTCTTTTATACAATCTTTAAAACCAAGTTACTCAGTAATAAATTCTAACTAAACATTATGTATATCCATTGGACAATTGTAAGTCAATTCTATGAGGGGTTTTTCTGTTTTTTGTATTACGGTGAAATTCTGTGCTCTGAGATACTTCCACAGGAGCGGCAGAACCAGAGCTGCAATAGTGGATACACCTTCTGGCACAAGCACTTCATTACTACTTGCTTCCAGGAGACATCCAGGAGTTATGTCTATAACAGATCGATCAGGTACTTTGGTGTTTACGGGATCAAAAACATTTCTTGATGGCGATACTGACGGCTGGAGCACCTCTCTACTCCTCAAGTGACCCACACGTTTACAAACAATCCGTCCCTCCATGTCTACTTGGTACAACAGACATCAGTCTCAGAGGCAATAATTCTGAGGATCCACCTTGATCCACTGGCAATATTTCATATCAGGCACCATGTCATATTATGTAATTAATCTGGGCTTTTTATTGTTTTCTGTTTCTGATGCTGGGGCCGTGTGATAAAATTTCTTCTCTTCCCAGCATTTCAATGCAGCATCTTTTTCATCGAATATTTTATTAACTTGCTCCTTGTGCTTTTCCATTCACGTGACTATTTCAGCAATCTTGTTCTGCCGCACAGAGCAAGATTTTATGACCTCGCTTCAGTGAGATGGTAACATCCCGTCTGTGGCTAGCGGAGATTTCCATATTGCAAACCTTCCCCCTGCCACCCAGCCCAATTTTAGGGTGAGCTGAGCAGTAAAATTCCGGCCATAATCTCAGTTTCTTTCTCTGTCTGAATTGCTGATTCTGCTGTCAATTTCGCCTCTTCAGTTTTATCTCTTCAGTTCATTTCTCATTTCCAAGCTTTCTTCTTCAAACTCTTATTCTCCCGAATCAATTCCTCACTTGATTTGTTCTTATTTTCTAGTTGCTTTTCATGGAATTCAGCTTATTCTGCATTGTACTTCTTAATTTCCCCTTTTTTCTTAACTTCATTTTGTAAATCTTTGTAACTTGTTTTAACTTTGCTGTCAATCATTTCATCATGTTGTTTTAATGTTCAATAGTGCCTTGTTCCTTTTCAAATCTTTAATTTCTATGTTTCTTCCAAGGGGAATCCATCATGTTCTTACTGGACAGATACATTTCACCAATGGAATCTTTATTTCCACTTGTTGAAACTTCAGCCAAATCTTATTTGCATTGTTGTTGGTTGGGGCTGTCTTCTAAGAAATTTTGCCCTCCTTTTGGAATTTTCATTGCCCTTCTTCTAAGGTTTTGTTATGGAGCGTTATTTCAGGGTCAATGGCTCCAACTTCCCAATTAAAGGCATTCTGGCACTGCAAATTGCTGCAATAGTATTTCTTAAAAGGGTTGTGATTCAAGGACTGCTCTCCCACTTACAGCAGATGACAGAAAAATATTCCGCTTTACTTCGCAGCCAAATGTAATGAATGTGAGGAATTGATGAAGAACAAAAAGGTAGATAAACAAACGGGAGGTTTATTTTGGAAAAACAGCTCTATACAAAGGACAACAATAAGAAAGCTTATAAACTTAACGATCCCCAGACTCCAACCATCAATTTTAATTATCAAACAATCATCTCTGCAACTGTCCGATGGGTCATGTGAGCCCCAAGAACTTGTTTCCCCACTCCCACCCCAGAATGGACACATCATCACAGGTTATTTTCTTTTGAACTATTAAAACTTCTCCTTTCACTAAGGAAAGAACTTTCAGCAATCTTTGGGATTTTTTCTCCTTCTGGCTATTTGGAGAGTCCTTTTGTTGTTTTTTTAATGTGCCAGTTTTTTTGTCTACTTCACTCGCGCTCAGAGACCCGATGCGGTCCGATCTGGTCCACTGTTCTTTTTAAACTTGCTAACTCCTTTCTAAAAAGGTTGAGGACTTTTTCTTTGAGCCTTGGAATCCATATAGATTTTGGTCTGATCTGCACATTGCAAGCTTGTCAGTTTCAGTCCTTTCACTTCTCCGTACTTTGGGAGACCTCACTGTTGGTCATTTGGGGCATTTTTTACAAGTAAAGCACTGCTTTGTGTCCTCTTCATAAAAACTTTGCTGCAACTCTTTTTTTTACTTAAGTTCTTTTCTTTAACTTAAAGCCACAGTTCTTGCTTTGCAGAGTCATCTTCTCATGCTGTTCCTTTATATATTTCCTCCTACATTTTTGGCTCTACCAGCCAATTCAAGTTTGTTCTGCATCTGTCCCACAACCTCTTTAATGCACTGAGCCTCTGAGTGTACCTCCTAGACTATAATGTAAGCAGAAGTACGTTTCTGTATTTCATTCATCCTTCCTGTTGATTCTGTCCCAAGGATGTCACTGTGTACTCTCTGTTGCCCAGCATTTTCTAACTGTCCGTCTTCTCTGATTCCATGTTACTCAGAGTGTGGCAATATCTCAAATGGGTCTCTTTACCCAAAGTTTGGAATTCTGGTAATCACTTTTTTTAGATTACAACAGGGTACTTGGACTAGAAGCAATGTCATGATAATTTATCACAATATTGCTTCTGGCCGAAGTATCCTGTTTTAATCTAAAAAAAGTACTCACCAGAATTCCTCACTTTGGGCGAATAGACCCAATATAATGATGTAATTTTACAGACTTCATTTGTGCATAGAAAAAAGGATATATTAATAAGAAAATAGCAGCCTTTGGTAGTACCTACATGTCTCCTGCCGAAGAGGACTCCACCTTCTTGGGTGATTACCCAAGCTGAGATCCAATTGACCCTCAAGCAAGGTGTTAAAGGGACAATGACCGCAATCACCACACTATTCCAGAGGGCTGTAGAATTTCAGCTATTGAATGTGTTCAAACTCGAGATTAACAAATTGCAAGATACTGTGGGAAAATGGCACTGAGGTAAACTATTAATTGTTCTAGTTGAATGACAGAGCGGATTCAAGGGGCCGAATGGCACAGTATGTTCCTATATTCATTCCTATCAACATCTGAACATCCCCAGTCTAACCTTTTGATGGAGGGGTGGTTATTGATAAATCAGATGGAGATGACTGGGCCTAGAACTCCTGCACTGCACCCATTAGTAGGCTACTGTGCCCACTAACCAACAGCTGGTAGTGCATAATACCACAATTCACCATGCCCAATAACCACAGCCAACTAAGCCCAACAATCACACCACACAGCGCAAATAGCCATCAACCCACTGTATCCATTACCCAAAATCTCACCATGCCCATTAACCATCAGCCCACTGTGCCCAATAACCAATTGACCACTGTGCCCAATTATTAATAATCCACAGTACCCCCAGTAGCCCATTGTGCTCAGTAACCACAGCCCTTTGTGCCCAATAACCATCAGTCCACGATGTCCAATTAACACTTGGCCATTCTGTCCAATTACCATTCAACGACAACATCCAAGAACCTGTTGATTATTATACCCATTAACTACTAGGCAACTGTGTTCACTAAGCAAAAGACTACTGTGTCCAATAACCAACAAAACACTGTTCCCATTAACAACTTAGCATTAGGCTACAGTACCATCACTTCTTGGGTCATAGGATTCACGACATGAGCATATGATCCAAGCTGACATCCCAGTGCAGTACTGTCGGACCTCACCTCTGCTGGAGGTGTCAGAACAAGTTTCTATTTGCCTGTGCAGCTGAAAGGCAGACACATCTTAGCACTGTTTATATTATGTCAATATTTCTCTTTGACCAAACCATACCGAGTGCTATTGGTCATTCATCTCAGTGCTGTCTACGAAATTTACTGATGACCATGAAATCATTGTGGATTGTTGTAAAAGCTCATCTGATTCACTAATGTCCATTGGGGAAGGAAATCTGCTGTCATTATCTGGTCCAGCCAACGTGTGACTCCAGAGCAACGGCAATGTGGTTGAATATCAAATGTCTTATGAAATGGAGGGCAGTTTGGGATGAGCAATAAATGCTGGTCCAGCCAGCGATGATCATTCCTAAAATATGAATAATATAAAAAAAGAATGGTTGGAATTTTTGAAATGTTTCTGAGGGATGTGATTAACAATATGAATTATACATAATGGGGTGAATTTGGCTTTAGACAATAGTTTAAAACTGGGAAGAATGCTCACTATACATTCCCTCCATTTTAATTTCTATTGTGAAAGATGCACAAGAAGCACCTGATCTGATACTGAACAATTTACACCATAGCCCAGTTACAGTTCCCCAATGTGTTGAATAGATGTGCACTGACTGCATTGTCAGACATCCTTGCTTGCATGCTCCACATATTGTAATGAGATTTGATAGCCAAGAGCGAGATGCTATCTTGGACACTGGGAGAACATAGAACATAGAACACTACAGCACAAACAGGCCCTTCGGCCCACAAGTTGTGCCGATCATATCTATATGACCAGGCCATAGAACTATCTGTAACTCCCAATCCCATTAAATCCCATATACTCATCCAGAAGTCTCTTAAAAGACCCCAGCGAGTTCACCTCTACCACTACTGACGGCAACTGATTCCATTCACTCACCACCCTCTGAGTGAAAAACTTACCCCTAACATCTCCTCTGTACTTGCCCCCCAGCACCTTAAACCTGTGTCCTCTCATAGCGACCATTTCAGCTCTGGGAAATAGCCTCCGAGAATCCACTCTATCTATTCCTCTCAACATCTTAAAAATGTCTATCAGGTCGCCTCTCAACCTTCATCTCTCCAGGGAGAGAACTTCCTGCTCTTCTTCAAATGGAACCTTGGGACTTTTAATATCCACTAGACTGGATGCAGCTAATTGCTTATTCGAAGGGCAGCACATCCAACAGCAGGGCACTCATTCTGTGCTGCAGTGAGTTCCAGTCTGGATTGTGTACATATGTCTCAGGCACGCTGCTTACGCCACCCACAAAACACTTAATTTCACAATACTTGCGGAAACATAGGCCATTCGATCCATACTCAATGTTTATGCTCGATATCAACTCACCACAAAAATAAACTGAACCCCATGTCGACAATAATCAGAATTCTGGACACAAATAAAAGCAAAAGCCAACATAGCAGGAACAACTGGAAACTCAAACTGCAAACGACTGGTTATAGTGATGACTGAAATGTTTTGAGGTCTCAGTTTTCTAAATAGTGCGAGAGATTGGCATCAAGAATACATTCAAAACCAGCAAAATAAAATAGGGCACTAATGATTCATTCAAGAAAACTAGAATTCCAAAGCTGATGGAGCTGGACGCCAGACTGTGTCGCTACTGATAATAATCACTCAAAGCTATTTTAACAGACCCGTGTTCAAAATAGTTTCACAACCACAGGTCAGAATGCCAACCAGTAGAACATTATAATAACACAAGGGTCCAATTAAAGTTTTATAGACAATAACTACCTCACAGTGTTTCCAAATCCCACAAAAATATAATCGGAGTACACAAAACCTCAGGACAACATGCAGCTGAGTTCAGAAAAGTCATATTGAACTCAACACGTTAACTCTGTTTCTCTCTCCTCAGATGCTGCCAGACCTGCTGAGATTTTCCAGCCCTTGTTTTTATTTCAAATCCATGTGGCAAACATAGTTCTGTAATAAATATAGCTAAGGATGAGAGAGATCTGTTTATATGGATAGAAACATGGAAGATAGAAGAAGGAGGAGGCTATTTGGCCCTTTAAGCCTGCTCCACCATTCATTATGCTCATGGCTGATCATTCAACTCAAAAGCCTAACCCTGCTTTCTCCTCATAACCTATGATCCCATTTGCCCCAGCGCTATATGCAGCCACCTCTTGTATACATTCAATGTTTTGGCATCAACTACCTTGTGATAATGAATTCCGCAGTCTTACCACTCTTTAGGTGAAGAAATGTCTCCTCACCTCCGCCCTAAATAGTCTACCCTGAATCCTCAGACTGTGACCCCAATGGATATAAATTTTTAGAATTCTCTGCCCCTATTACATGAAAGTTATGGGGAAATGCTCAGTCATTGAGTATGGATTGCTTTTGGAGTAAGAAGAGATATGCGAATAGTGCAGAAAGGAGTTGAAATTGGTTAGCCATGATCATACTGAAAGGCAGATCAGACTTGAAGGGCAAGATGGCCTTCTCCACCTCCCATTCTTCATTTCTCAGATAGCACTGTTTCACAGCACTGCCTAAAGCACTACACTTCCAATTGCTTCAGAATGCAGTAACTCCAACTCTATCCCCCACCCCAATCCCATCCCCTGACCTACCTGTTAACTATGACAACAACTCCACCTCCTGTTCTTTATAAATCTTTCCACCCTGGGTTATTGTGGCCTATGCCCTTCACCATGTCTTTAATTAGTACAAAAAAGGCTGATCGGCAGTGCAAGTATCCGATAGCAGTCACTGACACAGCCTTCCAGCCAAATCCACAATTTTATTCTGGTATTGCACAACCAATTTTCATGACTCATTTGTTGCACTCTCACCTCTGAGTTTGAAGAGCATGACTTGCAACCTCATTCCAGAACAATACACAAAAAATGAAAATCCTGAAAGGATTGCTCTAGAAGAATACTGTTGACATTGATTCGCTTACTAGCTTAATAATAACCACGAGCTAAGAGTAGCAATAGATGCAATAAAAACTAGAAAAACAGTGGAATTGGTGAAATACCATGGACCTCATTAAAAACCTGGGCATGAACTTAACATCAATGTTTACCATGCACTAGGAGTAGATTCTGAGGACAATAATGATCACCCTAAGAAAGAAGCCAAAGGCATGTAATTTCTGACTTTTGGGCAGTTCGCCTGATTGTCCAGGCATCCAAGGTTGTGTTAAGAATTGTAATAATGAGAATAGGTGATCACAGGTGACTAATTTGGATTCCAGGGAGGAAGAATGACAGGAGAAGAAATCAGTGTTTTAAGATTAATATGTGAACGCATTTCAGAATTGGAACAGGAACTTGAAGGGTCATCCAGACTTGAAACATTGGCTCTATTCTCTCTCCACAGATACTTTCAGACCTGCTGAGATTTTCCAGCATTTTCTGTTTTTGTTTCAGGAATTATCTGTTTATGTCATAGATTTTGAAATAGCTTTTAAACAGGTTGAAGAGCTTAAGCTCTTGACAGTGCTGAATGCTATTCGAATAGACACAGAGATAGATAGGAAATCTGTACTCAGGACAAATAACAACAGTATAAGTAGCCAACAGGAAATTGGGACTATGTGTACTTTGGAAGAAGAGTTTGACAAGGATATTATTTATCACTAATTCTGTTCAATGTCTCTGCAGAACCAATGATCAAAGCATTTGAAATCACAATATGGCAATAAGGTGTGAACGGGGTCAATGATAACATCAGCTATATTTGCAGGTGACAAAGCACTTGTAGCAAGCACAGAAGGATTACGATAATTAGTTAATAGATGAGTAACAATAGGCATGAGAGTGAACATTGAATCCTAGACTTCCTAACCAACAGACTGCAATCAGTAAGGATAGGCAACAATACTTCTCCACTATCATCCTCAACACCATGCCCCACAAAGCTGTGTTCCCCTCCACGAGACATATATGACTGTGTGGCCAAATTCTCCTCCAATTCGATTTGCTAATGACACCTCCATAGTGGGTCAGATCTCAAACAATAACAAGACATCTACTGACTCTGTCTACATTTCCTGCTGTCTCAGCAAAGCAGCCAGCATAATTAAGGACCCTACACACTCTGAACATTCTTCTTCCATCTTCTTCCAATGGGACAAGATACAAAAGTCTGAGGTTACCAATCAACTGAAGAACAGCTTCTTCCCTGTTGCTGTCAGACTTTCGAATGGACTTATGTTGCATTAAGTTGATCTTTCTCTACACCCTAGCTATGACTGTAACACTACATTCTAAACTCTCTTTTCCTTCTCTATGAATGGTATGCCCTATCTGTATAGCACAAGAAAATATGCTTTTCATTGTATTCTAATACATGTGCCAATAATAAATCAAATAAAATCAAATTGAAAGAGACAGAGAATTTGGTGAATTGGTGCAACAGCAATAACCTCTTCCTCAATGTCAACAAAACGATGGAACTTGTCAAAGACTTCAGGAAGCATGGTGGAAAACATGCCCCTGTCTATATCAATAGGGAGAAAGTAGAAGTGGTCAACAGATTCAAATTTCCAGATGTCCAGATCACCAATAACCTGTCTTGGTCCCTCCATATCGATACTATATTTAAGAAAGCCGACTAATGCCTCTACTTTCTCAGGAGACAGGAAATTTGGCATGTCCACGACAACTCTCACCAACCTTTAAAAATGCACCATAGAAAGCATTCTTTCTCGTTGTACCACAGCTTGGTGTGGCTTCTGCTCTGCTCAAGACTGCAAAAGACTGCAAAAAACTGCAAGGAGTTTTGTACTTTTGAAACCCAGTCCATCATTCAAACCAGCCTCCCATCCATTGACTTCTCATTGCCTCTGCAAAGCAGCCAGCATAATCAAGGACCCAATGTATTCTGGACATACTCTCTTCCACCTTCTTCCATTGTGAAAAAGATACAGAAGTCTGAGGTCACATACCAACCAACTCAAGAACAGTTTCTTCCCTGTTGCTGTCAAACTTTTAAACGGACCTACCTTGCATTAAGTTGATTTTACTCTACACCATTGTTATGATGGTAGCACTATATTCTGCACTCTCTCCTATCCTGCCCTATGTACAGTATGTTTTAGAACATAGAACATTACAGCACAGAACAGACCCTTCGGCCTTCGATGTTGCGCCGACCAATTAGGAAAAAGCAGTGACCCTCTAACCTAAACCATTCCCTTTTCGTCCATAAACTTATCTACTAACCTCTTAAACGCCACCAAACTTGGCGCATCTACAACTGACGCAGGCAGGGCATTCCATACCCTTATCACCCTCTGGGTAAAGAACCTACCTCTGACATCCGTCCTATAACCACCACCCCTTAATTTAAAGCTATGTCCCCTCTTGCTAGCTTTCTCCATCCTAGGAAAAAGGCTATCACTGTCCACCCTATCTAAACCTCTAATCATCTTATATGTTTCAATAAGGTCTCCTCTTAGCCGCCTTCTTTCTAACGAAAACAACCTCAATCCCTCAGCCTCTCTTCATAAGACCTGCCCTCCATACCAGGCAACATCCTGGTAAACCTCCTCTGTACCCTCTCCAATGCCTCCACATCTTTCTTATAATGCGGGGACCAGAACTGCACACAATACTCCAAGTGCGGCCGCACTAGAGTTTTGTACAGTTGCAACATGACGTTGCGGCTCCGAAATTCAATCCCCCTACCAATAAAAGCTAAGACTCCGTATGCCTTCTTAACAACCTTATCGACTTGACTGCCTACTTTCAGGGATCTATGCACATATACACCAAGATCCCTCTGTTCATCAACACTATTAAGAGTCCTACCATTAGCCCTATACTCTACACATTTATTATTCCTGCCAAAGTGCATTACCTCACACTTTTCCACATTAAACTCCATTTGCCACCTCTCGGCCCAGCTCTGCAACTTGTCCAAGTCTCTCTGCAAACTATAACACCCCTCTTCACTATCTACCACTCCACCGACTTTAGTGTCATCTGCAAATTTACTAATCCATCCTTCAATACCCTCATCCAGATCATTTATAAAAATTACAAACAGCAGGGGCCCCAAAACAGATCCCTGAGGTACACCACTTGTAACCGAACTCCACGATGAATAACTTCCATCAGTCACCACCCTCTGTCTTCTATCTGCTAGCCAATTCCTAATCCAATTAGCTAAATCACCCTCAATCCCATACATCTGCATTTTCTGCAGAAGCCTTCCATGGGGCACCTTATCGAATGCCTTCCTAAAGTCCATAGTTTAGCGCGCAAGAAAATACTTTTCACTGTATACTACTATATATGACATTAATAAATCAAACCAACTCAAGTAAAATCATTGGTAAAACCAAAGTGATGCACATCTACACATGTGAGGTAATGCATTTTGAAGAATCAAATTTAGGTGTGAATTATACATTAGGGTAAATATAAGCCTGAGGATCATTCACCTGATGAAGGAACAGTGCTCCGAAAGCTCATGATACCAATTAAACCTATTGGACTTTACCCTGGTATTGGAGGCTTCTTATAGTGCCCATCCCAGTCCAACACCGGCATTTCCACATCATTGACATACAGAGGGATCTGGATGAGCAGACCCACATTTCCCTAAAAATGGCAACACAAGATGGCCTAGTTGATTAAGAGGGCATATGGCATGACTGCCTTCATCAGCCTGGGTATTGAGTACAAGAGTTGGGAAATCATGTTGCATCTTGGTTAGGCTATATTTGGAGCATTGCATGCAGTTCTCTCACCACACTATCAGAAGGACATGGAAGCTTTGGAGACAATGCAAAAAAGTTCACCAGGAGGGTGTTGGCTCTGAAGAAAGATTGAATAAACTAGGACTGTTTTCACTGGAAAGACAGAGCCATGGTGGGAAAGCTTGATAGAGGTCTGAAAAATTATGAGAGATATAGACAGGGTGGATACTAAGAGGCTTTTTCCCAGGGTAGAACTGTTAATTACATGGACACAATTCAAGGTGAGAGGGGGAAAGTTTGAGAAAGATGTGAGGAAGAAGTTTTTCACACAGAGAGTGGTGGATGCCTGGAACACGCTGCCAGAGGAGCTGGTGGAAGCAGGCTCATTAGCAACATTTAAGAGGCATCTGGAAGGGTACATGAACAGGGAGGGAATAGAGGAATACGGATCGAGTGAGGGCAGGAGGCTTATTTTTAGTTTAGGGCATCATGATGGGCATGGGTTTGGAGGGCCGAAGGGCCTGTTCCTGTGCTGTACTGTTCTTCATTTTTTTTTAAAATAAATATCCATATCCATATACACATGGAAAGGAGAGAACCGAAGAGGTACAAGAAATTAGGAAGCATAATAGCGAGAGAAAAATGCAACAAAGTAAGGAGAAAGGTAACAATGGGAAAGAGATGTTAACAAACTAGGAAGCTGAGTAAAAAAATTCAAATGATGACTGTTATTTGTATGAATCTGCAACTTGGAAGAGGGTGCTGTAGGGTGCAGTGTATGTTCAGATAGAGGCTACGGGATTTCAGATGGGCGGGTGGGTTTCTTTTGAGGTTTTGAGTCAACGAGCATGCTTCATTAGCTGTCAATCGGTGGGAGAGAAGGATATTATCCCTGCGGATGTCAGGAGGTCCAATATGTGCTAGCACAGGAAAACGCTCAAGTTGTGCTAATCTCAATATCCCAGAAATAATCACCATGCCTTTCCAGATACTTCCAATGTCTAAGCCCTGTAAATACACATTGTTCGGTTTAGGGTTTTCAAATAATTTTGGAAGGTTCAACAGCATGTCTGTGTGCCCCACTCTGTCACAGGTACAAGTCAACACAGGTGGTTCCTGTCTTCAGGCCTTTCTGGAAACTGGTCTTAACGTGTGACATTAGGCTGAGGACTTATTCAGAGTAGTAGCAGCCTGTGCCAAAACCTGCAAATTGGGAGGGCATCACTCCAAGGTTGGACTCGGTCTGTATAGTAGGAGGTGTTCCAGGGCTTCAGCTTTTATTGGTAGAGGGATTGAATTTCGGAGCCGTGAGGTCATGTCGCAACTGTTCAAAACTTTGGTGCGGCCGCACTTGGATTATTGCATACAGTTCTGGTCCCCACATTATAAGAAAGATGTGGAGGTCTTGGAAAGGGTGCAGAGGAGGTTTACCAGGATGTTGCTTGGTATGGTGGGAAGGTCTTATGAGGAAAGGCTGAGGGACTTGAGGTTATTTTCATTAGACAGAAGAACGTTAAGAGGTGACCTAATTGAGGCATACAAAATGATCAGAGGGTTAGATAGGGTGGACAGTGGGAGCCTTTTTCCTCGGATGGTGATGGCTAACAAGAGGGTACATAGCTTTAAATTAAGGGGTGGTAGTTATAGGACAGATGTAAGAAGTAGGTTCTTTACTCAGAGGGTAGTAAGGTCGTGGAATGCCCTGCCTGCAGCAGTTGTGGACTCGCCAACTTTAAGGGCGTTCAAATGGTCAGTGGATATGGATAACATGGGGATAGTTTAGGTTAGAGGGTCATTAGATGATTCCACTGGTTGGCGCAACATCGAGGGCCGAAGGGCCTGTACTGCACTGTAATGTTCTATGTTCATACACTTTTCAGATGGGGCAATGGAGTGATACAGCATGGGTCGTCAAATGGCTTCCCTGGCTTGGTAATGGGTGCCATTTTAGATTGGCACCAGTTGTCTGGAATTCTGCCTGTGCTGCGGGTGTTGGTAAACAGTTTTCCTGAGGTATTTTTCAGGAATTTTGAGTAAATCTCATTGGTTCATAGAACATAGAACATTACAGCGCAGAACAGGCCCTTCGGCCCTCAATGTTGCGCCGACCAATTAGGAACAAGCAGTGACCCTCTAACCTAAACCATTCCCTTTTCATCCATAAACTTATCTACTAACCTCTTAACGCCACCAACTTGGCGCATCTACAACTGACGCAGGCAAGGCATTCCATACCCTTACCACCCTCTGGGTAAAAAACCTACCTCTGACATCTGTCCTAAAACCACCACCCCTTAATTTAAAGCTATGTCCCCTCGTGCTAGCTTTTTCCATCCTAGGAAAAAGGCTATCACTGTCCACCCTATCTAAACCTCTAATCATCTTACATGTTTCAATAAGGTCCCTTCTTAGCCTCCTCCTTTCTAACGAAAACAACCTCAAATCCCTCAGCCCCTCCTCATAAGACCTGCCCTCCATACCAGGCAACATCCTGGTAAACCTCCTCTGTACCCTCTCCAATGCCTCCACATCTTTCTTATAATGCGGGGACCAGAACTGCACACAATACTCCAAGTGCGGCCGCACTAGAGTTTTGTACAGTTTTTGTAGAGTTTTGTACATGACGTTGCGGCTCCGAAATTCAATCCCCCTACCAATACAAGCTAAGACTCCGTCTTAGATCAATGGCATGAGTATTGATTCTGGGCCACTGATGAGGTTATTGCATGATTGCATGCAAACAGCATAGGAGTTTCCACACCTTTTGGATTCAGTGTGTGAAGTTAATATTCTCTGCCATTAACTTGATTAGGTAACCATAGGGACACTATCCACCAGCCTATCTAAAGGACGTAAGAAGTCTCTCGTCGCGGCCATTTCCCAGGGCTGAAATGGTCGCGACGAGAGGGCACAGATTTAAGGTGCAGGGAAGCAAGTACAGAGGGGATGCTAGGGAAAGTTTTTCACTCAGAGGGTGGTGAGTGAATGGAATCGGCTGCCGTCGGTGGTGGTCGAGGCGAACTCGCTGGGTCTTTTAAAAGACTTCTGGATGAGTATATGGGATCCAATGGGATTGGGGGTTATAGAAAGGTCTATGGCTGGGTAGGTTTTGATGTGTTCGGCACAACTTGTGGGCCGAAGGGCCTGTTTGTGCTGTAGTGTTCTATGTTCTATGTAAGTCTGTCTGCTCTGGAACAATCTTGTGGGATGACAGCAGGACTGTTTATAACCAGCTACTTATCCTTTCTGCTGGCTAGTATCTTTGAGTTTATTAGGAGCTATGAAGCAATGGCATGAGTATTGATTCTGGGCCACTGATGAGGTTGTTGCATGATTGCATGCAAACAGCGTAGGAGTTTCCACACCTTTTGGATTCAGTGTGTGAAGTTAATATTCTCTGCCATTTCAAGTCACCTTATGAAGTGTCCTTCAGCAAGGGACTCCAGGAGTGCTGTTGCCACACCAGAGTCTGCATTTTCCTATCTCCTTTCAGAATGATGTGAAGATGCCAGCGTTGGACTGTAAGAAGTCTCAGAACACCAGGTTAAAGTTCAACAGGTTTATTTGCTAGCACAAGCCACAAGATTTCGGAGTGCTGTCGCTTCATCAGGTGAGAGGGAGTTCTGTACATAAACAGGGCATATAAAGACACAAACTCAATTTTACAAAATAATGATTGGAATGTGAGTCTTTACAGGTAATCAAGTCTTAGAAGTACAGACAATGTGAGTGGAGAGAACAATAAGCACAGGTTAAAGGGATGTGTATTGTCTCCAGGCAGGACAATTTGTGAGATTTTGAAAGCCCAAGCAAGTTGTGGGGGTTACAGATAGTGTGACATGAACCCAAGATCCCGGTTGAGGCCATATGCGGAACTTGGTTATTAGTCTCTGCTCAGCGCTGTCATGAAGGCTGCCTTTGAGAACGCTTATCAGAAGATTAGAGGCCGAATGCCCGTGACCACTGAAGTGTTCCCCTGGGGACATCCTTTCCTGCAGCATATCCTGTAGACAACATTGGCCGAGTTGCAAGAGGATGTACCGTGTTCCTGATGGATGGTGTTCTCACGTGAATTGATGGCATCTATGTCAATGATCCGGCATGTCTTATAGAGGTTGCTGTGGCAGGGTTGTGTGGTATCATGGTTACAGTTCTCTTGAAGGCTGGGTAGTTTGCTGCAGATAATGGTCTGTTTGAGATTGTGCAGTTGCTTGAAGGCAAGAAGTGGGGTTAAGGGGAAGGCCTTGGCAAGATGTTCGTCTTCAACTATGACATGTTGAAGATTCTGGATAAGATGTCCCGTGTTTATCTTCTGAGGAGATTAGTGCAGCTTTTCACTGTGGCATGTCACAATTGTCGATAGATGAGTCGAGCGCCATATCCTGTTCTTGTGAGGGCATCTTTCAGTGTTGGAGGTATCTGCTGCGATCCTCCTGATTTGAGCTTGTCCGTATGGGATGGCTTCTTTAACATGTTTAGAGTGGAGGCTGGAGAAGTGGAGCATCGTGAGATTATCTGTGGACTTGCGATACAGTGAGGTGCTGAGGTGACCATCCTTAATGGAGATGTGTATGTCCATGGTGTTCTGAGGCTTCTTACTGTGTTTATCCCAGTCCAATGCTGGCATCATCACATCAGTGTTTGATGGGGACAGTGTAGAGGGAGCTTTACACTGTATCTAACCACGTGCTGTACCTGTCCTGGGAATGTTTGATGGGGACAGTGTAGAGGGAGCTTTACTCTGTATCTAACCCCATGCTGTACCTGTCCTGGGAGTGTTTGATGGGAACAGGGTACTGGGAGCTTTACTCTGTATCTAACCCTGTGCTATACCTGTCTTGGAAGTGTTTGATGGGGACAGGATAGGAGCTTTACTCTGTATCTAACCTTGTGCTGTACCTGTCCTGGGACTGTTTGATGGGGATAGGTTGAAGGAGCTTTACTCTGTATGTAACCCCGTGCTGGACAACGTAGAGACAGCTTCACTCCATTTGTTGAATTAATGTGTCAAATATTAGGCATTTCGTGCTATCATCAATATTGCTCAGCGTTGGCATAAGATTTGAAATAAAAAACTTCCAAATGCCAAATGTATGCTTGGAGATAATGACATTGTGTTGAAGCGAAGTGCCACACAGAGGGGAAGCGATGTGTGAGGCTTCAGTGCTGACAGGATTCACTGTTTTCTTGGATCAATTTGGGCGCAGCTGCAGCAGTTACTGTGTTCATAGCCAAAAATGCTGAGGGGGTTTAACTTGACACAGAAACAATATTAAAGCGTAGGCGTCGCTAGTCAATATTACAAAGAGATTAACAGTGGATTCTGACAGTGTGTAAAGTGATTGGCAAAAAACTGCTACAGGGAAAAACAATTCCAACCTCCCTGCTGCTCAGAACAAAACACTTCATCAATGAACTCACTACAGACCTAAGAGGAACAAACCCAATACTGAATTCAGTACAAGTCCGAGAAAAACAGACCCAACATAAGAGATGTGCATACGTATGCATCTTAGGGGTTGTTTGCTAGTGATGAAGAACAGAAATTCAGGTCATTCTTATTGCTCACATTCCCCCCATCCCATCCACCACAAGGGGCATGGACAGCTGAGGCAAAGTTACTAGCACTGGAGATCATCTGAGCAGGATGGAATAAATAGTGTTCCTCAAAGAACTGTTCTGTGCACTCACTTTTTCATATTTATTAGTAATTCTGAAAAGAATGGACATGCCTTCCAAACTTTTCACTTTACACTCATCAGGATTTGTAAGAATACCAAAGTGCAAATGAAACAACAATTTAAACTGCATGAGGATAGGGTTCTGATTGGCTGGAAAGTGGACTCTAGAGACGATGACATGGAGAATGCACCAGTGAACAATTAATTGCCAATTTTCTGTTTAACTTCAAAGCAGACAGGCCAACTCTGACTGGTCAAGGCATTGCCATGGGGAATTAACGAGGGAATTACTTTTGTTTCATTGAAAAAGGCACAATGAGTGGACATGTTCCTTCTATGTGCAAAGGACAGGGTCCTGTGTGCAAATGTAATTTCTAACACACATAAATGTGTCAGCCTGTGAGCCTGACAGACAACCTTAAATTAACAATCATGTAATTTTTAGCATAATGAGGATTGTTTAGCAAGTTTCCTCCAAATGTGGAATCATGTCTAATGCCAGACACTATGACTTGAATTTTGCAAGCACAGGCTGATTGTATACAGTCAAAAAGAACATGTCTGAACATGGCACCTTTTACAACTAAACAGAAATTTCAGGGACAGCCAGGCTGTTCAGAGATGGAATCAGGAAGCACTTTTTTCATATAAACATTGGTGGAAATCTGGAACTCTTCTCCTACTTCTGCTCCTGGAAGGCTGCAGATTCTGGAAACCAATTGGAAATTTTGTTAGGTGTTAAGAAGCCAAAGTCAAGAAGAAAGTAAGGAGGTGTGGAAAATTTGGATAAGTAACTAGCTGTCTCATAGAAGACAGAGGGTGGTAGTGGGTGGAAAATTTTCAGATTGGAGACCAGTTACCAGTGGTGTACCACAGAGATGAGTGCTGGCTCCTCTGCTATTTGTGATTTTTATCAATGACCCGGAAGAGGTGTCTGATGGATGGGTTAGTAAATTTGCTGATGACACCAAGATTGGTGGAGTAGTGGATGAGGTGAAGGGCTCTTGTAGGCTGCAAAGAGACATTGATAGGATGCAGAGCTGGGCCGAAAAATGGCAGATGGAGTTTAATCTTGATAAGTGCGAGGTGATTCATTTTGGTGGGACAAACTTGAATGCAGATTACAGGGTCAATGGCAAAGTTCTGAGAAATGTGGAAGAACAGAGAGATCTTGGGGTTCATATCCACATCTCTGAAGATTGCCACTTAAGTGGATAGAGCCACAAAAAAGCCCTATAGTGTATTAGCGTTTATTAACTGGGGGTTTGAGTTTAAGAGCCATGGGGTTATGCTGCAATTATACAGGACCTTGGTGAGATCACATTTGGAATATTATGTGCACTTCTGGTCACCTCGCTATAAGAAGGATGTGAAATCATTGGAGAGAGTGCAAAGGAGATTTACCAGGATGCTATCTGGTTTGGAGGCTGGGTCTTATGAGGAAAGATTAAAGGAACTGGGGCTTTTCTCTTTAGAGCAGAGGAGGATGAGAGAGGTTTTTAAGATGATGAGAGGACATTCAGAAACTATTTCCTCGGGGTGGGTGTAGCTGTTACTGGGGGGGCATAACTATAAAGTTCATGGTGGGAGATATAGGAGGAATGTCCGACATAGGTTCTTTACTCAGAGAGTGGTTGGGGTGTGGAATGCACTGCCTGCTGTGATTCTGGGGTCAGACATTTCAAGTAAGAAGTTTCAAACAGTTATTGGATAGGCACATGAAACACACCAGAATGATAGGGAGTAGGGTAGCTTGATCTTGGTTTTGAACAAAATTCAGCACCAAGTTCGAGGGTCAAAGGGTCTGTATAGTGCTGTATTGTTCTACGTTCAGAGGTAGTTTTAAAAGATTTATATTTGTATTTGGTTTGATTTAATTTATTATTGTCACATGCATTCGCATACAGTGAAATGTATTGTTTCTTGCATGCTATACAGAGCATACCATTCATGGAGAAGAAAATGAGAGCGTGCAGAATGTGGTGTTACAGTCATAGCTAGTGTGTAGAGAAAGGTCAACTTAATGCAAAGTAAGCCCATTCAAAAGTCTGATGACAGTAGGAAGAAACTGCTCTTCAGTTGGTTGGTACGTAACCTCAGACTTTTGTATCCTTAATTATACTGGTTGTTTTGCTGAGGCAGCAGAAAGTGTAGCCAGAGTCAATGGATGGTATACTGGTATGAGGACACAGCTTTGTGGGGCACTGGTATTGAGGGCGATCACGGAGGAGGTGTTGTTTCCTATCTTTACTGATTGTGTTCTGTGAGTTAGGAAGCTCAGAATCCAGTCACAGAGGGAGAAGCAGAGGCTCAGGCCACAGAGTTTGGAGGTAAGTTTTGCAGGAATAATGGTGTTGAAAGCTGAGCTGTAGTCAATAAATAGGAATCTGACATTGGTGTCCTTGTTATCTAGATGTTCCAGGGTTGAGTGCAGGACCAGGAAGATGGCGTCTGCTACGGACCAGTTGCGGCAGTAGGTGAACATTAGTGCACCCAGGTAGACCAGGAGGCTGGAATTGATTTGTGCCATGACCAGCCTTTCGAAGTACTTCATAATGATGGATGTCAGAGCCACCAGACAATAGTCACTAAGGCATGCTGCTTGACTTTTCTTAGGTACCAGGATGATGGTCATCTTCTTGAAGCAGGTAGAGGCTTCAGATTGTTGTAAAGAGAGGTTGAAGATGTCTGCAAATACTCCCGTCAGCTGATCCACGTAGGATCTGAGTGCTCATCTGGGTACTCCACCCGGGCCAGTCACCTTCCAAGGGTTGACCTTCGAGAAAGCTGCTCTGACATCTGCAATGGTGACCCCAGATATAGGTTCCTCCAGGGCTTCCAGGTCAGAAGGCACGCTCTCACTGATCTCCTGCTCAAAACAGGCGTAGAATGTATTGAACTCATCAGGAAGGGGGGCTTTGGAGCTGGCGATTTTATATGCCTCCATCTTGTAGCCTGTTCTGTCTTGCAGACCTTGCATTAGTCAACGGAGGTTGGTGTGGCTAGCCTCAGACTCCAGCTTGGTCCGGTACTATGTTTTGGCATCATTGATGGATCTCCTTCGATCATGTTGTATAGGTAAATGGTAGAAATAAGGTCCCATTTTAGATAGGTTTAACTTAATATTTCTGTGCCTGATGGAGAGTTGTAGGTAGATTTCATGCTGAACATGAAATGTGTGAGGATTAGTTTCATTTCCAGCTAAGATACAATTGTTTAGAGAGCTGGGAAAAAATGAGAAGGAAGCTCTCAGTTCTGCTAAAACCTAGGGAAGTTCTATAATGGAGTAAAATGCAACAAAACTCCAGAAGGACTTGTGGACAGTCCAGAGACCCATGGAACTGTGACAGAAAGATTTCAGAAAACTGAAGGTAAGTCAACAGAGACTAAAACATGGTTCCAAAGAATTCATGGAAGTGGGCAGCAAGTATTCTGAGTTAGAGACAATTGTATTTAACTAGATATAAAGTGGTGTGCAGACCTTCTGAAGTAACTTTATTAAGAATCTCAGACTTGAAAGTTAAAGCAATTGTGGCCATTTGAAACAGGGAAAGCTTGTCAAAGCAGAGAAAACCAAAAGAGGTTGGTGTGAAACCGTGGCACGGATATAATGCTAAAAGTGGAGTGGAGCAGAAGCTTTGGTTCAAAACCTTTGAACCAACATGAACTTTTCCATGTTCATATGGAAAATATGAACAGGCAAATCATGAAATGAATGTATTGTTACGAGAGAAGATTTTAAAGCCTATTATGGGAGTGACATTTAGAAATTCTTATGGAAGGAATTCCGAGGACGAATCTGCAAACACTATCTTTGTGTGCTAATGAGACCATTGTAGCTTCAGATGGACTTGGTCATCTGTGTTAATCTCAAAACTTGTGTGTATTAATTAAGCTAAAGGAGGAATCCATTTGTCACTTTTAATATGTTTTTTTCCTTGTTGTTAAAACTAATTAGTGGCCCTGTGACTCTGATCCTACCTGTTTGATAAAAGAAATAAAAGTTACAGTCTTTTGAGCCAGAGTTCCATTTTGGGACTTTACACATAAAGGAATCAAAGTATACAGAGCAGAGTTAGGGAGATGGAATTGAGATACAGGTCGACCATGCCTTACTGAAATATGAGCAAGCAGGATGGGCAGAATTCCCTCCGCCTGTTCCTATATTACATTGAAACTAGAAGCAGATGCAGGCCATTCGCTCCTTTATGCCTGCTCTGCCATCTGTTTTGATCATGGTTGATCATCGAATTCAATATTTTGACCCTTTCCCCTCATTTCCCTCCATCCCCTTAGCCTGAGAGGGATATCTAATTTCTTCGTGAAATCAGGTAAAATATTTTGGCCAAACTACATTCTGTGGTAGTGCATTCCACAGATTCACCATTCTCTAGGTGATGAAGTTGCTCCTCACTCCAGTGTTTAAAGGTTTACCCCTTTTCCTCAAACTATGACTTCTAATTCTGGACTCACCCACTATAGTGAACATTCTTTCTCAATCTACCTGTCTAACCCTATTAGAATAAGTTTCTATGAGATCCCTTCTCCCTCTTTTAAACTCCAGTGAATGTAATCCGAACTGACTTAGTCTCTCCTCATATAGAACATAGTACAGCATGAACAGGCTCTTTGGCCCACAAATTGCACCAATCATATCCCTACCTACCAGGCCTATCTATAACCCTCAATCCCATGTACTATCCATATGACAGACCTACCAACCCAGGAATCAGCCTGGTAAACATTTGCTATTCTCCTTCACAAAAGGACATTCTTCCTCAAATAGAGACACCAAAATTGCACACAATACTCCAAATGTGGCCTCAGTAATATTCTGTACAATTGTGGCAAAACACCCCTATCACTATACTCAAATCCTCTTGCTATGAAGGCCAACATACTATTTGCCTTCTTCACTCCTGCTGTACCTGCATGCTTACTTTCAGCAACTGATACACAAGGAATCCAAGGTCTTGTTGAAAATCCCCCACTCTCAATTTACACCCATTCAAATAATAATGTCTTCCTATTATTGCTACCAAAATGGATAATCTCACATTTATCCACATTGTACTGCATCTACCATGCACGTGCCCACATACTCAGTCTGTCCAAGACACACTGAAACATTGCTGCATCCTTCTCACAGCTCACCTTCCCACCCAATTTTGTATCATCTGCAAATTTGGAGATAATACATTCAGTTCCCTCTTCCAAATCATTAATATAAATATGAACAGTTGGGGTCCAAACTCAAATCCTTGTGGAACCCCACTAGACACTGACTGCCAATCAGGAAAAGACCCATTTATGCCTACTCCTTCCTTCCTATCTGCTAACCAGCTTTTTATCCATTTGAAGACATTAACTGTAATCCCATGGGCTTTAACTTATAAAGCAGTCTATTATAAAGTTTTAAAAAGTTTATTTATTAGTCACAAGTAAGGCTTACATTAATACTGCAATGAAATTATTGTGAAATTCCCCAAGACTTTATGAGACCCTGTCAAAAGCGTTCTGAAAGTCTAAATAAACCGCACCTATTGGTTGTCCTGGTCAACTCTACTAGTTACATCCTCAAAGAATTCCAATAGATTGGTCAAGCATGATTTCCCTTTTATAAATGTTCCTAACTCAGCAGAGGACATTCCTTTAAGGGGAAGTTGGCACTGGCTGATACTGGTTACCCATACAGTGGAAATTTATATAAGGACCCAGGGAGATATCAGTGCAGTGCTGTACCTGTCCAGAGGTGGAGGACCAAAACTTTCTACATTTTCATGCTCAGATGACAGATTCTCTGTTACATTGGATAACAGAGGATACTCCATGGGAACAGCTCTGGCAGGATCTATATTGTGTATGCGAGAATGATCTCATAACAATTCACAATCACAATTCAGCTTGTATCGTTTATACTCCAGAGGAGAATAAATCACATGGAATCTGCTCCCGCAGAGCAATCCTTTTACCTAAAATATGGTTTGCATTGCTCATACACACACACACACACACACAAAATTCATCACTAGTACAGTACTCACTGTGGGGAGTTCTACATTGCCTCGGTTCTCCTCCACTGCAGACTGTGAATCAGGATCACAGTACACAGCAATGAACTATCCGTAATTAACATGATGTTCTGAGAGATCCACCTCTTTCCCTCCCTCTCCACCCAGAATTCTCTGCTTGTGACAATCATCCTGTGTAATGGCATTCGGTTTACATATTGAATGAATATGCCTGTTGTGGAACAGTTTTAATACTGTTTAAAAAGCATGTAGCTCCGTTCTTAGTTTAAACCCAGTTCTTCTTTATCACTTCTCCTATTGCATTGTTTTTTAAGTTTCTCAGATGGTGGAGACGATTGCCTCACAACCGTTAAAAAGTACCTGGATGAACCCTTCATGACATTCAAGGCCATGGGCCAAGTGCAGGTAAATAGGAGTAGGGAGGTAATTTAGATGGTTTTCATGTTTCGGTGCAAATTCAATAGACCGAAGGGATTCTTGTGCACTGTGTGATTCTGTGACATGGACAACAATGACAAGGCCATACTGCAAAGGGCTTCTTCTTACAGAAATAATTAAGAGTTAAACCATATAGTGTGAACTAGAGATATGTATAAGCACAGACCAGCTAAAACAGTAAGTTCCCCTCCAGTTACCTTTTTAAAGTATATTATGACAGTTTTTCTGTTGACAGCCACAAGTGACCTGAATTCAGTTTCAGAATTGGCTGCGATACAGAGTTTGAACTCATGACCTCAAGATCACCAGCTCAACTGTAGAAGCACTGCTGCCTCAGTGCCAGGGACAGCGTTCAATTCCCAGTGTGGGTCACTGTCTTTATACATAGAACATAGAACACTACAGCACAGAACAGGCCCTTCGGCCTTCGATGCTGCGCCGACCAATATAAAAAGCAATGCCCCTCCAAACTAAACCATTCCCTTCTCTTCCATATACTAATCAACTAACCTCTTAAACGCCACCAAACTTGGCGCATCTACAACTGCTGCAGGCAGGGCATTCCACTCCCGAACCACCCTTTGGGTAAAGAACCTACCTCTGATATCCGTCCTATAACTATCACCCCTTAATTTAAAGCTGTGTCCCATCGTGCTAGCTTTCTCCATCCTAGGAAAAAGGCTATCACTGTCCACCCTATCTAAACCTCTAATCATCTTATATGTTTCGATTAGGTCCCCTCTTAGCCGCCTCCTTTCTAACGAAAAACAACCTCAAATCCCTCAGCCTCTCTTCATAAGACCTGCCCTCCATACCAGCAACATCCTGGTAAACCTCCTCTGTACCCTCTCCAATGCCTCCACATCTTTCTTATAATGTGGGGACCAGAACTGCACACAATACTCAAGTGCGGCCGCACTAGAGTTTTGTACAGTTGCAACATGACGTTGCGGCTCCAAAATTCAATCCCCCTACCAATAAAAGCTAAGACTTCATATGCCTTCTTAACAACCTTATCGACTTGACTGCCTACTTTCAGGGATCTATGCACATATACACCAAGATCCCTCTGTTCATCAACACTATTAAGAATCCTACCATTAGCCCTATACTCTACACATTTATTATTCCTTCCATAGTTCATTACCTCACACTTTTCCACATTAAACTCCATTTGCCACCTCTCGGCCCAGCTCTGCAACTTGTCCAAGTCTCTCTGCAAACTATAACACCCCTCTTCACTATATACCACTCCACCGACTTTAGTGTCATCTGCAAATTTACTAATCCATCCTTCAATACCCTCATCCCGATCATTTATAAAAATTACAAACAGCAGGGGCCCCAAAACAGACCCCTGAGGTACACCACTTGTCACCGAACTCCACGATGAATATCTCCCATCAACCACCACCCTCTTCTTCTATCTGCTAGCCAATTCCTAACCCAATTAGCTAAATCACCCTCTATCCCATACATCTGCATTTTCTGCAGAAGTCTTCCATGGGCCACCTTATCAAACGCCTTACTAAAGTCCATATATACCACATCAACGGCCTTACCCCCATCCACCTCTTTAGTCACTTTTTCAAAAAACTCAATGAGGTTAGTAAGGCACGACCTACCCTTCACAAAACCATGCTGACTATCTCCAATCAATTCATTACTCTCTAAATAACTATAAATCCTATCCCTAATTATTCTCTCCAATAATTTGCCCACAACAGAAGTAAGACTCACTGGCCTATAATTCCCTGGAAGTTCTCTCTTCCCCTTCTTAAACAATGGGACCACATTCGCTATCCTCCAGTCCTCCGGAACCACACCCGTAACCAACGAGGACCTGAAGATCAGAGCCAGAGGCTCTGCAATCTCCTCTCTTGCCTCCCAGAGAATCCTAGGGTAAATCCCGTCCGGACCAGGGGACTTATCCAACTTCAAACCCTCGAGAATATCTAGCACATCCTCCCTATCTACTTCAATACTTTCCAGTTTGCAACCCTGTACCTCAGTGTTCTCCATAACCACATTTACATCACCCTGCGTGAATACCGAAGAGAAATATTTATTCAGTGCCTCTCCAATCTCTTCAGGCTCCACGCACAACTTTCCACTGCTGTCTATGACTGGCCCTAATCTTGTCCTAACCAATCTTCTATTCTTAACATATCTAAAGAAAGCTTTAGGATTCTCCTTAATCCTATCAGCCAAAGTCTTCTCGTGTCCTCTCTTAGCTCTCCTCAATTCACTCTTTAGCTCCCTCCCTACAGCATGCATGTTCTTCCCATGTCTGCGAGTGTTTCCTCTGAGTGCTCACTGTACCTGAACAGCCGGAGTGTGCTGACGAGAGTATTTTCACTGTGGCTTCATTGCAGTGTTAACATAAGCCTACTTGTGACACTAATAAATAAATTTAAACTTATTTTAAAAGAATCTAAGGAACAGATAACAGAGACATTGCTACTAATAGTGTAGTGCCACTGGATTGGCAGATAACTAATACAATTCCTATATTTAAGGAGGAGGATAGAACATGCCCAGGGAATTCTAGACCATTCAGCTTAATATCAGCGGTACGAAAAGTAATGGAATCCTTATGAAAGGAGAGAATAGATGAACATCTGGAAACAAGAAATATAATGAATAATGAGCATGAGTTACAAAAGGGAAAAGTTTGCTTAACTTTATTGGATTTTTTGAAGAGTTGAGAGAGGAAGTAAACAATGATAACTTGGTACATGGAATTTATCTGGTCATTTAAAATAATGACAACTGTCCATCAAGCTGCATCAGCCTCCAAGTCCAAGTGCATTTATGATGAGGCAGAGCAGTGGCAGTGGAGGCCATTCAATCATAACTATTTTGGCACAGGAAATCACCATTCAACCAATGATGTCTGGACCAGCTCTCCAGTGGGCAATTCCCTGAGTGCTACTTTCCACCTTCTCCCCATAAACCTACACATTCTTCCTTTCCAGAGAGCCTCGATTGAACCTACTTCCACCAGACTGTCAGCACAATGCATTCTAGACCCTAACCAATCGTTGCATGAAAATGTTCTTCATCTTATCACTTTTGTTTCATTTACTAATTACTTTAAATATGTGACCCCTCATTCTTGATCATTTCATGAGCAGGAACAGTTCTTTCTTTACATTATCCAAATCTGTCTTGATTTTTAATACTTCTATCAAATCTTCTCCCAATCTTATTTTCTCCAAGGAAACCAGTCCTAACCTCTCCAACCTATCTTCATAACTGAAGTTCTTCATCCTTGGAACCATTCTTGTGAATCTTTCCTATGCTTCTGAATACTTTCACATCTTCCATAAAGTTCAGCACTCAGAACTGAATGCAATACTCTAGCCGAGGCCAAACTAGAAACTGATCCAGCGAGTTCATTGCCTGAGGCAATTTTAACCAGTTTCCAAAAGGGAACTAGACTGGTATCACAAAAGGAAGGACATGCAGCATCATGGGGAGAAGGTGGGGGAAGGCACTAGGTGAATTGATCCTTCAAAGAGCTAACAGTCTCCTTTTTGCAACAAAAACAGTCCAGGATCATAAGAACTTTCACGTTCCTTGAATAATGCTAAGGGATCTTTAACTCCACAAAAATAAGCAGCGGTCCCTTATATTAATGTTTCATGTGAAAGAGGGTATCTAAAACAGTGCAGTGCTTCCAGAGTATTGCACTCAAAGTGTTTGCCTAGATTATGTGTTCAAGTGTCTGTAGAGTGCACCTGAAACCGTCATCTTCTGACGCAGACAGGAATTCTACTCATCAAGTCGAAGCTTAGACCTGATCAAATAATCTATTTTAATGGTACTGGTTTTAGGATAAATATTGGCCAGGATACAAGAAGAATTCTTATTCAAATATTCTAATATTGCTTGGAATGAATGGCTTCCATTTTCCTGGTATGTTTTATACATGTACAGAAGCAGGCACCGAAAAAGATGCAAGTTGTACAGGTCGAAACAGGAGCAAAACTTTTTTTAGTCCATATTTGCATGCACAGGTTCTGACAAAGTCAGTTATAATTAGGTTCAGAGTAAGACAGGAATGAAATCTGAATATGACAAGAGTGTGAATTCACCCATTTTAAATGTTATCCTGAACAACCTGCCTGGGCCTGTTATCGTTCTAACTACCTGCCCTGACAACAAAGCTGCCGTTGCTTGTAGACTGAGCAAAGGAAGACATTAGGGGGAATATGCAGAGCAGGCCAAAGACACTAAGTTATGCTCTTTCAAAATTCCGCTATTGGTTTCTTGCCCTCAACTTTGACTCTTGCTGATTTGCGCTGTTTGCAGCAGTTTTGCCATTTGACTGAATCCGAGACCAATATAAACAACACCATGATTATAATTCTGCATTCATCATTACTGCTTTCGCTTGAGATTTGTTCATTTCTCAATATATCCATTCAATAGAAACTACTACATAGCGAGAGACACCATCTGGTTCCCTGTATTTAGGGGAAGTAAATCAGCTATTTTTACCCAGTCTCACTTATACATGATTCCAGACGAACAGCAATATATTTACTCTGAAATGACTCAGCAAACCACTCAACGGTAGTCAAGAAAGTGGCTCATCTCCATTTGATTTGATTTATTGTCACATTTATTGGTATACAGTGAAAAGTATTGTTTCCTGCATACTGTTAGACAAAGCATACCGCTCATGGAGTACACAGCCAAGAAGGAAAGGAGAGGGTACAGAATATAGTGTTACATCCATAACCAGAGTTGATTAGAGAAAGATTAACTTAACAAAACGTGGGTCCATTCAGAAGTCTGACAGCAGCAGGGAAGAAGCTGCTCTTAAGTCAATTGGTACCTGTCTGTAGACTTTTGTATCTTTTTGCTGATGGAAGAAGGTGGAAGAGAGAATGTCCAGGGTGCATGGGGTCCTTAATTATGCTGGTTGCTCTTCTGAGGCAGCGGGAAGTGTAGACAGAGTCAATGGATGGAAGGCTGGTTTGTGTAATGGATTGGGCTACATTCACAACTTTTTATGCATTCTTGCAGTCTTGGACACAGCAAGAGCCATACCGAGCTGTGATGCATCCCGAGAGGATGCTTTCTATGGTGCATCTGTAAAAATTTGCGAGAATTGTAGTAGACATGCCAAATTTCATAGAACTGTTGAATCCCTAACATGCAGAGGGAGGCTTTCAGCCCATCGAGTTTGCACCGACAATAACCCTATCTCTATAATCTCATGGATTTACCCTGACACTAACGGGCAATTTGCCATAGCCAATCAACCTAGCCTGCATATCTTTGGACACCCTTTACCTCTTGAGAAAGTGGAGGCAGTGGTAAGCTTTCTTAACTATCACGTAAGCACGGAAGGACCAGAACAGATTGTTAGCGATCTTGACACCTGGAAACTTGAAGCTCTCAATTATTTCCATTTCATCCCCATTCACGTAGTCATGGGTATGTCCTCCAATACGCTTCCTGAAGTCAATGACTATCTCCTTCGTTTTACTGACATTCAGGGAAAGATTATTATTCCTGTACTCGGTCTCATCATTGCTCGAGAATTGACCCACTGCGGTGGTGTCATCAGTAAACCTGAAAATCCAGTTAGAGGTGAATTTGGTTACAAAGTCATAGGTGTATAAGGAGTATAGTAGGGAGCTGAGGACACAGCCTAGTGGGGCACTGGTGTTAGAGATGATCGTGTAGGCGCTGTTGCCTATTCTTATTGATTGTGGGTCTGTGGATTAGGAAGTTCAGGGTCCAGTCACAGAGGAAGGAAGCCCAGGCCACGGAATTTGAAGATGAGTTTTGCAGGAATAATGGTATTGAAAGTTGAACTGTAGTTAATAAATAGGAGTCTGACATAAGTGTCCTTGTATCCTGGTTTCCATAGTTGAATGCATGACTAGGGAAATGGCGTCTGCTGTGGGCCCATTGGGGTGATCGGTAAACTGTAGATCCAGGCAACCAAGGAGGCTGGAGTTGATCCATGCCATGACTAACCTTCTGAGTAACTTCATTAATGATGTATTTTCATAAATGACCTGGATGAGGAAGTGGAGGGATGGGTTAGCAAGTTTGCCGACGATACAAAGATCGGTGGTATTGTGGATGGTCTGGAGGGATGCCAAAAGTTGCAGCGGGACATAGACAGGATGCAAGACTGGGCGGAGAAGTGGCAGATGGACTTCAACGCAGATAAATGTGTAGTGGTCCATTTTGGCAGGAATAATGGGATGAAGGAGTACAATATAAGGGGTAGGAGTCTTAGCTGTGTTGTAGAACAGAAGGATCTCGGGGTCCGGGTCCATAGGACTCTTAAATCGGCCTCGCAGGTGGAGGAAGTGGTCAAGAAGGCGTACGGTGTACTGGCCTTCATTAATTGAGGAATAGAGTTTAGGAGTCAGGAGGTAATGATGCAGCTCTATAAGACTCTTGTCAGACCCCAGTTGGAGTATTGTGCGCAGTTCTGGTCGCCTCATTATAGGAAGGATGTAGAGGCTATTGAGAGGGTTCAGAGGAGATTTACAAGGATGCTGCCTGAATTGGGAGGCAGGCCTTATGAAGATAGGTTGAGGGAGCTGGGACTCTTCTCACTGGAGAGACGTAGGTTGAGAGGCGACCTGATAGAGGTTTATAAAATGTTGAGAGGAATAGATAGGGTGGACTCTCAGAGACTATTTCCCCGAGCTGAAATGGTCACTACGAGAGGACACAGATTTAAGGTGCAGGGAAGCAAATACAAAGGAGATGTCAGGGGTAGGTTTTTCACTCAGAGGGTGGTGAGTGAATGGAACCGACTTCCGTCGGAGGTTGTTGAGGCAAACTCACTGGGGTCTTTTAAAAGACTTCTGGATGAGTATATGGAAAAGAATAGGATAGGGGGTTATAGATAGGTCTGTGGATTGGTAGATGTGATCAGCGCAACTCGTGGGCTGAAGGGCCTGTTTGTGCTGTATTGTTCTATGTTCTACATTCTATGATGGATCTCAGAGCCATCAAGCAATAGTCATCAAGGTACGTTGCCTGGTTCTTCTTTGCTACACGAATGATGGTCCAAAAGGGAAATTTGGATTGGACGATAAATTTACAGATGGCATTGCAAACTGTGAAGAAGATCATATAGAATTTCAAAAGGACATCAAATTGTTGGTGAAATCGGCAGACAAATGCCGGATGAAATTTAATGCAGGGAAAAGTGAAATTTTTATTATAGGTTTTTTTCCATTTTTACAAACAGCACAACAAATCTTGAGGATTAGTACAACATAGCATAATAAGTTCTCCACAGATAGACACTGAGAGAGATGGTGGGGGAAATAGTAAAGGCATTCATGGACTTGAGTAGTTCCGGCAGATTGGAAAATAGCAAATGTGACGCCACTGTTTTAAAAAAGGTGATAGACAGAAGGTTGATAACTATAGGCCAATTAGCTTAACTTCTGTAATGAGGAAAATGCTTCAATCTATCATCAAGGAAGAAACAGCAAGACATCTGGATAGAAATTGTCAAATTGGAAAGATACAACATAAGTTCATGAAAGGCAGTCATGTTTGACTAATTTGATGGAATTCTTTAGAACATTATGTGTTCGGTGGACAATAGGGAACCTGTGGATATGGTGTATCTGAATTCCCAGAAGGCATTCGACAAGGCGCCACACAAAAGACTGCTACATAAGATAAAGATGCACAGTGTTACAGATAATGTATTAGTATGGATAGAGGATTGGTTAACTAGCAGAAAGCAAAGAGTGGGGATAAATGGGTTTTTTTGGTTGGCGATCAGTGACTAGTGGTCTGCCTCAGGAATCAGTATTGGGACCATAATTGTTTACAATTTACATAGATGATTTGGAGTTGGGGACCAAGTATAGGCTGTAAAAATTCACAAATGACACTAAGATGGGTAACAGGACAAAGTGTGTAGAGGATGCTGAAAGCCTGCAAAGAGATATAGATAGTCTAAGTGAATGGGCAAGGGTCTGACAGATGGAGTACAATGTTAGTAAATGTGAAGTCATCCATTTTGGTAGGAATAACTGCAAAATGGACTATTATTTAAATAGTTAAAAAAATTGCAGCATATAGCTGTGCAGAGGGACCTGGATGTCCTTGTATATAAATCACAAAAAACTGGTTTGTTAGTGCAGAAGGTAATTAAGAAGGCAAATGGAATTTTGTCCTTCATTGCTAGAGGGATGAGTTTAAAAACATGGAAGTTATATTGATTTTTATTTATTATTGTCACATGTATTAGCATACAGTGAAAAATATTTTTCTCGCATGCTATACAAAGCATACCATTCAGAGAAGGAAAGGAGAGAGTGCAGAATGTAGCGTTACAGTCATAACTAGGGTGTGGAGAAAGATCAACTTAATGTAAGGTAGGTCCATTCAAAAGTCTGATAGCAGCATCGAAGAAGCTGTTCTTGAGTCAGTCGGTGTGTGTCCTCAGACTTTTGTATCTTTTCCCCCTGATGGAAGAAGATAGAAGAATGTCCTGGTACGTGAGGTCCTTAATTATGGTGGCTGCTTTTCCAAGACAGCGGGAAGTATAAACAGAGTCAATGGATGGGAGGCTGGTTTGTGTGATGGACTGGGCTACATTCATGTGCCTTTGGGCCTGATTTTACCATTTTCATTCTAAATGCTGAATCTGGTGCAACGCAGATCAAACTTGGAAATCTGCTTTTGGGTGCCCCCATTCGCACTCAGCCTGAAAAAGATTGCAGGTCTGAATCACGCTGTGAGTGAGACTTAACGCGCTCAAAACAACTGGAGCTCTGAACTGCAATATAAATTTGAAAAAGCACGCCCCTGTCAGATTGCTCCCAGGCCACAGGAAGTGGAGAAAGCAGCATGGGAGTGAAAAATGGGAATGAAAAACGGGAACGATGGCCCCCACAGATATCACTTCCCCCCCTTTTTTCCCCCCACCCCCTCCCCTCCACTGATCACCCGCAGAGTGGCAGCTGACTCCCCCAATCCACTGAGATACATTCTATCGCCTCACATCTCTTCTTTCCCCCCCCCCGCCCCCGAGGAACATCTGGCCCCCCTCCTCCTCCTCCTCCTCCTCCCTCCCCACAGAATGATCTGGCCTGTCTCCCTACCCCACCTGCTGATCTGCGTCAGAGAACTGTCAGAAGCTCTGAACTCACCTCTTCAGCAGCTGAAGCACCCAATTCAGACTTTTATATAGCAGGTCCATACTGGCGTGATTCCAGGTCGGCAAACATGGTGGTAAAGGGGGAAATACTGATAAAGTTCATTATTTCAACTTAAATCCATTTCAGGTACGAATCAAGTCACGGCCATTCCTGTGTCTGAGTAAAATGGCCATCTGTGCAGATCGCGTTAATAGGCTCACACTCAACTTTACCACATTTTCAAAGACAGAAAACCAGCACGACACAATGATAAAGTAAGGCCCTTTGTCGTTTCTTTTCAGTCTTAGATAGAGCAGGAGCCATGCCAAGCTGTAATACAACCAGAAAGAACGCTTTCTATGGTGCATCTGTAAAAGTTGGTGAGAGTTATAGCCGACATGCCAAATTTCCTTAGTCTTCTGAGAAGATAGACATGTTGGTGGGTTTTCACAGCTATAGTGTCAGCATGGGGAGACAAGGATATGTTGTATCAATTGTCATCACACTATTTAATCAGATTCTCTCTATTGTTCCTGTACTCTGTCATGTCACTGTTTGAGATGCGACTCACTACAATGATGTTATCAGCAAACTTAAAAATCAAGTTGGGGGGAATTCGGACACAGAGGTGTATAAGAAGCAAAGTTCACTTCTCATGCATAAATAGAAAGATTATTCCAGACTTGCATCATTCTGCTTGTCAACTACTTTCAGCATAGTATAACACAACTGCCATTCTCAATGTGACTTTGAAAACATTTAGCAATGCAAGACTGGGTATCCATGAGGCACTACGAGCCATCAGCAGCATCAGAATCGTACTCAATCTATAACCTTGCGACCTGGCATATTCCCCATTCTACCATTACCATCAAGCCAGGGGATGAACCCTGGGTCAATGAAGAATGCAGAAGGGCATGCCAGGAGCAACACCAAGCATATCTAAAAATGAGGTGTCAGCTAGTGAAGTTACAACACAGGACTGTCAAATGAAATGTCAAATAAAATAAGTAGCAAGTAATAAACAGACCTAAGCAATTCCACAAATGAGGCTCAGGTCTAAGCTCTGCAGACCTGCCACATCCAACCATGAATACTAGTAGACAGTTAAACAACTCACTGAAAGAGGAGGCTTCACAGATATCCCCGTCCTTAATGAGCCCAACATCAGTGCAAAAGATTCTCAAACTTCAGCCAGATGTGCCAAATTGCTCCCAGCATCACAGATGTCGGTCTCCAGTCAATTTAACTCACTCCAGGTTATATCAAGAAACAGATGATCTCATTACAGCCTTAGTTCAAACATGGACAAAAGAGCTGAACACCAGAGGTGAGGTGATAGTGACTGCCTCTGACATCAGAGAATTCTTATAGTACAGAAGGAGGCCATTCAGCCCATCAAATTTGTATTAACTCTCTAAAACAGCATTCTGCTTAGGTCCTGCCTTCTTCCTATGATGCCCTATGATTTACTATGACCAACATAACTCATCTTTGGTGTGGGAGGAAAGTGGAGCACCTGGAGAAAACCAGGGGAGAATGTGCAAACTGCATTCAGAGAATCATCCAAGGCCGGGATGGAACCCGGGTCCCTAGCACTGCGAGGCAACAATATTAACCATGATGCCATCGTGCTACACTGGTAGCAGATGATAGAGTATGGCATCAAGGAACCAGAGTCAAAAGGAATTACTAAGAAAACCTTCCTCCAGTTGGAGTTATACCTGGTTCAAAAGAAGATAGTTGTTGTTGTTGGAGGTCAATCATCTCAGTCCCAGGTCATCAGTGCAGGACTTCCTCAGGATATTGTCCTAGGCCCAACTATCTTTAACTGCTTCAACTTTGGTCCAGACTGAGCTTCTGGATCTCTCACTTATCAAATGCTGGATGTATGTATCTGCTTATCAAGTTGTGCTACCTTCCTGTGTCGGCTTGTAGGCTCTTTACAAATAGTGAATGACTTTTTTGACAAATCGTTTTGAATTACAAGTAACTTGCATTTATATAGCATCCTTAACGTTGTAAGACAAGGCTCGTCACAGGAGTATGATCAGACAAAAATCGACAACAAGCACATACGGAGTATTAATCAAAAGCTTGGTCAAGATGTTGATTTCAGGAACGTTTTATCAGTAGAGAGGCTAAGAGCTTTAAGCAGCTGAAGACACAACTGTCAATGGATAGCTAGCAAATTTACTATCAAATAAATCGGTTGGATTTAAAATTTGTGTTGCCAGACTTCTTACTTATGGATAGGAAGGTCAGAGATGTTGAAAGGATATGGGATGAAGAAGTTTACAGGATTCGGGAGAGGCAAGGCTTTGGAGGAATCTGAAAGCTACCTGTTTTCCTATGGAGTTGCTCACAAAATCTCTGGGTTTAAAGCACAGCTGTGATGTTCAGCTGCTGGTTGGATAATCTCCTTAAGATCACTGGGTTTAGAAGGCAAATCAAAGTAGCTACAGCACACAGAGGACAGGAGTAAAATTTAGGCTCCAGGTCACTGATTGGGTTTCCTTATCTCAGAGTTTTAATAAATAGTTCTGGATCTGGTAACTTGTGCAACTGTTATGTATTCTGTGGTGTTGTATTCCACTGCAAGGGTAAAGTTGTCTCACGTTAAGGACATGAACTCTAATGAGTCTCAACTAAACATAGCTTGAAGCCAATTGGATGGGACAAAAATATTCTGACTCCTGTATTATTAAGGAATTTTCTGTTGCTACTGCAGCTAATGCGCATGACTCTATTTTCTGAAGTATGGTATTGAAATTTTCCAATCAACAGGTGCAACATGGAGGTATTATTTTTACTAGATAGCAGGTCCAAAGTGGTATTGCTCACATTACAGCAGTGTTTTACAACAACAGAAGCATTATAGCATGCAATGTACAGGAGCTGTTACTAAGCTTGCCTACCTCCTTGAGGGCTCAGTCTAATTACTCGTGTTCTAAATATATTGCCATTGATTTACAACAAATACACATTGTACATGAAGTGATTTAAGATATTTTAGATCAATATTAAAGTGATGCTACTTAGAAACAAGTCCCCTATATTTAAGTACCACCTTTGTCCATCCTTATCTAATGTTCCCACTAAGATGTGCGGCCATGCAGCCACCTACAAGTCTTTAAGTTACCACTTGTTCAATAAAAATTAAATTAATCAAAAAAAAATTAGAGAATACTCTACAAAGCAGTATTTGTCCATGCCTCCATTTACACAGCCCAATATGAGACTTTGACCTATCTGGAATTCAATGGTGTTTCCTATTCTTCTCTTACTCTCCAGTAAAAGGTGGCAAAGGGGATGTTAATATTGCACAAGGTTATCTCAGTCTGTCCCACACCTGACAAGTGACTGAGAATCTCAGCATGTGGGGAAATACCAATGCAAACCCCATATCCTTCTAGTCTTTACAAATGCTTTTGTCTCTAAAAGCATTCAAAATTGCTGAGGAGGAAAAGTTGAATAAACTTTTGGCACTCATTTCTTTTTGCCTTGACTTCATCTCTCTCCTCTAGTCCAGTCCTTTCCCATCTACATCCGCTATTTCTCTGATGCCTTATGTCACATCAACAACCATCTCCTCTTTGCCACGGATATCCAATCCCTCAGTACCTTCATTCCTAACTAGGATGGTCTGAAGACTCTCCTTCCTTCAGAGGCCTAAACAATCCCCATCCACCACCACTCTATCTGGCTGAACTTGTCCTCTGACTGAACAATTTCTTCTTTAATTTGTCTCACTTCTGCCAACTAAAAGGTATGGCTATGGGTATCCATATGGGTCTTAAAGAGCACGTGGAACATTTCTTGTTCCGGTTTACTCCAGCTCCCTCCCACAACTTTTTTTCATTACGTTGATATTTCATGTTCTCCTCTGGACCAAAAGAAATATTTGGTAGTTCATACTGCAAAATAAATCTGTTGGACTCAACCTAGTGTTGTGAGACTACTTAATGTGTTTATCCCAGTCCAATGCCAGCAACTCCCTGTTAAAGAAAATATCCATTTTGCTTCCAAATGCTACCCCTTTATGACCTTTACTTGCTGAATACAAAATGCTTGTCACATTTCAGAAAGGAAAATACACTTCCAAAGTACTTCGCTGGCTGTCAAGATTTTGGGATGCCCAGAAGCAGTATCATAAAGGTTTACAACACGGAAACAAGTTCTTTGGTCCAATTTGTCCATGCTATCCTTTTTTTTTAAAAAGGAAAAACCCAAGCTAGTCCTATTTGTTTGCATTTGGCCCATACCTTTCCATACCATTGTACTCATGTAACTGACTAAATGCTTCTTAAAAGACAAAATTTTACCTGCCTCTACTACTACCTCTGGCAGCTTGTTCCAGACACTGATCACCCTCTGCATGAAAAAAATGCCTCTCTGGACACTTTTGTATCTCTCCTTCTCACCTTAAACCTCTGTCCTCTATGTTAGACTCCCCTACCTTTGGAAAAAGATTTTGACTATCTAGCTGATCTGTGCCTGTCATTATTTAATAGACCTCTATAAGATCACTCCTCAGCCTCCTATGCTCCAGAGAAAAAGTCCTAGTCTATTCTGCCTCTCCTTATAACTCAAACCATCAAGTCCTGGCAGCATCCTAATAAATCTTTTCTGCACTCTTTCTAGTTTAGTAATATCCTTTCTATAATAGGATGACCAGTGAAAGGCACTATGGAAATGCACGCCTTTCTTTAATTGATATGCCAGTCATAACAATCCACTTATTTAATTGTGACTCTCAGCTCTGATATACAGGCATAGCTGGGAAGACAGTGGCATCGTAGTATTGTCACTAATGAGTAATCCAGACATCCTAGGTAATACTCTGGAGACCAGACTCCCATCGTGGTTGATGGTGAAACTTGAATTCAGTAAAAATCTAGAATTGAAAGTCTAATGCTGACCATAAAAACCACTGTCGATTGTCATAAAATTCATCTGGTTCGCTTGTATTCTTCAAGAAAATCTTCCATTCTTACTCAGTCTGGTACATGTGACCCCAAACCTACAGCAAAGTGGTTGATTCTCAAATGCCCTTTGAAATGGCTGAGCATTCAGTTCAAGGGCAATTAGGGATGAGTAACAAATACTGGCCTAGCCAACTACGCGCACATCCCATGAACAAATAAAAAAAAAATTATGCTCCAAGACTCAGAAATTACACTTCTTTGAACTGTTTTGATTTGTTTTATTGTCACATGTATTGATGCACAGTGAAAAGTATCGTTTCTTGCACACTATACAGACAAAGCATACCGTTCATACAGAATATACAGGAAAAGGAGAGGATGCACAATGTAATATTACAGTCAACTTAATATAAGTCAATTCAAGACTCTGACGGTAGCAGGGAAGAAACTATTCGAGCTGGTTGGTACCTGATATGACTTTTATTCCTCTTTCTCAATAGAAGAAAATGGAAGAGAGAATATCCAGGATGCGTAGGATCCTTAAATATGCTGGCTTTTGAGGCAGTGGGAAGTATGGAGTCAATGGATAGGAGGCTGGTTTGCATAATGGACTGGGATTGTAGTTTCTTGGGATTTTGGTCAGATTAGATGCTACACCAAGCTGTGATATATCACAAAAAGCATCCTTTCCAGATGTATCTGCAAAAATTCCTTAGGTCCTGAGAAAGAAGCATCGCTGGGCTTTCTTAATTATAGCATTGCTGTAGAGGAGCACGACAGGTTGTTGGTGGTCTGAATACCTTGAAACTTGAAGCTCCATTTCCACGTCACCCTCATTGATGTAGACAGGGGCATGTCCTCCACTACGCTTCCTGAAGTTGATGACCATCTCCTTCATTTTGTTGACATTGAGTGAGAGATTATTGCCGCTGCATCAATTCACCAGCTTCTCTTTCTCCTTCCTCTACTCTGTCTCGTCACTGTGGGAAATTTGACCAACTAAGGTGATGTCATCAGCAAACTTGAAAACAAAGGTGGAGAGGAATTTGGCCACGCAGTCGTATACGTATAAGGAACATAGTGAGGGACTGAGGATGTAGCCTTGTGGGGCACCAGTATTGAGGATAATCGTGGAGGATATGCTACCTATCCTTATTGATTGCAGTCTGTGGATTAGGAAGTTCAGGTTCCAGTCAGAGGGAGGAGCTGAGCCCCAGGCCACGAAGTTTGGAGATGAATTTTGTCAGGACAATTGTGTTGAAGCCTGAGCTGTAGTCAACAAATAGGGGACTAACATAAATGTTTTCTGTTATCCAGGTGTTCCAGGGTTGAGTGTAGGGCCAGTGAGAAAGTGTCTGCTGCGGACCTGTTATGAAATATACAAACCTCAGTGGATCCAGACAATCTGGGAGACCGGTGTTGATGTATGCCATGACATTCTTTTGAAGCACTTTCACATTGATGGATGTCAGAGCCATCAGACAACAGTCATTAAGACACACTGCCCGGCTTTTTTATGCTACAGAGATATTGGCCATCTTCTTAGAGCAGGTAGGGATCTCAGATCGGTGTAAGGAGGGTTAAAGATATCTGCGAATACCCTAGTCAGCTGATCCACACAGAATCTAAGTGCTCATTTAGGTACCCCATCCAGGCCAGTCACTTTCAAGGAGGCTGATCTGATGTTTGCAATGGTGACCTCGGATATTGGTTCTGGATGAGGCTTCCGGAACAATAGACATCCTCTTGTGACCTCTTGCTCAAAACAGGCATAGAATGTGTTGAGCTTATTTGGATGGGGTGCATTGTTGCCAGTACTTCTACATATCTTTATCTTGTAGCCTGTTACATTGTGCAGACTTTGTCATCATCGATGGGTGTTTGTAGCTAGCCCGGGACTCTAGCTTGGTCCTGCGTTGTCTTTTGGCACTTTTGATGATTTTCTGTAGATTGTATCCAGATTTTTTGTTTAGATCAGGGTCACCTCAGGCCTGGACTTCAAGCAATGGATATCCCTGTTCGTCCATGGAACACACAGATTGGCTTCTGTGGCACAGTTTTCTGTGGAGTTAATGAAGCTACTTACAGTAGTGGCGTACTCATTCAAGTTGGTTGCTGAGTTCTTAAATATTGATCGTCCACCGACTCAAAGCAGTGCCAAAGAAGATCTTCTGATACTTCAGACCAACATTGTATGACTTTTTTTTTTAAAATCAGACTCCTCTTTCAGTTTTTACCTGTAAGCCAAGGGCAGGTGACAGCTTTGTGGTCTGATTTACCAAAATGTGGACAGCCAATAGAGCGGTAGGCATGTTTGTGTAGCAGTGGCTGAGGTTTGTTTCATCCTCTGGTGGAACAGGAGATGTGTTGATCGTATCTTGGTAGGTCACTTTTGAACTCGGTCTGGTTGAAGTCCCAGGCCACAATGAACAAGGAATATTTCATAGAACATAGAACATAGAACAATACAGCACAGAACAGGCCCTTCGGCCTTCGATGTTGTGCCGACCAAAATAAAAAGCAATGCCCCTCCTAACTAAACCATTCCCTTCTCATCCATATACTTATCAACTAACCTCTTAAACGCCACCAAACTTGGCGCATCTACAACAGCTGCAGGCAGGGCATTCCACTCCCTAATCACTCTTTGAGTAAAGAACCTACCTCTGATATCCGTCCTATAACTCATACCCCTTAATTTAAAGTTGTGTCCCCTCGTGCTAGCTTTCTCCATCCTAGGAAAAAGGCTATCACTGTCCACCCTATCCAAACCTCTAATCATCTTATATGTTTCAATAAGATCCCCCCTTAGCCGCCTCCTTTCTAACGAAAACAACCTCAAATCCTTCAACCTCTCTTCATAGGACCTGCCCTCCATACCAGGCAACATCCTAGTAAACCTCCTCTGTACCCTCTCCAATGCCTCCACATCTTTCTTATAATGTGGCGACCAGAACTGCACACAATACTCCAAGTGCGGCCGCACTAGAGTTTTGTACAGCTGCAACATGATGCTGCGGCTCCTAAATTCAATCCCCCTACCAATAAAAGCTAAGACTCCATATGCCTTCTTAACAACTTTATCCACTTGACTGCCTACTTTCAGGGATCTATTGACACATACACCAAGATCCTTCTGTTCCTCAACACTATTAAGAGCCCTACCATTAGCCCTATACTCTACACATTTATTGTTCCTGCCAAAGTGCATTACCTCACACTTTTCCACATTAAACTCCATTTGCCACCTCTCGGCCCAGCTCTGCAACTTGTCCAAGTCACTCTGTAAACTAAAACACCCCTCTTCACTATCTACCACACCACCAACTTTAGTATCATCTGCAAATTTACTGATCCATCCCTCAATACCCTCATCCAGATCATTTATAAAAATTACAAACAGCAATATTTCATCTCAAGGTCATTTGTGCTAGTGTATATTTCATTCAGCAAACGAGGGAGTTCAAATAAGTTTCACCTTCCTTGCAACACCTTAAGGATAGGATTTCATATATTCTGCAGTCAAGTTTAATC
The DNA here is from genome assembly GCA_024679065.1 of Sphyrna mokarran. Taxonomy (NCBI): domain Eukaryota; kingdom Metazoa; phylum Chordata; class Chondrichthyes; order Carcharhiniformes; family Carcharhinidae; genus Sphyrna; species Sphyrna mokarran. The sequence continues at coordinate 1,989,409 of JAGIQG010000015.1, forward strand.
ACAGGCACAAACCCTCTGCAACACTCTCAGCTTTTGCTGCTAGTTAACAATCTTCCTGCTAATAGCCACAAATGGCCCAAAGCAAGAAAGGAATGGGGAAAACAAACTCTCAGGTGTCAATTGCAATGGAGAGAGAAAGAGAGAAACTTAAGCAAGTAAGAGAAAGAGCAAATGACTTTCTCCTGTAATTAATAGTGAGGAGAAAAATCTGGCATCTGCACAAGGAGGTCAAAAGATTCAGGCTACACAGATTTAGGTTGAAAACCCATCAATCTATAAACAAATTAATAAAACCTTAAGGAAAAAAAAAGCAATTTGCCAGCAGTTTATAAAATAAACAAACAGTATGGGAATAAAGAGCAGAGACTTTCCTGAGCCAGCTTTCGGTCATTTCTGGAGACCAATGGAGGCATAGGTATAACTGGCCTCAGACTCTCAAAACAGCAGGGCAAGCAGGCTTCGCAGTGAGCTGAGAAATAGCTTCTGCCACAAGTTGTTACTTAAGTCATAAAGATATAGAAGTTTGCAGCAAGTAAATAGGCCCTTGACCCAACTTGTCCATACCACCCTTTCTTTTTAAACCCTAAACTAATCCCAATTGGAAACATTTGGTCCCATGTCCCTCTATACCCATCGTAACCATGAAACTGTCTAAATGCTTTTTAAAAAGCAAAACCCACTTCTACTACTACCTCTGGCAACTTCCAAACACTCACTACCCTCTGTAAAATAAATTGCCCCTCTGGACACTTTTGTATCTCTCCCCTCTCACCTTAAACCTACAGAACATAGAACATTACAGCACAGTACAGGCCCTTCAGCCCTCAATGTTATGCCAAACTATGTCCAAACCCAAGATCAAGCTATCCAACTCCATCTAGTTTTAGACTCCCCTACCTTTGGAAAAAGATATCGACTACCTTTGTCTGTGCTCCTCATTATTTTATAGACCTCTAAAATGTCACCCCTCAGCCTCCTATGCTCCCAAAGTCCCAATCGATCCAGTCTCTCTTTGTGGCTCAATCCATCAAGTCCCAGCAGCATTCTAATAAATCTTTTCTACACTTTTTCTAGTTTAATAATATCCTTTCTATAATAGGGTGACCAGAATTACACAGTATTCCAAGAGTGACCTTACCAATGTCTTGTACAACTTCAACAACACGTCCCAACTCCTGTATTCAATGTTCTGACTGATGAAACCAAGCATGCCGAATGCCTTCTTCACCACTCTGTCCACCTGTGACTCCACTTTCAAGGAGCTATGAACATGTACCCTACATCTCTCTGTTCTGTAATTCTCCAACGCTTTACTATGAACAGAGTAAGTCCTGCCCTGGTTCAATCTACCAAAAAATATCACCTTGCATTTGTCTAAATTAAACGCCATCTGCCATTCGTCAGCCCACTGGCCCAATTGATCAAGATTCTGTTGCAATTTGAGATAACTTTCTTCGCTGTCAATTATGTCATCAATCTTGGTGTCATCTGCAAGCTTACTAACTATGCCCCCTACATTCTCATCCAAATCATTAATATAAATGACAAATAACAGTGGGCCCAGCACTGATTCCTGAGGCACACCCCTGGTTACAGGCCTCCAGTTTGAAAAACAACTCTCTATAATCTACCCTCTGGCTTCTGTCAAGAAGCCAATTTTGTATCCATTTAGATACCTCACCTTGGATCCCGTGAGATTTAACTTTATGCAACAACCTACCATGCTGTACCTTGTTAAAGGCCGTGCTAAGTCCATGTAGACAACATCAACTGCACTGCCCTCATCTACCTTCTTGGTTAGCCCTTCAAAAAACTCAATCAAATTTGTGAGACATGATTTTCCACTCACAAAGCCATATTGACTGTCCCTAATCAGTCCTGGCATCTCTAAATGCTTTAGATCCTGTCTTTAATAAGTGGGTCAACTTGTCACCATGTGAGGCAAGTTATCCAAAGCCATGCACTCAAAGCAAACTATCTGAAGCTCGGTTTCCAACCAGAACCTGACAGGAGTTTTCTTTCTTTGTGTTTCTTTATGGAACATAGAACAATACAGCACAGTGCACGCCCACCAGCTCTCAATGTTGTGCCAAGCTATGCCCAAATCCAGGATCAAGCTATCCCATTCCCTATCATTCTGGTGTGCTCCATGTGCCTATCCAATAATTGCATGGAAGTTCCTTAAGTGTCCAACTCCACTATCACAGCAGGCAGTGCATTCCACAGCCCAACCACACTCTGGGTGAAGAATCTACCTCAGACATCCCTCCTATACCTCCCACTGTGAACCTTATAGTTATGCCCCCTTGTAACAGCTACATCCACCCAAGGAAATAGTCTCTGCACATCTGCTCTACCAATCCCTTCATCATCTCATAAACCTCTATTAAGTCGCCTCTCATCCTCCTGCGCTCTAAAGAGAGAAGCCCCAGCTCCTTCAATCTTTCCTCATCAGACCTACCTCCAAATCAGGCAGCATACTGATAAATCTCCTCTGCACTCTCTCCAATGCTTCCTTCTTACAGTGAGGTGACCAGAAGAGCATATAATATTCCAAATGTGATCTCACCAAGGTCCTGTGTAGTTGCAGTATTATCTTTTCCTTTATTAGATTTTTCCTTTCTGAAGAGTTACAGTGTGGGCTTACAGAACAGAGGATTTTGTCCTGTACTATTGTGCTTAGCTTCCATCTAGCTGATGCCTTCACAAGCTTTCTGCTCTCTCCTTTGAGAATAGCACATACATACTCGCACTCACATGCTAAATCACAACACACACAGGGAAACATATTCCTGCACTCTTCCGTGCACTGTAGACAGCAGCTTGAACGTTCCATGTAAGAAATAAGACCCTTGAAACTGCTCAGCCATCCAATAAATTATAGCTGATAACAAATCTCAACTGCCCATCTAATCCCCATATGACTTAATTTGGTCCCACAGTTTGAACTGTGCAAGAAATTGGAATGTTAAGAGCTATATTTGATTTGTTATTATCTCCGGAAAATTCAGAGCTAGTTGAGCATTAACAGCAATCTGAAGTTGTGAGACAAGTGAGGGCAAAACATCTCTCACTTCAACAAGAGATCGCGTGTTCGCATGAAATTATGGCACAAGTGAGAAAAGGGTACCAGCCATAGTTTGGCAAATGTTCCAAGTATGTATAGAAACACATTCATACAACTACCCAAAGTTCACCGGCATTACTACTCTTAAAGGGAATGTACTCGTTAGAGCTTAGAAGACTGAGGGGGGATCTTACAGAGACTTACAAGATAATGAAGGGGCTAGATAGGGCAGAGGTAGAGAGATTCTTTCCGCTCAGAAAGGAAAAAGAACTAGAGGGCACAACCCCAAAATAAGGGGGGGAGCAGTTTAGAACGGAGTTGAGGAGGAGCTTCTTCACTCAAAGAGTGGAGAATCTTTGGAATTCTCTGTCCTTTGAAGTGGTGGAGGCTACCTTGTTGAATATATTTAAGTCATGAGTAGATAGATCTCTGATAGACAAGGGGATTAAGGTTATGGGGAGAAAGCCGGAAAGTGGAACTGATCCACTTCAGATCAGCCATGATCTTATTGAATGGCGGGGCAGGCTCGAACGGCTAGATGGCCGACTCCTGCTCCTATTTCTTACGTTGTTATGTTCTAACCTCTTCCAGTCCTACAATTCTCGAATATTTCTGCCCCTTGCACACCCCAGATTTTAATCAATCCATCTTTTGGCAGCTGTGCTCTGGAACTCCCTTCATAAACAAAATTCTCTCTCACTTTCCCTTTAACAAATTCATTAAAACTAAGCTTTTAGTCACTTAGTCTAACGTTTCATGTGGCTTGATGTCAACTTTGATCCGATAACCCACCTACAAAATATCTTGGGAGTTTTTAATGACATTAATAGGGCTAAGTAAATGCTGGCAAGCTTTCTAGTATTCTCTGATCCCCTAAAGTTTGCAACAGCTGAAAATGTCCAGAAGTAGGCTGCAGCAGCATAGACCACAAATGAACAATGATAAAGCTTGACAGGAAATCGAGATGGGAGCTAATCCTTTGACAATGACTTTCATTATCCAGTTCTGCTTCATAATCATAAGTCAAGGGTTAGTCTGCATACAAAACATATGTCCTTCTTAGCTTATTGGAAAGTTCAAAGTCACAGAGAAAGGTGCTTTATCAATACAGAGCTTGACAGGGGAGGAAGGAGGGAGAAAGAGAACAAAATAGGGCAACCCAAAGATTGATAAGTGGAGACAGAGAGGAGCAGAAGAGAAAAAGAGAGAAGAACAGAAAGAGAGAGAAGCAGAGGGAGAGTGAGGGTGGGATAAAGGAGCAAAAGAAGGGACAGAGCAACATGGTGAGAGAGGGGGGAACAGAGAGAGAGCGGCAGAGTAAAGCACAAAAAGACACACCACAATTTGGCCTGGACTTAATTCACACCTCTTTCAACTGTGGTTATCTCTCTCTCCACTTGTACTGTCTGTACCTGTAAAGACTTGCATTTCATCCATTGTTCACATTCCGATCTATAATTATCTTGCAATTGTATCTTTGTCTTTGTGAACCTACCTCAAGAAAGGGCAGTGCTCCAAAAGATCGTGATTCCAATAAATCTATTGGACTTTAACCTGGTGTTGAGAGACTTCTTACTATGCCCACCCCAGTCCAACGCCAGCATCTCCACATCATTGAGAAGGAGAGAACGCAGAATGTAGTGCTACAATCATAGTGAGGACGTAGAGAAAGGTCAACTTAATGCAAGGTAGCACTAATGCATTCAAAAGTCTGATGGCAGGAGGGAAGAAGTTGTTTTTCATTCAGTTGGTACATGACTCAGACTTTGTACGTTATTTCCGACAGAAGAAGGTGGAAGAGAGAATGTCCAGAGTGCATGGAGTCTTTAATTATGCTGGCTGCTTTGCCGAGGCAGCAGAAAGTGTAGATAGCGTTCAATGGATGGGAGAATGGTTTGCATGTGGATTGGGTTACATTCACAACCTTTTGTAGTTTCTTGCACTCTTGAAATAGAACAAATCTGAGAAGCAGAATAAATGTGAGGGGCACAAGAAAGATGCAGCAAAAGAACAGGAGAAGGGATCAAGCAATGGAGATGCATGTGAATGCCAGGGACCAAAGAAACAAACCTGATTGGCTATAGAAGTTAAAAAGGAATAGCCTTTTTCCTAGGATGGAGAAAGCTAGCACGAGGGGACATAGCTTTAAATTAAGGGATGGTAGTTATCGGACGGATGTCAGAAGTAGGTTCTTTATGCAGAGGGTGGTAAGGGTATGGAATGCCCTGCCTGCTGCAGTTGAGATTGCGCCAAGTTTGATGGCGTTTAAGAGGTTAGTAGATAAGTTTATGGATGAAAAGGGAATGGTTTAGGTTAGAGGGTCATTGCTTTTTCTTAATTGGTCGGCGCAACATCGAAGGCCAAAGGGCTTGTTCTGCGCTGTAATGTTCTATGTTCTAGAAGCCATACCAAGCTGTAATACAACAAAAAAAAAATGCTTTCTATAGTGCATCTTTAGAAGTTGGTGAGAGTCATAGCTGACATGCAAATTTCCTTAGTCTTCTGAGGAAGTAGAGGCATTGTTGGGCTTTCCTAACTATAGTGTCAGCATGGGGGTACCAGGACAGGTTGTGGATGATCTGCATACCTAAAAACTTGAAGCTCTCGGCCATTTTGTCCCTATTGATGTAGGCAGGGGCATGTTCTCCACTATGTTTCCTGAAGCTGACAACAATCTACTTTGTTTTATTGATATTGAAGGAGAGATTATTATCGTCGCACCAGTTTACCAAATTCTATCTATCTTTCCTGTACTCTATTTCGTCATTGTTTGAGATCTGATCCACTATAGTGGTGTCAACAGGAAAGTTGAAAATCGAGTTGGAGGGGAATTTGGTCCCACAGTTTGAACTGTGCAAGAAATTGGATCTATTTTTGCTAAAACTATGGCTGGTACCCTTTTCTCACTTGTGCCATAATTTCATGCTAACATGCAATCTCCTGTTGAAGTGAGACATGTTTTGCCCTCACTTGTCTCACAACTTCAGATTGCTGTTGATGCTCAACTAGCTCTGAGTTTTCCGGAGATAATAACAAATCAAATATAGCTCTTAACATTCCCTTTGAGAGTAGTAATGCAGGTGAACTTTGGGTAGTTGCATGAATGGTGTTTCTATAAGATACCAATTAATATGATACAATAACAAACATTGATCTCTTGAAGCTTTAAAGAATATTTCAAGGATTTTATGAATCAAAAAATAAAGAACAATACAGTACAGGGACAGGCCTTTCAGCCCTCCATGCCTATACAGATAACATTGCCTATCCAGGCCAACCGCTTATATTCTTCTCTTCCCCATTTGTTTACATGTCTATCCAGATAAATCTTAATTGTCACTAATGTAATTGCCTTAACCATCTCACTTGGCAGTGCCCCCACCACCCTCTGTATAAAAAACTTCCCCTGCACATCTCCACTGAACCTTTCCCCCTTATCTTGAACTTGAGCCCCTTCTAAGTGTCATTTCTGCCCTGGGAAAAAGCTTCCAACTGTTCACACTATCCACACCCCTCATAATTTTATAAACTACCAAGTTGCCTCTTAGCCTCCATCTTTCAGGGAGAACAATCTCAGTTTATTCACTCTCTCTTCATAGCTAATACCCTCCATACCAGGCAACATCCTGGTAAATCTTTTCTGCACTCTCTCCAAAGCCTCTACATCCTTCTATCGTGTGATGACCAGAATTGAACACAGCATTCCAAATGTGGCCTAACCAACGTTTTATATTACTAACATAATTTGCCAACCTTTGTACTGAATACCCTCGGCCAATGAAGGCAAGCATGCCATATACTTTGTTCACCACCTTCTCCATCTGTGCTGTCACTTTTAAGGATCTGTGGACCCGTACTTTTAGCATTTATTAGTAGAGGGGTTGAATTTCGGAGCCATGAGATCATGTTGCAACTGTACAAAACTCAGGTGCGGCTGCACTTGGAGTATTGCGTACAGTTCTGGTTGCTGCATTGTAACAAAAATGTGGAAGCACTGGAAAGGGTGCAGAGAAGGTTTACCAGAATGTTGCCTGGTATGGTGGGAAGGTCTTACGAGGAAAGTCTGAGGGATTTGAGGCTGTTTTCGTTAGAGAGAAGAAGGTTAAGAGGTAATGTAATCGAGGCATATAAGATGATCACAGGGTTAGACAGTGAGAGGGGTGGACAGTGAGAGCCTTTTTCCTTGAATGTTGAAGGTTAACACGAGGGGACATAACTGTAAATTGAGAGGTGATAATTATAGGATGGATATCAGAGGTAGGTTCTTTACTCAGAGAGTAGGAAGGGCGTGGAATGCCCTGCCTGCAGCAGTTGTGGACTTGCCAACTTTAAGGGCATTCAAATGATCCGTGGATAGGCATATGTATAACATTGAAATAATTCAGATTAGAGGGTCATTAGATTCTTTCCACTGGTCTGCATGACAGAGGGCCAAAGGGCCTGTACTGCGCTGTAATGTTCTATGTTCTATGTACTCCTAGATCTTTATGTGCCTACACTCCTGATGGTTCTGCCATTTATTTTATAGCTCCCACCTGAATTGGATGTACCAAAATGCATCACCTCACATTTGTCCGGATTAAATTCCATCTGCCATTTCTCTGCCCAGTTTTCCAGCCTATCCGTATCCTGCTGTATTCTCTGACAATCTTCTTCACTATCCACAACTCTGCCAATCTTAGTATCACCTGCAAACTTGCTAATTGGATCAGTTACGTTTTCTCCCAAGTCACTAACATATATTACAAACAACAGGAGGTCCCAGCTGAATATCACTAGTTACAGACCTCTATTCTTACCGGGGAATCTTTCATCTAATTCATCAATTGACGGATGATAAGACGTGGATCTTGTGCGCTGAATAAGACTTACTTTGAGATAATCCTCAAACTCCTATGAGGTAAACTGTGAACCATTATCACCAACAATCTGTTCCTATTTACCAAATTTTACAAACTTTTAAAGTTTTTTTTACAGTTTTTTTTCATTGCAGATGATCTCGTGATAACAACATCTGGTCATTTTGTGATTTAATCAATTATGACTAAGAACATATAACCCTCAAACCAGAAAAATCTATATGCAATCATTGCCATGGCATTTTAGGCCACTCTCAAGAGTATAAAGGAGTCTATCATGGTGGATTTCTTATTCATGCATAGGATTGACACTGTTCCACTTTTTCTTCATTTTGAACATCTAGAATCAGACATTATTCCAAAAGACAAGTTTTAATGAAGAAGACCTTGATGAGTAATGATCGTAAGCAATAGTTGAGAATCAGTGGCTACATTTGTGTGTTTAAAGTTATTCATTAGTGTCACAAGTAGGCTCGCATTAACACTGCAATGAAGTTACTGTGAAAGATCTGCAAATATGCTTATGGAAGATCTTTCTGCTGAATATCAAGAAGATGCTGTAGGTCTGTTCTGACAGTTGCCTTCATCTACTCCACCCATGATCTTCCAAATAGAATTGGAAAATTACCATGGACCAGATGGAGAGGTAACTGCACTGTTTGTCCATTCAACTCAATGATGGTCATGCGGTAACCTTTTAACAGCATTATCTCTTCCATGTTTGATCTTAAAATATCAGTTGGTTTTAAATGAAGATACTTCAGCTTTGTTGGTATGTAGTCTCAGGAATTAAAGATACAGCAACTAACCTCTATCTTAATAGATTGTCCATTTAACTTTGGAATCACCCAGAATCCATATGATTCACCCTATATGGATAAGACGATCAGTTGGAACTCTTCATCACATCATTGGACATTCTCTTCACATAGTCGTAATTCTTTTCTTCCATATTGTAAATTCTTTTATAAAATGCAACTTGTTTTCCTTGTTGAAGATATCCAGATTCTTCTGAATATTTTTCTCAGGGGAAACTGGTCTAGCCCTAACAAGCTTTCCCAATGTCACCCATTTTGCTACAATTCTTGCATTGTCTATCTTTGCTCCAGCATTCACTCACTGACCAGCCCATTTTGGCACATCTGTGACATGCTGGTTTCTATTTCAACTTATGGGCAGTTCCCAAATTGTGGATCTTCATTTCTGCACCAAATTGTGAAGCCTCTTTAGCAGCCAGTTCCATCAACACTGCAATTCCTACTGGAATCTTTAAAGTCAAAGCATGCTGAGTAAGCAATCTTCTTTGGGTAGTCTCATTTTGGAGGTCAGAAATTAAACAATCTCGAAGAGAACCTTCTGACGACTCACCAACTTCATGATGTTAGGCCAGCCTTTTTAAGGTTGTCATAAGTTGAGCAGTGCTTTCGCCTTCCACTTGAATCCTTTAGTGAAATCTAAACATTTTTCCAATGATCACTGGCTTTGAAGAGTTATGTTTTGAGGATCTTTTTCAAGTCATTGTATGTTTTAATTCCTGGCTTCGCTGGATTAACCACATTCTGAAGGAAACAAAGGCTTTTCTTCCTATTGCGGTGATAAAAGTTGATACAAGCAATTCATTTTCAATGTTATTCTATTCCACAATGTACTGAAACTGCATAGGAACCCCATGATTCATTTTCTTCATTGAAAGGACCCATGGATCCTAACAGAACTGCCATTTCTCTTGCCGGTACCAGCAATTCAAGGCTGTTCAGTTGATTCATTTTTTAACCATCTTGCCAGTACTCTCCTCTTTTAACCTGGAGATCAGTGACTCGATTCTTTTTGAAACGGCCCCATTTCTACAGCAAAGCATTGATTCCATTTTTCAAATATACCAGATACTGCCTGGAATCTCACCATCTCTGATTGGACAAAAACCCTCTTTTAAAAATCACACAGAGAGCTTTTTCTTACTTGAGTCTTTCTTCGCTGGCACTTCAATTTTTAATTCTCTTGTTCCTTCTCCCCCAGGTTCTATTATTCAAATTGCTCGGACCAACAATGATTTTGTTTTCTACTTAGCATCTTTCCTCAATGTTCTCAATCAAGCAAAATCCCAACATGAGGTCAATTTTCTTTTTGTAATATCCTAGCTATGCCAGGGGTTGTAGGTTTTAAACAAAGAGAAAAGATGTGGTTTGTACATGTAGATTTAAACTGATAACAGCAAGTCTTGTCTGTACAGAGTAAAACTAAAAGTAAAACAGCAGCCTCTGCACACAACTTACCAAATAATCATGTGGTCAATTCGTAAAGCAAGCATGCACCATTTAAATATATAACAACAGCACTCCCCGGGATGTTGATAGTGGAGGATTCAGCAAATGTGTTGCCATTGAATGTCAAGGGGCGATAGTTCAATTCTCTTTTGTTGGAGCTGATCATTGCACTTTGTAGCAGTAATGTTACTTACCACTTCTCAGCCCAAGCCTGGGCATTGCCAAGATCTTTCTGCATTTGGACACAGACTGCTCCAGTATTTAAAGAGTTGCAAATGGTGCTGAACATTGCAATGTTTGCTGCTAATGCACAGTCAGCAAGCATTCCTGCATTTCTGATCTTATGACAGAGGAAAGGTCACTGATAAAGCAGCTGAAAGTGGTCGGGCTTTCGGCATCACGCTGAGGAATTTCTGCAGTGATGTCTTGGGACTGAGATAACTATCTTGCTTCGTGCCAAGTACAACTCTACCCAGTGAGGAGTTTTCCCCAATTTCCATCGATTCCAGTTTCGCTCGGTCTTCTTGATGCCACAAAAATAAAGAGCAAGTATGAAAAAGAGATTGATAACTCACATAGAAAACTTTGGGATTTCCTTTTATCAGCATGAAAATTGTAAAAAGATGTCAGAAGATGAGTGCAGCTGATTTAGGAACAAAATGGGAGTTACACATGGAGATAGGGGAACTGGCCAAGGTATTAAATGAATACTATACATCTGTCTTTGCCAAGGAAGATGCCACATTATTCATGATGGAAATGCTGATAGTTCTGACACTTGGAGGGTTTAAAATTAATAAGGAGCCATTGGTTAGGCTGTCTGTAATTAAAGTTGACAAGACACCAGGATCAGATGAGATGCATGAAATAATACTAAAGTAAGTAAATAGAAATTACATAGAACACTACCACACAAACAGGCCCTTCGGTTCACAAATTGCGCCAATCACATCCATGCCTACCAGGCCATAGAACTATCTGTTACTCCAAATCCCATTAACTTCACGTACTCATCCAGAAGTCTCTTAAGAGACCCCAGCAAGTTCGCCTCTACCACCACCGACAGCAGCCGATTCCATTCACTCACCACCCTCTGAGTGAAAAATTTACCCCTAACATCTCCTCTGTATTTGCCCCCGAGCACCTTAAACCTGGTCCTCTCGTAGCAACCATTTCAACTCTGGGAAATAGCCTCTGAGAATCCACCCCATCTATTCCTCTCAACATTTTGTAAACCTCTATCAGGTTGCTTCTCAATCTTCGTCTCTCCAGGGAGAAGAGACCTAAGCTCCCTCAACCTATCTTCATAAGGCATGCCTCTCAATCCAGGTAACAACCTTATAAATCTCCTCTGCACCCTCTCAATAGCTTCCACATTCTTCCTATAGTGAGGCGACCAGAACTGCGCACAGTACTCCAAGTGTGGTCTGACAAGGTCTTATAAAGTTGCAGCATTACCTCCCGACTCCTAAACTCAATCCCTCGATTAACAAAGGCCAGTACACCATATGTCTTCTTGATCACATCCTCCATCTGCGAGGCCGATTTAAGAGTCCTATGGACCCGGACCCCAAGATCCTCCTGCTAAGACTCCTACCCTTGCTATTGTACTCCTTCATCCCATTGGCCCTTCCAAAATGGACCACCACACATTTATCCATGTTGAAGTCTATCTGCCACTTCTCCGCCCAGTCTTGCATCCTATGATTGGATGAGACACTGGCCAGAACTTTTCCATCCCTAAAGTTAGGAGTTAGAGGACTGGAGAATTGCAAATATTATCTTTTCATTTTTTGTGAACAAGAATACAAGTCCAACAACCACAGGTCAGTCAGTTTAACCACAGTGATAGTAAAACTTCTAGAAACAATAATTTGGGAAAAAATGTGGATTAATTCATGAAAGCCAGCATGGATTTGTTAAGGGAAAACCATGGTAAAGTAATTTGAGTTATTTGGTGAGATGACTATGATGGACACATACATAAACTCATGATTCCCAAGTTCTGGGGAACTTGAACGTCAACAAAACCAGTGAGCACTGGGTTGTCATTTGTGGCAGAACAGACTCAAACATTCATTCGCCACCCTAGCAACCCCTCCCCTCTCAACACCTTCAGAGACTGTTTCAGGGTCTGAACAAATTGTTCTGCCAGACCATTCATTGCCGGATGATATGGTATTGACCCCATATCTGATTCCGGGATGCTCCATGTAGTTAGCCAAGTCTTGTGCCACAAGCTGGAGTTCATTGTCACTGACCACTTGTTCTAGACTGCCAAATCAGACAATATCTCATCAAATTTGTCTTCTGCTGCCTCTGCCAATAGGAACTTCATAGCCACAACCTCCAGCCATTTGGAGTGGGCATCTACTAGCACTACCACAAAGAGCATCTGCCCTTCCACTGGATCAAAGTCAATACAGTTTGCTGGCATGGTGAGTGGAGCCATTCCCATGGACAAAGAGATTGCTTTACAACCAGATAGACTTCTTACATTCTTTGGTCCACTTCCATGATTGCTCTTTTCCCAGTACTGGTTTCAACACCATCATCGGAATGAACTTGCTGTAGTAATTACTAAGTCCCAAAACGACTGCAATTGGAACACACTTTCTACTCTTGGGACCTTCATGATAGCTTCCATTGTCTTAGACACAATTGTTTTTTTGAATTATTTTCTGGATATGGATATCACTGACTGGCCAGTATTTATTGCCCAACTCTATTTGCCCTTGAAAAGGTGTTTATGAGCTGCTTTCTCGAAATGCTGATACACTTGAGTGACTTGCTAGGCTATTTCAGAGGCAGTCAAGAGTCAACAACAGTGCTTTGGCTCTGGAGTCACACGTAGGCCAGACCAGGTAAGGAAGGTGGATTGCCTTCCCTAAAGGATATTAATGAACCAGATGGGCTTTTTGACAATTGACAATGCTTTTATGGTCATCAGTAGATTCTTAATTTCAGATATCACGCTTCATGGTTAAGTCATTTTTTTGCCTCCTGTTGGTTTTATTAACTGTAACATGCAAGTCTGACAGCCATGTCGTTTAAGACTTACTCAGCAGTAATGCTATTGAGCCACTTTTGTTTAAGTCCCAACAAAGTTCACTCTGTGGATTCAAACCTGGACCCCCAAAACAGTAGCTGAGTTTCTAGATTAATAGTCTAGCCTATTACTATTAGACCATCTTGCTTTTCATGGTAATGAAAGAAACTGGATCAACCAGATAATTGGCCTCAGATAAACAATAAAGCAGTCTGTATAAATATCCAACTCTCTGCCTCTATTGAAATGGCCTATAACCCTGAATTGTGCTGCCATTTTGTTTTGCACCAGGTGGGAATTTTTTCCATCAAATGAATCTAGACCCAAAGCCTCCTCCGAGTTACATCACATCGCTTGGCCAATGTGATGTTACAGTGATGATAGGATATTTACTGATACCGCCCTTCTCAGTTGAAAGATAGATAGTGCATAAGGCATCTGCCCCAAACTGAGGACACTGTTAACTGAAGTTAGGTGTAGTTCCTGAGCTCCTTTCTCAGCATTCTCCAACAACAGAGCTAACTGAATGGCCTTCTTTAGGTCCACATTGGCTTCTGCCAATAGTTTTTTTTTGGGAGTGTCGCCTTGTTAATTCCACAGACCAGTCTCGTTCACAACATGTCATTCAGGGGTGGCCTGAATTCACAATGCTCTGCCAATTTTCACAGCCTGATCAGAAATCTGATGATAGATTTCCCACGTTCTGTTTATTAGCAAATGCTTCATCTTATTAAAATGTCACCTCCAATACCATAAGCTCTACTCTTGCACAGTAACCTTTTATGTGGCAGCTTATCAAAGGTTTTTTTGCAATTCTAAATACACCACATTAATTAGTGCCCCTTTATCTGCCCTGCTTGTTATATCCTAATAATCAAACATGTTTTACCTTTCCCTTTCATAAAACTACGTTGGCTTTGCTTGATTGCAACATGATTTTAGTTAGATATACACTGGAAAAAGAAACATTTACACAGAGAGAGCAGGGTGTTGGGACTAATTGGATAACTAATTCATGGAGTTTGGAAATACTTGTTTGGTTAAATGGCCTCTTTCCGTGACCCATCATTATACGAAATAACGAGCAGGGAGATCAGGGTTTTTCTGAGCCTCGAGTGAGAGAACTACCATGAAGATGCGAAAAACACAAACCCTTGTGGAAATTTATTCAAGGCTCAGTACAAAGTAAACTTCATGCAGCATCTGAAACTTACCGAAGCAGTTGCCTCTGTGAGGCACAAACATTTTGGAAGCAGAGGCAATGTGCAGCTCTGCTGCAATGAGTGCCTTGATGATGAGATCTTCAATCTGAGCCATCAAAACTGCATTGAGAAAGATGAGACACAATAGAATTAGTCACTTTCCAAAATCTATAAAATGCACTTGCCAGTTCAATCAAATATAGTCACTGCAGCACCAGATAAAACATTCTCTTGAATGCAACTTTGTCCTACTTCTAAATGCAATGACGTGAACTGCCTTTTCTCTTTATTGCTGTAAAAAAAAAAGACGTGTTGCTAGAGTTTTTCATCTTGCAGTTATCAGATCAGTTCACAAGAATATCAATAGTACAGGGAACAATTTATACAGCATAAGAGAGTGCTGATTGGTTGGAAAGTGGATTTTGATTGGTAGAGACATTGCCATGGAAAATGCCATGATGTGGAGATGCCAGCGTTGGACTGGGGTAAACACAGTAAGAAGTCTGACAACACCAGGTTTAAGTCCAACCGATTTACTTGATAGTAAGCTTTCGAGGTTTCCCTGTTCGTTAGGCGAATGCACCACGGAACATTTAACTGCTAAGCTATTACACACTTGGTGCACATACAGACATCTTGGAGGACAAGTCAATGTCAGCATCTAATTTCAAGCCCTTCATACATCACTACGTGGCTTAAACTGGTTCCAAATTCAAAATCTCTCCCATCTCTGGTGGGTAAACAACCCATAGAACATAGAACATAGAACAATACAGCACAGAACAGGCCCTTCGGCCTTCGATGTTGTGCCGACCAAAATAAAAAGCAATGCCCCTCCTAACTAAACCATTCCCTTCTCATCCATATACTTATCAACTAACCTCTTAAACGCCACCAAACTTGGCGCATCTACAACAGCTGCAGGCAGGGCATTCCACTCCCTAATCACTCTTTGAGTAAAGAACCTACCTCTGATATCCATCCTATAACTCATACCCCTTAATTTAAAGCTGTGTCCCCTCGTGCTAGCTTTCTCCATCCTAGGAAAAAGGCTATCACTGTCCACCCTATCCAAACCTCTAATCATCTTATATGTTTCAATAAGATCCCCCTTAGCCGCCTCCTTTCTAACGAAAACAACCTCAAATCCCTCAACCTCTCTTCATAAGACCTGCCCTCCATACCAGGAAACATCCTGGTAAACCTCCTCTGTACCCTCTCCAATGCCTCCACATCTTTCTTATAATGTGGCGACCAGAACTGCACACAATACTCCAAGTGCGGCCGCACTAGAGTTTTGTACAGCTGCAACATGATGCTGCGGCTCCTAAATTCAATCCCCCTACCAATAAAAGCTAAGACTCCATAAGCCTTCTTAACAACTTTATCCACTTGACTGCCTACTTTCAGGGATCTATTGACACATACACCAAGATACTTCTGTTCCTCAACACTATTAAGAGCCCTACCATTAGCCCTATACTCTACACATTTATTGTTCCTGCCAAAGTGCATTACCTCACACTTTTCCACATTAAACTCCATTTGCCACCTCTCGGCCCAGCTCTGCAACTTGTCCAAGTCACTCTGCAAACTAGAACACCCCTCTTCACTATCTACCACTCCACCGACTTTAGTGTCATCTGCAAATTTACTAATCCATCCTTCAATACCCTCATCCAGATCATTTATAAAAATTACAAACAGCAGGGGCCCCAAAACAGACCCCTGAGGCACACCACTCGTCACCGAACTCCACGATGAATATCTCCCATCAACCACCACCCTCTGTCTTCTATCTGCCAGCCAATTTCTAATCCAATTTGCTAAATCACCCTCTATTCCACACATCTGCATTTTCTGTAGAAGTCTTCCATGGGCCACCTTATCAAAAGCCTTACTAAAGTCCATATATACTACATCAACCGCCTTACCCCCATCCACCTCTCTGGTCACTTTCTCAAAAAACTCAATGAGGTTAGTAAGGCATGACCTACCCTTCACGAAACCATGCTGACTATCCCCAATCAATTCATTTCTCTCTAAATAACTATAAATCCTATCCCTAATAATTCTCTCCAATACCTTGCCCACCACAGAAGTAAGACTCACTGGCCTATAATTCCCAGGAAGGTCTCTCTTCCCCTTCTTAAACAATGGGACCACATTCGCCATCCTCCAGTCCTCCGGAACCACACCCGTAACCAACGAGGACCTGAAGATCAGAGCCAGAGGCTCTGCAATCTCCTCTCTTGCCTCCCAGAGAATCCTAGGGTAAATCCCGTCCGGCCCAGGGGACTTATCCAACTAACTTATCCATGTTTTAGGGCTGAAGGACAGGACAGGACGGGTGAGTCTGGTAAATGCTCAGATCCCATTAGTAAAGCAGGAAAGGATAGATAACCAAAGGATGGAATTTTATAAGTGCTCCAATAGCAACAGACAAGATAACTGGGCTACACAAGGGACATCACTCACCAACTGTGTCTGTTCCTTCCTGCTTTAGATAGCGTAGCATTGCACTCATGCTCCACTTATTTCCATAATCCTCCACTTCTGGGTCATCACAGCTGGGGAAAGAGAGAACAACATGGGACAATTATTGTAACATTCACATTCACGGACTACATTCTCTACTCAAACTGCAATTTTTCTAGAGCCTAACAGAGAATACAGATTGCATTTCTGTGGCACTCTCTGCAATTACAATACATCCTAAAGCACCTTTACAGCCAATTAAGTATTTTATGAATTGTATTAACTCTTGTAAGATAACAACTATTTGCACACAGCAATGTGATAATTACTGGGCATCTGTTTTAAGGTATTGGTTGAGAGATAAATAATGGTCAATGCTCTTCTTAGGCTTCTTCAAATAGTGTAATCAAATTTTTTACAGTCACCTAAGAAGCGGGGGAAAGCCTCACTGTATTTTCACTGAATTCTAACACATGGGACAATAATAAATTAAATTTAAAAAAAAATTATTTGACATTTCATTCAAGAAGTGGCACTTCCAATCCTGTAGTGCTCCCTCAGTACTGCAGGTGTCAGTCTGGAGTAGGCTGCAAAGTAGTCATGATGCAGAGATACTGGCGTTGGACTGGGGTAAACACAGTAAGACATCTGACGACACCAGTTTTAAATCCAACTGATTTATTTGTTGGATTTTTTCTATCAAGTAAATCGGTTGGATTTAAAACCGGTGCTGTCAGATTTCTTACTGTGTAGGCTGCAAACCCAGTGATCCTCTAACTCCTAGGTAAGATACCACACTCTGAGCCAAGGCAGACGATTAATTTCTCCACATTAAGAGTTTGGGGTCGTATAGGATTGGATTCACCAGGGCACAGCTTTGCTGTTTCTACAACACAATGTACCTAAAAAAAATCACATTCTTTGGGATTTTAATTTTCTCTTCTGCACATTGATTCTGTTCAGTTTATATAGTGACTACACAAGCTATTTGACAATTCCTAATGAGCTCCACTCCCTTGCGCCTGCAGCAGCCCTGTAAACTTTTCCTTTAACAAGTGCTTTTATTCTTGTACATATCATGAGCGTCATTGCCTAGGTCAACACTTATCAACCATCCTAATTGCTCGTGAGAATTTATTCAATTCACTTTTGAAAATTCCTTTTAAACAGCCTCCATCTTCCTGGAAGGTAGTGCATTCCACATCACAACGACTCACTGTGCGTGAAAGACAGTCTGGTTTTTTTTGCCAATTATCTTAAACCTGTATCCTCTAGGTACTGACAGGGGGAAATGTGAATACAAGACTTTTTTTGTAAGGATAGAATTTGGGCAAGTCATCGGTTTAGGATGTTTTGCTCTCAGGTCGAAAGTTTAGAAAGTACTTAAATCAGGACAGATACAGCACGGGGTGAGATACAGAGAAAAGCTCCCTCTACACTGTCCCCATCAAACACTCCCAGGGCAGGTACAACACGGGGTTAGATACAGAGTAAAGCTTGCTTTGCAATTTCCCAAACTTTTTCCAGGTACAGTGTCAAATATTACCTGACATAATCACAGCTTTTCTTGTTGATGCTGTAGTTAGTCAGATGCATGAACTGGTTCCTGATGTTCTTTGTTGCACGGTCATACTTTACGGTGGCAAACCTTTTAAGGAGAAAAGAATGATTTGAGTTATATTCCAATTTGAAGCTGTAGGGAAGGTGCTAAACTCCCCTCCATTCAGTTCATGGCCTGAAGAAGGCAAGGGGAGAATAAGGAAGTTTTTCAAACAAAACATTAGGCCGTGGCGAATTCCTCCAAACTCAGTCTATGAAGCCTTATTTTGAAGTGACTTGCTGCATATTCTGTATGATTAAATCAGGCAGTTAGTTTAATCATGCATTCAAACCCAAGGTATACAAGTACAAGTACACACACACACACACACACACACACACACAGATAAGGGACTTTACAACTTTAAGAATTATCAAAATGGGCATCCATTCATGTGATTTCCAGACTCAAAACCCAGAGCTGTGTAAGGAGGGGATTTCTGGATAAATAGCATTTAAGGAGGGCTTTGTTGCAGTTTGCTTTGTCAGCCTGCAGTCCTGCTGTCGAATGGGAACAGAAATCCAGGATGCACACAGAACAGATACAGAGAAACAGAAATACGGGACGCATGCAGAGCAGATACAGCAGAACAGAAATCCGGGATGCACGCAGAGCAGATACAGCAGAACAGAAATCCGGGATGCACGCAGAGCAGATACAGCAGAACAGAAATCCGGGATGCACGCAGAGCAGATACAGCAGAACAGAAATCCGGGATGCACGCAGAGCAGATACAGCAGAACAGAAATCCGGGATGCACGCAGAGCAGATACAGCAGAACAGAAATCCGGGATGCACGCAGAGCAGATACAGCAGAACAGAAATCCGGGATGCACGCAGAGCAGATACAGCAGAACAGAAATCCGGGACGCATGCAGAGCAGATACAGCAGAACAGAAATCCGGGACGCATGCAGAGCAGATACAAGGGAAACAGAAATTCAGGAGGTAGGCAGAGAGGATACAGGGGAACAGAAATCTGGGATATACGCAGAGCAAATACAGGGAAACAGAAATTTGGAATGTAGGCAGAGCAAATACAGGGAAACAGAAATCCGGGATGTAGACAGAGAGGATATATGGGAAGAGAGAGAATAGAAATCCAAGATGTACACAGAGCAAATATAGCGGAACACAAATTCAGGTACACATACAGTGGGTAAGGAAGATAACTGAATGGAAATGCATAATCCTTGTCAACAAAAGGATTGAGCATAGAACATAGAACATTACAGCGCAGAACAGGCCCTTTGGCCTTCGATGTTGCGCCAACCAATTAGGAAAAAGCAATGACCCTGTAACCTAAACCATACCCTTTTCGTCCATAAACTTATCTACTAACCTCTTAAACGCCACCAAACTTGGCGCATCTACAACTGCAGCAGGCAGGGCATTCCATACCCTTACCACCCTCTGGGTAAAGAACCTACCTCTGACATCCGTCCTATAACTACCACCCCTTAATTTAAAGCTATGTCCCCTCGTGCTAGCTTTCTCCATCCTAGGAAAAAGGCTATCACTGTCCACCCTATCTAAACCTCTAATCATCTTATATGTTTCAATAAGGTCTCCTCTTAGCCGCCTCCTTTCTAACGAAAACAACCTCAAATCCCTCAGCCTCTCTTCATAAGACCTGCCCTCCATACCAGGCAACATCCTGGTAAACCTCCTCTGTACCCTCTCCAATGCCTCCACATCTTTCTTATAATGTGGGGACCAGAACTGCACACAATACTCCAAGTGCGGCCGCACTAGAGTTTTGTACAGTTGCAACATGACGTTGCGGCTCCGAAATTCAATCCCCCTACCAATAAAAGCTAAGACTCCATATGCCTTCTTAACAACCTTATCGACTTGATTGCCAACTTTCAGGGATCTATGCACATATACACCAAGATCCCTCTGTTCATCAACACTATTAAGAGTCCTACCATTAGCCCTATACTCCACACATTTGTTATTCCTGCCAAAGTGAATTACCTCACACTTTTCCGCATTAAACTCCATTTGCCACCTCTCGGCCCAGCTCTGCAACTTCTCCAAGTCTCTCTGCAAACTAGAACACCCCTCTTCACTATCTACCACTCCTCCGACTTTGGTGTCATCTGCAAATTTACTAATCCATCCTTCAATACCCTCATCCAGATCATTTATAAAAATTACAAACAGCAGGGGCCCCAAAACAGATCCCTGAGGTACACCACTTGTAACCGAACTCCACGATGAATAATTTCCATCAACCACCACCCTCTATCAGCTAGCCAATTCCTAATCCAATTAGCTAAATCACCCTCAATCCCATACATCTGCATTTTCTGCAGAAGCCTTCCATGGGGCACCTTATCGAATGCCTTACTAAAGTCCATATATACCACATCAACTGGCTTACCCCCATCCACCTCTTTGGTCACTTTTTCAAAAAACTCAATAAGGTTAGTAAGGCACGACCTACCCTTCACAAAACCATGCTGACTATCCCCAATCAATTCATTTCTCTCTAAATAACTATAAATCCTATCCCTAATAATTCTCTCCAATACTTTGCCCACAACAGAAGTAAGACTCACTGGCCTATAATTCCCAGGAAAGTCTCTATTCCCCTTCTTGAACAATGGGACCACATTCGCTATCCTCCAGTCTTCCGGCACTATACCCGTAACCAACGACGACCTGAAGATCAGAGCCAGAGGCTCTGCAATCGCCTCTCTCGCCTCCCAGAGAATCCTAGGGTAAATACCATCCGGCCCAGGGGACTTATCTAACTTCAAACCCTCAAGAATTTCTAGCACATCCTCCTTATCTACTTCAATACTTTCCAGTTTGCAACCCTGTATCTCAGTGTTCTCCACAAATACATTTACATCTCCCTGCGTGAATACCGAAGAGAAATATTTGTTCAGTGCCTCTCCAATCTCTTCAGGCTCCACGCACAACTTCCCACTGCTGTCTCTGACTGGCCCTAATCTTGCCCTAACCAATCTTCTATTCTTAACATATCTAAAGAAAGCTTTAGAATTCTCCTTGATCCTATCAGCCAAAGTCTTCTCGTGTCCTCTTTTAGCTCTTCTCAACTCACTCTTTAGCTCCCTCCTGGCTAATCTATAGCTATCCCGTGCACTAACTGAGCCTTCAAGCCTCATCCTGACATAAGCCTCCTTTTTCCTTTTAACCAGCGAATTAACTTTTTTAGTACACCATGGTTCCCTTACTCGACCATTTCCTCCTTGCTTCACAGGGACATACTTATCAAGGACTCGCAGCAGCTGCTCCTTGAATAAGCTCCACATTTCAGATGTTCCCAGTCCCTGTAGTTTCCTACTGTAGTTTGAGACTTGGACAAGTTGCAGTGCTGGGCCAAGAGGTGGCAAATGCAGCTTAATGCGGAAAAGTGTGAGGTAATTCACTTTGGCAGGAATAACAAATGTGTGAGTATAAGGCTAATGGTAGGACTCTGAATAGTGTTGAAGAACAGAGGGATCTTGGTGTATATGTGCATAGATCCCTGAAAGTTGGCAATCAAGTCGATAAGATTGTTAAGAAGGCATACTGAGTCTTAGCTTTTATTGGTTGGGGGATTGAATTTCGGAGCCGCAACGTCATGTTGCAACTGTACAAAACTCTCGTGCGGCCGCACTTGGAGTATTGTGTACAGTTCTGGTCCCCACATTATAAGAAAGATGTGGAGGCATTGGAGAGGGTACAGAGGAAGTTTACCAGGATGTTGCCTGGTATGGAGGGCAGGTCTTACGAAGAGAGGCTGAGGGATTTGAGGTTGTTTTCGTTAGAAAGGCGGCGGCTAAGAGACCTTATTGAAACATATAAGATGATTAGACGTTTAGATAGGGTAGACAGTGATAGCCTTTTTCCTAGGATGGAAAAAACTGGCACGAGGGGACATAGCTTTAAATTAAGGGGTGGTGGTTATAGGACGGATGTCAGAGGTAGGTTCTTTACCCAGAGGGTGGTAAGGGTATGGAATGCCCTGCCTGCTGCAGTTGTAGATGCGCCACGTTTGGTGGCATTTAAGAGGTTAGTAGATAAGTTTATGGACGAAAAGGGAATGGTTTAGGTTAGAGGGTCATTGCTTTTTCCTAATTGGTTTGCGCAACATCGAAGGCCGAAGGGCCTGTTCTGCGCTGTAATGTAATGTTCTATGTTCTTTCCCAGTCCAACTTGTGCACCCTAATTTCCTCCTTATGGCCTCATAATTACCATTCCCCCAGCTGTAACTACTGCCCCCAGCTACATGCCTATCCCTATCCATCACTAGGGTGAATGTAACCGAATTGTGGTCACTATCACGAAAATGTTCACCAACGTCCAAGTCTAACACCTGGTCTGGCTCATTGCCCAGCATCAAATCCAATGTAGCCTTACCTCTAGTTGGCCTATCTACATACTGAGTCAAAAAACCTTCCTGCACACTTTGCATAAAAACTGACCCCTCTAACGAGCTAGAGCTATAGCTATTCCAATCAATATTAGTACAGTTCAAGTCCCCCATAACAATTATCCTATTACTTTCACTCCTGTCCAGGATCGACTTTGCAATCCTTTCCTCTACCTCTCTAGAACTTTTAGGAGGTCTATAAAAGACTCCCAACAGGAAGCATAAAGCCACTATTTTCATGAGATGAGATAAAGAGCTTATGTTGCGTATTAGAGTAGTGAATACCTGCAGATATGCTACGTGATAGACACTGCCCTGCCATTCCAGACATTATATGAGTTTGCTTCCTTTCAGGCTCATGGGATACAAGGACAGGTAGCTAGATGGATAAGTAACTGGCTTGGTAATAGGAGACAGAGAGTAATAGTGGAAGGGTGTTTTTCTAGCTGGAGGTTGGTCGCTAGTGGTGTGCCACAGGGCTCGGTACTGGGACCTCTTCTATTTGTAATATATATATATATATAAATGACTTGGAAGAGGGAGTAAGTGGAGTGATCAGCAAGTTTGCAGACGATACAAAGGTGGCTGAATTTGCAGATAGTGAGGAGCATTGTCAGGCAATACAGCAGGACATAGATAGGCTGGTAGCTTGGGCAGATAGATGGCAGATGGAATTCAATCCTGATAAATGCGAGGTGATGCATTTCGGGAGAAAGAATATAGGGGGGAAATATATGATAAAGGGTAGACCAATTAAGAGTATAGAAATGCAGAGGGACCTGGGGGTGCAGGTGAACAAATCTCTGAAGGTGGCAGAGCAAGTGGAGAAGGTTGCGGAGAAAGCATATAGTATGCGAGCCTTTATAGGAAGGGGTATAGAGTACAGGAACTGGCCTTTAATGTTACAGTTGTAAAAAACGTTGGTTAGACCTCATTTGGAATACTGCATCCAGTTCTGGTCGCCTTATTACTGGAAGGACGTGGAAACCCTGGAGAGAGTGCAGAGGAGGTTCACCAGGATGCTGCCTGGTATGGAAGGTCTGAATTATGAGGAGAGGTTAGGCAAATTGGGACTGTTTTCCTTAGAAAGATGAAGACTTAGATGACATCTAATAGAGGTGTACAAGATTATGGGGGGTATAGAGTAAACAGGGTTAAGCTTTTTCTTAGGATGGACTCAAAAAGCATGAGGGGTCATGGGCTTAGGTGAGGGGAGATAAGGTATAATTTGGATGCTAGAGGGAGTTTTTTCACACAGAGGGTGGTGGGGGTATGAAATGCACTGCCAAGTAAAGTGGTGGAGGCAGGTACTCTGGAGTTATTTAAGAAATACTTAGATGGACACATGAACAGAATGGGAATGGAGGGGTATAGAAAACTGATTTAAAATAGGGATCATGAGCCTTGGGAGTCCCTGGGAAGTGTGTAAATAGATGATGATATTGATGTACTTGTTTTTATCCTACAGATGCTTTGGTTCACCTTGTTGTCTAACGAGGGGCATACACACGATGGGTCGTGAGAGGGCTGCTCTTGGATTTTTTTTTGAGAGTATTCTAGTGCTTCACGTCGTTAGTGTACGCTTGACCTGGACCATTTGATGGGCAACACGACAGCTCAGTGACTATCACTGTGCTGTGCAGATACATGGATTTGGGCCTGCGTCTGTGGCAGTTTGCGCATTCTCCCTGTGCTTGCGTGGGTTTTCTCCGGGAGCTCCGGTTTCCTCCCACATCCCAAAAATGTGCTCTTAGGCTGATTAGCAAAACTAATTCTCCCTAAATTGAGTCAAATTTGGTTTTTAATCCATAGATCTATAAACATAGACAGATCATGGGTAGAGGTGGGAACATCGGGGTGGCGGCGCGGACTCGTTAGGCCAAAGGGCCTGTCTCCCGTGCTGTTTTGTTCTTTGTTCTTGGTAAATTAAACAGATAATTGCTCAATCAGAAACCGAGAGCCTAAACAGAGCTGTTACCTAGTGATGAGCAAATTCATTTTGACCATATGTGGGGCTTAGGTTTATATTTGCTGGGCAATGAGCCAGACCAGGTGTTAGGCTTGGAGGTTGGTGAACATTTTGGTGATAGTGACCACAATTCGGTTACGTTCACCTTAGTGATGGATAGGGATAGACATGAAGCTGGGGGCAGTAGTTATAGCTGGGGGAAGGGTAATTATGAGGCCATCAGGAGAGAATTAGGGTGCATAGATTGGACTAGGAAGCTACAGGGACTGGGAACATCTGGAATAGAACATAGAACATAGAACATAGAACAATACAGCACAGAACAGGCCCTTCGGCTTCGATGTTGTGCCGACCAAAATAAAAAGCAATGCCCCTCCTAACTAAACCATTCCCTTCTCATCCATATACTTATCAACTAACCTCTTAAACGCCACCAAACTTGGCGCATCTACAACAGCTGCAGGCAGGGCATTCCACTCCCTAATCACTCTTTGAGTAAAGAACCTACCTCTGATATCCGTCCTATAACTCATACCCCTTAATTTAAAGTGTGTCCCCTCGTGCTAGCTTTCTCCATCCTAGGAAAAAGGCTATCACTGTCCACCCTATCCAAACCTCTATTATCTTATATGCTTCAATAAGATCCCCCTTAGCCGCCTCCTTTCTAACGAAAACAACCTCAAATCCTTCAACCTCTCTTCATAGGACCTGCCCTCCATACCAGGCAACATCCTGGTAAACCTCCTCTGTACCCTCTCCAATGCCTCCACATCTTTCTTATAATGTGGGGACCAGAACTGCACACAATACTCCAAGTGCGGCCGCACTAGAGTTTTGTACAGCTGCAACATGATGCTGCGGCTCCTAAATTCAATCCCCCTACCAATAAAAGCTAAGACTCCATAAGCCTTCTTAACAACTTTATCCACTTGACTGCCTACTTTCAGGGATCTATTGACACATACACCAAGATCCTTCTGTTCCTCAACACTATTAAGAGCCCTACCATTAGCCCTATACTCTACACATTTATTGTTCCTGCCAAAGTGCATTACCTCACACTTTTCCACATTAAACTCCATTTGCCACCTCTCGGCCCAGCTCTGCAACTTGTCCAAGTCACTCTGTACACTAAAACACCCCTCTCCACTATCTACCACACCACCAACTTTAGTATCATCTGCAAAATTACTTGATCCATCCCTCAATACCCCTCATCCAAGATCATTTATAAAAATTACAAAAACAGCAGGGGCCCTAGAAACAGAACCTGAGGCACACCACTCGTACCGAAATCCACGATGAATATCTCCCATCAACACCACCCTCTGTCTTCTATCTGCAGCCAATTTCAAATTCCAATTAGCTAAATCACCCTCTATCCACACATCTGCATTTTCTGTAGAAGTCTTCCATGGGCCACCTATCAAAAGCCTTACTAAAGTCCATATACAATACATCAACCGCCTTACAAAGCCCAACTCGTTATGGTCACTCTCAAAAAACTCAATGAGGTAGTAAGCATGACCACCCTCACGAAACCATGCTGACTATCCCCAATCAATTCATTTCTCTCTAAATAACTATAAATACTTTATCCCTATAAGCTCGACAATACCCGCCCACCACAGAAGGAAGGACTCACTGCTATAATTCCCATGTGAAGGTCTCTCTTCCCCTTCTAAAACAATGGGACCACATTCGCTATCCTCCAGTCCTCCGGAACCACACCCGTAACCAACGAGGACCTGAAGATCAGAGCCAGAGGCTCTGCAATCTCCTCTCTTGCCTCCCAGAGAATCCTAGGGTAAAACCCGTCCGGCCCAGGGGACTTATCCAACTTCAAACCCTCGAGAATTTCTAGCACATCCTCCCTATCTACTACAATACTTCCCAATTTGCAACCCTGTACCTCAGTGCTCTCCACAGCTACATTTCCAGCACTCTGCGTGAATACCGAAGAGAAATATTTATTCAGTGCCTCACCAATCTCTTCAGGCTCCACGCACAACTTCCCACTGCTATCTATGACTGGCCCTAATCTTGCCCTAACCAATCTTCTATTCTAAACATATCGAAAGAAAGCTTTAGGATTCTCCTTAATCCTATCAGCCAACATCTTCTCGTGTACCCTCTTAGCTCTCCTCAATTCACTTTTTACCTCCTTCCTAGCTAATCTATAGCTATCCATTGCACTACCTGAGCCTTCAAGCCTCATCCTGACATAAGCCTCCTTTTGCTTCTTAACCAGCAAATCAACTCTTTTCGTACACCAAGGCTCTCTTACTCGTCCATTTCCTCTGCCTGGACAGGACATACTTACAATGACTCGCAGCAGCTGCTCCTTGAATAACGCAACCACATTCCAGATGGTTCCAGTCCCTGTAGGTCCCTAGTCCAATCTATGCACCCTAATTCTCTCCTGAGGCCTCATAATACCCTTCCCCCCCAGCTATAACTAAAGCCCCCAGCTTCATGCCTATCCCTATCCAATCCACTAAGGTGTACTCCCCAATTTGCAACCCTGTACCTCAGTGCTCTCCACAGCTACATTTCCAGCACTCTGCGTGAATACCGAAGAGAAATATTTATTCAGTGCCTCACCAATCTCTTCAGGCTCCACGCACAACTTCCCACTGCTGTCTATGACTGGCCTAATCTTGCCCTAACCAATCTTCTATTCTTAACATATCGAAAGAAAGCTTTAGGATTCTCCTTAATCCTATCAGCCAACATCTTCTCGTGTCCCCTCTTAGCTCTCCTCAATTCACTTTTTACCTCCTTCCTAGCTAATCTATAGCTATCCATTGCACTACCTGAGCCTTCAAGCCTCATCCTGACATAAGCCTCCTTTTTCTTCTTAACCAGCAAATCAACTCTTTTCGTACACCAAGGCTCTCTTACTCGTCCATTTCCTCCCTGCCTGACAGGGACATACTTATCAAGGACTCGCAGCAGCTGCTCCTTGAATAAGCACCACATTCCAGATGTTCCCAGTCCCTGTAGTTCCCTAGTCCAATCTATGCACCCTAATTCTCTCCTGATGGCCTCATAATTACCCTTCCCCCAGCTATAACTACTGCCCCCAGCTTCATGCCTATCCCTGTCCATCACTAAGGTGAACGTAACCGAATTGTGGTCACTATCACCAAAATGTTCACCAACTTCCAAGCCTAACACCTGGTCTGGCTCATTGCCCAGCACCAAATCCAATGTAGCCTCACCTCTAGTTGGCCTATCTACATACTGAGTCAAAAAACCTTCCTGCACACTCTGTACGAAAACTGACCCCTCTAACGAGCTAGAGCTATAGCTATTCCAATCAATATTAGCAAAGTTAAAGTCCCCCATCACAATTACCCTACTACTTTCACTCCTAATCAGAATTGACTTCGCAATCCTTTCCTCAACCTCTCTAGAACTATTAGGAGGTCTGTAAAAGACTCCCAACAGGGTGACCTCTCCTCTCCTGTTTCTAATCTCAGCCCATACTACCTCAACAGACAAGTCCTCATCAAACTTCTTTTCGATCACCGTGATACAGTCTTTGACCAGTAACGCCACTCCTCCCCCCCTTCTACCTCCTTCTCTACTCCGACTAAAGCATTTGTACCCCGGAACCTGCAACATCCATTCCTGTCCCTGCTCTACCCAAGTCTCTGAAATGTGGAGCTTATTCAAGGAGCAGCTGCTGCGGGTCCTTGATAAGTATGTCCCTGTCAGGCAAGGAGGAAATGGTCGAGTAAGAGAACCTTGGTGTACGAAAAAAGTTGATTTGCTGGTTAAAAGGAAAAAGGAGGCTTATGTCAGGATGAGGCTTGAAGGCTCGGTTAGTGCAATGGATAGCTATAGATTAGCCAGGAGGGAGCTAAAGAGTGAATTGAGGAGAGCAAAGAGAGGACATGAGAAGACTTTGGCTGATAGGATTAAGGAGAATCCTAAAGCTTTCTTTAGATATGTTAAGAATAGAAGATTGGTTAGGGCAAGATTAGGGCCAGTCATAGACAGCAGTGGGAAGTTGTGCGTGGAGCCTGAGGAGATTGGAGAGGTACTGAATAAATATTTCTCTTCGGTATTCACGCAGGGTGATGTAAATGTAGTTATGGAGAACACTGAGGTACAGGGTAGCAAACTGGAAAGTATCGAAGTAGATAGGGAGGATGTGCTAGATATTCTCGAGGGTTTGAAGTTGGATAAGTCCCCTGGGCCGGACGGGATTTACCCTAGGATTCTCTGGGAGGCAAGAGAGGAGATTGCAGAGCCTCTGGCTCTGATCTTCAGGTCGTCGTTGGTTACGGGTGTGGTTCCGGAGGACTGGAGGATAGCGAATGTGGTCCCGTTGTTCAAGAAGGGGAAGAGAGACCTTCCAGGGAATTATAGGCCAGTGAGTCTTACTTCTGTGGTGGGCAAAGTGTTGGAGAGAATAATTAGGGATAGGATTTATAGTTATTTAGAGAGAAATGAATTGATTGGAGATAGTCAGCATGGTTTTGTGAAGGGTAGGTCGTGCCTTACTAACCTCATTGAGTTTTTTGAAAAAGTGACTAAGGAGGTGGATGGGGGTAAGGCGGTTGATGTGGTATATATGGACTTTAGTAAGGCGTTTGATAAGGTGGCCCATGGAAGACTTCTGCAGAAAATGCAGATGTATGGGATAGAGGGTGATTTAGCTAATTGGGTTAGGAATTGGCTAGCAGATAGAAGACAGAGGGTGGTGGTTGATGGGAGATATTCATCTTGGAGTTCGGTGACAAGTGGTGTACCTCAGGGGTCTGTTTTGGGGCCCCTGCTGTTTGTAATTTTTATAAATGATCTGGATGAGGGTATTGAAGGATGGATTAGTAAATTTGCAGATGACACTAAAGTCGGTGGAGTGGTAGATAGTGAAGAGGGGTGTTATAGTTTGCAGAGGGACTTGGACAAGTTGCAGAGCTGGGCCGAGAGGTGGCAAATGGAGTTTAATGTGGAAAAGTGTGAGGTAATGTACTATGGCAGAAATAATAAATGTGTAGAGTATAGGGCAAATGGTAGGATTCTTAGTAGTCTAGATGAACAGAGGGATCTTGGTGTGTATGTGCATAGATCCCTGAAAGTAGGCAGTCAGGTCGAGAAGGTTGTTAGGAAGGCATATGGAGTCTTGGCTTTTATTGGTAGAGGGATTGAATTTCGGAGCCGCAACGTCATGTTGCAACTGTACAAAACTCTAGTGCGGCCGCACTTGGAGTATTGTGTGCAGTTCTGGTCCCCACATTATAAGAAAGATGTGGAGGCATTGGAGAGGGTACAGAGGAGGTTTACCAGGATGTTGCCTGGTATGGAGGGCAGGTCTTATGAGGAGAGGCTGAGGGATTTGAGGTTGTTTTCGTTAGAAAGGAGGAGGCTAAGAGGGGACCTGATCGAAACATATAAGATGATTAGAGGTTTAGATAGGGTGGACAGTGATAGCCTTTTTCCTAGGATGGAGAAAGCTAGCACGAGGGGACACAGCTTTAAATTAAGGGGTGATAGTTATAGGACGGATATCAGAGGTAGGTTCTTTACCCAAAGGGTGGTTCGGGAGTGGAATGCCCTGCCTGCAGCAGTTGTAGATGCGCCAAGTTTGGTGGCGTTTAAGAGGTTAGTTGATAAGTATATGGAAGAGAAGGGAATGGTTTAGTTTGGAGGGGCATTGCTTTTTATATTGGTCGGCGCAACATCGAAGGCCGAAGGGCCTGTTCTGTGCTGTAATGTTCTATGTTCTATATTCCTGAACTGACAGGCAACACTAGAATGGTCCCCTCAGCCCTGTGCATACTTTGCACCATCACTGCATTCCCTCAATGCTGCAAAACTATTCCAGCTTTTCACAATGTTTTCTAATCAAATATTTCATTCCATCAAGGATATGACTTGACCTTAAACAGCAGACAATCAGTAGCTTTTAAATACTAACAGAAAAGAGATCAGTGGGACTGGAAGATTCAGGAGAGAACAAGGGATCAGATAAGAATTCAAATGCAGTTAAGCAGCCTCGCTGTGCATAAACCATAAGAAAATCAGACTTCTTTACCCAAAGGGTGGTTCGGGAGTGGAATGCCCTGCCTGCAGCAGTTGTAGATGCGCCAAGTTTGGTGGCGTTTAAGAGGTTAGTTGATAAGTATATGGAAGAGAAGGGAATGGTTTAGTTTGGAGGGGCATTGCTTTTTATATTGGTTGGCGCAACATCGAAGGCCAAAGGGCCTGTTCTGTGCTGTAGTGTTCTATGTTTGTATTTATAAGGAAATCAAGGGCTACGGGGATAGCGCAGGAAAGGTGAGAATTTAGGCAGAAGATCAGCTACGACCTTACTGAATGGCACAGCTGACTCGAGAGGCCATTATGGTCTATCTCTACCCCTATTCTTTATGTTCCTACATAAACGTAAGAAATAGAAGCTGGAGCCGGCCATCTGGCCCCTCGAGCCTGCCCCACTATTGAATAAAATCATGGCTGGTCTTTTTGTGGACTCAGCTCCACTTACCTGCCCACTCATCATAACCCTTAATTCCTTTAAGGTTCAAAAATTTATCTATCCTTGCCTTAAAAACATGAGTGAGGTAGCCTCAACTGCTTCACTGAGCAGGAAATTCCACAGATTTACAATCTTTTGTGTGAAGTTCCTCCTTAACTCAGTCCTAAATATGCTCCCCCTTATTTTGAGGTTATGCCGCTAGGTCTAGTTTCACCTGACAGTGAAAACAACTTCCCTGCTTCTATCTTATCTATTCCCTTCATAATCTTATATGTTTCTATAAGATCTCCCTTCATTCTTCTGAAGTCCAATGAGTATAACCCCAGTCTACTCAGTTCTCCTCATAAGCCAATCCTCTCAACTCCAAGAACCAACCTAATGAATCTTCTCTGCACCCCC
The DNA here is from genome assembly GCA_024679065.1 of Sphyrna mokarran. NCBI lineage: Eukaryota > Metazoa > Chordata > Chondrichthyes > Carcharhiniformes > Carcharhinidae > Sphyrna > Sphyrna mokarran. The sequence continues at coordinate 2,021,175 of JAGIQG010000015.1, forward strand.
TCCAGTGCCAGTATATCCTTTCTCAAGTACTCCAGATGTAGTCTCGCCAGCACCTTATACAGTTGCAACATAATCTCACTGTTTTTAAACTCCATCCCTCTAGCAATGAAGGACAAAATTTCATTTGCCTTCTTAGTTACCTGCTACAGATTTCTGCACAAGGACACCCAGGTCTGTCTGCACAGCAGCATGTTGCAATTTTTTACCATTTAAATAATAGCCCATTTTGCTGTTATTCCTACCAACATGAATGACCTCCCATTTACCAACATTGTATTCCATCTGCCAGACCCTCACCTACTCACTTCGATTATCTACATCCCTTTGCAGACTTCTTCCACCCATCTTAGTGTCATCTGCTAATTTTGACACGTTACACTTGGTCCCCAACTCCAAATCATCTATGTAAATCTTAAACAATTGCTGTTGCAATACTAATTCCTGTGGCACACCACTAGTCACTGATCATCAACCAGCTTTCTGTTAGTAATCAATCCTCTATCCATGCTAATATATTACCTTTAACACTGTGCACCTTTATCTTTATCTGCCACAAGAGGACACAAGTTTAAGGTGCTGGGGAGTAGGTACAGAGCAAACGTCAGGGGTAAGTTTTTAACTCAGAGGGTGGTGGGTGAGTGGAATCGGCTGGTGTCAGTGGTGGATGCAAATTCAATAGGGTCTTTTAAGAGACTTCTGGATGAGTACATGGGACTTAATAGGATTGAGGGTTACAGGTAAACCTAGTAAGTAGATATAATTGGCGCAACTTGTAGGCTGAAGAGCCTGTTTGTGCTGTAATTTTTCTATGTTCTATCTAATGTAGCAGATACATCACATCCACAGGTTCCTCATTGTCCACTGCACCTGTAATGTTCTCAAAGAATCCCACCAACTTAGTCAAACATGACTTTCTCTTCATGAACCCATGCTGCATTTATATCCCAATGTCTTGCTATTTCTTCCTTGATGATAGATTCAAGCATTTCCCCTACTACAGAAATTAAGCTAACTGGCCTATAGTTACCTGCCTCTTGTCTACCTCCTTTTTTAAATAGCAAGATGAGACATCAAACACAAGTATCATCTTGACTTTGTCAGTAGCACCTTCAACAGAAAGTCATGGGTTCTAACGATACTTTGAGACTTGGATTTCAGTCTGGTCCGACACTTGAACATAGTACAAAACGAACACGGAAGGTACTTTTATTCAATTACTTTTGAAGCACGGTGACTGTCATGTTGACAACCATGGTGATTATTTTGGGGGCAGCAAGATCCCACTCTTTATAATCCATGAGAAGAACAGAGAGTTTTCTCTGCTTTTGCTGAGTGAGAGAGAATATTCCGCCAGGGCACCAGAACTCTGTGAATACACTGTTGAATCAATCAAAATATATTCAAAGCTTTTAGCATAAGCAAACAATAAAAGGTCAGTGTCATTGTCTTCACAAACATACAGCCTGTGTATATGAAGCAGGGAGGGAGTTTCCAAGGAATTCACTGTAACAATATCCATGGAAACTATTACATCAATACTCGTCAATCAGGGTCCACAATAATGTGTGGCTGGTGTCTGAGGTTTCCTATAAACAGGAGTGTCTGCTCACTCACCCACACACACACCCACCCCCCCACACACACACACCCCCCACCCCCCCCACACACACTCCCACACCCCACACACACACCCCCACCCACACCCACCCCCCCCACCCCACCCACACACCCCCACCCCACCCACCCCCCCCACACACCCCCAACCCCCCCACACACACTCCCACACACACACACACACCCCCACACACACACACACACACCTCCCCACACACCCTCCCAACACACACACACCTCCCCACCCCCACACACACCTCCCCACCCACACACACACTCCCCACCCACACACACACCCCCCCACCCCCCCACACACACCCCCACCCCCCACCCCACCCCCCCACCCCCCACCCCCCCATACTCTCGAAAAATCCAAGAGCAGCCCTTTCGCGACCCATCATGTGTATGCCCCTTGTTAGACAAGGCGGACTGAAGTATCTGTAGGATAAAACAAATACTCAAAGGAGATTAGTAGGGGTGAGTGGCAGGGAATGGTTGTGGGTCTGTTATCTGCAGAGTTCGCTGCACTTGTTTTAAAAGGACTAGATGCACACCTGCCAGAGCGGGTCCTTTTGTTCTGGAAAAAGCTCAAAGTATTTGTGTGTCAACTACACAGGAGGCATTGTTTGCAGCTTCAAGTTGGTCCAGCAGTGCACAAAATTTGCCAGGTTCATAAACATATGGAGGCCCAATCGATCATTCCCATAGTTGGATAAATGTGTCATGAAGATGCTGATTGGGTTAAGGAGAACAGAGTGTAAAGTAACAGGATTGTTATGTGGGACATTTTAACTTCCCCCAATATTGACTGGGATTCACTTAGTGCTAGGGGTGTGGATGGGACGGAGTTTGTAAAGAGCATCCAGGAGGGCTTCCTGAAACAGTACATAGATAGTCCAGCTAGGGAGGGGCCATACTGGACCTGGTATTGGGGAATGAGCCTGGCCAGATGGTCGATGTTTCAGTATGGGAGCTGTTCAGGAACAATTCGGTAAGCTTTAAGGTACTGATGAATAAAGATATGTATAGTTCTTAAGTTAACGTGCTAAATTAGGGGAAGGCTAATTACAACATTAGGCAGGGAGTGAAGAATGTAGATTGGGCATACGTCTGATGGCAAATCAACATCTGGCATTGGAAAGCTTTCAAGTGTAAGCTGATAGGGATTCAGGACTGGCACATTCCTGTAAGGATGAAGGATAAGTATGGGAAGTTTTGAGAACCTCGAATAATGAGAGATATTGTGAGCTAGCCAAAAAGAAGGAAATATTTGTCAAAGCGAGCAGGCTGGAAACACACGAAGCAGTGTGGAATACAAGGAAAATATAAAGAAACTTAAGCAAGGAGTAAGAGCAACTAAAAGAGGTCATGAAAAAGCATTAGCCAGTCGGATTAAGGAAAATCCTAAGGCTTTTTACACATATATAAAGAGCAATGAGATAGCCAGGGAGAGGATTGGTCCACTCAAGGAGAATCTATATGTGGAGCCAGAGGAAATGGGCAAGGTATTAAATGAGTACTTTGCATCAGTATTCATCAAAGTGAAGGATTTAATGGATGATGAGTCTGGGAAAGGATGTGTAGACAGCTTGAGTCGTGTTGAGGTCAAAAAAGGAGGAGATTTTGGGGTTCTTGAAAAATATTAAGGTAGACAAGTCTCCATGCCTGAAGGGATATACCCCAGAATACTGAGAGAGATGAGAGAGTAAATTGCTGGGGCCTTGAGAGAAATCTTTGTATCCTCACTGGCTACAGGGGAGGTGCCACAGGATTGGAGAATATCCAGTGTTGTTCCTTTGTTTAAGAAAAGTAGCAAGAATAATCCAGGTAATTACAGGCTGGTCAGTCTTACATTTACCCTGTATGTTCTACTTTGGTTTGTCCTTCTAAAATGCAATACCTCACATTCGTCTACATAGAACATAACAGCACAGAACAGGCCCTTTGGCCTTCGATGTTGCGCCGACCAATATAATTTATACATTAAATTCCATTTGCCATTTTTCAGCCCATTTTTCCAGTTGGTCCAAATCCCTCTGCAAGCTTTGAAAACTTTCCTCACTGTCCACTACACCTCCAATCGTTGTATCATCAGCAAATTTGCTGATACAATTTACCATATTATCATCCAGACTATTGATATAGATGACAAACAACAATGGACCAACACCGATCCCTCCGGCACACCACTAGTCACAGGCCTCCACTCAGAGAAGCAATCCTCCACAACCACTTTCTGGCTTCTTCCATTGAACCGATTTATTTGATAGTAAACTAGTTGTCAGACTTCTTCCTGTGTTTACCCCAGTCCAACGCTGGCATCTCTACATCATGACTTCTTCCATTGAGCCAGTATCTAATCCAATTTACTACCTCCCCCCAATGTATACCTAGCGACTGAACCTTCCTAACTAACCTCCCATGAGGGACCTTGTCAAAGGCCTTGCTAAAATCCAGGCAGACAACATCCACTGCCTTCCCTTCATTCACTTTCCTGTTAACCTTCTCGAAAAACTCTAATAGATTGGTCAAACATGATCGACCATGCACAAAGCCATGTTGACTCTCCCTAATAAGTCCCTGTCTATCCAAACACAGTAAGAAGGCTCACAACACCAGGTTAAAGTCCAACCAATTTATTTGATAGTAAACTCTCAAGCTTTCGAGGTTTGCCCTTTCGTCAGGTGAATGGAGAGTTCTGGCCTCAGACAGAGCATATAACAGCACACAGTTTATAAAATACTGATTAGAATGTGAGTCTTCACAGCTAACCTGCTATTCAAATGTTAAAGATGCAGACAATGTGAGTGGAAAGAGCGTCAGGCACAGGTTAAAGAGATGTGTATTGTCTCCAGACAGTACAGTAAGGTTTTGCAAATCCAGGATATCAGAGGTAGGTTCTTTACCTAAAGGGTGGTTCGGGAGTGGAATGCCCTGCCTGCAGCAGTTGTGGATGTGCCAAGTTTGGTGGCGTTTAAGAGGTTAGTTGATAAGTATATGGAAGAGAAGGGAATGGTTTAGTTTGGAGGGGCATTGCTTTTTATATTGGTCGGCGCAACATCGAAGGCCGAAGGGCCTGTTCTGTGCTGTAATGTTCTATGTTCTAAATGTGAGGTAATGCATTTTGTAAGGTTTCATACAGATAGGAAATATACAGTAAATGGCAGAATCCTTAGGAGTATTGATAGGCAAAGGGATCTGGGTGGAAGGTACACAGGTCACTGAAAGTGGCAACACAGGTGGAGAAGGTAGTCAAGAAGGCATCCGGCAAGCTTGCCTTCATCAACCGGGGTATTGAGTTTAAAAAGTGGCAAGTCAGGTTGCCACTTTATAGAACCTGAGTTAGGCCGCACTTGGAATATAGTGTTCAATTCTGGTCATCACACTACCAGAAAGATGGGGAGGCTTTGGAGAGGGCACAGAAAAGATTTACCGGGTGTTGCCTGATATGTACGGCATTAGTTATGAGGAGAGGTTGGAAAAATTTGGTTTGTTCTCAGGGGAGCGATGCAGGTTGAGGAGACCTGATAGAAATTTACAAGATTTTGAGGGGCATGGACAGAGCGGATAATCAGAAGCTTTTCCCCAAAGCGGAAGAGTTAATTACTAGGGGGCATAGGTTTAAGGTGCGAGGGGCAAGATTTAAAAGAGATGTACAAGGCAGATTTTTTTTAGTAAGAGGTCTGGCAACATCAATTTTAGAACATAGAACATAGAACATTACAGCACAGAACAGGCCCTTCGGCCTTCGATGTTGTGCCAACCAAAATAAAAAGCAATGCCCCTCCAAACTAAACCATTCCCTTCTCTTCCATATACTTATCAATTAACCTCTTAAACGCCACCAAACTTGGCGCATCTACAACAGTAACAGTACAACATTTTAAATCCAACCTATTTATTTGATAGTAAATCTGCTAGCTTTCGGCGTTTGTGCCTTTGTCAGGCGAATGAGGTGTTACTATCAAATAAATCGGTTGGATTTAAAACTGATGTTGCCAGACCTCTTACTGAGTTTACCCCAGTCCAACACCAGCATCCCTACATCATTTTTTTTTTTACACAGAGTGGTGGGTGCCTGGAATTCATTGCCAGGGGAGGTAGTGGAAACGGATACAGTACTGACTTTTAACAAAAGAACAAAGAACAAAGAGCAACACAGCACAGGAAACAGGCCCTTCGGCCCAATGAGCCCACGCCGCCGTCCTAACGTCCTAATGACATATCCTTGTCTTTAGGCTATGCCTATTGTTGAAGATTCCCATATAGGGACAATTTGTTACCGAATCAGCCTAAGAGCACATTTAAGGGGTGCCTTGACAAATACATGAACATGATGGAAATAGTGGGATATGGTCCCTGGAATATTGATTGGAATAGCTATAGCTCTAGCTTGTTAGAGGGGTCAATTTTTATACAAAGTGTGCAGGAAGGTTTTTTGACTCAGTATGTAGATAGGCCAACTAGAGGTGAGGCTACATTGGATTTGGTGCTGGGCAATGAGCCAGACCAGGTGTTAGACTTGGAAGTTGGTGAACATTTTGGTGATAGTGACCACAATTCGGTTACGTTCACCTTAGTGATGGATAGGGATAGGCATGAACCTGGGGGTAGTAATTATAGCTGGGGGAATGGTAATTATGAGGCCATAAGGAAGGAATTAGGGTGCATAGGTTGGACTAGGAAACTACAGGAACTGGGAACATCTGAAATGTGGAGCTTATTCAAGGAGCAGCTACTGCAAGTCCTTGATAAGTATGTCCCTGTCAGGCAAGGAGGAAATGGTCGAGTAAGGGAACCATGGTGTACTAAAAAAGTTAATTCGCTGGTTAAAAGGAAAAAGGAGGCTTATGTCAGGATGAGGCTTGAAGGCTCAGTTAGTGCAATGGATAGCTATAGATTAGCCAGGAGGGAGCTAAAGAGTGAGTTGAGGAGAGCTAAAAGGGGACACGAGAAGACTTTGGCTGATAGGATCAAGGAGAATCCTAAAGCTTTCTTTAGATATGTTAAGAATAGAAGATTGGTTAGGGCAAGATTAGGGCCAGTCAGAGACAGCAGTGGGAAGTTGTGCGTGGAGCCTGAAGAGATTGGAGAGGCACTGAACAAATATTTCTCTTCGGTATTCACGCAGGGAGATGTAAATGTAGTTATGGAGAACACTGAGATACAGGGTTGCAAACTGGAAAGTATTGAAGTAGATAAGGAGGATGTGCTAGATATTCTTGAGGGTTTGAAGTTAGATAAGTCCCCTGGGCCGGACGGGATTTACCCTAGGATTCTCTGGGAGGCAAGAGAGGCAATTGCAGAGCCTCTGGCTCTGATCTTCAGGTCGTCGTTGGTTACGGGTATAGTGCCGGAAGACTGGAGGATAGTGAATGTGGTCCCATTGTTCAAGAAGGGAAAGAGAGACTTTCCAGGGAATTATAGGCCAGTGAGCCTTACTTCTGTTGTGGGCAAAGTATTGGAGAGAATTATTAGGGATAGGATTTATAGTTATTTAGAGAGAAATGAATTGATTGGGGATAGTCAGCATGGTTTTGTGAAGGGTAGGTCGTGCCTTACTAACCTCATTGAGTTTTTTGAAAAAGTGACCAAAGAAGTGGATGGGGGTAAGGCAGTTGATGTGGTATATATGGACTTTAGTAAGGCATTCGATAAGGTGCCCCATGGAAGGCTTCTGCAGAAAATGCAGATGTATGGGATAGAGGGTGATTTAGCTAATTGGATTAGGAGTTGGCTAGCTAATAGAAGACAGAAGGTAGTGGTTGATGGAAATTATTCATCGTGGAGTTCGGCTACAAGTGGTGTACCTCAGGGATCTGTTTTGGGGCCCCTGCTGTTTGTAATTTTTATAAACGATCTGGATGAGGGTATTGAAAGATGGATTAGTAAATTTGCAGATGACACTAAAGTCGGTGGAGTGGTAGATAGTGAAGAGGGGTGTTATAGTTTGCAGAGAGACTTGGAGAAGTTGCAGAGCTGGGCCGAGAGGTGGCAAATGGAGTTTAATGTGGAAAAGTGTGAGGTAATTCACGTTGGCAGGAATAACAAATGTGTAGAGTATAGGGCTAATGGTAGGACTTTTAATAGTGTTGAAGAACAGAGGGATCTTCATAGATCCCTGAAAGTTGTCAATCAAGTCGATAAGGTTGTTAAGAAGGCATATGGAGTCTTAGCTTTTATTAGTAAGGGGATTGAATTTCAGAGCCACAACGTCATGTTGCAACTGTACAAAACTCTAGTGCGGCCGCACTTGGAGTATTGTGTGCAGTTCTGGTCCCCACATTATAAGAAAGGTGTGGAGGCATTGGAGAGGGTACAGAGGAGGTTTACCAGGATGTTGCCTGGTATGGAGGGCAGGTCTTATGAAGAGAGGCTGAGGGATTTGAGGTTGTTTTCGTTAGAAAGAAGGCGGCTAAGAGGAGACCTTATTGCAACATATAAGATGATTAGAGGTTTAGATAGGGTGGACAGTGATAGCCTTTTTCCTAGGATGGAGAAAGCTAGCACGAGGGGACATAGCTTTAAATTAAGGGGTGTAGTTATAGGACGGATGTCAGAGGTAGGTTCTTTACCCAGAGGGTGGTAAGGGTATGGAATGCCCTGCCTGCTGCAGTTGTAGATACGCCAAGTTTGGTGGCGTTTAAGAGGTTAGTAGATAAGTTTATGGACGAAAAGGGAATGGTTTAGGTTAGAGGGTCATTGCTTTTTCTTAATTGATTGGCACAACATCGAAGGCCGAAGGGTCTGTTCTGCGCTGTAATGTTCTATGTTCAATGGAAACATAGGCGGTTTTAATGAAGTCAGGCGGTATGGTCAGTGTTGGCTTGGAGAGCCGAAGGGCCTGTCTCTATGCTGTAATTTTCTTTGTTCTTTGTTTGTTCACTGACACATACCGGCACGCATGCACACTTATACACGCACACCCCGACTGACATATACACACGCATACACCCACACACATACATCTATCTTCAAACATCAGCAACCTTGCAAACTGTTCTCAGGAGACAAAGTTCAAAACCTTGGCAAAATGTTTTTCCAGACGCTGTGCAAAAAAAAAATACATTCTACTCGGGCAATCACGTGCTCAAAACTGCTTGAAAACAAAAATTAAAGACAAAAAAAGTGGGCAAAATAAATCCAATTTGAAAAAAGCTGGATCAAAAGTTGAGCATAGTTGCCATCAAGGGGCCAAACTGTGAATGGCATGTAACAGCATTGTTAACCAAAGGAAAGCGAGTTGGAGTTCAACTACAAGGAAAGAACAATAAGTTTAAGGAGAGTAAACAAACATTCAAACACAAGTTTCTTTTTCAAAATTGAAGAGATGCAGAGGCTTGCCAAGATGGCTCATTGGGTAGAGCAGAGCATGGAACATCATCCAGTTTCTGCTTATAACCTTAGAGTTAGTTTGTTCAGGGCAGAGTCAAGAAGCATTCCTTCTCACAATGAGGAGTGGAAATCTGGAATTCTCTTCCTGCTATAAACTCTGTTCCCCAGCCACCAACTTCATCGCTCTTCCAGGCAACTGTCAGAGACAGAACTAAACTGTTTCCTGTTTCCGATTACATGTTACCATCTCTGTTCTGCTTCCTCAATCTGAAGTTGTCATTCATGTACATGTTATCTCCAAGTTTGCCTTTTCTAATGCATTCATTGAGTCAGAATCATACAGCACTAAAGGAGGCCCTTTGACCAGTCATATCCACACCAGCCATCAAGCATCAATCTAGAACATAGAACATAGAACAATACAGCACAGAACAGGCCCTTCGGCCTTCGATGTTGTGCCGACCAAAATAAAAAGCAATGCCCCTCCAAACTAAACCATTCCCTTCTCTTCCATATACTTATCAATTAACCTCTTAAACGCCACCAAACTTGGCGCATCTACACAGCTGCAGGCAGGGCATTCCACTCCCTAATCACTCTTTGAGTAAAGAACCTACCTCTGACATCCGTCCTATAACTCATACCCCTTAATTTAAAGCAGTGTCCCCTCGTGCTAGCTTTCTCCATCCTAGGAAAAAGGCTATCACTGTCCACCCTATCTAAACCTCTAATCATCTTATATGTTTCAATTAGGTCCCCTCTTATCCGCCTCCTTTCTAACGAAAACAACCTCAAATCCCTCAGCCTCTCTTCATAAGACCTGCCCTCCATACCAGGCAACATCCTGTAAACCTCCTCTGTACCCTCTCCAATGCCTCCACATCTTTCTTATAATGTGGCGACCAGAACTTCACACAATACTCCAAGTGCGGCCGCACTAGAGTTTTGTACAGCTGCAACATGATGCTGCGGCTCCTAAATTCCATCCCCCTACCAATAAAAGCTAAGACTCCATATGCCTTCTTAACAACTTTATCCACTTGACTGCCTACTTTCAGTGATCTATTGACACATACACCAAGATCCTTCTGTTCCTCAACACTATTACGAGCCCTACCATTAGCCCTATACTCTACACATTTATTGTTCCTGCCAAAGTGCATTACCTCACACTTTTCCACATTAACCTCCATTTGCCACCTCTCGGCCCATCTCTGCAACTTGTCCAAGTCACTCTGTAAACTAAAACACCCCTCTTCACTATCTACCACACCACCAACTTTAGTATCATCTTCAAATTTACTGATCCATCCCTCAATACCCTCATCCAGATCATTTATAAAAATTACAAACAGCAGGGGCCCCAAAACAGACCCCTGAGTCACACCACTCGTCACCGAACTCCACGATGAATATCTCCCATCAACCACCACCCTCTGTCTTCTATCTGCCAGCCAATTTCTAATCCAATTAGCTAAATCACCCTCTATTCCACACATCTGCATTTTCTGTAGAAGTCTTCCATGGCCACCTTATCAAAAGCCTTACTAAAGTCCATATATACTACATCAACCGCCTTACCCCCATCCACCTCTCTGGTCACTTTCTCAAAAAACTCAATGAGGTTAGTAAGGCATGACCTACCCGTCACGAAACCATGCTGACTATCCCCAATCAATTCATTTCTCTCTAAATAACTATAAATCCTATCCCTAATAATTCTCTCCAATACCTTGCCCGCAACAGAAGTAAGACTCACTGGCCTATAATTCCCTGGAAGGTCTCTCTTCCCCTTCTTAAACAATGGGACCACATTCGCTATCCTCCAGTCCTCCGGAACCACATCCGTAACCAACGAGGACCTGAAGATCAGAGCCAGAGGCTCTGCAATCTCCTCTCTTGCCTCCCAGAGAATCCTAGGGTAAATCCCGTCCGGCCCAGGGGACTTATCCAACGTCAAACCCTCGAGAATATCTAGCACATCCTCCCTATCTACTTCGATACCTTCCAGTTTGCTACCCTGTACCTCAGTGTTCTCCATAACTACATTTACATCACCCTGCGTGAATACCGAAGAGAAATATTTATTCAGTACCTCTCCAATCTCTTCGGGCTCCACGCACAACTTCCCACTGCTGTCTATGACTGTCCCTAATCTTGCCCTAACCAATCTTCTATTCTTAACATATCTAAAGAAAGCTTTAGGATTCTCCCTAATCCTATCAGCCAAAGTCTTCTCATGTCCTCTCTTTGCTCTCCTCAATTCACTTTTTACCTCCTTCCTGGCTAATCTATAGCTATCCATTGCACTATCTGAGCCTTCAAGCCTCATCCTAACATAAGCCTCCTTTTTCTTCTTAACCAGCAAATCAACTCTTTTCGTACACCAAGGCTCTCTTACTCGTCCATTTCCTCCCTGCCTGACAGGGACATACTTATCAAGGACTCGCAGCAGCTGCTCCTTGAATAAGCCCCACATTCCAGATGTTCCCAGTCCCTGTAGTTTCCTAGTCCAATCTATGCACCCTAATTCTCTCCTGATGGCCTCATAATTACCCTTCCCCCAGCTATAACTACTGCCCCCAGCTTCATGCCTATCCCTGTCCATCACTAAGGTGAACGTAACCGAATTGTGGTCACATTTATTCCAGCATTTCATTTGTAGCCTGTATACTATGGCATTTCAAATGCTAAATGCATACTGGCCTTCCATGCACTCACTCACTAAACCTGAACTCAGGTTTAGATGAGCTCTATCCTGATGTGCTCCAAATCTTATTCAACTTTTACCCTTGTGCTTCTGAACCTACATTGGTTCCTAGTCAAGTTAAGCCATGATATTAAACCCTTCCATCTCCATAATCTCATCCAGCTCACCAACCCCAGTGATATTCCAGCCTAATACACATGCCAGATTTTAAATCCCTCCATCATCAGTGGCACATTCTCCAGCTATCTCAGCCCCAAGCTCTGGCATTCACTCACTCCATCTCCATTTTCCTTCAAGATGCCCTTCAGAAAACCTAAATATTTGATCAAGCTTTTAGCCATCTGCCCTGAATCTCTTGTGTGTTAAATTTGGCTTTATAATGCTTCAAGGAAGCACTTTGGGCGTTCAAATATATTAAAGATTTTATTAAATACTGATTACACAGCACTGGCTGATTGAAGTTTAGTTGAAGCGGTCGGGGCGGGGGGGGGGTGTCAATTGAAAATTTCTAAACTGAGGCTAATGGATCTTTGGGCATGAAGCAAAGTCAGGTAAACAATGTAAAGTACACATCAGCCATGATCTAACTGAATGATGGAACAGGTTTAAGGGGCTGACTGCTTCCTCTTGTTCCAGTATAATAGGCTCAAGACCATTTAATGGCCTCCTCTTCCCAGGTTCTCAAATTGGGGTTCACAGACATGAACAAAGAACAAAGAATAAAGAAAATTACAGCACAAGAACACTCCCTTCAGTCCTTCAGCCCTCCAAGCCTGCACCAACCATGCTGCCCAACTGAACTAAAGCCTGCACCCTTTTGGGGACCATATCCTTCCACTCCCATTCTATTCATGTACTTGCCAAGACAATGGATTCCACTTAGACTCTTTAGGGGGCCAACAAAATAATTCTGGCCATTATTGAAGTGAATTTGATTGCTCCATGAGCACATTGTTTACTTGGGTTTTCAGCTGGTGGTCTGTGAGCAGATGGGTTTGGTGGTTTGAGAGAATACGCACACGCGAGCTATATATATCCTGCCCAGGCACAGCCATGGAGAGGTTGTTACACACCTCACTTTCATATTTCTGGGTATCATGTAGTATTACAACTAAGATGGGGGTTTTGAGATTATTCATCCATTTGAAAAGGATTGCTTTAACTAAAAATATTTTAAAACTACTGTACCACGTGACAGTTTCGAGGAATCGAATGGCCTTCCTCTGTTCCTATGCAACAGACTCGAGGGGCTGAATGGCCTTCCCCCTGTTTGCAGCAAGGCTGCAGGGTCTGGAGGAGTGGTGCTGTAATGGTGGAAGAGATGAAGATGAAGTAACCCCTGATAGCCAAAATATCACATTTTACTTTACTGCTCCCACTGTGTAGCACTTTTTAATTGAATTAATCTTTCCTCCTTACACATCTGGAAGCACTTGTAAAAATGCAATTGTTGCTACTTATTGAGAAAAACGCAACAGACCAAGCCAATGATCTGCCAATGGCGTATAATCAATACAAAAATGAAGCATTTCCTACCTCGTCAGTCCTTCTTCATAGAGATAAACCACCAAAGGATCGTAGGATGTCACCAGGACATATAATCGCACATCAAACTTGAAGTCTATAGTTGTAAAAATAAAGTAATTAACTCCACACCTCGACTCACTATCCTTTGACTCAGAATACATGGGACCGCATAGTGATTAGCACTCTCTCAGCACCAGGAACTTGGGTTCAATTCTCAGCTTGGGTTACTGCCTGTGTGGAGTCTGCACAGTTTTCCTCTGGGTGCTCTGATTTTGTCCTACAATCCTGAAGCTATGCTGGTCCAGACGTTGGTGAGACCACATTTGGAATATTGCGTTCAGTTCTGGTCACCTCAATACCAGAAGGATGTGGAAGCATTGGAGAGAGTGCAGAGGAGATTTACCAAGATACTGCCTGGTTTGGAGGGTAGGTCTTATGAAAAAAGGCTGAGGAAACTGGGGTTTTTCTCTTTGGAACGGAGGACGATGAGGGGTGACTTAATAGACGTTTATAAGATGATGAGAGGGTTTAATAGAGTGGACATGCAGAGACTATTTCCTCGTATGCACGTAGCTGTTACTAGGGGGCATAACTATAAGGTTCATGGTGAGAGATACAGGAGGAATGTCAGAGGTAGATTTTTCACCCAGAGAGTGGTTGAGGTGTGGAATAGGACTGCCTGCTGTGATAGTGGAGTCGGACACTTCAGGAACTTTCAAACGGTTATTGGATAGGCATGGAGCACTCCAGAATTATAGGGAGGGGATAGCTTGATCTTGGGATTAGACATAGCTCAGCACAACATTGAGGGCCAAAGGGCCTGTACTGTGCTGCAATGTTCTATGTTCGGGTGAATTGGTCATGCTAAATTCTCCCTCAGTGTACACAAACAGGGACCGTGGTGTGGCGACTAAGGGATTTTCACAGTAACTTCGTTGCAGTGTTAATGTAAACCTATTTGTGACACTAATAAATAAACGTTAAACTTTAAAAAAACTATAGCTGACCCAGCGTCCTTTAACAATAGTGGTCGATTGGTATAGATGTCAGCAAAAGGGCCTCCGAGATGGAACGTCATGGGTTTAATCCATTGGGCTGATGATGAAACTCAAAAAGCCACTTGTGCCATTGTGAAAAATTGAATATTTGATGCAAAGGCATCAGGACACAAATAGCGGGATAACTTTTGCACTGCATCAGAAAAGAGCTGACAAATTAAAATTGCCTGAATAAAACATTGTCAGGGATAAAGAAAATAGAGGTTAAGTCAAAGGAGGGATGACACAAAACTTACTCAAGAAGACAGCTTCCAAGGAGAGTCTTTTGGTGAGAGAGAGAAAACAAGACTTTGGAAAGGAGCGGCTATAGGAGGGAATTCTACAGAAAGCACCCAACCTACTTAAAGGAGGACCGAAAGGAAAAGGGAAGAAATATATTAAGAAATCAGAGGATCAAATTGTTTGGGGGACAGCTTGAGAAGTTTAAAGGGAGAAGATAGAGTTATTCATGCAGTGGTCAAGAAGTGCACCAAAGAGGTAGAAATAGACCAATGTATAAATGAAAACTGATTCCAAATCTGTTGATGTCAAGCAAAAAAGAGGAGAATACTGAGAATGAATCAAACTCAGTGCTACCAGGGATGGGCAATAAGTGATAACCTTGCCAACAAAGCTGACATCCAAAGATGAATGGGGAAAAAAAATGCAATGCAGAATTAACTGGATAGTATTAGCTCGTATCCAACCTGAAATTTACTACAATTGGCCTGGGCTAGAGAGAGTTGCACAATAAAATTATTCAGTAAATTACTCATACACACTGTTAGAGCAAGCACTTTTCACTAAACGCCTTGCTCCTAATTACAAAAGGAAAGAACATTAAAATCTGCTAACATTTGAGAAAAATTGCTGGGCACTGATTGTGCAGCCAGAGATAAGGGGTCTAGTGCCCTCAGTGGGCATGCAAGCTCATATCCTTGTAAAGATACAATGGGTTATGAAGAAAGCACTTTATTGTGTATTTGCAATTTCAGAAAATGATGGTATGATGATCTGATAAAGCTAAGGAAATGGAGTACAAACTACTGAAAAGGATAATTTACCATCTATTAGGAGCGGAGAGCGAATGTAACGTGAAACCAGGATACTCTCATCTGATGCAATCTGGTTGGGCTGAAAGGAAAAGAAACAAGGTTCAAATACAATACGTTGAACTGGTGTCGAGCAGTTAGTGAAGTAGACATCAGGAAGCCATCATTTAATACTTAAATACAAGCAAAATACTGCGGGTGCTAGAAAGCTGGAATAAAAACAGAAAATGCTGGATAAACTCAGCGGTTCTGGTAGCATCTGTAGAGAAAGAAAAACACAGTTAGTGTTTTGAGTCCATAATAGCCTTCTATAAAACTGCTCTGGAGAACGGTCATATGGACTTTCCCTCTCTCTACAGATCCACTTAGTTTAGTAAGAAGTCTGACAACACCAGATTAAAGTCCAACTGATTTATTTGATAGTAAACTCACACACTTTCGAGGTTTGCCTCTTTGTCAGGTGAATGAAGAATACTGGCCTCAGACAGAGCATATAACAGCACAAACAGTTTACAAATTAATGATTAGAAATTACAGATTACTATCTGTGCTGTTATAGACTCTGTCTGAGGCCAGTATTCTCCATTCAACTGACGAAGAGGCAAACCTCGAAAGCGTGTGAGTTTACTATCAAACAAATCGTTTGGACTTTAACGTAAGTATTGTCAGGCTTCTTACTGTGTTTACCCCAATCCAATGCCGGTATCTCCACATCATGACTGCTTAGTTTATCCAGCATTTCCTGTTTTTATCCTTGTTTAACACTTGTTGGCCAGTCTCAGTCACGGGAAAAGCATTTAAGTCAATGAAACTGCAGCATCTGGTTAGACATATCCAAAGCTATGGTCACTGAGAGGCAAGCTTAGCAGGCTGATCATAAAAAGGTACAAGTCTGACCCCCAGTATCAGAGGAACTGGATTTTAAGGGAAGACTGGAGAAAACTAGTTTAGCTTTGAGAGGCGAGTTCACAGTTCTGGAAGAGGAAGATCTAGGACATAGCACGGTAGCAAAGTGGTTAGCGGTGCTGCTTCACAGCGTCAGGCACCTGGGTTGGATTCCCAGCTCGGGTCACTGTTTATGTAGACTTTGCACGTTCTCCTCATATCTGCATAGGTTTTCGCTGAGTGCTCCAGTTTCCTCCCACAGTCCAAAGATGTGGGGGTTAGGTTAATTGGCCATGCTAAAATTGCCCCTTAGTGTCCTGAAATGCATAAGTTAGAGGGATTAGTGGGTAAAATATGTAGGAATACGGAAGTAGGGCCTGCGTGGGATTGTGATCGGTGCAGACTTGATGCGCCGAATGGCCTCTTTCTGTACTGTAGGGTTTCTATGATTTTATGACACAACCATTTGCCATGGTTCACACTCTGCACTCTTACCTACATCAGCAGACATCACCAAAGCAGATTACTGGATTATTGTCTCACCGTTTTCTTGTGGGAACTTGCTGTGTACCTCTTGACTGCCATATTTCCTGCAGCTTCATTAAGTTTTTTTGGGATGTCCTGAGCTTATGCTGTAGAGATGCAAGTCCTTCTTTCCAACTTTAAGCTAAAACCTGACATTATAGTAAGAGGTCATAGGGTCAAACGCGAGTAAGACAGATTTGGGACTGAGTGTCACAGTCAAGCTGTCCTTACCAAATGTCCTTAGAGACAGACTTCCCTGCATTGGTCAGGAGCAGGAATCCAAGAGGGGAAGACACACAACAAAGGATCAGCATAAGGCTAAGCTCCAGCCCCACTACCATCGAGTCAGGAACTCAAGGCAAATTGTACCATTTGTACCTCAATCTCATTGGAGTTAGGCTGAATCAACAGAGTCCAGCAAATCTAACTGCTCATTCATTGACCTAACGGAGAAGTGGGCAGTGGGTGGTCAGGATCACAGCTTTAAAATATCAACAGCCTCCTTTCAATCTTCATTCTGCTGGCAAACACTTACATTGGTGACTAGGTAGACTCCACGGCCTCTCGAAGATGCGACTGGTTTAACAATCCATGGGCCCTTTTCCTTTGTATGTGCAGCTTCAAATAGTTAAATAAACATCAATGATTATCAATAGATTCTGACGAATTGGAACTAGAACTACAGTATCAATAGATTTCTAACGTTTGTATTAGGCACCTGGTGAAACTGGTTTCCAGGGTTTAACCCAACAAGGAGCTGGAACCTGGGCGAAAACAAAGGGCTGCTCCAGAAACAGACATCAATTAGAGACTGGTGTATTTGATGGAGCTTTATTAGAAAATATTCTAATTCTATGCTCTGGACTCAGCATATTGAAATCTTCACAGTTGAGAAGTTACTCCAGATAAATTGTTCCTTCTGTTCAATACTTCAAATCCCTAGGGCACAAGTTAGCAATAGGGATTAAAAATAGGAAAGTGAAAGGAATTAGCAAGAAAGGACATTGAGGTAGACAGTATAAGTGGGATACTGTCGCAGATTAGAGAGAGAAAATGGTCAATGGAAATAGCCAACAGGTCGAGGTTGGCTAGTCGAATGGGATCAGTTTGCAGACCAATTTTCCTCTTCTGAATGGGTTATGATGAAACATAACATCATTGCCATCTGCATGTCATCGGCATTCACCAGAAGCCTAATATGGGGGACTCCACAGCAGTTTTCTAAACAATGAGCTCCTTAAGGTTACCAGATCCTCGAACAGAGTACACCAAACTGCTAAAGAGACACTTCATTTCCCTTAATCCTGGGGATGTGGGTGGATTTCTTCACAAAAAAAACTATCATCCTTGTCCAATGCGGCAACAGAAAAAGATGGTCAGGCAGATATCACCTGTCCCTTTGGCAGCACTGAGGACGTGAAGTGAGAGCCAATCAAGTTTACACCATGTGGTTCCCTATCAAAGTGTTTGGTTTCTTTCCAGTCTCAAGGTATGATATTTATTGTCCTTTCTGAGTTAGTCTGAAAAGGTGATTTGGGAGCCTTCACTTTAAATCAATGACTTTTGTGTGATCGAGTATCTTGTTATATACGTAGCTAGTTTACTTCTCTAAAGGACATGAGTGAATGGGTTTTTATAGGTCATAGTCATTTTATTGTTAACTGCTGTAAACTGAATTCAAATTCTTAGTATTCCATGATGGGGTGTGAACTCACTTTCTCTTGTTGCTGCTTGAGTAACAATCACAAACTAACACAGGCCTGACACTGCACTAGAGATAGCATCGTTTGGATTGGACTAAACTGTAATTATGTGTAAGGTCCTTACTCCACAATTCCTGATACTCAGATGGTAAGATGTAAGCCTGAGGTACAATATTGAAGTGCTTGAAACCATGGGTTTGCTGCATTCGTTGGATATTTTTGTATAGCCGATCCTTCCTAGTCAATTCATAGGATCTGGAATGAAGGAAATTAAATAGCATCAATAAAGAAACACGTAAAAGAAAAATCATACCTTTAGATAGCTTTTCCAAGTGCAATATTGGGGGTGTTACCATCACTAATGGGAAATGCATTATGGTACATTTACTACAGCTCATGTGGAGCTCTAACATGAAAGAAATCTACACTTTCTCAAAGAAAGCAGGATGTGACAGTCTGTACACAAAAATGGTGGTCAAAAGTTTTGGACCGAGTTTTGTGACAAATGTAACGTCAGAGTAAAATTGATGTTGGTGTTTTGACTATGTTAAAAATTGTTGAGTACGTATAACGTGATGTAAGCGCGAGGCTGGTTGTTGTCTTCACCAGCTCTGGCATGACTCATCTTTGAATTTTTGAGCCTGATGCATGACCCATGACGACTTGGTCCTGATGTGCATAACGATGTGATGTTCCTGGAAGATCCTGACTAAAATTTGACAAAAGAAAGCAGAGTCAAGTCAGGAAAATGCTTCTTTATGTGAGGCAATTGGAGGCAGCCAGCATGGGGCCCAGCCCATAATGGCAGTTTCACTCATGGGCAGGACTACGCTTCAGTAATGCTGTTGGCAGTCAGATGACGACTGCCATCACGAGTGAAGTTGTGACGACAATCTTGGCTCCCACAGACTATTGGTGCTCACTTTGACAAACTAAGAGACATCCTAAACAGAGCTGATAAAGCGGAAAAGGGAATCCTATTAATCGAGAGATCAGTTTCTTTGGCGAGAGCTCATCTTCAATCCTTGGAACTGCTGCTGCATGTTGTGTTGAACATCCTGGTTGATTCGGGGCAAGTCAGCTGGAGTAACCATGCACTAGTCTTGTGAAGTACGATGGAATGTATTCCCAGTCAAATTTGAGAGCCAGCTACGGCGTTCACAATGTCTATTTGAAGGGTGAGCGTTTAGAGTTTAATGGAGCACATTGTATCTAGTCTTTGAAGCCTGAGTCAGTCGAAGACTCCAGTCATTTGTCTTACAGTGTCTTGTCCTTGTGTGCATTGAGATGAGCAGGAGGCGGCCAGATGTTTGTCGTCTGTATTCTGTTATGCTGCAAAACTCTGGATTGTCCATCTTTTCTCTTTGATGATCATGGATAGATAGATTTCTGATAGACAAGGGAATTAAGGTTATGGGGAGAAAGCAGGAAAGTGGAACTGATCCACTTCAGATCAGCCATGATCTTATTGAATGGCGGGGCAGGCTCGAGGGGCTAGATGTCCTACTCCTATTTCTTATGTTCTTATGATGGTATTTGTCCACTGACATGCTCCAATAGTGGAATGAGGGAGATCTTAATTTAACATATATTACTGTTTGCATTCAATCTTCCTTTTGATGTGTGTACTGCAGGAATGGATGGGTCAGAGGGCCAGCCCTGTGCAAATTCTTATTCTTGGCTTCCAGCGTTTGTGACGCAGAGACATTTCCTTATTTGGGATTATTTGAATGTCTTATTATTTCTACTGGAAAGCATGTTGAGTCGATTGTATAACATGAGGGTTGTGCAACATTTTAATTGCCTAACTACCAAGCAGATGCGCCAATGGAACTATGCCATCTACATGCACAAGAACAGGAAACTTGGAACTCAGCATCATCAGCAGCAGCAGCAGTAGCCAAGCCTTCCCCGGTACCATAGTTATCACTGCAGGGAAGTCCATTGCCAACTTATTGGACTACATACTTCAACTAGACAAAAAAAACGAACTTCTCAAATCGAGGACTCAACTTTTGTTCAGCCACCAAAATAGACTCCATCAGTCTCACGGCAGACGCAGAGGAATTCATCAGGCAAACCAGCCTGCAGGAATTCTTCCACAAACCCCAAGAGGCAAATAGCAAACTCAATGAAACAGTCAATGAACCAGAACAGCTGACGGAGAGATCCACGGTGCAGCAACTGAACAGGAATGAGTCAATTTGGACTCCTTCGGAAGGCCACTGTCCTCAACTTGACATGTGTGCCCAACCATCAGGAGATGAGTCAATGCCAGATTCGTGAGCCGCACTCACAAGACAGCCCAAATTCACTCAAGCATAACGCAACATCATCCATGTTCTCAAGACTAACTGCAACATTGTCGTTAAACCAGCAGACAAAGGCGGGGCCACCATCATGCTAAACAGAATGGATTACTGCAAAGAAGTGTACCAACAACTGAACAGTGAGGAATACTACAGACTGTTACCCGCAGATCCAACCAAAAATTACACCCATCAACTCAGAGTGATCAAAACCTTTGATCCTGACCTTCAAAAGCACCGTCCTTCTCTCATTCCACATACTCCTCGCATTGGAGAACTCTATTGCCTTCCAAAGATACACAAGATAAACACACCTGGCCGTCCCATGTATTAGGCAATAGGACCCTGTGAGAGAACCTCTCTGGTTACAATGAGGGCATCCTGAAGACCACCGTATAAAGAACTCCCTGCTTTTGCTACAACACAATGGACTTCTTACAGAAACTCAGCACACATGGAGTAGTTGAACCAGGAACACTCCTCATCACAATGGATGTCTCGATATTCTACACCAGCATCCCCCACAACGACAGCATTGCTGCAACTACCTCAGTATTCAACGCAGACAACTGCCAATTCCCAGATGTAGTTTTACAATTTATTCAGTTCACTCTGGACCACAATGTCTTCATCTTGAAAAACCAGATCTTCATCCAGACACACGGAACAGCCATGGGGATCAAATTCGCACCTCAATATGCCAACATCTTCATGTACAGGTTCGAACAAGGATTCTTCATTGCACAGGACCTTCAAATCAACACTATACACTAGATACATTAATGACATTTTCTTCCTTTGGACTCATGGAGAATAACCACTGAAAAAACTAAATGATGACGTTAACAAGTTCCATCCTACCATCAAACCATTAGACACACCATGGACTACTCTCCAGAATTGGCTGCATTCTTGGACATACGCATCTCCATCAATGACAGTCAGCTCAGCACTGCACCGTACCATAAGCACACGGATAACCTCATGATGCTCCACTTCTGCAACTTCCACCCTAAACACGTGAAAAAAAATCCATCCCTTCCAAACAAGCCCTCCATATACACAAAATCTGCTCAGATAAAGGAGGATAGCAACAGACACCTACTGATGCTGTAAGACGCCCTCGTAACAACAGGATATGGCGCTCAACTCATCATTGACAGTTCCGATGTGCCACAGTGAAAAACCTCATCAACCGCCTAAGACAAACATGGGACGTGGCAGACAGAGTACCCTTCGTCGTCCAGTACTTCCCCAGAGCTGAGAAGCAACAACATCTTTTCCAGAGTCTTCAACATGTCATCAATAAAGACAAACATCTCACCAAGGCCATGCCCATACCTTCACTACTTGCCTTCAAATAAGTGTGCAAACTCGAACAGACCACTGTCCAAAGCAAACCACCCAGCCTTCAGGAGAACAGTGACCCCAATACCACACAATCCTGCCACAGCAACCTCTGCAAGACATGCCAGATCATCGATACAGATGCCATCATCTCACATGAGAACACCATCCACAGCTACACTGTGCATACTCTTACAACTCAGCTAACGTTGTCTACCTGATATGCTGCAGGAAAGAATGTCCTGAGTATGGCGCATTGGGGAGATCATGCAGACGCTACGACAATGGATAAATGAACATAAATCGATAATCACCAGGCAGAAGTATTCCCTTCCTCTTGGGGAACACTTCAGCAGTCAAGGGCATTCGGCCTTTTATCTTCGAGTAAGGGTTCTCCAAGGTGGCCTTCACGACACACGACAATGCAGAATCGCTAAGCAGAAACTGATAGCCAAGTTCCACATACATGATGATGGGCTCAACCAGGATCTTGGGTTCACGTCATACTATTTGTAACCCCCACAACATGCCTGGGCTTGCAAAATCTCTAACTGTCCTGCTGGAGACAATTCACATCTCTTTAATCTGTGTTTAACTCTCTCTACTCACATTGTCTGCACCTGTAAAGATTTGATTACCTGTTAAGATTCGGATTCCGACGATTATCTTGTAACTGAGTCTGAGTCTTTATATGTCCTGTTTGTGAACCTAACTCTTCAGTCACATAATGAAAGGGCAATACTCCATAAGCTTGTGCTACCAAAATAACCTGTCGGACTTTAACCTGGTGTCGTGAAACTACTTACTGTGCCTATTCCAGTCCAATTCCACATCATATTGATCTGAGGAATCAGGTGATCTCCTTCAGGATTGCTTTGAGTTGGTGACTGGTCAATATTCAAGAACTCAGCAACCAACCTGAATGAGTACGCCACTATAGCAACTGACTTCATTAGTAAGTGTGCAGAAATTATCAGAGAAGCTAATCCATGTGTTTCCCAACCAAAAACCATGGATGAACATGGATATCCTTTGCCTACTTAAGTCCAGAGATCAGCAAGAGGAAGTCTTCCGCCCTGGATGTCTTGGCCAAACGTAGATGTCAAATCAGCCTTCATGAACATCAATCCAGGTCCAGATGAGGTGTCTGGAAGAGCGATCAGATACTGCACAGACTAGTCGATGGGCCTTTGCAAACATCTTTAACTTCTCCTTACTCCAATCTGAGGTCCCTACCTGCTTCAAGATGACCATCATCCCTGTATCGAAGAAAAACCATGTAGTGTGCCTCAATGACTACCGCCTGCTGGCTCTGACATGCATCATTATGAAGTGCTTCAAAAGGTTAGTTATGGCACACAACTCTGGTCTCGCAGATTGTCTGGATTTACTGTAGTTTGCCTATTGTTGCAAAGGAGATCGCAGACACCATTTCCCTCAACCATGGAACATCTAGATAACAAGGACATTTATGCAGACTCTTATTTATTTGACTACAGCTCAGCCTTCAGCAACAAAGAACATTACAGTGCAGAACAGGCCCTTGATGTTGCGCAGACCAATTAAGAAAAAAGCAATGACCCTCTAACCTAAACATGATCACAACAAAACTCATCTCCAAACTCCGTGGCCTAAGGAGTAGCTCTCCCCTCTGTGATTGGAGTTCCTAACTCACAGACTGCAATCAGTGAGGATAGGCAATGACACTTCCTTCCCGATCATCTCAACACCGGTACACCACAAGGCTATGTCCTCAGCTTCCATATATATCTACGATTGTGTGGTCAAATTCCACTCTAAAGCCATTTCAAATTTGCCTATGACACCACTGTAGTCGGTCAGATCTCCAACAATGATGAAATGGATTACAGGAATGAGATTGAAAATCTGGTGAAATGGTACAATGATAATAATCTCTCCCTCAATGTCAGTAAAATGAGGGAGATAGTCACTGACTTCAAGAAGTGCAGTGACAGATATATCTGTGCCTGCATCAATGGGGATGAAGTGAAAATGGATGCGAGCTTTAAGTTTCAACATGCCCAAATCACCAACAAGCTGGTGCTGGTCCCTTCATGCTGATGCTATAGTTAAGAAAGCCCAATGTTGCCACTTTCTCAGGAAGCCAGGGAAATTCAGCATGTTCACCATTTATCAATGCACCATAGAAAGCATCCTTTCAGGTTGTATCACAGCTTAGAATAGCTTCTGCTCGAAGAAACTACAAAGGGTTGTGAACGAAGCCCAGTCCAGCACACAAACCTGCTTCTCATCTACTGACCTGTCTCCACTTGCCACTGCCTTGGAAAGGCAGCCAGCATAAACAAGGACCCCTCACAACTCAAACATTTTCACTTCCACCTTCTTCATCGGAAAAAAGATACAGAAGTCTGAGATCACGTACCAACAGCTTCTTCCCTGCTGCCATCAGGCTTTTGAACAAACCCACTTTGCATTAAGTTGATCTTTCTCTACACTATAGCTAAAACTGTAACACTACAATTTGCACCTTTCATTTTCTTCTTTATGAACAGAATGTTTTGCAAGCAAAAAATAATCCTTTTCACAATATACTAATACATGCAACAATAATAAATCAAATCACTTGTTGAGTGGCTTATTTGTGACATGTAGTTGCTGTTTTAACTTCTTATGGATAGTTCCCAGCCTGTCAATCTTCACGGTGGCATAGTGGTTAACAAGGCTGCTCACAGCGGCAGGGACGTAGGTTCAATTCCCGGCTTGGGTCACTGTCTGTGTGGACTTTGCACATTCTCCCGTTATCTGCATGGGTTTTCTCCAGGTGCTCTGGTTTCCTCCCACAACCTGAAAGATATGCTGGTTAAGTGCATTGACCTGAACAGGTGCTAGTGTGGCAACCAGGGGAATTTCATAGTAACTTCATTGCAGTGATAATGTAGGCCTTATCTGTGATATTAAAAAACAAAAACTTATTATTTTCCCCATTGCTCCACACAATTGTGAGGCCACTTTAGCAGTCAGTTCCATCAACACTATGACTGCCACTGCTATCTTTAAAGCCAAATCTTGCTCAGTAAGCAATCTTCTTTGGATACCAATAAAACTACACAATCCTCCAAGAGTATCTTTGAATAATTCACCAAATTCTCAATGTTGTGCAAGCCTTTTTAAGATTGCCATAAACTGAGCACTGCTTTCGCCTTCCACACAGTTCTTTCAGTGGAACTGAACCGTTCCGTGATGCTCTCCAAAGCCATTGATCATCAAGTCATCATAAGTTTTAGTTCCTGGCTTTGGTGGATGAACTAAGCATTGGAACAAATTGAAGATTTTACAAATTGAAGGTATTGAGAAAAGCTCATACAAGCAACTTGTTAGCAATTTTATTCATTTGTATAAAGTAACGAAGACGCTCAGCATAAGAAATCTATGATTTATTTTCTTAATTGAGAGGGTCATGGGTCTCCAATGACCCACCATTTCTCTTGCAGGCAATAGTGACTCAAGATTGCTCAGCATATATTTCATTGTCTCGGCAATATTTTCCCTTTTTACCCAGGAGACTGTTGAATTGATGTATTTTTTTCTTCAGACAACCCCAGCTGTAAAGCAAAGCATTCCTTCTTTCCAGATATGCCTCATGCTGCCTAGATTCTCACCTTTCCCTGATGGGTAAAACCTCCTCTTTTAAAACCATACAAAGCTTTTCTTATTGCTTGCTCTCCCTGGCATTGGCATTTCAATTTTTAACCCTATTGTTGCTTTTCTTTAACATCCCAATATTCTAAATATTCTTCTGAAAAGGATCCTGATATTCTGCTTTCCTGGGGTTTCCTTTATTTGCTTGCATTTTACCCCATGATGGATCTCGCATATTGTGTAGCTCTGCAATCCTGTGGAGGGTGGCATGCACCATGGTGCCATGTGCTCAGGATATTATTATCCTGAGTTCCGCACTCTCTCTGGTAATCTCACAAAAGGAGATGCAAACTACAACAATTACAATGATTGATAATCTGATCGATGTGTATGAGTATTTGCTGGCATTGTCTGTATATGTGGAATAATGATCACTTTGTACTGCACTAGCTTTTGGGAATTTGTTGCAGCTTGTGGTAAAATGGAAAACCTTACAATAAAAACATTCCAATTGTTGATCCCAAATCATGCAGGTACGTGATGAATAACAGTATTTCTGGTAACACCTCAGAAGAATACTACCCTCTCACTCCCTACATACCAGAACAAAGACTGGGAAATAAATTGGAATCTGTACATCCCAAAATACACAGAGTTTCAGTCCCTTCAGAAAATGGAAAGGCAAGGCGGGGTGGGGGAGGTGCAGCAAAGAAAATATAACAATAGAAGCAAAAAATATCCCCTTCAAGCAGATTCAATTTAGCTGTAACTAAAACCATAATGAAACAAATAAGTCAAACTTTCAGATAATTGAGAACTAAATATATATATGTACCTAGGGAAATGGTTGACTTTCTGAAACTCCAGCAGAGTGCGTAATACATAAGGTTTGAGATGGGAACCTGTCCACATCAAGTTGAAATCATTACTGTTGGGATGGACCTGTATTGTAAAGAAAAGGAGAACATGATTGAACGAATACTAACAATCCAATTTACAAATTTTGAATTAAGGTTAGGGATGTCAGTGCGAATAGGACACTATTCCATATTGAAACATATTACCTACCAAGTCGCTAGGTCAGGCACTTCTCTCCTCACTCATGGGATGTGGACGCCACTGGCAAGGTCAGTATTTATTTGGATCCCCAAATATCCCCAGAAAGTGGTCTTTTTGCATAGCAGCAGTCCACGCGACATACATACACCCATAGTGCTGTTAGGGAGGAAGTTCCAGGGTTTTAACCAAGTGACAGTCAAGGAATGGTGATATAGTTCCAAGTCAGGAAGGTGTGCGGCTTGAAAAGGAGCTTATAGGCAGTGGTGTTCCCATGTGGCTGCTGCCCATGCCCTTCTAGGTGGTAGAGGTTATAGATTTTGAAGAGGCTGTGGAAAGATCCTTGGTGAGTTGCTGCAGTATATCTTATTTTTGGCTAATCACAGTGCCACTATGCTCTGGTGATAGGGGGAAGGATTAAGATGGTGAATGGGGTGCCAATCAAACAGGTGAACCGCTTTAGTGCACACTCCTGACTTGTGCCTTGTGGATGGTGCACAGAATTCCCAATCTATAACCTTCCCTTGTAACCACAGTACATGTGTGGCGAAGCTGCTAGTAGATGGTGACACCCAGAGTGTTAATGAGAGGATTCAGCTATGGTGATAGGGTCAAAGAAGTCTACAGCACAGAAGAAGGTCCTTCAGCCAATCAAGTCTGCACAGTCAAAGACAAATGCACCAATTATTTTAATCCCAATTTCCAGACTTGAGTCATAGCCTTGTATGCCTTTTCACCAGAAATGCACATTAAAATATTTCTTAAACCTAACACCTTACAAATTTCTGTTTCATCACGAACTTACTGATCAACCCTTCTACACTGACATCTAAATCATTGATATAAACCATAAACAGCCAGGGATCAACACTGCTCCATGCAAGACCTCACTGGGCAAGTCTACCACTCTGAAAACCATCTAACCATCACCCTCTGCTTCCCACCAGCCAGCCAATTCTAGATCCAATTTGCCAAATTTTCTTGGATCCCATTACCTTGGCCATCAGCCTCCCACACGGGAACTTGTCAAAAACCTTGCTGCAGTTCAACAGATTACAATAAATGCTTTGCCGTCACCCACATATCTGGTCACCTCTTTGAAAAATTCAATCAAGTTAATCAGGCATGAACACCCTTTAAAACAAACCATGCTGACAGTTCTTGATTAATCCCTGCCTCTCCAAATGCAGGTTAATTCTGTTTCTCAGAATTGCTTCCAATAGCATTCCCACTATTGAGGTTAGACTGACTGACCTGTAGTTTCTTGGTTTATCCCTTCCTCCCTTCTTGGGTAGTGGCACCACATTTGTCACTGAACAATGGTTAAATGGTCTATTGCTAAAGAAGGTCATTGTAGGGAAGTGTATGGCACAATGTTTCTGTGCAAGGGCTTGCTGCATGTGGTTACACCATGCTTCACTAACTAAGAAGCTGGAAAGGGGAGCAAAATGCTGTACTAATCGTCAGAGAAAATTCTCCGTTCTAAATTGATGATAAGATGAACATTATTGATGAAGCAGCTGAAGGTGGTTGATTCTCAGACAGTACCAAGGAACTCTTGGGGCAATGTCAAACTCAATTATTTTCCTTTGTGTGATGGA
Source organism: Sphyrna mokarran (assembly GCA_024679065.1). Taxonomy (NCBI): domain Eukaryota; kingdom Metazoa; phylum Chordata; class Chondrichthyes; order Carcharhiniformes; family Carcharhinidae; genus Sphyrna; species Sphyrna mokarran. Next base: position 2,049,497 of record JAGIQG010000015.1, read on the forward strand.
AACGACTCCAATCTGTGCAGTTTTCTCCTTTATTCACAATGACTACTTTGCTAGGGCTCCTTGACGGCTCTATTAGTTAAATGCTGTCTTGGCGTCACTCTCACCCCACCTTTGGAATTCAGTTAATTTGTTCATGTTTGGATCAAAGCTGCAATGAGATCAGAAGCCCAGTAGTGCAGGCAGAACACAATAGCAAGTGTCAGTGAGCAGGTTACTTACTGGTAAGTGCATGCTGTTTTATAGCACTATTGGTGACACCTTATGTCATTTTATTGATAAAGAAAGTGGACTGAGTAGGTGCTAATAGGTTAGGTTTGATTTATCCTACTTCTGTGGATGGAACATACCTAGGTACTTTTCCACATGGCTGGTAGATGGTAATAATATCCTCTTCACAACATACTTTCCCACCTATCTTAGTGTCATCAGCAAATGTAGTAATCATATATTCTGTCCCTTCATTCAAGCCACTGATTATATAGTAAATAGTTATGGACCAAGCATCAACACTTGTCACACTTCACTTGTTACATCTGGTCAATCTTCTACATTCAAAGGGTGGTAAATCTTCTGAATTCTCTATTCCAGAAGACTTGTGGTTCAGTCGTTAAATATAGTTAAGAAATAGATCAATAGTTTTCTAGATATTGAAGAAATCTAGAGATATGGAATATTGTGAAAAACTAGCATTAGGGTAGAAGATCAACTATTATCCAGTTAAATGATGGATAGACATCAGGAGGACAAAAAATCTACTCTTGCTCTTATTTGCCATGTTATTGCGCTGTCCCATCCAACAATCCAGGGCAGATGCAGCAAAAAAATAACTCAGCTTCCCTTAGGTAGAGTTTACGGTCTCTCTTCGTTGGCCAGACTGGCTGAAGCACCAACTTTTGGGTTATTTACAAACTCTGACGCTTGCCGTTCCAGCCTTTGAAGCCCAGATGTTTCAGCTCTTTAGGTCCTGTTTGAATTTTTGTAGTTCAGGAGTTTTATAAAGGCCTATTCTTCGTGGTATGGTCACATTATGTACAAACCTCATTCAAAATACTAGTATCAATCAGCAACAGCAATAGGCAATATCTTCAATACAAAATAAAACTTTCAAAGGATCCTCAACTCCCCAAAGAACACGTAACAATAATGAAAAAATGTGGCCTCTGCATTGGAGAGTCATATCCACTTTACTGAAGCCTGAAGAAGCAGAGCTCAAGCTTGGCCTAGGAAGTAGATCAAGCTTCTACCATGTGGGCTTCGTAACAGTGTGGCACAAGGTGCCCATGAGAAAGCAGCAGGAGTCAACATCCTGATGAAGAGAGAAGGGAAGGGAGCCTTCAACTTAACAAACATTATCTTGGAACCAAACAAAGAGAACAAACCTCATGGAAGCCATGCACAGTCAAGATGCTGCGTACCAGCCTGCTTTCAGTGCGCACAATCTTATAGGCCAAGTGATAGCGTTCTACAACAAGAAAAGGAAAACACAGCATCATAGATGGAAATGGTAAAATTAAATGATCAAAAACAAATAATGCTAATCCAGCTTTAGTTTTTGATTAGATTTGTTATTTTTACATATTAACATAGTGAAAAGTATTGTTTCCTGGGTGCTTTACAGATAAAGCATACCATTCATAAAGAAGGAAAGGAGAGAGTGCAGAATGTAGTGTTATAGACATAACTAGGGTGTAGAGAAAGATCAACTTAATGCAAGATCAGTCCAATCAAAAGTCTGACAGCGGCAGGGAAGAAGAGTTGAGTCAGTTAGTGTGTGACCTCACACTTTGTATCTTTATCCCGAAAGAAGGCGGAAAAAGAATGTCCTCAATTATGCTGGCTGCTTTGCCAAGGCAGTGGGAAGTGTAGAGAGTCAATGGATTGGAGGCTAACTTGTGTGATGAACTGGGCTACATTTATGACCAGGGGCCATACCAAGCTGTAATACAACCAGAAAGAATGCTTTCTGTGGTGCATCTGTAGAAGTTGGAGAGAATTGTAGTTGATATGCCAAATTTTCTTATTCTTCTGAGAAAGTAGAGGCTCTGGTGGGCTTTCTTAACTATTGTGTGGGCATGAGGGTATCAGAACAGGTTATATTGGTGATCTAGACACCCAAAAACTTGAAGCTCTCAATCCTTCCTACTTCGTCCCCACTGATGTACACACAGGCATGTTTTCCTTCAGGCTTCCTGAAATCAATGATAATCTCCTTTATTTTGTTGACATTGCAGGAGAGATTATTGTCCCCACACTAGTTCATCAGATCCTCTGTCTCATTCCTCTACTCTATCTCATCATTGTTTGAGATCCAATCCACTAGAGTGGTGTCACTAGCAAACTTGAAAATCAAATTGGAGGAAAATTTGGCCACACAGTCATAGGTGCATACGTATTGGGGGCTGAGAACATAGCCTTGTGGGGCACCAGTGTTGAGGATGATCGTTGAGTAGATGTTGTTGCCTATCCTTACTGATTGTGGCAACACTGATGGTGTTATTGATGTACTGATGGTAACACCCCCGATATTGCACTTGGAAAAGCTATCTAAAGGTATGATTTTTCTTTTACGTGTTTCTTTATTGATGCTATGACTCTGCAATATGTGAACTGTATGTTGATCCAAATCAAGTAAGAAGTCTGACAACACCAGGTTTAAGTCCAACCGATTTATTTGATAGTAAACTCACAAGCTTTTGAGGTGTTTCGACCTCTTCATCATTCACCTGACAAGCTTTCGAGGCATTTCGACCTCTTCGTCAGGTGAATGACGAAGAGGTCGAAACACCTCAAAAGCTTGTGAGTTTACTATCAAAGCAAATATTTTTTCACAATTCCAGAGACAGAAATATTGTTGTCAAGACATCTGCTTTTGCTAGTGGAGCAGAATTAAATTCAGAAATGTTAATAATTCTCAAGACAGCTATCCAATGAATCACATGAAAGTTAAACAACCAAGATTCTTGAGAAAGGAGATAATATTCACAATATCAAGAGTTGTTAGATGCTTCAGTTCACAGTCCTTTGATGAAACAGATGATAAAGAGGAATCCACATCATGCACATGCTGCTGATAAACAGCAGGAAAATGTTGAATTTTCACTCTCAAGCTTGCTCTCCTCACTCTGAAGAACTTATAATCAGCAACAGACAAAGACAACTTTGCTTCACTTTGCTACAGTGTTTGGATTCCAACTTGATTAGAGAGATGAATGGTTTACCAGCCCTCACAGTAACTATACATACCTCCAATTGAACGCAAGGTGCCATCCTTTGTTATAATGCCATCTGCATAGAAAACTAAGGTAGGTACCATCCGATTGCTGCCTGCCCACCGAATGCATGGGTGGTCCCTGCAACACAAAGTTCATTTCAAAACTGCATCACGCAAATCACTCCATAAAACAAGACTTCTCAGAATGAACACAGAAGCCATTCACTTTTCACTTGAAACTGTCCATTGCCCTGCGTTTCTCTGTATCTTTTTACACTGTTCCATAGGATCAGGGAGTTCATAATACAAGAATACGCTACTTGGCCTTTTGAATCTGAATGGCTCATAGCTGGGGTGATCTAAAACTAATAGTTCTTTCTCACATCCCCTCAGTATTCCTTGCCTGAAAACCTAAATTTGTCTCTTTTGTCTTTATCCCATCAGCTAATAGACATCTTTTGCATGTCTACGTTATTCCAATTTAAGTCTATATCTCCAAAATCATGTGGCTTAGTGTTTTACCAGATAAACATCAAGGAAGAACAAGACATGTGAAATTCAGCAATCTTTTATCCTTTGGGGTATAAACTGATCACAGCAGGAAAAATCCATTCTCTACCTCAGCAGATTGCACAGTACAACTTGTTCTTTCTTGCACTCAAAAAATACATTCCATACACAAAGCTGCAAAGGCATGAGAGCAGAGTGACACAAACACAAATTCAGTTCTATTAAAGGCACTCTCAGTCCAGCCAGCTGGTATACCTCCAATACTAATTGCTGACTCCACACTGCTGGGTTTTAGATTAAACCTGAATACTGTACAGCCTTTACCAGAGTCAAGAAAAGACAGGGAAGATTGAAGTCACACAGAACTATAACAGATTTCAAATTGGAGGACAAAAAATGAGACATAAAGGTCTTCAGAGAGATTATTCAATTAATCCGATGCCCCTGTTTCCCCATAATTATGCAATCTTTCATCTTAACCAATTCCCATTTAAAGGATACAGGAGACTTTGTTTCCATCACTTTGTGATCTGCTCCAGAATTGGTCTCAATGTTGTCGAAGTCTAAAGCACTCCCTCCTGCACCACTTTTCCAGCCACATGGTAAGCAGTATTATCCTATTATAACTGTACCTGGTGGCACATGAAATCCTGCTTATTTAACCTTCTTCCCTCTGACCACAGGATCTTATCCCTTTTCCTTCCCATGTCATTGCTAGCGAGATTGACCATGAGGTAAAATAACAACTTGCTTCTCTTATATTCTATGTATCTATACCATTATATCACCCAGAAGTTGTAAAACTCTTCAGGCAACCTGACAGTTGTTTCTCACAATTTAAATGAACATAGTACAGAAAATTTTACATACTATTTCACTCTCCTGAAACCAAAACAAAACAATGCTCTCTCTTTGGAAACCATTCTGAACAAGAATAATGAGGCTTGGGGAACTGCATTAATGGTGTATCAATACAGAGAGTTACAGTGGTGATTACCTCACACGCTAATCTTGTCAAGATATATTAACAGCAATATAACAAAATTCCATTCTTTGAGATTGTTCAGCATCGAAAGAAAGCAAGGCAGTATACCCGATGTGGCTGTAATACACAAAATACACAAAAGGTTCTCCGGGACAGATGGAGAAATGGGAAAGTGGTTTTGCCAAATTTGGGGTTAAAGCTGCATGAAATTGAAAGAATGCTTTATTCTGTGCAATTTGAGAGAATTGAGACTAATGGTACCATCATCACCAGTAACAGGAGGGCTGCATGAGGCTGGATAGAGAACAGAATGTAGGCAGAGGGAAGTGTTGTTCAGCCGGAAGAGGCTACACAGAGATGGACAAGGTTTGGAAGGGTGGAGAAGATGATTTAATCATACACAATCTGGACCTCACTTACTCATGTTCCTCCTCATCGGATGTAGTGGAGGAATCCTCTGGTACATGACTTACAGCAGGCATTCCCACCCAGCTTCAACTCAAGATCAAACAGCTTCAGGTGATGTATTTGTGCTACTCAAGGTGTCACCTTCTTGGTAAACCCAAGATATCCATTCTGCTCCACATCAGCTCATTTCTCACCAAGTAATCCATTCAACCATTTTCACTGAGAAGACAAAAAATATACTGGTCAGAACATTCAGCAATAGGGATTTTTTGGAAGCATGTCTTCTGTAATTATTCCTCCTGCTATCCCTATGATTTCTACTGTAAACTAACTTACAAAAAGGAATTGCAGGGCTATAGGGAAACAACAGGAGTGGGGCTAGAGTGAAATTAGAGATCTAGCAACAGCCACAATAGACAAAATGGTGTCCTTCAGCACAGCAATTATACTATAATCCCATGATTTTACAAGGCAGAGAGGAGTTTTATTTAGGAGGCACCATTTCCACCTCTCCTTTGAGTTACAACTTTGTAGCATGGCTTAAAGTCACTACACTAATTGTTGCACTAGATTTCTTTTTAATTCTATAGCTCAAATGATTAAGGAGGAGATTGGAAAGTTTGGAAATTAGTGATTTTAAAGACTCTAACTTGGATTATGAGCAGATCATCCCTCTAACTACCATTCACCCATTTACTTTTGAGCACAATGGCCACTCACCCGTGGACTGAGCCCACATGAAAGAAACACTGCAAGGTTTCTACAGACACCAAGGGATCCACAGACCCTAGTTTCAGAACTGCTCTGTTGAAAGGTCACAATGTGAAATCTTAACTATTATTCACTCTTGCATTTTCTATTTTTATTCCTGAAATTCTCGACCAATATGAAAGCATCATTATTTCAATGGCTGCACCAGCCCAAGGGCAAGGCCTAGCACCATCTTCCCAGGGTAGCAAAGGATTTGCAACAAATTCAGCATAGCCCAGAACCTAATAAGTTACGTTACAATCCCAGCTGATGTTACTACTGGGTGAGTCAGATGCCAGGGTGGAAATTAGCTTGATTATTCTGAACCTTTGTTTGTTTACAGATGCGGATGAGCTTTTAACAAAAGAACATAACATTTAAGAAAAGATTTAATTAAAACACTGTTCCTTCACCCCGAGAAATATGTTTACAGCTTCATGCAGGTGTGTAAGGCTAAAACACATTTTATTTGATTTGTCACATGTATTAGTATATAATTTATAATTATATTTATAATTAGTAAATTTGCAGATGACACTAAAGTTGGTGGAGTGGTAGATAGTGAAGAGGGGTGTTATAGTTTACAGAGTGACTTGGACAAGTGGCAGAGCTGGGCCGAGAGGTGGCAAATGGAGTTTAATGTGGAAAAGTGTGAGGTAATGCACTTTGGCAGGAACAATAAATGTGTAGAGTATAGGGCTAATGGTAGGGCTCTTAATAGTGTTGAGGAACAGAAGGATCTTGGTGTATGTGTCAATAGATCCCTGAAGGTAGGCAGTCAAGTGGATAAAGTTGTTAAGAAGGCATATGGAGTCTTAGCTTTTATTGGTAGGGGGATTGAATTTCGGAGCCGCAACGTCATGTTGCAACTGTACAAACTCTAGTGCGGCCGCACTTGGAGTATTGTGTGCAGTTCTGGTCCCCGCATTATAAGAAAGATGTGGAGGCTTTGGAGAGGGTACAGAGGAGGTTTACCAGGATGTTGCCTGGTATGGAGGGCAGGTCTTATGAGGAGAGGCTGAGGGATTTGAGGTTGTTTCGTTAGAAAGGAGGAGGCTAAGAGGGGACCTGATCGAAACATATAAGATGATTAGAGGTTTAGATAGGGTGGACAGTGATAGCCTTTTTCCTAGGATGGAAAAAGCTAGCACGAGGGGACACAGCTTTAAATTAAGGGGTGATAGTTATAGGACGGATATCAGAGGTAGTTCTTTACCCAAAGGGTGGTTCGGGAGTGGAATGCCCTGCCTGCAGCAGTTGTGGATGCGCCAAGTTTGGTGGCGTTTAAGAGGTTAGTTGATAAGTATACGGAAGAGAAGGGAATGGTTTAGTTTGGAGGGGCATTGCTTTTTATTTTGGTCGGCATAACATCGAAGGCCGAAGGGCCTGTTCTGTGCTGTAATGTTCTATGTTCTATAATGAAAAGTATTACGTCTTGCACGCTAGACAAAGTATACTGTTCATAGAGAAGGAAAGGAGAGAATGCAGAATGTAGTGCTACAGTCTCAGCTAGAGTGTAGAGAAGGGTCAATTTAATGCAAAGTAAATCACTCAAAAGTCTGATGCAGCAGGGAAGAAGCTGTTCTTGACTTGGTTGGTATGTGACCTCAGACTTTTGCACCCTTTCCCTGACAGCAGGCAGTGGAAGAAAATATGTCTGAGTTGTGTAGGGTCCTTGATTATGCTGGCTATTTTCCCGAGTAGCAAAAGTTTAGATGGAGTCAGTGGATGGGAGACTGGTTTGCGTGATGGACTGGACTTCGTCCACGACTCTTCGGAGTTTTTGCTGTCTTGGGCAAAGCAGGAAACAGGATAAGTTGTGATACAACCAGATAGAATGCTTTCTGTGGTGCATCTGTAAAAGTTGGCAGAAGTCATAGCAAATAGGTTATGAGATAGGCAAGCGTAGATGAGCTTCCTAACTATGACGTCAGCATGGATGGACCAGGATAGGTTATTGGTGATCTGAACACCTAGAAACTTGACCATTTCTATTTCGTTCCTTGTGGTAGACAGAGGCATGCTCTCCACCATGCTTCCTGTAGTCAATGACCATTTCCTTCGATTTGTTGCCATTGAGGGAGAGATTATTGTCATCACACCATTTCACCAGATTCTCTCTCTCATTCCTGTATTCTGTCTCGTCATTGCTTGAGATCCGACCCACTATGGTGGTGTCAACAGCAAACTTGAAATCAATTTGGAGGTGAATTTGACTAAACAGTCATATGTTTTCCAAAATCTATCTTATACTCTACCATCTATAAAAGCCAATCGGTGAAATGTGTTAGTGACTTGGACAAGTTGCAGAGCTGGGCCGAGAGGTGGCAAATGGAGTTTAATGTGGAAAAGTGTGAGGTAATGCACTTTGGCAGGAACAATAAATGTGTATAGTATAGGGCTAATGGTAGGGCTCTTAATAGTGTTGAGGAACAGAAGGATCTTGGTGTATGTGTCAATAGATCCCTGAAAGTCGGCAGTCAAGTGGATAAAGTTGTTAAGAAGGCATATGGAGTCTTAGCTTTTATTGGCAGGGGGATTGAATTTAGGAGCCGCAGCATCATGTTGCAACTGTACAAAACTGTAGTGCGGCCGCACTTGGAGTATTGTGTGCAGTTCTGGTCCCCACATTATAAGAAAGATGTGGAGGCATTGGAGAGGTACAGAGGAGGTTTACCAGGATGTTGCCTGGTATGGAGGGCAGGTCCTATGAAGAGAGGTTGAAGGATTTGAGGTTGTTTTCGTTAGAAAGGAGGCGGCTAAGAGGGGATCTTATTGAAGCACATAAGATGATTAGAGGTTTAGATAGGGTGGACAGTGATAGCCTTTTTCCTAGGATGGAGACAGCTAGCACGAGGGGACACAGCTTTAAATTAAGGGGTGATAGTTATAGGACGGATATCAGAGGTAGGTTCTTTACCCAAAGGGTGGTTCGGGAGTGGAATGCCCCTGCCTGCAGCAGTTGTAGATGCGCCAAGTTTGGTGGCGTTTAAGAGGTTAGTTGATAAGTATATGGAAGAGAAGGGAATGGTTTAGTTTGGAGGGGCATTGCTTTTTATTTTGGTCGGCACAACATCGAAGGCCGAAGGGCCTGTTCTATGCTATAATGTTCTGTGTTCTATGTTCTAAATGTTACCACACATCTCCATCTGAAACCAATACTTCAACTTTCTGAAAAGCTTTCTGAACTGCTTTATATCCTTCCTTGCATTCAGATATTCAATGCCAAAATTGGATTAATGCACAATAGATTATGCATTAATAGTATCCTTATCCAGATAGATATATGAATAGACAAAGAATAGAGTAAGATAGGTAATTGGTTTAGATACAACAGTGTGATCGGCACAGGTTTGGGGGGCCGAACGACCTGTTCCTGTGCTGTTCTTTGTTCCAACAAGATAGCTAAATTTGAGACAAATTTGCCATCGTAGTTGAGGAGGCATAAAAATGACCTTATCTGCACCACATTCATTGGACATGATAACTTCAATCTTCTTTAGTCTTTTGTTATCAACCACGTGACCCAACTACTACATCAAGTCACACTTTCCTTTCCTGACATGAACGCTGAAGATATTTCAGCGTTTCTTCTAGATTCTTCAAACATTCCTGTTCTTTTGCACTGGTAATCAGAATATCATCAGGCGAACACTGTACCATGGTAACCTACTAAGAATTTCGTCCATTGACTGTTAAAATAAACAGGTGCCGATGTTATTCCAAAATGTAATTTTTGTAGTAGAAAAGATCTTTGTGTTTAACCTTCATTTGTCAGTAAGCCTTTGCTTAATCTTGCTAAACTTCTGCCAATCTTATAGGCCTGCAAACAAATCCTTATCAATGGGAGTGGTGTCAAGATACCAGATCAGAAAGACGAAAGTATACTATGAAGCCAGACCAGACCCTAACAAATATTTTTAAATTGGCATTAGTGTGATTTTTTTTTAAATTTCATTTATTGTCACATGCATTGGGATAGTGTGAAAAATATTGTTTCTTGCGCACTGCACAGACAAAACACATCATTCACTGGGGATGAATCATAGAATCCCTACAATGCAGAAGGCAGCCATTCGGCTCAGAGTCTGTATTGACCACAATCTCACCCAGGCCCTATTTCTGTAACCCTACATATTTAACCTGTCAATCCCCTGACACTAGGATCTATTTAGCATGGTCAATCAACCAAACCCACATATCTTTGAATTGTCGGAAGAAACTGGAGCACCCAAAGGAAATCCACACAGATATAGGGAAAACATGCAAACTCCATACTGACAGTGATCCAAGGCTGGAAGTGAACCCAGGTCCCTGGTGCTGTGAGGCAGCAGTGCTAACCACGCCACCCTTTTTAAATCTCTTTTTAGAAAGAAATGAGAGATAGCAGAATACAGTAAAAGGAGCCAAAAAATAAGGATAAGATGTTTCACTTCAGGTGAAATTCTACTGACAAAGTTGAGGTTTTATTTAACAACACAGTTTAACTATAATAAACGAACTAGCGTAACTTTTTTCAACTGAGCAATACATAAAGATAAGATACAATTCTTAACCGCTAAACTATCACTATGAGTTCCAATTTAAGCAATACTCCTTTCATAAATTTAAACTTCCCTCTTTAAAATGAAGTAGCAAAACATAGGTATATTGTTGTGACATAGGTTACCAAAACTGGAGCCTTCAGAACACCTCTGGGGAGAGTCAGAGAGACAGAGAAAAACATTGCTTTCCTCTGTCAGCAACTGCTTTTTGTAAATGAAACTGGAATAGTATTTCTTCCCTGCAAGCTTAGCTCCTCCTTCTGGCTTGGCACCTATTCTGGCTGATCACACAAGAATTAAATTGCAGGAATCTTGGATAGTTGAGAGGCTGGGGAATATTACAGTTAAGGCTGAATTGAGGAGGAACTTCTTCACCCAAAGGATTATGAATCTGTAGAATTCCCTACCCAGTGAAAATGGTTGAGGCTCATTGAAAGTAGCAGGTTAGTTTGTGGGGAGAAGATTCCAAATGTATCAAAATCAGAAAAAAAGTTAAAAAGGACAACTCAGGAGACATTATTAATGGAGGCATTAGAAATCAAAAAATATAAAAACTAGCATAAGAGCACTTTATCTGAATGCTCGCAGCATTTAAAACAAGATAAGTGAATTGACAGCACAAATCATTGCAAATGAGTATAATTTGGTGGCCATTACAGAGACATTGCAGGATGGTCACGACTGGGAGTTGAATATCCAGGGGTATCAGACTGTTCAGAGAAACCAACAGGAAAGTAAAAGAGGTGGTGTAGCTCTGATGTTTAAGGATGACATAGAACATAGAACATTACAGCGCATACAGGCCCTTCGGCCCTTGATATTGCACCAGCCAGTGGACCCTCTAACCTAAACTATTCCAATATCATCCATCTGCCTATCCACCGAACATTTGAATGCCCCCAAAGTAGGCGAGTCCACAACTGCTGCAGGCAGGGCATTCCACGCCCTCACCACCCTCTGTGTGAAGAACCTGCCTCTGACATCTGTCCTATAACTACCACCTCTTAATTTAAAGTTATGTCCCCTCGTGTTGGTCATCACCATCCGAGGAAAAAGGCTCTCACTATCCACCCTATCCAATCCCTTGATCATCTCATACGCCTCAATTAGGTCACCGCATAACCTTCTTCTCTCTAATGAAAATAACCTCAGGTCCCTCAGCCTTTCCTCATAAAGCCTTCCCACCATACCAGGCAATGTCCTGGTAAACCTCCTCTGCACCCTTTCCAATGCTTCCACATCTTTCTTATAATGCGGCGACCAGAACTGTACGCAATACTCCAAGTGCGGTCGCACCAGAGTTTTGTACAGTTGTAACATAACCTCACGGCTCCTAAATTCAATCCCTCTACAATAAAAGCTAACACACCGTACGCCTTCTTAACAACTTTATCAACCTGGGTGCCAACTTTCAAAGAGCTATGTACTTGTACCCCAAGATCCCTCTGCTCAACAACGCTATTAAGGGTCCTTCCATTAACCCTATATTTCATATGCTTGTTATTCCTACCAAAGTGAATCACCTCACACTTATCCATATTGAATTCCATTTGCCACCTCACGGCCCAGCTCTGCAACCTATCTACGTCCCTCTGCAAACTGTAACATCCATCCTCGCTGTCTACAACTCCCCCCACTTTGGTGTCGTCAGCAAATTTACTAATCCAACCCTCTACACCCTCATCTAGGTCATTTATAAAAATGACAAACAGCAGTGGCCCTAACACAGATCCTTGAGGTACACCACTTGTAACTGCACTCCAGGTTGAATATTTCCCATCAACCACCACCCTCTGTCTTCTATCAGCTAGCCAATTCCTAATCCAAACTGCTAAATCCCCTTCAATCCCATGCATCTGCACTTTCTGCAGTAGCCTACCATGGGGAACCTTATCAAACGCTTTGCTAAAATCCATATACACTACATCACCTGCCTTACCCTTATCTACCTCTTTGGTCACCTCCTCAAAAAACTCAATAAGGTTTGTGAGGCACAACCTACCCTTCACAAAACCGTGCTGACTATCCCTAATCAATTTATTCCTCTCTAGATGTTTATAAATCCTATCCCTTATAATTCTTTCCAAGACCTTGCCCACAACAGAAGTCAGGCTCACCGGTCTATAATTTCCAGGATGGTCCCTGCTCCCCTTTTTGAACAAAGGGGCAACATTTGCCATCCTCCAGTCTTCCGGCACTATACCTGTAACTAACGACGACATGAAGATCAAAGCCAAAGGCTCTGCAATCTCCTCTCTAGCCTCCCAGAGAATCCTGGGGTAAATCCCATCTGGCCCAAGGGACTTATCAATTTTCATACCCTCAAGATTCGCTAACACCTCCTCCTTATGAACCTCAATCCTGCCCAGTCTACAACCTGGTATCGCAGTATTCTCCCCGACAACACTGTCTTTCTCCTGTGTGAATACTGACAAAAAATACTCATTCAGTGTCTCTCCTATCTCCTCAGGCTCCACGCACAACTTCCCACTGCTATCTCTGACTGGCCCTAATCTTGCTCTAAACAATCTTTTATTATTTATATACCTGTAAAAAGCTTTACGATTCTCCTTAATCCTATCCGCCAAAGTCTTCTCGTGTCCTCTTCTAGCTCTTCTCAACTCCCTCTTTAGCTCCTTCCTGGCTGATTTATAGCTCTCCATTGCCCTAACTGAGCCTTCACGTCTCATCATTATATAAGCCTCCTTCTTCCTCTTCACCAGAGATTCAACTTCCCTAGCACACCATGGTTCCCTCACTCGACCACTTCTTTCCTGACTGGCAGTTACATATTCATTAAGGACATGCAGAAGCTGTTCTTAAATATGCTCCACATTTCAGATGTCCCCAGCCCCTGCAATTTCCTGCTCCACCCTATGCATCCTAAATCTCTCCTAATAGCCTCATAATTATCTTTCCCCCAGCTACAACTACTGTTATTCAGTACGTGCCCATCCCTTTCCATCACTAAGGTAAACGTAACCGAATTGTGGTCACTATCACCAAAGTGCACACCCACCTCCAAGTCTAACACCTGGCCTGGTTCATTACCCAGTACCAAATCCAATATAGCCTCGCCTCTTGTTGGCCTATCTACATACTGAGTCATGAAACCTTCCTGCACACATTGAACAAAAACTGACCCCTCTAACGTACTTGAACTATAACTTTTCCAATCGATATTAGAAAAGTAAAAGTCCCCCATTACAACTACCCTGTTACTTTCACACCTATCCAGGATCAACTTTGCAATCCCTTCCTCTACTTCTCTGGAACTTTTTGGGGGCCTATAAAAAACTCCCAACAGTGTGACCTCTCCTTTCTTGTTTCTAATCTCAGCCCACACTACCTCAGCAGACAAGTCCCCATCAAACGTCTTTTCTGCCACCGTAATGCTGTCCTTAACTAACAATGCCACTCCTCCCCCTCTTCTACCACCACCTCTGCTCTGACTGAAACATCTGAACACCGGAACCTGCAACAACCATTCCTGCCCCTGCTCTATTCACGTCTCTGAAATGGCCACAACATCAAAGTCCCAAGCACCAATCCAGGCTGCAAGTTCATCCACCTTATTGCGTATGCTCCTCGCATTAAAGTATACACACTTCAAACCACCCTCCCGTTTGCCACTATACTGCTGCTACCTAGAAACCTTATCCGTGACCTCCCTATTCACATCCTCCTGTATACTGGCACAACAATTCAGGTTCCCATCCCCCCCGAATCAGTTTAAACCCCCCCGAATAGCACTGACAAATTTACCCCCCAAGATATTGGTACCTCTCCGGTTCAGGTGCAGACCATCCCTCTTGTAGAGGTCCCACCTTCCCCAGAATGAGCCCCAATTGTCCAAATACCTGAACCCTTCCCTCCTGCACCATCCCTTTAGCCACGATTTCAAATGTTCTCTCTCCCTATTCTTTTCTATGCCATCCCTCAGCACAGGTAACAAACCAGAGATAACCACTCCGTTTGTTTTAGCCCTAAGTTTCCACCCTAACTCTCTGAATTTCTGCTTTATATCCCCATCCCTTTTCCTACCTACACCATGGGTACCTACATGCACCACAACTTGGGGCTGGTTCCCCTCCCCCTTAAGGATCCCGAACACTCGGTCAGAGATATCACTGACCCCAGTGCCCGGGAGGCAACATACTAACCGCGAGTCCCGCTCCTTCCCACAGACCCTCCTATCTATCCCCTTAACTAGGGAGTCCCCAATCACTAATCCAGATCTTTCTTCCCCCTTCCCACCTGACCATCAAGGGCAGGCTCAACTTCCGAGACCTGTACTCCATGGCTTACCCCGGTTGTGTCTACATCCCCAACAGCATCCAAAGCAGAGTACTTATTGCGTAGAGGAACAGCCTCAGGGGAACTCTGCACTGACTGCTTCTTACCCCTTCTAACAGTCACCCATGTATCACATTTAGGAGTAACTATCTCCCTGTAGCTTTTATCAATAGCCATCTCTGCTTCCCTAATAATTCTTAGTTCCTCCAGTTCCAGCTCCAAGTCCCTAACATGGTCCTCAAGGAGGTGGAACTGGATGCACCTCTGGCAGGTGTAATCAGCTGGGACACTACCAGTGTCCCTCACCTCAAACATCCCACAGGAGGTACATTGCACTGCCATTCCTATCACTTCCTTTACCCAGAAACAAATATAAACTTAAACTTACCTACTCACACTTTTTTTATTAGGTTAGAGGGGGGAGGGTTGGGATACTGTACACGTGTAGAGTATCAGGATTCTTCACCTTCCCAATTTATGGAGGTCCAGGTGGAAAAAAAAACTCCTGCACAGGCCTCCCTGTGACTACTTCCTGTTTCCGGTTTTAAGAGTTAAAAAAAAACCAGACACGATTTTGGAAAAAAAAACACAGAAATTTACTCACAGCTCCCCTCACACCAGCCGCTCCCAAGGAACATCAGGGCGGTAGTGAGAGATGACATAGGTTCTATGGAAAAAAGGTTGGATCCATTTGGGTGGAAATTAGAAATAGTAAGAAGAAAAAGTCACTGATAGATGTAGTCTATAGGCCACCAAATAATAACATCACGATAGGCCGAGAAATAATCAAAGAAATAACTGATGCATGTAAAACTGGTACAGCAATTATCATGGGAGATTTTAATCTACATCTCAATTGGTCAAACCAGGTTGGTCAAGGCAGCCTTGAGCAGGAGTTCATAGAACATGTTTGCGATAGGTTCCTTGGCAGTGTTAAGGAGCAGAAGGATCTTGGGGTGCGGGCTCTTAAATCTGCCCCGCAAGTGGAGGATATGGTCAAGAAGGCATATGGTGTACTGGCCTTCATTAATAGAGGAATTGAGTTTAGGAGTCAGGAGGTAATGCTGCAACTTTATAAGACCCTTGTCAGACCCCACTTGGAGTAATGTGTGCAGTTCTGGTTGTCTCACTATAGGAAGGACGTGGAAGCTATTGAAAGGGTGCAGAGGAGATTTACAAGGATGTTGCCTGGATTGGGGGACATGCCTTATGAAGATAGGTTGAGAGAGCTAGGTCTCTTCTCCCTGGAGAGACAAAGGTTGAGAGGTGACCTGATAGAGGTTTTTAAGACGTTGAGAGGAATAGATAGAGTGGATTCTCAGAGGCTGTTTCCCAGGGCTGAAATGGTCGCTACAAGAGGACACAGATTTAAGGTGCAGGGAAGCAAGTACAGAGGAGATGTTAGGGGTAAGTTTTTCACTCAGAGGGTGGTGAGCGAATGGAATCAGCTGCCATCGGCGGTAGTAGAGGCGAACTCACTGGGGTCTTTTAAGAGACTTCTGGATGAGTACATGGGATGTAATGGGATTGGGAGTTACAGATAGTTCTGGTAAGTACAGATATGATCGGCACAACTTGTGGGCCGAAGGGCCTATTTGTGCTGTAGTGTTCTATGTTCTATGTAACAGTATGCAATGGAACCTACAAAGGAGAAAGCTGTCCCAGATGTGGTCCTGTGCAATGAAACAAGAATAATTAATGATCCTAAAGTTAGGAATCCTCTCGAAGAAGCTGTTACTATATGGTTGAATTTAGAATGGAGCACAAGAAGGTAAAATCAAATACAAGTTTCTTGTGCTTAAACAAAGGAGACTGCAATGAGATGAGGGAGGAGTTGACTAAGGTAGACTGAGAGCAAAAACTTGATGGTGGGACAATTGAGGAACAGTGGAGGACTTTCAAAGTGATTTTTCATAGTGCTGAGCAAAAGTATATACCAGTGATAAGGAAGGACCGTAGAAAAATAGATAATCAGCCATGGATATCTAAGGAAATAAAGAAGGTATCAAATTGAAAGAAAATGCATACTAAGTGGCAAAAATTAGTGGGAACCTGGAGGATTGGGAAATCTTTAAAGATCAACAGAAAGCCACAAAGAAAAAGTAATAAAGAAAAGTAAGATATATTATTAGAGTGAATTAGATCAGAATATAAAAACAGATAGCAAAAGTTTCTGCAAATATATATAGTAAAAAGAGTGGTTAATGTAAACATTGATTCCTCAGATGATGAGGGATGTAACGACTAGAAATGAGGAAATGGCTGAGGCATTGAACAGGTCTTTTGCACTGGTCTTCACAGTAGAAGACAATAACACGCCAAAACTTGATGACAAGGTGGCTATGGTAGGCAAAGACCTAGAAACTATTATCACAAAAGAGGTAGTGTTGGGCAAGCTAATGGAGCTAAAGATACACAAGTCTCCTGGCCCTGTGGCAACCCATGGCGTGAAAAGAGATGCCAGAGGAAATAGCAAATGCAGTAGTGGTAATTTACCAAAATTCACTGGACTCTGGGTGGTTCCCGCAGATTGGAAAACAGCGAATGTTACGTCACTGCTTAAAAGAGAAGGTAGACAAAAGGCAAGTAACTTTAGCTTAACTTCTATCATATGGAAAATGCTTGAATCTATCATTAAGGAAGAAATAGCGAGACATCTGGATAGGAATTGTTCCATGGGTAAGACGCAGCATGGGTTCACGATGGGAAGATCACATTTGACTAATTTGATGGAACTCTGAGACCATTACGTGCAAAGTGGACAATGGGAAATGTGGTATATCTGGATTTCCAAAAGGCATTTGACAAGGAGCCACACCCAAGACTTCTGCATAAGATAAAGGTGCACAGTGTTATAAGTAATGTACTAGAATGAATAGAAGATTGGTTAACTAACAGAAAACAAAGAGTGGAGGTAAATGGGTGTTTTCCAGTTGGCAATCAGTGACTCGTGGCATGTCTCAGGGATCAGTGTTGGGATTGTTTACAATTGACATAGATGATTTGGAGTTGGGGACCAAGTGTAGCATGTCAAAATCACAAATGATACTAAAATGAGTGGCAGAGCAAAGTGTACAGAGGACACTGAAAGTTTGCAAAGGGATGTAGATAATCTAAGCGAGTGTGCAACTGTCTAGCAGATGGAGTACAATGTTGGTAAACATGAGGTCATCCATTTTGGTAGAATAGCTGCAAAATGGACTATTAAAGAGTAAAAAATTGCAACACGTTGCTGTGCAGAGAGAACTTGGATATCCTTGTGTGGGAATCTCAAGGAGTTGGTTTGCAGGTGTAATAGGTAATTAAGAAAGGACAGTGATAGCCTTTTTCCTAGGATGGAGAAAGCTAGCACGAGGGGACACAGCTTTAAATTAAGGGGTGATAGTTATAGGACGGATATCAGAGGTAGGTTCTTTACCCATAGGGTGGTTCGGGAGTGGAATGCCCTGTCTGCAGCAGTTGTAGATGCGGCAAGTTTGGTGGCGTTTAAGAGGTTAGTTGATAAGTATATGGAAGAGAAGGGAATGGTTTAGTTTGGAGGGGCATTGCTTTTCATATTGGTCAGCGCAACATCGAAGGCCGAAGGGCCTCTTCTGTGCTGTAATGTTCTAAAGCAAATAAAGTTGTCCTTCATTGCTAGAGATGGAGTTTAAAAACGGCGGTTATGTTGCAGCTGCATAAGATGCTGGCGAGGCCACACCTGGAATACTGTGTACAGTTTCGGTTTCCTTTGAGAAAGGATATACTAGAGGGTACAGAGGAGAATCACTAGGTTGATTTCAGAGTTGAGAGAGTTGGCTTATGAGGAGAGACTAAGTGGACTAGAGCTATACTTATTGGAAATCAGAAGAATGAGGGGATTGCAAAGGGAATAGACAAGGTGGAAGCAGGGAAGTTGTATCCAGTGATGGGTGAAACCAGAACTAGGAGGCATAGTTTCAAAATAAGGGAGAGCAGATTTAGAACTGAGTTGAGGAGGAACCCTTCACACGAAGGGTTGTGAATCTGTGGAATTCCCTGCCCAATGAAAAAGTTGAGGCTACCTCATTAAATGTTTTTAAGGCAAGGATTGATAAATTTTTGGAAGAGTAAAGGAATGAAGAGTTATAGTGAGCAGGAAGATTAGTGGAACTGAGTCATGAAAGGATCAGCCATGACCTTATAGAATGGTGAACAGATTTGAGGGGCCAGATGGCCTATTCCTGCTCCTAGTTCTTATGTTCTTACTATACAGGGATGGGCAAGGTAATGAAAGGATTTCAAAACAAGGATGAGAATTTTAGAATCAAGATATTGCTTGACTAGGAACTAACAAACACAATTATGATTGGGAAAACAAAATAAGAACATAAGAAATAGGAGCAGGAGTAGGTCATCTAGCCCCTCGAGCCT
Source organism: Sphyrna mokarran (assembly GCA_024679065.1). Classification (NCBI taxonomy): domain Eukaryota; kingdom Metazoa; phylum Chordata; class Chondrichthyes; order Carcharhiniformes; family Carcharhinidae; genus Sphyrna; species Sphyrna mokarran. Next base: position 2,068,593 of record JAGIQG010000015.1, read on the forward strand.
GCCCCTCCATTCAATAAAATCATGGCTGATCTGAAGTAGCTCAGTACCACTTTCCCGCTTTCTCCCCATAATCCTTAATTCCCTTGTCTATCAGAAACTGATCTACCTGTGACTTAAATATATTCAGTGAGGTAGCCTCCAGCACTTCAACAGGCAGAGAATTCCAAAGATTCACCACTCTTTATGTGAAGAAATTCCTCCTCAATTCTGATCTAAACCAGACCACACCACCCCCCCACCCCCCCAATTTCAGGCTGTGCTCTCTAGTGCTGCTATCCTTTTGAAGCGGGAAGAATCTCTCTACCTCTACCCTATCCATCCCCTTCATTATCTTATATGTCTCTATAAGATGCCCCCTCAGCCTTCTAAACTCCAATGAATACAAACCTAGTCTACTCAATCTCTCCTCATAGGCTAACCCCATCATCTCCGGTATCAGCCTAGTGAACCTTCACTGCACTCCCTCCAAGGCCAATATATCCTTCTGCAAATGCAGTGACCAAAACTGCACACAGTACTCCAGCTGCGGCCTCACCAGTGCCCTGTACAGTTACAACAAGACCTCCCTGCTTTTATATTCTATCCCCCTCGCTATAAAGGGCAACATTTCATTCACCTTCTTGATCACCTGCTGCACTTACAGACTGGGTTTTTGCAATTCGTGCACAAAGACCCTTAGGTTCCTCTGCTCAGCAGCATGTTGCAGCTTTTCACCTTCTAAGTAATAATCCCTCCTACTATTATTTCTACCAAAGTGGATAACCTCACATTTGCTAACATTACACTCCATCTGCCAGGTCCTCACCCACTCACTCAACCTATCCAGATCCCTCTGCAGATTTTCCACACCTTCCACGCAATTTGCTTTTCCAATCATCTTCGTGTCATCAGCAAATAAGGGAACTTAATTCCCTAATTAACTTAATGAGACTTAACGAGAGTTAAGAAACAGGCAGCAGAGTTTGGGTGGTCTCATGTTTACGTAGGTAAAATATGGGAGAGCAGATTGCAGTGCAAGAACAGACAGCAGTGCATAGAGTCTGGAGGTAACAGAAGCATGAATGAGAGTTTGAGCAGCAAATGAACTGAGGCAGGATTGGAGTCTGGTAATGTTTGAGAGGAAATAAGCAATCTCACTGATGATGTGAATACGTGTTTGGAAATTCAACTGTGTCAAATGTGGTACCAAAGTTGGGAACAGACTTGGTTAGTCGCAGACTGTTGCCAGGGTGAGGGTTAGACTCTGTGGTCAGAGGATGGAGTTTGGTGCAGAGATTGAAACCAGTGTCTTTAGTCTCTCCCAATATTTAATTGAAAGAAAGTTCTGCTTTTCCAGTGCTGAACGTCAGATAAGTAACCTGATAATTTAGCAAGTGACCAAGTCAAGAGAGATGGGATTGTCAGTGTACAATGAAAACTAATTCTGTTTTTGGATGTTACCAATGAGACACAAATGAGAAATAAGAGGAGACCAAGGATGGATAGATCACTGGGGGATAAAGGTAACACAAGATGATAAGCTATTATGAGTCATACTGTGAACTTGATTTGATAGGTAACAATGGAACCAGGTAAGACTAGTCCCAAGGCTGGGATAGACAGATTTTTTAAATCAGTAAGGGAATCAAGGGTTACTGCAATAAAGCAGGAAAATGGATTTGAAGGTTATCATATTGGATCAGACCTGCTCTTTTTGAATGGCAGAGCAGACTTTGTGCTGAATGGTCTAATTCTGCTCCCTCATCTTATGGTTTTGAGGCGAAATTAATTCTTGTGAATCTTCAGAACCTTCTTTGGTCTCCAGGGAAGCAAGGGATCTGGTGAATGGGCAGGAAAGTGGAGCTGATACCCGAGATCAGCTGTGATTATACTGAATGGCAGACTAGGCTTTTCTTCAATTTTTTTGTAAAACAGCTTTGTAAAACCATCTTCTAGTAATAAGACACTGAATGGATCTGGAAGTGACCCTCAATTTAACTTACTACATTATATATGCACAGATGCACCATAAACATATCATACATAAAATACTTATATACACACACATGTATGTTAAAAGCACATAAATTGGTGTAAAAACTATCAAATGCAGCTTTTTTTTTAAGAGCAACACAGCACGGGAAACAGGCCCTTCGGCCCAACGAGCCCGCGCCGCCGTCATAACTATATAGTAGCAATTCCATTATCCTATTATAGATTTAGGTTATTCCTAATATGGAAGACTCTCACTATAGGGACAATTTGTTTCCCAATCAGCCTAAGAGCGAATTTTTGGGTTGTGGGAGGAAACCGGAGCGCCCGGAGAAAACCCACGCAACCACGGGGAGAACGCGCAAACTCCCACAGACACCGGCCCAATTCCAAGTGTCTGCACAGCCACATCGATAGTCTCTGAGCTGTCATGGTGCCCTTCAGATGGTCCAGATAAAGCACTCATTTACGACATGAAGCACCAGGCAACCCATGAATCAACATCCAAGAGCTGTCCTCGCACCACGTGCCGAATGCATGCTCCTTGTTGGTCAAGTATGGACCGAATTACCTGTGGGGAAAAAGCCATAGTTAAACAGTCCTACTATATCCCTCTATCTGCATACCGCTCATGTGGCTGTCCAAGAGACCCTTAAACAGCCCTAGCGTGCCTGCTCCCACCACCTTACTCGGCAGTGCATTCCACACCCCCAATACCCTTTGTGTGAAAAACTGCCCTCTAATATTCGTCTTATACATAGCCCCCCTCACCCTAAGGCCACGACCCCTCGTCCTATCCATTTCTGAAGGTGGAAAAAGTTTACCACCATTTACTCTATCTATACCCCTTATAATCTTATACACCTCTATGAGATCCCCTCTAAGCCGACGTCTTTCAAGGGAAAACAACCCCAGTCTATTTAATAGTTCCTCATAAGACAGTCCTTCCATACCAGGCAGCATCCTGGTAAACCTCCTCTGCACTCTCTCCAAGGACTCCACATCCTTCCGATAGTACGGCGACCAGAACTGGACGCAGTATTCCAAGTGAGGCCTAACCAACGTTCTATACAATTGCAACATCAAACTCATACTCTTGTATTCTATACCCTTTTCTATGAAAGCTAACATACTATACGCCTTCTTTATCACCTTCTCCACCTGTAAAGACACCTTCAGAGACTTGTGAACCTGCACCCCCAAGTCCCTCTGCGTCTCTATACTCCGAATAGTTTTACCTTTTATCCTATAACTCTCTTCTACATTTTTCCGGCCAAAATGCATCACCTCGCATTTATCCGGATTAAATTCCATTTGCCATCTATCTGCCCAATCTACCAACCTATCTATGTCCTGTTGTATTGCCTGACACTGCTCCTCTGTACCCGCCAATCCAAGCTTGAAGTAATACTCAATGCCAAATAAACCAACGATAAAAGACAGGTCTTCCGATGCCACAGTTGGGGTAAAACAGCTAGTGTTGGAATGAATGGAGTAGGGAATGCCAGTGAGTGAGAGGCTGCTTCTTGTTGCACTGAGCTGGGCAGAGAACGGCTCGGCCCGCTCCCTTGGCCTAAACAAACCGCCAGCCTGGGGCTAACTTTCACCTGTCACACTTTCAAATGTAAAGTGCCAGGCAACCCCCTTGGTTGGGGAATCATCTTTTCCTGTCATACCTGTACCACTATCTCCCTCCTTCCTTCTTTCCCGGTGTCTGGCTGATATTCCCAACTGGACACTCTCTGGCTCTCCACAGCTTCACATCGTCTCCCTTGGTAACTGCAGCAGCCTCAGCGCCGTTCCCTTACCAACCAGCTAGCTAGCTAGCTAGCCCGCCCGCCAAGCCTAGCGCGCCTGCGCCAGGCACTCCGGCACGCTGTACTGCGACTGCGCCACAGGCCTCCTTCCCCCTGCCCTGCCCTGGAGGAAAAGTGATCGTAATACGCCTGCGCAATGTCCCCGGGCCCGGGAGCGAAAAAAGCCAAGTGCGCCTGCGCACAGCTCGGGCCCCGTGGAGAACCTCCACAGTGCGCCTGTTCTCGTGCCGTATCGACAGAGTGTGCGCAAAAGGCCGCGCCACCTCCCCCCCCCCCCCCCCCCCCCCCCCCAAAGCCGGACAGAAATTATGCGTCTGCGCAAAGCCGAGCCCGGGCAATCGACAGCCGGAGTGCGCCTGCGTCATGTAGAAGCGCGCGTCAGTTTCCAGTTTTCAACGTTGTTGACAGGATTGAAGAAAATGGTTATCATCGGTTAGCGAGGTAGAAAGTGAAATATTGCTGAAACACGTGAAACATCAAGGCATTGGGCCGAGAGCTTGGACGATGCTGCGAGAGGGAAATAATGTCCAGGAATATGCAGCTGGTGCGGCCTGTTAAATGGTGTAAATAAGCTGATATGTGATTAACAGTTGATAGCATAGACCGAGAGTTCAAATGTTTTTATTGTGTGTGCCAACACCATCCGGCCTCGAACTTCAAAGGGAAAGAAACTAAATAAAACCACCTCCACATTCCCTGGGAGGAGGTCCCGTTTCGGGTTGGGGGTCAGGCTTTCCAATGCTCTATCCACGGTTGGATTAAAAATTGGTGTTGCTAAATTCTTACTGAGTTCTTACCACCCCAATCCAACGCCGGCATCTTTACATCATGACTATCCACCGGGGGGGGGGGGGGGGGGGGAAACGCACCGTTACGTCATGAAGGACTCGGAGGAGGATATGCGCATGCGTTGCATTCCCTTCCCCCTCCCTAACTGACTAACCAATGGGAGTCGGGAAAGGAGCGAGTGGGCGGGGCAATGACGCCAGCGGAGAGCGAGTGGATACAAAGCGAGAGGAGCGAAGGGTTGGGAACTGGTATTGGCAGGCATGGAGGGGAATTTCATAGTGTACAGCCCCTGGCAACACAATATACCATCTGCAGTTTTTAAATCAACTCAGTAGTTCTTCATTTTTGCACTGAATCATGTTGATCTGTGGTGTGAATTTAATGTCCAAATAAGTGAAGGAAGAAGAGAGGCTTTTTATATTTAAAAGCATCAGCAATGCCAGGGGGGAGAGGAGATGCTTCCTTTGTTAGGAGAAGGTCAGCCAGCGTGGGTCCTGTCAATGTGGAGAGGCATCCCCATAGAGAAGAGGACCAGGATGAGGATGGTGATGAAGAATTCCGGGATGAAGGGGTTCCTTTCTACATAAACCGAGGGGGACTGCCAGTCGATGAGGCTACCTGGGATAGGATGTGGAAGCATGTTGCTAAGATCCACCCTGAAGGAGAGAAGATGGTGCAAAGAATTCGGGGAATGCCGTACCTCCCCAAGGTGATTTCTTCACTCCAACTTTGAAATTGTGTGCTTAATATAGCTTTCAATAGCTTAAACCTACCATTAGGCTTATGAATTAGTGTGACCAGTGGTTTGGATTTGCATACTCAATGAACAATCCAAGCCACGTTATTAGAATGGATGTTTTGAGTGTTAAGTTTGGTATTCAGTTTTAAGCTACTTTAGGCTGAAACAAAACATTAAGCTTTTGAGTTTTAAATGTTCAAATTAAGTGACTTTTGAGCTTTGTGTTTGTTTTACTTCAACTGCTGTGAGGTTGTTAAATTAGATCTCTTTTGAAACTTCCCAGCTTAATTAGAAGCTTTCTGTCACCTTCATGTTGAAGATCTGTGCACAGTGCATCTGTACTCTTCACGATCTAATGTATAGTTCCTAGCCAAGGGCATTCTAGTATGCCTCGCCCTATTTTTGATGTTTTCTTTTTGTTTGTCCTCCCTGTTTTGTAAAATGGTACCCATGGCTGACTCCCACGATAGTGAACTGCATAAAGGAACTTTTGTTCATGTAGGCTTATTGATGAAGCTGCTGTGCTCATCCAGGTATTATGTCATAGTGTTTGCCGTTGATTTCTGGATTGAGTTCACAGTTCAATCCAGACAACAAAAAAAATGCAGATCTTTGTGCAATTTTCTCATGTAATGGTTTTTTGTGTGGATGATAATCGGTATACACAGGGAAGATGGAAACCACCCTTAGCCACAGGAACACCCAATGCAAACTGTAGTTGCTGTGTGACAAAAGAAATCCACTTGTGTTCTGCTACTCACCTGATGATGAATTCTGTGACACTTAGCGTTGCAATTGTTAGAATGTCTCTTTAACTGGTCAGTTTTGTGGAAAGAACAGGGTATTTTTATGAAAACAATTATTTGCAGGCCTCGGTTTTTTTTAGACTAGGCACTTAATCTGTCCATTTGATTCAGAACAACAATCTGACTACGTTGCTGAACACCATGTATAAGTCAGGAAAGTATGTACAAAATATCAGACCACACCTACGAACATCATGTTCCATCTAGATCACCACATTCAAGCACTGGAGGCAGTGTAGTGATGAGCTACAAGACTAATTCCCCAGTGTCAAAGATCTGAATCAGGACAAAGGGTTGAACAAACTTGGAATCTTCAGCCTGGAAAGTGAGGTGCTTGAGAGGTAATTTTATGAGTGGATGTGAGATAATTAAATGAATGGAAAACATCAATTGAAATTTTCAATCAGGATATCAACAGCTTGCAATTTTGTAGTGCCTTTAATGTAGAAGCATGATCGGCCAAAAATACACAGCAAGCTGAAGAACATGGTGACCTTAAAGGAGAGTTTCAGAGGAGGTGAAAGAAAGGAATCTGAGAACATGGGGCTCAGATGCCAGAAATTGTGACTGACAATATGGTGCTATTGTACAGAGGACTGCTTATGAGACTAGAATTGAAGGGACATAGAGTGGTGATGGGAGGAGGTGGTGCAGCAGTCTGTAGAAGGTGACAGGAATAGGAAGGACAAAACTATCAAAGGATTTATATGCAAGTGCCATCAAACCTGCAGCCTCAACCACCAAGAAGTAAGAGGGCAGCAGATATATGAATACAGAATACTGATTAGAATGCATTCTAATCAGTATTCTGTAAACTGAGTGTATGCCTTTTTATGCCCTGTTTGGTGATCAGAACTCCCCACTCGCCTGACGAAGGAGCAGTGCTCCGAAAGCTAGTGGTGTTTGCTACAAAATAAACCTGTTGAACTTTAACCTGATGTTGTGAAACTTCTTACTGTATTTACCCCAGTCCAATATAGCATCTCCACATCATGATTAGCCAGTGGTACCAACATCCCAAAAATGAATCAATTAAAAATAAATAAATTAGAGATCTTGGCATCCAGAATCAGTGCAGATCAGCAAGCACCGGGATGACTGAACAGTGGGATCTTCTTCAGGATAGGTCAGTAGACTTTTGGATGAACTGAAGTTTATGAAGACTGGTGAGGATCATGTGAGCTGAGGCAGAATTGGAGGTGAGATGCCTATTTTTAATTTGTTTATGGGATGTGGTCATTATTAGCAAAGTCAGTATTTATTGCCCAACTCAGGCGGGGAGAGGGTCTGTGTAGATCTGTCAGAGATTTGGTGCAGATTCATTGGGCCAAATGAAGTCTTCAGTACTTTGGGAATTCTATATTCTAGAGTGGTCTATATTCTAGAGTGGTCCATCTTCACACAACAAAATCCACATCAACACCATCTAGATTCTGAGAATTTGATGCTTTAGTTTGTATTAACCATCTCTGCAGAGAAACTCTACCTATTTGTGTGTGGCATATGTGTAATGGGGGAAATCTTTGGGAAGAAATAGGTAGTTATACTTCCCCATGTTTGCAACCTGTTAAAAGAAGTTCTGTTTATAATAAAAAATCATTCTGATTTTATTGAACGAAACCAGGTTCAAGATACTTCTACTTTTTTGGGGAGCAGGAGAGAAGGTAAACATTGACTGGTTTGATGAATAATTGGACTTGAATAAATTGGATGTGAAAGTTACTCGTCAGCCCGAGCCTAGATATTGTCCAAGTCTTGCTGCATTTGGACATGGACTGCTTCAGTATCCGAGGAGTCACAAATAGTGCTGAACATTGTGTAGGCATCAGCAAACATCTCCACTTATGACAGAAGGAACATCATTCATGAAGCAGCTGAAGACTAGGACACTACCCTGAGGATCTTCCTACAGCAATATCCTAGAAATGAGATGGTTGACCTCCAATAACCACAACCGTTTTCCTTTGTGTTCAGTATGACTCCAACCAGCAGGGAGTTTCCCCTGATTCCCATTGATTTGAGGAAGTCGAAGGAGCTGTCTTTATACTAGTGAGAATATTTGGTCAGAGCTCAGTTCAGAGTCCTATGATGGTGGCTGGGGAGGGGATTGGAATTGGAGTTTGAGGCAGAAACCAAAGACAATATATTTGGTCTTTCCTTTTAAATTCAGTTGCTAAAGTAGCACAATGGGACTTCTGTCCTAAAATTTAAATTTTTACAGGTTTGAGCTAATGTCTGGAAACTGCACAACAAGTGGTTGACACACAGTGGACTGTCTGAGACAAACACTCCTGTTGACATAATTGAACAATAACTGTAGCCAAAGTTCACCTTTGGATTTTCATCATTAATTGTTGTCTATTTGTTTATTAGGTTTTTATTTCATTATATTTGACATCATGTCAGTTTTCAGAGGTTTGAAAAAAATCTTTTTTTTAAATGTTGCTGGACTTTTTTTTTCCTTTCATCCTCTTTGAAGGAATTTAATTTCTGCCGTAGTATAGTCTTTGGATCCTTTAATGGCCATCTTTTGTTTTGAGTTGACTAAGCAGGAAAAAAGTAATTGACTATGGAAGCATCACAGCTGGATCCAACCCTCTCCCTCCTTGATCAAAATCCACACAAGCATACTTTCTATGTGTGGGTGGTTGCAGGAGAGCGTTGAGAGAATCAAGGTTGATTTTTTTTTCTTTTCTCAGGCCAGTATTTAACCTCTAATGTCCTGAAAATCCACTGATTACATTTTTTAGCAATCTAAAAAAGTGGATCGCATTACATGATTTGCATTCATTTATTGCAGGTCTTCAAGTAAATTAGTAATTGTAGAACTAACTGGCACAGCTAATGTGCTTCCAAAGATGAAATTTGTCTCATTCTACCCTTAAGTTTCATACTCAGCCTGATATACAATTGCACTCCCTTTTAGAATTTAATTCCACCATCTTATCAGATTATTCCAAATGTTATCATTTCAGCAAAGATATTTTTGTCTCTTGCAACTTGCCTTTATGCAGTTCCAGTTCACATAACAAATGTTGCAAGTCACTTCAAAATTGGAAATAGAAAATTGAGATTGAACTGTGGAAGAAGATGCTCAGTGGGTTTTGAGAAAACTGAGATGAGAAGAGAGGGGAAAAAATAGTAGAATAGTGGCAGTTGTGGACTAGTAATGAACCGGTTTAGATTGAAATTCCAGAGACTTCAGTGCAAAACCTACCACCACCTCAAGAGCATCCAGAGTGAACAACAAATGTTGGTTTTGCCAGCAATGCTCACATCCCATGAAAGAAAAATAAATTTAGATAGAGGAATTTGAAGAAGGTGTTTGAGAAAATGGCATAAAGTGTTAAAGAACAAAACAGCACGGGAAACAGGCCCTTCAGCCCAACAAGCCCGCGCCACCACCCCGATGTTCCCACCTCTACCCATGATCTCTGTCTATGTTTATAGATCTATGGATTAAAAACCAAATTTGAGAAATTTAGGGAGAATTTGTTTTGCCAATCAGCCTAAGAGCACATCTTTGGGATGTGGGAGGAAACCAGAGCACCCGGAAAAAACCCACGCAAGCACGGGGAGAATGCGCAAACTCCCACAGACACAGGCCCAAATCCATGTATCTGCACAGCACAGAGATAGTCACTGAGCTGTCGTGTTGCCCATCAAATGGTCCAGGTCAAGCGTACACTAACAACGTGAAGCACTAGAATACTCTCAAAAAAAAATCCAAGAGCAGCCCTCTCACGATCTATCACGTGTATGCCCCTTGGTGGACCAAAGCACCTGTAGGATAAAAACAAGTATATCAATATCATCATCTATTTATACACTTCCCAGGGACTCCCAAGGCTTGTGATCCCTATTTTAAATCAGTTTTCTATACCCCTCCATTCCCATTCTGTTCATGTGCCCATCTAAGTATCTCTTAAATAACTCCAGAGTGCCTGCCTCCACTACTTGGCAGCGCATTCCATACCCCCACCACCCTCTGTGTGAAAAATCTCCCTCTAGCATCCAAATTACACCTTACCTCCCTCACCCTAAGCCCGTGACTCCTTGTGCTATTCGAGTCCATCCTAAGAAAAAGCTTAACTCTGCTTATTCTATCTATACCCCTCATAATTTTGTACATCTCTATCAGATCTCCTCTAAGTCTACGTCTAAGTAAGTCTCATTGCTGGGAGGTCTTGTGAATGAAAGAAATGATTAAACAGCATTCACTGCAGTTTTCAGTTTAATGGGACCAGGGTTACAGTGAAGGGGAAATTGGGATCAGGGTTTCAGCTTTGGCATATTGGGTAGTATACTTGCCTTTTAATCCTGTGGAGTGTGGTCTCAATACAGAGGCTTGATCATATAATCTAGTTCAGCAATGGGGGAAATGTTTTTTGAGAGGTATCTCCTCTCCACGGATGCACCTGACTTGCAAAGTAACTAATTCTCCCGACTAAATTATGTAGTCATGATCAATCACTGCTGTTTGTGGGAGCTTGCGATGAAAATTTAGCTAGCACAATTCTTTAGTACAACAGCAAATACACTTAAAACATTTAGAACATATTGAAGATGCTGGAATGGGAGGAATTGGGAAAATATAGTTGCAGTGAGAGTCGGCCATGCACTCGAAGATCATCTTCAGTAGGTGATTTTGGATAACAAAACTGAAAAATGTCATATTTTTGTTTGAGAATGACTGTGATCCATTCCCTAGGTATGTTCAAATTTGCAATCTTCTGCTTTGAAGAAATACAGATAGGGAACAGTACAAGGAAGAGGGCAGGGACACACTAACAATGGAGCATTTCTGTACCAACAATTCAGTTCTTTTTGCTCAGTGATGTGTGAATGAAGAATTGCTTCCCAGTTTTGCTGTATATACAGAAAATCCAGTGTTTATTCTAACAAGGTTATATTTGGATAGTGGTAGAATATTGTCCAAGATTTCATGGTCTTCATACAAGTAATGAAACACTCAGAATGCTAAGTGCACACAGAGCAAGATGCTTAGACAGATATCTATTCCATTTGTTTCCACTCCCTTTCTCACTGAACGTGCCAGCTATTGCTTATGTATATTTTCATAAGTTCCCTCTCAAATACCTCCAAGTCTCCATTTTATCTGTGCATTATCTTGGGGAATGAGTATTCAAAACATATTCAGCAGTTAGTTAAACACGAACTTAGCAGCTCGGACATGAGTGCCAAGTGGCCTCTTTCTGTGCCATAAACTTTTATATGACTCTACATTTATAGTTAACTATTCACGTGCACTTTCTTGTATTCTTTTCGCAGGATGTGGGTGTCACTGGCAAAGTCAGCTTTGATCATCCATCTCTAATTGCCTTTGAGAAAGTGTTGATGAGCTGGCTACTCTGTTGTCATGTGGTGTAGGTACACCCACAGTGATGTTAGGGAGTTCCAGGATTGTGAACCAGTGACGACAGTATAGCTCCAAGTGAGAATAGTGTGTTGTTTGGAGGGGAGCTTGCAGGTAGTGTGTTCCCATCCATCTGCTAGCGTTACCTTTCTAGGTGGTAGAGGTCACAGGTTTGGAACATGGTGTCAAGGGAACGTTGGCGCATTGTTGCGGTGCATCTTGTAACCGGTACGCACTACTACCATTATGTGTCAATAGAGGGAGTGAATGTTGTGGATGATTAAGAACCCTGTTTTTATTTTCCTTCCCAGTGCAAGGGTACTAATGTCATTGTAATTCAACAAATATTATGGATTAACCTTGGAATATTTTGTAAGAATTAATACCACACACTGCCATTATCCATTGCAACACTGGAGAAACTCCTGAATGTTTGTTTATATATACATCTTTTTTTCATATTTCCTATACTTTCAGGTTCCGATGCCATGTGTGCCTACATTTCAGCTGTCCACGCTTATCCCTGACCGTCTGGAAGCCATACAGAGATACACCAGGGAATTGCAGTATCCTTTAGATCATCAGGAAGGCCACAGTCCATTAATGTGATCCTGGTTTGCAGGCAAAGCCTCTCTGCTCTCAGATAATGCAAGATGTTAAATGCATTTCATTTTTCTTTGTAAAGCATTGCCTAGACTGCTCCACATATTCCCAGAACATAATGCCTGAAATAGGTCCTCTCATCTTGTTTTTAAAAAAAATCACATGTGGCCCTGCCTTCGCGGGTCTATAAAAAGAGTAGTTCTTGTATATTATTAGTGTACAATGAATCAAAAAATGTGAGTAGCCCATTCCTATAACATTGGATAATGCCCTTTTTTATTATTCCTGTTTTTGCAGTGACAGTATTTTCTTTAACCTAGTTTTTATTGCATCAAAATGTTTGAGTGTTTCATGTTGTGAATGTGATTTGTCGTGATGTAGGAAGTAGCCTCCCATTAACAATAAAGGTGAACAAAATGTGTTTTGAATTCAGATCTATTGCAGAAATCTACTGAGGCACCATAGTGTCATTCCTTTATTCAATGGTTTGGTTCTGACAGTTGAATCTTGCTGCCTATCTCTGGTAGTTGGAACCACATCTCTAACAAAGAAACCCATTTGTAAATGGGACAAGATCTATGTGTTAATGTCTATACTACGTTAATCTCTCTCTCTCTGAAATCTGCTCCATGGCAGAGTATTCGCCTGCAAGTGAAGAGGAGTGGAATTGATACCTGCTATTATGATGGCCACTGGAGATTGTCATTAGATCTCCCCATAGACTTCATAAAGCACAAGATCCTTTATTGATCAAGTGGGAGGCTTGCTCAATAGAAAGCCCCTATTATTTCACCAGAACTATGGTTGTAGGTTCTGAAGTGTTGAACTAGCTCACCTAGCTGTGAGCTACAGGAATGGGGTTGGTCTTGCTACACAATAGAGGATGCTTGGTGACACAATACTGGTGTTTTGCAGAATTACTACACCTGTACTCTCTAATTTTCTTAATCAAAGCTGAGCAAGACAATTTTTTTTTTTATCTGTAAGGAAGTTGAGGATTATTGGGGAGTAGGAAAGTGTTGTTAAGGCTGGAATCAGATCGTCCACGATGTTATTGAATGATGAAGTAGGCTCAACAGGCCAAATGACTTCTTCCTGCTTATGATCAAATCAGACTTGGTTAAACACTGACAAGGCAACATTTCACTTAATTTGTAATTATTTTTGCACTAGATCAAACCTGTTGAACACTGAGTATCATGAGACACATTTGGGGTGGAGTTTAATGTTAGGTGGCGTGGCAGATGGGAACCCTGCTGCTTGTTCGCCTTCAACATGATTGAGCTAATGGTGAGAAGGCCAGTGGACAACTTTCCTGCCCTACTACTAATTGAGACACCACAATGGACAATTAATATCCACTTAAGGGCTTCATTCAACCACCACTAATATTAATCCAGCCACGGGCAGGGGACTCACCATGCAGGGAGCATGGTAAGAAAACCTGTGAAGGGTAGGGGTGTGGCAGTGGCTCGGGATCAGTGCTGGGGGGGATGGGGAGGGGAGGGTTCCCTTTGTTAAAGGGTGCATTATTTGAGGAACTAGCATGAAAAGGGGAGGGACCCTGAGTACTGAACAGTGAAGCCCCTTTCTCCTTATGATCCAGTGACAATAGTAGGTCTCAAGTAGGTATAGTACAGGCAGTAACCACTATCTCCATGATTGTGCTGCCAAAGAACTCTAGTTCTATTTGGCTGGTAACATTCGATGAATGAGTCATAAACCCTTTGTCCTTGATCTTGGGGAAGGCCTGCCACTGTTCAGTTAAGTGCCTGATTGATGCTCATTACAGCAGGCCTTCCTGCTCACTGGCAATGTAGAGTTTTTGCTTGTTCTCTAATTGCCTCCTGCTTCCATTAAATACCACCATTGGAATAGTTTTTTTATTGAAGAGATCACAATGATCTCAATGGCTTCTGAGGCTTCCTCTCATTTGCACCTAACATCCATTTCAACCACTGGTTGCAAGTTCAATGTTCTTACCATTCTCTTCTAAATTTCCTAATGAATTTCTTCGTGAATATCTTCTACTGATGGCTTTTAGATGCGCTCTTTCCCACAAGAAACATAGTCTGTATCCATTCCATAATTTTAAAAACTTTGAGTCATCTCTGAGTCTTTTCAAGAGATAAAGGACCCAGCCTTGCCAATTCTTTCTTGATATGTCTAGCCTCACATTTCTGCATCTTTAGCATTGTCTCTATGTTTGATGACCAGAATTGCAAGTAGTATTACTGAGTTTGCTCAAATCAATGACCAATATAGGTTTAACATAAGTTCTCTGCTTTTCAATTCTGTCCCTCCTAGAAATGAAACCAAGTGTTTTTTTATATATGTGGCCTTGCCAACCTATGATTCAAATCTGAGCAATTTTGTGTATTTGTATTCCAAGAACTCTTGTTCCTGTACTCCACATAGACTTGCCCCTTCTAAGTACTAAGTGATTATTCTTTATCACACAACATGCCATCTAAAATTTATCTATGTTGATCTTTTACATCAATTAGAAATACCACATTACCATTATCTACTCTCTCTACCATTTCAACAAATTCAGCAAGGTTGATCAAGCAAGATTTTCCCCTTTGAAATGTATGCTGAATATTCATCATTACAGTTCTAACTTCTGCAGGTTCCTTGAGTCTCTCTTTTAGTAAGGATTCCATTATTTTTTCCTCCCATAGATGTTAAGCTGACCGGTCTATAATTCCCCAGCCATATTCTGTCTGCCTCTTTTAATGTTGGATTTACATCAGCTGTTTGGCAGTTCTCTGGCATGACACTTTTTTCTGACAATTATTAAATTCAAGCTTCTGCAATCTCTTCCCTAAATTCTTTTAAAATACCTGAATACAATCCTTCCAGACATGATACAAAAAAAATCCTTTTTATTTTAAATGCAGTCATCTCATGTCTTGTCTACCTGTTCAATTGAAGCAAAATAATTATTTCACATTTTTGCCATCTCCCTGAAGTTACCTGAGCATTATCTTGTCGACCCTTCAATGGTCCTGTTCCTATCATAGCATCCCTTGTTAGTGTATCTTTAAAATATTTTAATATTTCATGGTCTTTGATTTAATTTCATAATTGCTCTTTGCCTTCCTAACTTTTTTATCTAGACTTCTCTCCAAATCTCTCTTGTATTCACTTTAAAGTGTCTACTTAATTAAAGTTATCTCTTTCCAAACCCTGAATTATTCTCTTTTATTCCCTGTTTGAGTTTGCTTCTCAGCACTGACTGTGTAGTTTGCACATTCTCCATGTGTCTGTGTGGGTTTCCTCTGGGTGCTCCAGTTTCCTTTCAAAGATGTATGGGCTCGGTGGATTGGCCATGCTAAATTGCCCGTTTAGTATCAGGGAAACTAGGTAAGTAAATACATGAAGTTATGGGGAAAGGGCTTGGATTTGATTGTGGTCGGTGCAGGCTCGGTAGGCTACATGGCCTCCTTCTGCACTGTAGGTTTCTATGATTATGTCTTTATCCACAGAGTCCCACCAGCTTGTTTCTTGCTTTTAATGGAATCTATTTTCCTGCACTTCGGGAATCATTTGAATCAGTGTTTTAACACTGTTGTTGGCATCATTGTTTGTCATCAAATTTGTCCATCTTATTTTCCCTAATTCTGTCCTCAGTCCATCTATTAGCTTTTCTCCAATCTATTAACCTAGTTTTCATCATATTTATGTCCTCTATCATCATCCAAAGCAGCCACTCTTGCTTAAATATTCCCCTTGAATCCTACTTTACCCATCACTTCTTAACTTTCTGGACTTTCTCAAAGTGGTACTTCTGGTGAGATTGATCCAGACCAGTCAAAGTAATTTCTTTTTCTTTATCTTTTACATCAGGATAAATTATTTCAGATATTCTAAAATGATCAAGTCAGAGATCATGTGTCAACCAACTCAAAAATAGTTCTTCCCTGCTGTCATCAAACTTTTGAATGGATCTGCCTTGCATTAGGTTGATCTTTCTCTGCACCCTAACTATGACTGTAACACTACATTCTGCACTCTCTCCTTTCCTTCTCTATGAATGGTATGCTTTGTCTATATAGGGCGCAAGAAGCAATATTTTTCACTGTATCCTAATACATTTGACAATAATAAATCAAATTATCATAGATGGTTACAGTGTAGAAGAAGGACATTCAATCCCTCATGTATGTGCTGGCTCTTTGCAGGATTAATTCACATAAAGCCACTCCTCTGTCTTCTCCCTGAAGCCCTGCACGTTATCCCTTTTTCAGACATTCCAATTCTCTCTTGAATGCCTCAATTGAACCTGCCTCCAACACACCGTCAGGCAGGGCATTCTAGATCCTGACCACTCACTGCCTGAAAAGTTTTTTCTGGCCAATTACCTTAATTCTGTGCCCTCTAGAACAAAGAACAAAACAACACGGGAAACAGGCCCTTTGGCCCAACGAGCCCGCACTGCCACCTTGAGGTTCCCACTTCTGCCTGTGATCCCTACCTGTGTCTGTAGACCTATGGATTGAAACCAAATTTGAGACAATTTAGGGAAAAGTTGTTCAGCCAACCAGCTTAACAGCACATCTTTGGGATGTGGGAGGAAACCGGAGCATCTGAAGAAAACCCACGCAAGCACGGGGAGAATGCGCAAACTCCCACAGACAACAGGCCCAAATCCATGTATCTGCACAGCACAGCGATAGTCACTGAGCTGTCATGTTGCCCATCAAATGGTCCAGGTAAAGCGCACACTAATGATGTGAAGCACTAGAATCCTTCCGTTACTGGAGCAGTTTTTCTCTATCTACCTAGATCCTTCTTGATTTTGAATAGCTGTTGAAAATCTCTTCTCAATCTTCTCCAAGGAAAACATTCTCCACTTCTCCAATCCATCTTATGTATCCTTGGAGCCAGAACCATTCTTGTGAATCTTATCTGCACTCTCGCTATTGCTTTCACATCCTTCCAAAACTGTGATGTTTCAAACTGGATGCACTACTCCAGTTGAAGACAAACCTGTGATCTTTCCAGGTTTAAGGTTACCTCTAAAGTGAAAGCAAAATACTACGGATGCTGGGGGAGAGGTAGGATCTAAAATAGAAAATGCTGGAAAAACTCAACAGGTCTGGCAGCTTCTGTGGAGAGAGAAACCGAGTTAACGTTTCAAGTCCAATATGACTCCTTCAGAATCCTGGAAAGTAAATTAGGTTTGAAGATTGTCAAACTGATTTAATTCTGTTTAACCTTCACTCGAGCTAGGATATCAAATTGTTGTTCATCTTATATGATCACATCTCTCCCCAGAAGTATATAGTAGACATTCACAAAGCCCTGTATTCTGCAGTGTCTATTGTGCCTGCTATATTCAAGTGATTCTTTCCCATGCACGTTGAACTAAATCACTTAACTATCCAATCCAGGTACAATCACACTGGGACACAATTTTTTGAGATTAAGAAGAATCGACCTTTAACCGGGTAAGTGGCAATAATCTGTTCAGTGTGTCATTGATAAACGACCCTTTGATTAAAATTGAGCTATTGGCAGGTCGTGGCAAGCCTGTTCAAAGCACTAAAAGCAGCAAGTGCCTGCCTTGTAATTAATAGGTGGGAGCCAACCATAAGTTTCTTGTATACTTGAATTTGATTGAAGCAGAATCAAATATCACTTTAAAAATCAGAAGACAGTAGTAAGTAGTCTTGTAACTAGTCTTATAAAAGAGAGCATTATACTGAGTGGGGGGGGCATCAGGGAGAATGTTACAACTGAGAGCATTGTACTGAGGTATCATGTGACAAAGAGAGTGTTATACCTCTAAATGCACTAAACTCATGAGTTTCTTTGTCAGATTCCATCAACTGCTTCAGCATGTTCTCTCCTTTTTCTTTAGCTGACCAGACAAGATTTCCCCAAGGCTATTCCCAACCTAGCCCTGAACTCGTATCTATTAGTGTCAATAAAGTTTCTCTTCCACCTATCCTCATACCTCCACTATTTCATCTTATCCTTGATACATGTCTCCTCTTGCAATTTTATTGACATTCTAGAAGAGACAGTGATGCAGCAGTATTACTACTGGATTTCCAGGATATTGCTCTGCAGACCAAGGCAAATGGCAGAATTTAAACTCAGTAAAACATCTGGAGTTAAAAATGTAATGATGAAATCATTGGCAATTGTTGTAACAACCGTTAGAACGAAATAATCTCATTAGCAATAGACAGCATGGTTTTGTAAGAATAAGGTCATGCCTCACAAATTTGATTGAGTTTTTTGAGGAGGTGACAAAAACGATTGATGAGGGAAGGGCTGTGGATGTCGTCTATATGGATTTTAGTAAAGCGTTTGACAAAGTCCCTCATGGCAGGTTGGTACAAAAGGTTAAATCTCACGGGATAAAAAAAGACCTAGTTAGAGAGGTGGAGAACTGGCTTGGCCAGAGAAGACAGAGAATAGCAGTGGAAGGATCTTTTTCCAATTGGAGGTCTGTGATTAGTGGTATTCCACAGGGGTCTATACTGGGACCTCTGCTGTTTGTCATATATATAAATGATTTGGAAGAAGGTGTAACTGGTGTGATCAGTAAGTTTGCGGACGACACAAAGTTGGCTGGACTTGAAAATAGTGATGAACATTGTCAGAGAATACAGCAGGATCTAGATAGGCTGGAAAATTGGGCTGAGAAATGGTAGATGGAATTTAATCCAGATAAATGCAAAATGATGCATTTTGGTAGAACTAATGTGGGGGAGGCGCTTTACAATAAATGTTAGAACCATCAAGAGTATAGACACACAGAAGGACCTGGGTGTGCAGGTCCACAGATCCTTAAAAGTGGCAACATAGGTGGAGAAGGTGGTGAAGAAGGCATATGGCATGCTTATCTTTATAGGACAGAGCATAAAGTATAAAAGTTGGCGTATGATGTTGCAGCTGTATAAAATGTGTTCGCCACGTTTGGAATGCTGCATCTAGTTCTGATCGCCACACTACCAGAAGGATGTGTAGGCTTTGGAGAGAGTACAGAAAAGGTTTACCAAGATGTTGCCTAGTATGGAGGGTCTTAGCTACGAGGAGAAATTGGATAAACTGGGGTTGTTCTCCTTGGAAAGATGGAGGATAGGGCGACCTAATAGAGGTGTATAAAATTATGAAGGGCATAGGGTGAACAGTGGGAAGCTTTTTCCCAGGTCGGAGGTGACAAACACAAGGGGTCACAGTTCAAGGTGAGGGGGGGCAAAGTTTAACACAGATGTCAGAGGGATGTATTTTACACAGAGGGTGGTGAGGGCCTGGAATGCACTGCCAAGCAGGGTGGTAGAGGTGGACACGCTGGGATCGTTTAAGACTTATCTGGGTAGCCACGTGAACAGACTGGGAATGGAGGGATACGAACGAATAGTCTAATTGGAAGTATGAGCGGCGCAGGTTTGGAAAGCCGAAGGGCCTGTTTCCTGTGCTGTATTGTTTTTCTTTGTTCAACCCTTTCAATTCACTGACATCCTTTAGGGAAGGAAATCTGCACCTGTCACTTTGTCTGGCTTACATATGACTCCAGGCTGCACAGAAGTGTGTTTGATTCTTATTTGCCCTCTGAAATAGCCCAGCAAGCCACTTGGTTGTATTCGATTACTACAAACCAGATTAACCACTCAACGTCGACCTAGGCGCCAGAAACGACAATGAAAACTCCAATCTTGTTGATACTGTAAAGATCTTACTAACAGCTGAGGGCTTGTGTCAGAATTGGGAGAGCTGTCTCAAACTAATCAAGCAGCAGTCTGATGTAGTCATACTCACGGAATCATATTTTACAGATAAGAACATAAGAACTAGGAATAGGTGTAGGCCATCTGCCTCCTTGAGCCTGCTCCACTATTCAATCAGATCATGGCTGATTTTCCCGTGAAGATAGCTCCACTTAACAGCCTGCCCATCATAACCCTTAATTCCCATTCTATTCAAAAACCAATCTATCTTTGCCTTAAACATTCAACAAGGTAGCCTCAACTGCTTCACTGGGTAGGGAATTCCACAGATTCACAACCCTTTACATGAAGAAGTTCCTCCTCAACTCAGTCCTAAATTTGCTCCTCTTATCTTGAGGCTATGCCTCCCCCGCTCCCAGTTTTGGTTTCACCAGCCAGTGGAAACAACCTCCTTGCTTCCAATCTACTTCCTTCATAATTTTATATGTTTCAAACATCTCTTCCCCCCCTCCCTACCCATTCTTCTGAATTCCAATGAGTAGAGCTCCAGTCTACTCAGTCTCTCCTCATAAGCCAATCCTCTCAACTCTGGAATTAACCTGATGAATCTACTCTGCACCCTTCCAGTGCCAGTATATCCTTTTTCAAATAAGGAGACCAAAATTGTACACAGTACTGCAGGTTTGGCCTCATCAGCACTGGACTTTGCTGCCACATATTGTACTCTCCACGGGACACTATTCCCTAACTGACTAATCTTCCAAGCCAACCCACTTACCTTACAAACCTGCCTTTCCCCTGGCTTCTCAAAATGGTTGGACCATTAAATTTATCTGCTCTACGGCATCCTCAAGTGTGACTTTCTTACCTCTAACTCAGCAGCTCTCTACAGAAGGTCTCAGGGACCCGCTGCGTTACACTGGTCTCCCGGTGTGAGTCAGAATGTTGGTTGAGAAAGGAGTAGCTTCATTTCCAGGTAAGTAAGTAGGTGTGGAGTGGAGATCCACATTGCTACTCCACACATGTTATGGGCCATTATTGTCTAGATGTTCTGCATACCATCTCTTTAATCATTGATTCTAACATTTTCTTCACGATGATGTTACATTAACGAGTCAATAGTTTCCTGCGTTCTGTTGGCCTCCTTTCTTGAACAGAGGTGTTTATTTGTACTTTTCCTATATGGTGGGACCTTTACAATGTCTCAGACATTTTGGAAGATAACATTCACTAACTCTGCAGCCACTTCTTAGGATGCAGGTCCAAGTGACTTATCAGCCTTAAGCCCCATTAATATTCCCACAACTTTTATTTTGGCTGATTGTTCTAAGTTTCTCTCTCCCTTTGCCTCTCGATTTTTCAATTATTTTTGGGATGTTTTTTGTATCTTCCATTGTGAAGATATGAAATAATTGTTCAAAGCTTCTGCCATTTTCTAGTTTCCCATTAATTCCCCAATCTTATCCTCTTAAGGTACCAGTGATCTCTTTAGCTACTCATTTTCTTTTTATATACTTGTAGGTTTCACTGCCTATTTGTATATTTCACTTCTTTGTCTTTTTTTATATTTTTAGCAAAGATCTAACTTCCCACCTGATGTTGGAATTAGGAATGCTGCTTGATTCTCTTGTGGATCAATTCACTTCACAGAATCCTAGAAACCCTATAGTCAGAAGGAGGCCAGTTGGCTCATAGAGTCTGCACTGACAACAATCCCACTTAGGCCTTACCCCCACTACCCCAAACATTTACCCCACTAATCCCTTTAGCCTACACGTCCCAGGACACTAAGGTGCAATTTTGCATGGCCAATCCACCTAACCCGCACATCTTTGGATTGTGGGAGGAAACCCACGCAGACACAAGGAGAATGTGCAAACTCCACACAGACAGTGACCCAAGCTGGAAATCGAACCTAGGTCCTTGCAGCAGTTCTAACCATTGTGCCACCATGCCGCCTGTATTCTGTAACAAGGAACCCTGATTCTGTAAATCAGTTGCCTAGCTTTCTTTTGAGAAGAAGAGGGAAAAGAATTGAATCTGATTTGCCTCAGAGTTTCAAGAACGCAAGGCCAGAGATCTCTTGGGTAGAAAGCCAAGAGAAAAAGGTGGAGATAAAGTAATGTCAGTGATGGAATCATTCTACATAAGAGCATTTGCTCAAAATAGTTTAGATTTTGAAGTCAATTCAATATTTTTTGTTCTTGTTTTACAGCCTGATGGATCTTGCACGAGAAATGATTAGAGAATCTCTACCAATAAAATGCTTGGAAGCTGTGATCCTAGGGATGTATCCTTTTCTTTGTAAACAAACTAGAAAAATAAGCTGCAGACAAGTGGAATTTACTGCCAGCATCAAGACAGGCAGGACCTAGATGGCCTTGTGCAGTTCAAGGCACAATCCTACTCAAAGCAGAGATAAAGTCTAAGTCATCTACATTCCACCCATGACAATGCTACCTGTGATAGGCTTTAGTGGGTTCCAGGCAATATCCTATCTGAATAGGAGATACATGTGCACTTAGGATTAGGAGAGACCTATGGTACCAGAGCAAAGAATAATAAGGTATTATATGGGGTCAGCAAAGAGGAAATGCAAGATTCTAATTCAAGTTTGCAGCGTGTGTGTGTAAATACACAAAATGTGGTAAATATATTTGGTGAGCTGTGGGAGCAGATAACCATATGGGAAGTGGTGATAATGGAATCCTGAAGCAGCTCAGCAATTCTTCCACTATTCCGCACAGGGAAAAAGTGTGTATTTAAAGAGATGCTTAAAAGGATGATGAGGGTAGATCTAGGTACTAGATTTACCAGGATGTTGCCTGGTGTGGGGGGCATTAGCTATGAGGAGAGGTTGGAGAAACTGGTTTGTTCTCACTAGAACGACACAAGTTGTGGAGCGACCTGATAGAAGTCTCCAAGATTGTGAGGGGCAATGGATAATCAGCTTTTTCCCAAGAAGAAAGAGTCAATTACTAGGGTTAAGGTGTGAGTGCAAGGTTTAAAAGAGATGTATGAGGAAGACCTTTTACACAGAGGGTGAAAAGTGAGGTTGTCAAAGTGGTTCCAGCTGTGAAACAACAGAGATTCCATTACACTCCTGGATGTATTCTATGGACCAGCATCTGAGGGAATCCTCAATATTGACTCTGGATGTTGCATGACATCAGGTCAAACGTAGGCAAGAACACCTGCTGATTGGTTCAGTTAACATTGCCCCCACCACTACCAGCATTACTTCTCGATGCTGAGTCCCTTGATCAGGCAATGAATGCCTTTGACTGAGGCATACTCCCTGAGAGGCTGGTTTACTTTTGTGTTCCCAAACAGAAAGCTCCAACTCACAGGCAAGATGGGGAGCCGTCCATGAGTCCTCCTCCTGCAGGCTTAAATGACATGGAGGTAGGAAAGTGCAAGGTCCCTACCCATGACCATTCTTTAAACTCTAAAGGTCTTTAAATTCCACCCTCCGTGTCCTGAAGCTCTGATGAAGGCTGGGTCATGTATTTTCCTTCACATTTGTGGTCAGTTACCTCACCAACGGTATGCCTGGAGTAGAGAGATTTCCCATCAGCTTCAAAACTCAATTCTCAGGGAATTATTTCCGCCACATAGTGCTTGGAATCCACTACGCTGGACGCTTTGGAACATTGGGCATGAGTCGACGTGAGGACCTGATGTTTAAACCGCCTGTGTGCAGGACTTTAATTGACCTCATCTTAGAGTTTGAGAGTTCCTATAGGAAGTGCTGGCACACACTGAAGAAAGTCAAGATTGGACAGTACGTGTCCCACGACCCACACAGTGTGGAGCAGATTGAGTGGAAACATTCAGTTCTTGATATAGAGAAGCTGAGCCGTGAGGAGCTGCGGAAAGAACTGGAGAGGCACACCCGGGACATGCGGCTAAAGGTAAGGGAGTGGCTGAGAATCATTGTGCTGCCCACTGGGAGAAGTAGAGTAAAATAATCTTCAGGGTATTGGAAAACAGTATTGTAAGGAAGCAAGTGTGGATCCCCAACTTTCAAGTGGGGGTCAGGAGATATTGTATAACTCTTTAAGAAAAGTTGATTAATGTTAACAGAGAGAGAATAAGGTCTAAAATACTATACATCACTTTGATGATGTTTATTGATTTGGTTTCATAGTTGGAGATGTTGCTTCTTGCTGGGCATTCTTAGAAGAATAATCAAAGGGCAAATAGCATTCCCAAATTGGCTCAATCATGCTGAGACATCACTTTGGGGAGAAAGTTTAGAACTGAGAGAGAAAAATGGTGCCCATACCCGCTTGGGGGTGATTACTGCCAGAATTTACAAAAGCTCCAAGTTCCTTTGTCAGCCTGGAAAATCAATGAGTCAGTTTCATTGTACAAAGATATATTGTGTTTTTTTTTCTCCCACCCCTTGTCCCCTGCCCAATTGTTGCAGGTGATGAAGGGAGCAGCTGTGCCATCATCCCCTACCCGCGAGAGGAAGAAGGACTCGTCATCACCCCATCGCAGTCAGTCAAGCCCACATCGCAGGAATGGCCGCAGTGAGAGACGGTAAGAGCCATAGGCTAGCTGCAGGGGAATAGGCCTATCCAATTCTGAGGTCACTGAGTGTGACCTCAGTGGTTGGTAAGCTGATGGAGAGGCTCCTGAGGGACAAGATTTACGAGCATTTGGAGAAGTTTAGGTTGATTAGAAATAGTCAACATGGTTTTGTAAAAGACAGGTCGTGCCTTACGAGCTTAATTGAGTTCTTCGAAAATGTGACTGAACACATTGACAAAGGAAGAGCAGTGGACGTGGTGTACATGGACTTCAACAAGGCATTTGACAAGGTCCCACATGCAAGACTTCTTGAGAAGGTGAGAGGCCATGGGATCCAAGGGGCTTTGGCCTGTGGATCCAGAACTGGCTTGCCTGCAGAAGGCAGAGGGTGGTTGTGGATGGCTCTTTTTCTGCATGGAGGTCGGTCACCAGTGGAGTGCCCCAGGGATCTGTTCTAGGACCCTTGCTGTTTGTCATTTTCATAAATGACCTGGATGAGGAAGTGGAGGGATGGGTGAGTAAATTTGCCGATGACACGAAGGTCGGTGGTGTTGTGGATGGTCTGGAGGGATGTCAGAAGTTGCAGCATGACATTGACAGGATGCAAGACTGGGCGGAGAAGTGGCAGATGGACTTCAACGCGGATAAATGTTTTGTGGTCCATTTTGGCAGATCCAACGGGATGAATGAGTACACTATCAAAGGTAGGAGTCTTAGCTGTGTGGAAGAGCAGAGGGATCTTGGGGTCCGGGTCCATAAGACTCTCAAATCGGCCTCCCAGGTGGAGGATGTGGTTTAAGAAAGCTTATGGTGTACTGGCCTTCATTCATCGAGGGATTGAGTTCAGGAGTCAGGAGGTAATGCTGCAGCTTTATAGGACCCTTGTCAGATCACACTTGGAGTACTGTGCGCAGTTATGGTCGCCTCACTATAGGAAGGACGTGGAAGCTATTGAAAGGGTGCAGAGGAGATTTACAAGGATGTTGCCTGGATTGGGAGGCATGCCTTACGAAGACAGATTGAGGGAGCTGGGACTGTTCTCCCTGGAGAGACGAAGGTTGAGAGGCGACCTGATAGAGGTTTACAAGATGTTGAGAGGAATAGATAGGGTGAAATCTCAGAGACTATTTCCCAGGGCTGAAATGGTCGCGACGAGAGGGCACAGATTTAAGGTGCAGGAAGCAAGTACAGAGGAGATGCTAGGGGAAAGTTTTTCACTCAGAGGGCGGTGAGTGAATGGAATCGGCTGCCATCGGTGGTGGTCGAGGCGAACTCGCTGGGGTCTTTTAAAAGACTTCTGGATGAGTATATGGGATCCAGTGGGATTGGGGGTTATAGATAGGTCTATGGCTGGGTAGGTTTTGATGTGTTTGGCACAACTTGTGGGCTGAAGGGCCTGTTTGTGCTGTAGTGTTCTAATTAACCTGTCAATTAAATGCAATCTGCTATTAACCTCTCAATCTTTACTCTGAAACCTGTGTGTCCTGCAGCATTTTATGACATGTCCTTGTACTCCTAATCAAACACATGCTGTGCCTGGTCTCTTGGGTCACTCTTACCAAACAAATTTGTTTCCATGGTAATTCTCTTTTCACAAATTACTTGTGTGTCTATTTATTTACAACTCCACACCAGTCACCTGTTACTCTATCATCGTGCAGAATATCTGGAGAATCATAACAGGGAATAACAAAAAGAACTGTATAATTTTAACTTTCTCATTTGTTATAACCAATTACCAGCCAATCAAACCTATGCTTCCAATGAACGAGATAGACAGATGGTCAACACTGCGTGCAGAAACCTGATCAAATGAGAACAGTGAGTTTAAGTCACAAGGGAAAGGCCAAGATGTGTTTATGCTACAGGCAATGATTGTATTTTCAGTAGCTCCTTATTGCCCAGTTTAATAGCCAAAATTGTTTCAATGCCAGTCACTATCAGTGAATCTTTCCAAGGCATAACCATGCATCCAGTGTAACAGCTATCTCCAAATTCAGCACTGACAATGAGGAGCGAGTTGGAACATTCTTGAAAATTGGTGTGACACCAGAACTCCATGATAATTCTTCTCTTGATTTGTGGAAATGTGATGATCTACTCGGATGCATGCCCTAGAGTGCCAGGGTACTGGGGAAATCATCACGACCTCTTTACTCAGATACAAAACTCTGAGTATTCAAAGCTTCTGTCCTTCCTTTTAAATTAATCTTTCACAGTCCTCTGCTCAGTGTTCAATCGAAACATCAGATTTTTACAAAATCAATCATTTGGTTCTTTATTTCCCCCTCTCTGATCTCTTCCCTTTATTCCTCCAATTCTCTCCATTCCCCTTTCCCCTCTCTTTCTCTCACCACAGTAAAACCTACATAATTCACAAATGTCCTTCAGGAAAGGAAATCTGTGTGCATATCCAGTCTGGCCTGTATCTGCCTCAGACCCATAGCAATGTGATTGATTCTTAACTGCCTTCTGAAATGGCCTCGCAAACTACAGAGCTGCATTAAAGCTAATGTAACAGTGATTCAGAATAGGGACTGAACTGTCCTTATAATTCAATGCTTGCCTTGCACATCGAGTAAATAATTTGCCTGTTTCCGGGATCTACGTTAAGAATTGATTTATTGTACAGCGGTGTCTTTCTAGCACTAACTGATTAATCTTTAATACCCAGTGTTTAACAGATTGATTTCATTAGGTCTCCATTGCTTATTTTAGTATTTAGCCTTTGGGTTGAATTTTCCCACTTTTGCACAGAGTGCTGGCTAAGGCATTGAAACCAGCACGCACAGCTCGCTGACTGCAAAACCAGCTTTTCTTGCTTGGTAGTGCAGCACTCTTTGCAAAAAAATCTGCAAGCTTGGCTCAGGCCAAGGGACTGGAAAGGGTCGAGAGATTCAGGTTTTTAGGTGTCCAGATCACCAACAACTCTCCTGGTTCCCCC
Source organism: Sphyrna mokarran (assembly GCA_024679065.1). Classification (NCBI taxonomy): domain Eukaryota; kingdom Metazoa; phylum Chordata; class Chondrichthyes; order Carcharhiniformes; family Carcharhinidae; genus Sphyrna; species Sphyrna mokarran. The sequence goes on from JAGIQG010000015.1 coordinate 2,095,866, forward strand.
ATGCTGACATTTTAGTTAAGAAAGCCCACCAACACCTTTACGTACTTATAAGACTATATTTGGCATATCAGCTACGACTCTCTTCAACTTTTACAGATGCACGACAGAAAGCATTCTTTATGGTTGTATCACAGCTTGGTATGGCTCGTGCTCAATTCAAGACTGCAAGAAACGACAAAAGGTTGTGAATGTAGACCCATCCATCACACAAACCAGCCTCCCATCCATTGATTCTGTCTACGCTTCCTGCTGCCTCAGCAAAGCAGCCAGCAAAATTAAGGATCCCACATACCGTGGATATTTTCTTTTCCTCCTTCAGGAAAAACATGCAGAAGTCTGAGCTCATGTACCAACCGATTCAAGAACAGCTTTTTCCCTGCTGCTGTCAGACTTTTAAATGGACTTGCCTTACATTGTGTTATAAGGCAACTCTACACCCAGCTATGATTATAGAACATAGAACATTACAGCGCAGAACAGGCCCTTCGGCCCTCGATGTTGCGCCGACCAATTAGGAAAAAGCAATGACCCTCTAACCTAAACCATTCCCTTTTCATCCATAAACTTATCTACTAACCTCTTAAACGCCACCAAACTTGGCGCATCTACAACTGCAGCAGGCAGGGCATTCCATACCCTTACCACCCTCTGGTAAAGAACCTACCTCTGACATCCGTCCTATAACTACCACCCCTTAATTTAAAGCTATGTCCCCTAGTGCTAGCTTTCTCCATCCTAGGAAAAAGGCTATCACTGTCCACCCTATCTAAACCTCTGATCATCTTATATGTTTCAATAAGGTCCCCTCTTAGCCGCCTCCTTCCTAACGAAAACAACCTCAAATCCCTCAGCCTCTCTTCCTAAGACCTGCCCTCCATACCAGGCAACATCCTGGTAAACCTCCTCTGTAACCTCTCCAATGCCTCCACATCTTTCTTATAATGTGGGGACCAGAACTGCACACAATACTCCAAGTGCGGCCGCACTAGTTTTGTACAGTTGCAACATGACGTTGTGGCTCCGAAATTCAATCCCCCTACCAATAAAAGCTAAGACTCCATATGCCTTCTTAACAACCTTATTGACTTGATTGCCAACTTTCAGGGATCTATTAACGTATACACCAAGATTATAGCACTACATTCTGCACTCTCTCGTGTCCTTCAATATGAAAGTATATATATTGTCTGTATAGCATGCAAGAAGTGATGCTTTTCACTGTTAATACATGTGACAATAATAAGCAAAGGCATAGAGTCATAGAAGTTTACTACATAGAAACAGGCCCTTCAGCCCAACTTGTCCATGCCTTTTTTTAGAACCCCTAAGTTAATCACAAATGCCCATATCCCTCTATACTCATTGTACTCGCGTAACCATCTAAATGCTTTTTAAAAGACAAAATTGTGCCCATCTCTACTACTACCTCTGGCAGCTTGTTCCAGACACTCACCACTCTGTGTCGAAAAATTGCCCCTCTGGACAGTTTTCCATCTCTCATGTTAAACTTGTGCCCTCTAGTTTTAGACTCCCTTATCTTTAGGAAAAGGTACTGACTATCAAGCTGATCTGTGCCCCTCGTTATTTTATAGACCTCTATAAAAATAGCCCTCAGCTTCCTACACTCCAGAGAAAAATGTTCCAGTCTATTCAGCCTGTCCTTATAACTCAATCCATCAAATCCCGGTAGCATCCTAGTAAATCTGTTCTGCACCCTTTCTAGTTTAATAATATCCTTTCTATAACAGGGTGATCAGAATTGCACACAGTATTCCAAGTGTGGCCTGACCAATGTCTTGTACAACTTCAACAAGACGTCCCAACTCCTGTATTCAATGTTCTGACTGATGAAACCAAGCATACTGAATGCCTTCTTCACCTCTTTGTCCACCTGTGACTCCACTTTCAAAGAGCTATGAACATGTATCCCTAGATCTTTGTTTTGAGATTCTTCCCAATGCCCTACAGAGTAAGTTCTGCCCTGGTTCAATCAAACAAAATACATCATCTTGTATCACGTTGGTAGAGCTGGGATGGGGAAAGCTGGCAGCGCTGGGCATCCTGAGATCAGTGCGCTCCAATGAAACCTTTGCCTTTCCCACCCTCAAACACACTCAAGGAGATAAGGTGGGAAAGCCCTTTCATCAGATGTTAATGTATTGAAATAAGGATCCCAAACTTTTTGAGCAAGAGCCTCGATATGCAGCCATCAAGAGAGAGAGAAATCAGAAAACAAATTCTTGCTGATGAGATTCTCATTTTCAGATTCTTGTAATATTTTACGCTCGCGTAAAATTGTGACGACAATAGTGATAAAATTAGTGATAACAGTATTTATTCATTTACTCATGTGTACTTGGAGTAAGGTCTTTACTGTTACTACTTATTTATTAATTCCTATTGTTTTCCAAACAGTTTCTTAATCTACTACACATTATATATTACAGTTTGAGTAAGTAATTGAATGTTGGTTTCTTTTGGATTGCATTTTTCAAGCTGGAATGTTTCTGATCAGTTAAGAACACAGCCAACATGTTGCTCTTCAGAAATTCTCAGCTGTACTTATTTTACAGATTGTGTGAAGTATTTGAACATGAGCTTTGATATATGATGTAAGCAATCATATGAAACCACAGCCTTCAGCACTCACCTGTTATAAATGCTTCTTCATCAGAATTAACATTCACTTTTATGACTGGGCTTTTGATGTGCAAACCAACTTTTCTGACTACATCTACAAAATAATTTGTCTTCATTGATTTTTTTTTTATTAATTATCAGATGGCACCCGCAAAGTCTGTATTCCAAGTTTTCTGCAGGTCCATACAGGGCTTCATTTGAAGTTATTTCTCCACAGTTGCTGTCAGACCTGCTGAAATATTCCAGCATTTTCTGTTTTTTGTTTTAATGTTCTGTGAAATTTAACTGTTTAAAATTTTTGAAGTATTAAAGGGAACTGAGAGAAACTATTTCTACTGCTTAGGGAGTCTGGGATTGGGACGTAGACCAAAAATTAGAGTCAAATCTTTCAGAGCTGTAATTGTGAAACACTTGGTTTTCTATCCCAAGCAGCAATTGAAGTTTGATAGTTAACCAAAGATATTAAGAATAGGAAAGCAAAATATTTTTGAGGGGTGCGAAGCTTAAAAGTGTTGATGTTCAAAGAAATTTGGGGTTTTTTTTTTCCAAGGATCAGTGAAAGTTAACATGCAAGTACAGTTGTCAATTAGGAAAGGAATTGACATGTTGGCCTTTACTTCAAGAGGATTGGAGCACAGGAAGATAGTCTTGCCACAATTGCTACGTGGTTTTGGTGAGACCACACCTAAAATACTTGTGAAGTTTTAGTCTCCACATTTAAGAGAGGATATATTTGCATTGATGGTGATAGAGCAAAAGTTTACGCAATGGGTCTTGGATTGGTCTATGATGAAAAGTTAAATAAATTGGGCTTGTAGAGGTTTAGAAGAATGAGAAGTGATCTCATTGCAGCAAATGAAAGATCAAGGGAGCTTGATAGATTAGACACTGAAAGATTGTTTCTGACGGTTGGAAAGTTTAAAACACAGGGAGCACGATCTCAGGCTAAAGGGCCAATCATTTAGAACTGAGATAAGGAGAAATTATTTCACTCGAAGAGTTTTGAGCCTTTGAAATTCTCTATTCCAGGGAGTTATGGATATTTTATCATTGAATATATTTAAGGCTTTGGTCTCAGGAAATTAAGGGTTTTTTTTAATGAAGTTTACTTATTATTATCACAAGTAGGCTTGCATTAACACTGCAATTAAGTTACTGTGAATATCCCCTATTCATCAAACTCCGGCGCCTGTTCAGGTAGACTTAACATGGCCAATGCACCTAACCAGCACTTCTTTCAGACTGATAGGAAACCCACGCAGACACGGGGAAAATGTGCAAACTCCACATAGACAGACATTCCAAACCGAAAATGGAATCCAGGTCCCTGGCAGTGCTAACCACTGTGCCATGTACTGCCCTTGAGTGGATGGGAAAATGGAATTAACGCCAAGATCAGCCATGATCATATTGAATGGTGTAACAGACTCAGACAGTCTAATGATCTATTGCTGCTCCTATTTCTTGTGTTAAGGAATATGGAACAAAGACGGATTGTACCAAGTTAATTTGTAGATCAGCAATGAATGAAAGAACAGGCTGAAGGAACTAAATATTTCCAACTGTCCCAGCGTTCAAACTGGGGAGTGTTTTGTGTTCTTACAGTCTCTATGAAAGACATTTATTTTTCAATCTCTCTTGAGCCATTGATCTCCTTCCTGAACTTTGTGCCTTTTTCCTTATCCAGATCTTCAGGAGAGAAGAAAACAACAGAGCAAAAGAACCTCAATGATGTGGGCTACCAGATACGTGTGTGAACAATCCACTGTGGGGTCCATGTGTGACCAATCCACCATTCTCTTTGCAGAGACTTCAATCCATGAAAAGGACCTTCCATGCACTGAACTGAACTCTCAGAATAAGAATGAAGAATGCCGTATAGTATTTCAAAGTGGTGGTCAGCAGTATTAAATTAATTGTGACTTTTTACACTTGTATTTCTATATATTTTCTCTAATATGTTTGAAAATAGTTCATTTTAGTTGGGCTGAGAGCTGAAGGGAAGATTTTTGATAAGAAGTTATCCCATTTCTTTGGGAGTGGTTGAGAACCCGTGGTGGCCAGTAGAGTTTATAAATCAATGTTATAAGATCGTCCAAAGGGAAGCAATGATTCACTTTCACTGATACTGAGCCATACAGACCAGGAAAATCCCAAACTCTATCCCTAGTCAACGTGGATCTCAGCCAGGGATGGAAACAGTATGCCACAGCCCGGAATGGGAAGAATCCGCTTGGACTTCCATTCCTGATCACAGTCCAGTGACCCCAGTGTGTAGGTGTTGGGTGAGGATAGTGTTGGGTTCTGTCCCTTACAGTCAAAAACCTGCCAATGTTCAATGCGGAAGAATTACACATGAGGATTGGCCACTGCACTGAGTTGCCAGCAAATGACCAGTGCCTGTGCAAACCATATCTTAGCAAACCTGTGTCATATCACTCCACATACAACACAGTCTACTCTCAGAATGGTCAAATTTAAATCTAGATGTACCTCCACTGCCCTTCCCTCCCTGAAATCAGAAATTCTCAGTGTTCATTGGTTTGCAGCAGCAGAATTAGTCACCAGCTGAGAAGCAGTTGGTGATCTCATTTCTCATGTTCCTACATCATGATAATTCAAATTACATTGATTTCTCACAAGAGGGAAACATATTTATTAACCTGTCCAACTTAGTGAGAGATAATAGCATGTTCCTGAGAAGGTATTGCAGCTTGACTCCCAAGTTGTCACCCACTACTTTAGTGGTTGGGTGGGGAGTAGGACTTTTGTTAACTTGCACAGATTCCAGTACATCTATATTCTGTTCCATTTCACTGGACAATCCCATGTGCTGCTCTTGCCTCGAAAGAGGAGAATTTATTCACACCCCCACCCTACTCCAGTATACAAGTAATGTCGTGGTCTGGTGCCACATTGAAAATTCATTGGTACCCTTTGGCATATGTCCCTCAGGTCTGCGTGTATTATTAATATTGGGCAGATGATGATTTTTCACTCCCAATGAAACCAGGCCTCTGCTGGTTTCTGTGATTCTGTAAAACCCTTCAGGATTTACATTTCGGAAGCAGGTTCCGATATTAGTCCATCACTTGTGATGGAACTCAAAATAGTTCAATTTTATTCATAATTTTTCATACTTGAAAATCGTTTTTATGTTTTAAAAGTAACTTTCTGAAACTCTCTTATTTGTAGCTGTTGACCACTCGAATTTCTATTTTATTTCTTGGGTGATTTTTATTTTTCATATTGATAATCTTACTTTTCGGTTTTCATCTCTGTCCTTTTCTACTCTTTCTTACTTAAAATGTGAATAATATGCTGCAGTTTAAAGTATTTCAGGAATTTGGAAATTCTGAGCTCAGCAATCCCACCATTTTTTTTAACCCTAAACCTAACAGCACCCCCCGCCCCACCCCCAATCCAAATTCTTGCAATTGTCTCTCCAGCAAATCATCTAATTATTTCTTAAAAACCCATTCCTGTTTTCTGGAGTGCTCAACAGGACAGAGAACACTTTTCCCTCAAAATCAGTTTGAGTTCCTTCTTTCGCTCGGTTTAACCCTTGTCTGACTATCTTTAGAGGGTGAATAGTTGGATAGTTTGGTGCAGCGTTTAGAGAGATCTGTGACACAACACTGTGCCCTGTCTGTGTATTAAAATCTAACAAGCATTCTATCTCTTAATGCCTTTTATCCCTTTTGTTCCCATCAATATTGGAATCTGCTATATTGTTTGTCTGGTTCACTTGTGACATTACTTACATTAGGACTTTAATTAAAATAGCACATTTAAAATCGGAGGATAGAGGTTTGGGTTTAATTTGATTAGATTTTAATATGTTGAAAACTGAGGGACTGACTGAGTTTATTTCTTACGAGGCCAAATTTTCAAATTAAGAACTAGGGAAAGGATCCATGAAAATATCAGCAAGGATACAGAAAACAAAATCATAAGATATGAAGACAGTGCTTTGAGTGAGTCATAGGAAGGTGGTTCCACTCTGAAAACTATTGTGGGTGGAATTTACATCTCCGAAATGATGCGTTTTGATTGGGGGTGGGGGGGGTGCTGTTGACAATTTAAACAGACAGGAGAATGGTGGGTGTGGTCCCTGCCCCTTCCTCACCACCAGCAGGAAGCCCCATTGATCGGTTTCCTGCCTTGCCACCAGTAAGGGCCCTTAAGCAGATAATTAATGTTCATTTAAGAGCCTCATCCCTCCACTGCTGCTGCTATTATTATATGTGGAATATGACAAATATTTTATGTTTGGAGTTCCTTTGGGGTGGAGGAAATCATAGAAATCCTACATTGAAGAAAGAGGCCATTTGGCCCATAGAGTCTGCACTGACCACAATCTCACCCAGGCCCTATCTCCAGATCCCTACATATTTTATTCATTAACCCTTCTAATCTACACATCGCAGGACACTAAGAGGCAATTTTAGCATGGCCAATCAACCTAACCTGCACATTCTTGGACTGAGAGGAAACCACAGCACCCGGAAGAAACCCACACAGACACAAGAAGAACATAGAACACTACAGCACAATCAGGCCCTTCGGCCCACAAGTTGTGCCGATCATACCCATACCTACTAGGCCATAGAACTATCTGTAACTCCCAATCCCATTTAATCCCATATAGTCATCTAGAAGTCTTTTGAAAGATCCCAGCGAGTTTGCTTTCACCACCACCGACGGCAGCTGATTCCATTCACTCACCACCCTCTGAGTGAAAAACTTACCCCTAACATCTCCTCTGTACTTGCCTCCCAGCACCTTTAAACCTGTGTCCTCTCGTAGAGACCATTTCAGCTCTGGGAAATAGGGTGGATTCTCGGAGGCTATCTTCCTCTCAATGTTTTATAAACCTCTATCAGGTCGCCTCTCAACTTTAGTCTCTCCAGGGAGAAGAGACCTAGCTCTCTCAACCTATCTTCATAGGGCATGCCTTCCAATCCAGGCAACATCCTTGTAAATCTTCTCTGCGCCCTCTCAATAGCTTCCACATCCTTCCTGTAGTGAGGTGACCAGAACTGCGCACAGTACTCCAAGTGAGGTCTGACAAGGGTTTTTATAAAATTGCAGCATTACCTCCCGACTCCTCAACTCAATTTCTCTATTAATGAAGGCCAGTACACCATATGCCTTCTTGACCATATCCTCCACCTACGAGGCCAAGTTAAGAGCCCTATGGACCCGGACCCCAAGATCCTTCTGCTCTTCAACACTGCTAAGAGTCCTACCCTTGATATTGTACTACTTCATCCCATTGATCCTGCCAAAATGGACCACTACACATTTATCTGCGTTGAAGTCCATCTGCCACTTCTCTGCCCATTTTTGCATCTTATCTATGTCTTGCTGTAACTTCTGACATCCCTCCAGACTATCCACAACACCACCAACCTTTGTATCGTCGGTGAATTTACTAACCCATCCCTCCACTTCCTCATCCAGGTCATTTACGAAAATGACAAACAGCAAGGGTCCTAGAACAGACCTGGGGCACTCCACTGGTGACCGACCTCCACGCAGAAAAAGACCCATCCACAACCACTCTCTGCCTTTTGCAGGCAAGCCAGTTTCAGATGCACAATACCAAAGCCCCTTAGATCCCATGCTCTCTCACCTTCTCAAGAAGTCTTGCATGGGGGACCTTATCAAACACCTTGTGAAATCCATGTAAACCACATCCACTGCTCTTCTGTTGTCAATGTGTTCAGTCACGTTTTCAAAGAGCTCCACTCGGCTCATAAGGCACGACCTGCCCTTGACAAAGCCGTGTTGACTATTTCTGATCAAGGTAAACTTCTCTAAATGCTCATAAATCATGTCCCTCAGGATCCTCTCCATCAACTTACCAACCACTGAGGTCAGACTCACGGATTGGTAACTTCCTGGGCTCTCCCTGTTCCCTTTCTTGAAAATAGGAACACGCAAACTCCACACAGATAGTGACCCAAGCCGGGAATCGAACCCAGATCCCTGGACCTGTGAAGCAGCAGTGCTTACCATTGTGCTACTGTGCCACCCAGTTTCATTTGAATACATAGTGTCTAACTGAGGGACCAAATAGTTGGGGGGGTGAGAGGGGCGTTTGCCTTAAACTGAGAGCCACATCCTGCCTTGCTGATGACCCCTGTCACTCCAACCCCACTGTCACTCGCGTATGGCCTGCGGTTGTACGATGATGCTTAGCCTCAGGTGGATAACATACTGGCAGCAGTCACTGCTTCTCTGGTGATGTTGCAAATCAGTGGAGTTGCTGGGCCTCTGGCTGGCAGATTCTGACAGGCAGGAAACCCGCCCTCCACACAGAGTCCTACCAGTGCCCAGATGAATTTTCAATTACTCAGCTCGCTCACCAGCACAGAGCCCCTGCCAGATCTCTGACTGGAGAACAAGATCCCTGTCACCTCCACCCAGTGACTCGGCTGAAAACACTTTAAAAATCACAAGTATAGGCCTTATTTCCTCAAATATTGAATTTGGAGCAGGCTGAAAGGGCCATATGGTGTACTCCATCTATGTAACAGAGTTCTGCCTTAAAGGGTAGACAGGTGAATACAGTAAGAAATCTGACAACACCAGGTTTAAGTACAACTGATTTATTTGATAGTAAATTCAAAAGTTTTCGGGGTTCGTCAGGCGAATGGAGAGTTCTAGCCTCAGACAGAGCATAGTTGATAAGTATATGGATGAGAAGGGAATGGTTTAGTTAGGAGGGGCATTGCTTTTTATTTTGGTCGGCACAACATCGAAGGCCGAAGGGCCTGTTCTGTGCTGTATTGTTCTATGTTCTATATAACAGCACAGACAGTTTACAGATTACTGATTAGAATGCAAGTCTTTACAACTAACCTGCTATTCAAGTCTTAAACAGGCCAACAATGAGAGTGGAAGGAGCATTAAGTCCAGATTAAAGAGATGTGTATTGTCTCCAGACAGCACAGTAAGTGAGGTTTATCAAACCCAGGCAAGTCATGGAGTTACAAATAGTGCGACATGAACCCAAGATCCCGGCATCTCCATATCATAGGTGAATAACCAAGATTAGGGACGTTAGGTTCTTGTGTAACAAGGGGACTGGAAGATCGTCAGGGAAATAGGTTTCATTGTGGCAGAAGAAAGCCGTGGTTTCTGGATTTAAAATCGAACAGAGGAATGAAATGGACTAGCTAGTTAGAACCGGTGGGACTTGAGGCTGAATACCTATACTCGATAGATTAAGACCTGTTCCATTTCCCCACTCTCTGCTTTTGATGTTGCAAGGATCCACAATGAGTTGGGGTATTCTCAGCTCAGATTCTAATCTATAATGAACTCTGATTTGTTAAATTTACTGATTTACCTCAGGAATATTTAATAATTTGGTGTAGGAACAAATGGAATATAATGAAGTCATAGAGCATTTAGTATTAAACTAAGCAGGGAAGTAAGTTTGATGGGGACAGTGTAGAGGGAGCTTTCCTCTGTATCTAACCCTGTGCTGTACCTGTCCTGGGAGTGTTTGATGGGGACAGTGTAGAGGGAGCTTTACTCTGTATCTAACCCCGTGCTGTACCTGTCCTGGGAGTGTTTGATGGGGACAGTGTAGAGGGAGCTTTCCTCTGTATCTAACCCCGTGCTGTACCTGTCCTGGGAGTGTTTGATGGGGACAGTGTAGAGGGAGCTTTCCTCTGTATCTAACCCCGTGCTGTACCTGTCCTGGGAGTGTTTGATGGGGGGACAGTGTAGAGGGAGCTTTACTCTGTATCTAATTGGCAGTATTCTTCCAGGCTCTGGCTGTTTTTAATTTCTGCCCTGTTCCACTAAAGCCTGAGAACAGCAAGGCTATTCGATGTACTCTGAAGCATGTTGTCGTTTGTACTGTGGTATCTAGTAGTATACTAGCCATTAAATGGTTGTTTTCTCTCCAAATCATTTTACTTGATAGCCTTATAGGAAGGGTTATAGAGTACAAGAGCTGGCCTTTAATGTTGCAGTTATACAAAACGCTGGTTAGACCTCATTTGGAATACTGCGTCCAGTTCTGGTCGCCTTACTACTGGAAGGACGTGGAGACTCTGGAGAGAGCGCAGAGGAGGTTTACCAGGATGCTGCCTGGTATAGAAGGTCTGAGTTACGAGGAGAGATTACGCAAATTGAGACTGTTTTCCATAGAAAGATGTAGACTTAGAGGAGATCTGATAGAGGTGTACAAGATTATGAAGGGGATAGATAGAGTAAACAGGGTTAAGCTTTTTCCTAGGATGGACTCAAATAGCACGAGGGGTCACGGGCTTAGGGTGAGGGGGGTAAGGTATAATTTGGTTGCTAGAGGGAGTTTTTTTCACACAGAGGGTAGTGGGGGTATGGAATGCGCTGCCAAGTAAAGTAGTGGAGGCAGGTAGAACATAGAACATTACAGCACAGAACAGGCCCTTCGGCCTTCGATGTTGCGCCGACCAATATAAAAAGCAATGCCCCTCCAAACTAAACCATTCCCTTCTCTTCCATATACTTATCAACTAACCTCTTAAACGCACCAAACTTGGCGCATCTACAACTGCTGCAGGCAGGGCATTCCACTCCCTAACCACCCTTTGGGTAAAGAACCTACCTCTGATATCCGTCCTATAACTATTACCCCCTAATTTAAAGCTGTGTCCCCTCGTGCTAGCTTTCTCCATCCTAGGAAAAAGGCTATCACTGTCACCCTATCTAAACCTCTAATCATCTTATATGTTTCGATAAGGTCCCCTCTTAGCCGACTCCTTTCTAACGAAAACAACCTCAAATCCCTCAGCCTCTCTTCATAAGACCTGCCCTCCATACCAGGCAACATCCTGGTAAACCTCCTCTGTACCCTCTCCAATGCCTCCACATCTTTCTAATAATGTGGGGACCAGAACTGCACACAATACTCCAAGTGCGGCCGCACTAGAGTTTGTACAGTTGCAACATGACGTTGCGGCTCCGAAATTCAATCCCCCTACCAATAAAAGCTAAGACTCCATATGCCTTCTTAACAACCTTCTCGACTTGACTGCCTACTTTCAGGGATCTATGCACATACACACCAAGATCACTCTGTTCATCTAGACTACTAAGAATCCTACCATTTGCCCTATACTCTACACATTTATTATTTCTGCCATAGTGCATTACCTCACACTTTTCCACATTAAACTCCATTTGCCACCTCTCGGCCCAGCTCTGCAACTGGGCCGAGAGGTGGAGTTATTTAAGAAATACTTAGATGGGCACATGAACAGAATGGGAATGGAGGGGTATAGAAAACTGATTTAAACTAGGGATCATGAGCCTTTGGAGTCCCTGGGAAGTGTGTAAATAGATGATATTGATGTAATTGTTTTTACCCTACAGGTGCTTTGGTCCACTTTGTTGTCTAACGAGGGGCATTCACGCGATGGGTCGTAAGAGGACTGCTCTTGGATCTTTTTCGAGAGTATCCTAGTGCTTCACGTCGTTAGTGTACGCTTGACCTGGACCATTTGATGGGCAACACGACAGCTCAGTAACTATCGCTGTGCTATGCAGATACATGGATTTGGGCCTGTGTCTGTGGGAGTTTGTGCATTCTCCCCGTGCTTGCGTGGGTTTTTTCCGGGTGCTCCAGTTTCCTCCCACATCCCAAAGATGTGCTCTTAGGCTAATTGGCAAAACAAATTCTCCCTAAATTGTCTCAAATTTGGTTTTAATCCATAGATCTATAAACATAGACAGGGATCACGGGTAGAGGTGGGAACATCAGGGTGGCAGTGCGGGCTCGTTGGGCCGAAGGGCCTGTTTCCTGTGCTGTTTTGTTCTTTGTTCTTCCTTCAACTATTGAACATTGAAGCATCAATATAAAGTTAAACCTTGAAATTTGAAGGATTTTTTTTCCCTTCACAGAATAGCAAATAGGCTTCCAGGAAAAGCAGTCTTATTAACAACAGGACCTGATGAAAATCTGGTTAGGCACAAGTTAAGGGTAAGTATAGATAGAGAAGATGGTGGCTCGGACATTGTTTTGTGAATTGCTGGGGCTTTGAGACAGTCATGCCAAGGCAGGCAGCCTGTCTGGGGTAAATAGACAATCATGTATATCTGTAGTTTATTGTGATTTAATCTTTGGGCGAATGCCACAGCTCCGGAATCCATAATAGAGTGTAATGGACTGTAGGGAGAATGAATAGTAAATAGTTAAGAATGTACAGGAATTGTGGAAGAAGATGGAGTGATTAGATTGAGTTTATAATGGTGTGGATTGTCTTGAGGCTATCAAAGAGAAATTAAATAGGTTGCTAGAGAGTCTATGATGACGTTTTACAAAGTATTTATAGCACAGGAATAGGCAATTCAACCCGCCAGGTCCATGAATCTCCTCCCACCCTGCATCATCTAATTTTCCCCTCATTGCTTTGATGTTATTCATCTCAACCATCCTGCTAGTTGCAAGTTCTACTACATCCCCATTCTTTAAATACAGGTTTCTCCTGATTTTCTTATTGGATTTATTAATGACTACCTTTTATATTTATGGTCTGGAATTATGTTCTCGTCTGTCGGTCAAAACATCCTTTCAATGTCTGTCTATCAAACCCTTGTAATCTGAAAGATCTCACCACCATTTTCTCAAGGCCAATTGGGGATGAGTGAAAAATGCGAACCTGGAGTGAAATGATTTTTAATTCTATTGGGTCACCTCTACAGCTCTACCTTCCTGAGAGACAAAAACCCAAACTTACTTTATTTTTTACCGATAGTTTGGTTATCAATATAACCTTCTCCAAGACCTCTGTATTCTTTTTATAACATATTCACAGTGGCCCAAAGTTTAGTTTCTCTGCTTTTAAATTCTATCCTTCTCAAAATAGACCCCAGTGTTTAGTTTCTTTATTTCATTGAACATATTAACTTGCATTTTTACTTATAGTAATCTACTGCATTGTACTCCCAGATTGCTCTGCTCCTTTTACCTTTTGGACATTTGGGAAAAGGGGAACTTTAAGCATGAAGGGTCAGGGAAGGGACAATTAACAATGTTAAAGAAACAGAAATGGCATTATATGGAATACATGGAGGGAGGGACAGCCAGCTTCCATATTGAACCAAACACTTCTGAGCCTGCCAGAAACCAGCATGAGATTGTCATGTCACTGGAAGATACATAATAGGAGTAACAGTCGCCCGTTCAGCTCCTCAAGCCTGCTCTGCCATTCAACTACACCATAGATGACATACCTCAATGCCATTTTCATACACTATTGCCAAACGATTAAGACCATAAGACATAGGAGCAGAATTAGGCCACTCAGCCCATCGATCTGCTCTGCCATTCAATCAGGGATGATATTTTTCTCATTCTCCCATTCTCCTACCTTTTCTCCATAACCCCTAGTCCCCTTATTAATCAAGAACCTATCTACCTACATCTTAAAGACAGTCAATGACCTGGTCTCCAGCCTTCTGCAGCAAAGAGTTCCACAGATTCATCACTCTCTGACTGAAGAAATTCCTACTTATCTTTTAAAGGATCATTCCTTTAGCCTGAGGTTTCTAGATTTTCCTTCTTGTGGAAACATCCTCTCCGTGCCCACTCTACCCAGGTCTTGCAATATCCTGTAAGTTTCAATAAGATCCCTCCTCATCCTTCTAAACTCCAAGTACAGACCCAGAGGCTTCAATTGTTCCTCATACGACAAGCTGTTCATTCGAGGGATCATTCTTGTGATCCTCCTGTAGATACTTTCCAAGACTAGCACATCTTTCCTTAGACACAGGGCTCAAAACTACTTGCAAAACTCCAAATAGGGTCTGACCAGAGCCTTATACAGCGTTATAATTATGTCCCTGCTGTTGTATTCTAGCCCTCTCAACATGAATGCTAACGTTGCATTTGCCTTCCTAACTGCCGACTGAACTTGCACATTAACCTTAAGAGAACCTTGAATAATGACTCCCAAGCCCCTTTGTGTTTCTGATTTCCTAAGCATTTTACCATTTAGAAAATAATCTGTGCCTCCATTCCTTCTTCCAAAGTGCATAACCTCACACTTTTCCACATTGTATTCCATTGTATATCGCTTGATGCCTTTATTGCGTAGAAATCGATCCCACAACTCCAAGGTGATAGAGAATTCTAAAGATTCAGCACACCTGAGTGAAGAAATGTCTCCTCATCTCTGCCTGAAATGGCCTCATTTTCTGAGACTGTTTTCCCTAGTTTCAGGGCCATCTCCTCATCTTCTTTTGATATTATATTCCATCTGCTGTGTTCTTGCCCATTCACTTAGCCTGCCTAAAACCTCTTTGCATCCTCCTGACAACTTGCATTCTCGCCTCTCTTTGTGCCATTGGCAAACTTGGAAAACATTGACCCGGATTCTCTGATCTATCCTGGATTCTCCAGTTCTGCTGCTGAGAATGGAGATTTGACTAAACCAAATTCTCTCTTGTCCCGGTAACAGCAGTGGGGCGTGTAACATTGGAGAATTCTGCCCATTACATTTAGTCCCCACATCCACGTTATTTATACAGGTTGTGAATAGCTAGAGCCCAAACACTAATCCATGCAGTGCGCCACCAATCACAGCCTGCCAACCTGAGTTTGACCCAGTTATTCCTCAGAGATTTGAGAATGCAGAAAGCCAATTAGCTGCAAGGTTAATCCTGGATTCTGACTTGAACTGCTAGCAGCCTGGTTTCCAAAGCTATCAGAAACTCCTCAGGTTCAACAAGGCATGAATTGAAGAGGATGTAGTAATTTGGAATCTGGAATTTCTTTAAAAAAAGAGCTTTGACATGCGTTGCTTTGCCTAAAAGGCTGCTTGCTCGCAGGTTTATTCTGAGAGTGTGCTTTCACTTGGAGGTGATTTCCGTGACTGGAAGTCATTTCTGTTACCTTGGAATTTTCTGACTTCGATTTGCCTTTCCCAGCTGTCCTGTCGGCCTTCAGTAACATGGGAGCAGCTTCTGCAACTCCAACTTGAACCTTTGAGAAACAATAGAAACAGCAACAGCATGTGCAGGAAGAGCAATATCAACAAGAGCTACAACCTCATCCATCTACAACTCCAAATGATGGGGGGTTTACTGCGGAGCTCCAGTTTGGAGGAGATTCTATCACCAACATGGGATATAAGAGGCAGAGGATCAGCTTTATGGACATGACATGAGTGCCATTGCATCAGGAATCTCAGATTTTCGCAACAGATCATTGCTATCATCTCCTGCCAAATGGGATAGGTGGACAAGGCATTGCCAGTGGGCTCCAAGGTCACCAAAGCCCTGGATTTCTTTGTCTCAGGATTCTGCTGTGACATCTGCAGTGTTCAGGTGGATCTCCCAGGTGGCTAACATCAAGTTTGCTGACATTCTGCAATATTTCTCAATCACAATGTATTCCAGTCCGATGTTTACCTCTAATATTACTGCAAGATTATCATGCATGTCTGTGCAAGTTAGCCAAGAACAGTTATTCACACCCACAAACAACACCAGCTGATGGTGCCTTGGAGACAAGCATTAACTTCTAAACATTTACAATAGAAGTATCAATCTGGCACATTTTTAAACACCTGAGTGATTTCCCTTCTGGAAATACAAAGCTTTTTTTGACTTTGATGTTATGTAATTGCTGTGATTTCAGGAAAATTGGTGACCGGCTGCTCATTCCCCTGCACTGCCTGCTCAGACACTCGTGGTTGAAGTCATCTTCTTTTTGGAACCTGTGAGAGCTTTGCTAAATGTTGCCTGAACCTCTGCAGGGCCAAACAGGAGGTGATGTGGATTCTGAATTATGGGTGAGAAATTCTTGAATAGAATCCCACTTCCCCACCTTCCCATTTGGCACACCCGCACCTCCCTGTTAGCCCAGAGCTGGAGGCATCTGTTATATTTGTAGGGCACCAAATGACCAGGATAAAGCTTTCCTTCAGCCTTGTTAAAGTGACAGACGGATTGTGAAGGATCACTGGTGAGGATCAGCAATCACTTGGTCACTGCTATTACTGATGCTTCATACAGATAGTCAATCTTGCAGGTGGACACCAGCACAAAGGCCTGAGACACCAGGATACTCATTCAGGAGATGGGCTCTTCCAATTCATCTCCGGTGACCTGCATTGCGGCTGGAAATGCCAACACAGCCTCACACATTTTCTGCTGCTGCTTCAAATAGTCCTGTTTGTCAATGCACATAATCTCTCCACGTTTAGATTATTATTAAACTAGAAAGAGTGCAGAAAAGATTTACTAGGATGTTACTGGGACTTGATAGTTTGAGCTATGAGAGGCTGGGTAGACTGGGACATTTTTCTCTGGAGGGTAAGAGGCTGAGGGGTGACCTTATAGAGGTCTATAAAATAATGAGGGGCATAGATTGGCCAGATAGTCAATATCTTTTCGCAAAGGTAGGGGAGTCTAAAACTAAAGGGCCTAGGTTTAAGGTGAGATAGAAAATGATGCAGAGGTGCAATTTTTTCACGCAGAAAGTTGTGAAGGTGCTGCCAGAGGTGGGTACAATTATATCTTTTAAAAGCATTAGACAGTTACATGGGTAAGACAGGTATAGAGGGACAAGGGCCAAATGTAGGTGATTGGGACTAGCTTATTGGTAAATACTGGGCAGTGTGGACAAGTTGGGCCGAAGGGCCTTTTTTCATGCTGTAAACCTCTTTGACTCTTATGACTATTGTTATAGAACATAGAACAATACAGCACAAACAGGCCCTTCGGCCCATGAGTTGCGCCGATCACATCCACCAATCCACAGACCTATCTATAACCCCCTATCCTATTCTTTTCCATATACTCATCCAGAAGTCTCTTAAAAGACCCCAGTGAGTTTGTCTCAACAACCTCCAACAGCAGTCGGTTCCATTCACTCACCACCCTCTGAGTGAAAAACCTACCCCAGACATCTCCTTTGTATTTGCTATCTGTCATGACAATTCTAATTAGTTCATGATCATGGCTACCCACTCTATTCAATGGTTATAACCAAGAAGGAGGCCATTGAGCCAGTGCCCATTCTCTGGAAGAACAGGTCAGCTGATTCCAACTGCCAATCCTGTCTCTCATTTGGTAAGAGTAATATATGTGCAGAATATAGGGCTAATGGTAGGACTCTTAGTAGTGTAGATGAGCAGAGAGATCTCGGTGCACAGGTGCATAGATCCCTGAAAGTTGGTACTCAAGTTGATAAGATTGTTAAGAAGTGTGTTAGCATTTATTGGTAGAAGGATTAAATTTTGGAGCCGAGATGTCATGTTGCAACTGTACAAAACTCTGGTGTGGCCGCACTTGGAGTATTGTGTACAGTTTTGGTCGCCACATTATAAGAAAGATGTGGAGGCATTGGAGAGGGTGCAGAGGAGGTTTATCAGGATGTTGCCTGGTATGAGGGCAGGTCTTATGAGGAAAGGCTAAGGGACTTGAGGTTATTTTCATTAGAGAGAAGGCAGCTAAGAGGTGACCTAATTGAGACATATAAGATGATCAGAGGGTTAGATAGGGTGGATAGTGAGAGCCTTTTTCCTCAGATGGTGCTGGCTAACACGAGGGGACATAGCTTTAAATTAAGGGGTGGTAGTTATAGGACGGATGTTAGAGATGCGTTCTTTACCCAAAGGGTACAAAGGGCGTGGAATGCCCTGCCTGCAGCAGTTGTGGACTCGCCAAGTTTAAGGGCATTCAAATGGGCAGTGGATAGGCATATGGATAGCATTGGAATAGTTTAGGATAGAGGGTCATAAAATTGGTTCTATTGTTCAGCACAACATCAAGGGCCAAAGGGCCTGTACTGCACTGTAATGTTCTATGTTCTATAACACTACAACTGTTTAATCTAGTTTCCTCTCAAAACCCATGATTGAATTATCTTGTACCACATATCAGGCAGCGCATTCCAGATCATAACCACTCACTGCAGAAAGCTGGTTTTCCTCATCTCACCTTTGGCTGTTTGCCATTCACCTTAAATCTGTGCCCCCAACTCCATCCTCGAGCTTTCTGCTGATAAGAATAGCTTTTCCCTTCACCTTGAGCCCTCATAGTTCTGAGTAACTCTATCAAATCTTCTCTCAACCTCCTCTTCTTCGGGAAGACCACCATATCCCTTCCTCCAGTCAGAAAAACATTCACCAGTACAATCTATTGCTTTTATTTAACCAATTGTGTATCTGTCATCAGCAGCATTGACTCCCGCTGCTCCCTTCCCCGCCACCCCCCACCCGCCTACCACCACATGCAAGAATAAATCTTAAAAAGCCAAATCGGTTTGTTTCTTGTAATTTTTTTAAAGTAAGAATCATATAAGCATATCCTTGAATTATATTAGCTATATATTACATTGTTTAGGGATAATGCAATGAGATTAAGTGGATAGATGGAGCATATGGTGGAATGCAGTATACATTGGCTTTAAAAGGAGAATAAAATGGATAAAGTCCATTAAGACTCAGTGTCAGGAATGGTGCCAAGAGCAGGCCAGCAGCCAGAGAGAGAATTTTTAAAAATCAGTAAGTCTCCTTGTGCTATTTCCGTTTTTGATTCTATGACCTTGTGGTAAGAGGGACCATGTCTGAGATTCAGATCAGAGTTAGGAAGCACCCTGAATCACGTTATCCTGATTATAGTTGTGTGTGCTTAGCAATGGCCCTTTTCAGTTTAGCATGAAATGCTTTTTAGTCTCGCAATGTAACATGTTTAAATGGAAATATATAGATTTGTAACGGTTACTTTAAGAAACAGGATGTTGTATGCTGAAGCTAGTAAGTATACCAGTTGATTAATGCCAACTGTAAAAGAGCTGCCTATGGCTGCGCCCTCCAACCGTGTACAAAATATTTCCAGTGTAACATTGAGCCCAGGGAGTTGGCTGTGTTTCCTTTTTCCTTCCATACATCCCAGAAAATAATAGCTGTTAATTTGGCTGTGTTGCTGTTTTCTGCTGTGAAGTGTAGAATGGACAGATTGTGGTTGACTCTCAGCTATGTTCTGGAATGGTTGAGCAAGCCTCTCAGTGCAAGGGCAATAGGGATGGGCAGTAAATGTGGTAAGAAGTCTGATAATACCAGTTTTAAATCCAACTGATTTATTTGATAGTAAATTCATAAGCTTTTGGCTCTATGGCCTTCGTCAGGCGAATGAGGAAGGCCATAGAGCTGAAAGCTTATGAGTTTACTATCAAATAAAATGGTTGGATTTAAAACTGATGATGTCAGACTTCTTACTGTGTTTACCCCAGTCCAATGCCAACATCTCTACATCAGTAAATGCTGGCCAGACAGCAGTGCCCATGTCCCATGAATGAATGGGAAAAAAAATCAAACAAAGCAGTAAGATTGAACAATTTTCACACTCAGAACCCTCTTTTTAGGCATTCTCAGACAGCTCATAACAGGTACAATCCTTGACTTGGTTTGCACCTCCCATTCCCAAAAAATATTCTCTAAGGCTGGCAACAATCCTGTGTTCTACTGAACATCTCCCCACTTTGGCACGATTGAGATTGGGCAGAGATAGCTGGGTTATTCATATTCATTCGTGGGACATGGGCGTTGCTGGCTGGCCAGCATTTATTGCCCATCCCTAGTTGCTGTTGAGAAGGTGGTGATGAGCTGCCTTCTTAAATCGCTGCAATCTATATGCTGTGTGTTGACCCACAAGATAGTTAGGGAGAGAATTCCAGAATTTTGACCAACAACTGTGAAAGAACAGCGATATATTGGGGATCAGAGAAGATTGGTGAGGCATTAAAGTACATTTCCCCTTCATCTGTGACATTCACTCACAATGACTAATGGCAAGGTGTTCACCCTGAGACACACACACACACACACACACACACACACACACGCCTTTTTAAATGTAATGTCTCAGGTGATTGATTTTATTAATGCTGTGCCGTCTCTGCAGGATGTCTTTAATTGTGTGACTTGTGTCTAACATTACTGCTAGGTCCAGTCTCCTTCACTTGTGCCAGATCACTTTTATAAATAGATTTTGGAATGTTCCTTTTGCAAGGTTCAGAGATCAGTTTGCAGTTATTTTTGATTTATACTGCAGTCAGCAAAACAGACACAAAATACAAGGTGCTTTAATTTCCTAATTTTATGTGAATAAGCTGCAGAGTCTGGGTATGAGAGTATTCAAGAATTATTGCTCCAAACTGTCTCTTGCTACAACCTCTCTGGGCTGTGATGTGCCATAAACCAACAAGCCAGATGGAGGGACATCTCTACCAACTGTTCTTTCACTGGGCAAATGTGATTTGTTCTTTGTTTTGTAAATTCAACTTTATGAATTAAACTGTTCCAAATACTGTCTCTCTCTCCCTCTCCCTCTCTGCTCCTCTCTGGGGCTGGATTTGTTTCAAACACTGAGCTTATCCATTTGAGTTCTCACAGCAATGAGATATTCTGTGCTTGGAGCTTGATGAGCAGAGCTGTTGGCTGAGTTCCAGACTTCAGCAACTTGGAGGAAGAAATAGGTGCACCTACTCTCATTGGTGGAATATGAGACTGTGTGTAGAGAGGTCATTTCCAGCACATCTTCCCACTCTCTTATGCTCCTTTACAAGAGGATTCATTCTGTGACAAGGTACCAAGTTCTCCCATTACTCCCTGTCTACTCCCCACCCAGTGAGCAAACTAAATTTGTGTTCTGTTACAGATATACATTCTAAGGATTGTATTTTGAATGCTTAGTATTGTAATGAAAAGACCCATGCAGGTATCTAATGCCTTTAGGGTGCGCACACTAAGAAGTATCACAACATCAGGTTAAAGACCAACAGGTTTATTTGGTAGCACAAGCTTTCGGAGCACTGTGGCACTCAGAAAGATAGTGGCATGTATTACCAAATAAACTGGTTGGACTTTAACTGGTGTTGTGAGACTTCTTATTGTGATTACCCCAGTCCAACCCTGGCATCTCCACATTACAGGTGCAGTTGGTGCAACACTGAGCATTGAGTGAGATCTTTTCAAGAGACATTATTCACAAAAACAGAAGCATCTCTTCCCCTGGGAGATCTCTTTTGTATGAAACATAAAGCCAAAGCAGCAATCAGTTGTGGATAAAGATCCCATTGCAGTATTCAAAGAGCAGGGAGAGTTCTCCCCATATCCAGACAACATTCCTTGCTCAGTTAGAACAACTCCGTACACAACTTGGAGTGGGGTGGGATGGGGAGGCATTCTCGTATTTGTAGAATCTTTCAGAGTGTGAAATAGATGTGTATTTCTGCATGTTTCAATCAGTGGGCTTGGATTAAGGAAGCACTTCTTAGCCATAGATTCTTGCCCAATTAATAATTTTAAACAAGAATACTGGACATTTACCAGCCAAGGGTATAAAGTATCAATCTATTGGATAGAATCATAGGACAGTTACAGTGTAGAAGGCCATTCATCTGGCCATGCCATGCTGGCTCTATAAAGGCAATTCCATTAGTTCCCATCCTGTGCCTTTTCCCTGTATCCTGATAATTTCCTTTCTCTTCAGGTAATTATTCAATTTCCTTTAAAAACTATAATAGAATCTGTCCCCACCACACTGTCAGGCAGTGTCTTCCAAATCCTAATCATGTCAGAATTGGATAAGGAACACTCTCAATCTCACTGAATACTGAGATAGTGAGAAATGGCCTAGCCTTGTTCCTAATTCTTTGCAATGTTTCTCACAGAAAGGAGATGCTGTATTAATAAATAAATGTTGTTTCAGTGAAGCTCCTACGCTTAATTCTATCTCCCACTCAGAGTTAATGAGACTTTCTCTTTGAATAAAGGGCCCTAGGTTCAGATCCATCACAGATCAACAGCGAACTGCTGGTTTTGAGAATGCTTAATAGATTAGTTTGGGGTTGAGCTAACCCCAATCCAAGTGAGTTCAGCTCAAAATCATTCTCATCACCAAGAGAGGTTTTTTGTGGGAAATTAAAATGTTGCAGCTAAAATTGATGAAGGAGCAGTGCTCTGAAAGTTCATGATTCCAAATAAATCTGACTTCTTATGGTAAAATATAACAAGGGTGAATACTGGAAATAAACAACAGGTCTGTCGAGCTCAGAAAAGTAAAATTGTTTGACACACAGACCCTGGTTTTTGAACACTTTGATTTGTCACTCCCACCACTGCCTCCTATTTGGGTAAGGCTGGAGAAAGCATGGAGTGAATTACTGTGGTTTGTGCTGATATGTTGCAGCTTCAACTCGTGTGTCTGCAAACTCTGAAATATCTTTAAAAACCAGCATACACTTTTTTGATGAATGGTTTGTATTTCCAGTTCTATTTTGTATGATTTAAGTGTATCCAATAAATATTCAGGTAAACTCTGAACCTGATTTCTGGGCAATTCGTTAAGCTGCCAAACTCATTCAGTAATGTCCTTTAGAGAAGGAAATCTGTTGTCCTTACCTGGTCTGGCCTATATATGACTCTAGACTCACAGCAATATGGTTGACTCTGAACTGCCCCTCTGAAATGGCCAGCAAGCCACTAGTTGTATTCAGCAAAGAAATACTGTGGGGATACCGACCAGGGACTGCCACATTTCAAGTGGCAGGGATTTGGATGGTGTGTGATACCTGGTCAAAGAGCTACCATGATTTATGAACGTTGGCCATTTGGCACAGACACCGTCGACCTGTATCCCAACAGGAAACTGTGCTTTCAGGAAGGGTAGGGTTGTTGGTGGGACAGGGTGAAGATTAGGCTGGCACTTCTTTAACTGCAGATTAATTATAGTGTGGAACTTGCTACCATGTAGAGTAACTGAAGTGAAAAACTTCAGATACTTTGGAAGGAAAAAGAACTTGTGGGTGAGTGAATAGAAAGATATTTGACAGGATTTGATGGAAATGGGATGGGAGGCTTATGTGAAGCATAAATACTCACGTGGGCCATCAAGCCATGCAGTGCCAAAAAGGTCCTACACCCCATCCATAGTACCACTAAAGGCACACCAATCCTATTTTCCTGCACTTGTCCCATATCCTGGAATGTTATGATATTTTAAGCGCTCATCCAAATATTTTTTAAAGGTTGTAAGGATTCCGGCCTCCACTGCTTTCACATTCATTAAATACTCCTTCGTTTTGTTTCTTCTTCCAAAATACATCACCTTGCACTTATCAGAATTAAATAGTATCTGCCACTGCTCTGCCCATCTGACCAACCCATCTTCCTACAACCTACAACCATCTCCTTCACTTAACCACACTACCAATGTCAGTGTTGCCTGCAAGCTTACTTAACATTCCCCCACATTTTTGTTAACAACATTTATGTGTATAACAAACAATAAGGATCCCAGTACTGATCCTTGTAGTACAGTGCTGGATACTGGCCTCCAGTCACTCAAACAGCCTTCTACCACGATCCTTTGTGTCCTAGTACTTAGCCAGTTTCTGATCCATCTCACCACATTTCTCTGAATTCCATGTGCTTTAACCTTCTCAATCAGTCTCCCATTGAAACCTTGTCAAAAGCTTTACTAGAATCCATATAAACTGCATCAACTAAACTTCCCTCATCCATACACTGGATCACATTTTCAAAAAATTCTAACAAATTTGTTAGGCATGATCTGCTGACAAAGCCATGATGACAATCCCTAATTAACTCATGTCTTTCCAAGTACTGATTAATTCTCTCATTCATAATTTCTCCAATAGTTTCCCTATTATTGACCTGAGACTCACTTCTGTAATTTCCTAGTTCATCTCCACCACCTCTCTTGAAAATTGAGAACATTCCAGCTGTCCTCTGGCACATCTCCCGTAAGAAGTCTCATAACAACAGATTAAAATCCAATTGGTATATTTAGTAACACAAGTTTTCAGAGTCACGCCCCCTTCAGCGAGACTTCCACTCACCTGAAGAAGGACCAAGACCAAATAAACCTGTTGGACTTTAACCTGGTGTTGTGAGACTTCTTACTGTGTTTAACCCAGTCCAACACTGCCATCTCCACATCATGACTTCCCCTGTAGTCAGAGAAAATTAAAAATTTGCTCCAAATCCCCTACCTTCCACAGCAGTCTGGGATGCAATTCATCTGGGCCTGGGGATTTCCACTTTAAGCCTGTCAGAACCTCCGATACCTCCCCAATTCTTATGTCAAACTGTGCAAGTTCGTCACAGTCCCTTTTCCTGAATTCTGTACCTTTGTCCTCTCTTTCCTGAGCGAAGACTTATGAGAAGTATTTATTTAACACCTTTCCAACATCATATGGCTTCACAAACAAATTACTCCCTCAGTCCTTAATGGGCCCTGCTCTTACCCTGGTTAACCACTTCCCTTTAATGTATGTATAAAATATTTTGGGGCTCTCCCTGTTTGCTAGTACTTTTTCATGCCCCGTTTGTTCTTCAAATCGCTTAAGTTTCCTCTTGCATTTCCTGTAACCCTCCAGGGTTGCAGCTGAATTGCTCCCTAAAAGCCTTTCTCTTCCTCATCCAGTTCACAATTGTGTTGGATATACAGGTTCCTGGGACGTATTGCTCCTACATTCCCCTGGAGGGTACACATTGGACCTGTATTCTTCCCGGCTCCTTTTTGAATGCCTTCCGACTGCTCCACTGTATACTTACCCACAAGGATCTGTTCCCAGTCAACTTTGATCAGATCCTGCCTTATTTGAGTTATTATCATATGTGTTGGGATACAGTCAAATCATACCATTCATAGAGCACATGGGGAGAGTTAACAGTCAGGGTGGCAAGATATACTGTTGTGGTTACAGGTAAAGTGAAGAGAAAGATCAGCTTAATATAAAGTAGGTACATTCAAAAGTCTGGTGGCAACAGGGAAGGAGCTGTCTCTGGTGGGCTGTTATTCACGCAGGGTGATGTAAATGTAGTTATGGAGAACACTGAGGTACAGGGTAGCAAACTGGAGAGTATTGAAGTAGATAGGGAGGATGTGCTAGATATTCTCGAGGGTTTGAAGTTGGATAAGTCCCCTGGGCCGGACGGGATTTACCCTAGGATTCTCTGGGAGGCAAGAGAGGAGATTGCAGAGCCTCTGGCTCTGATCTTCAGGTCGTCGTTGGTTACGGGTGTGGTTCCGGAGGACTGGAGGATAGCGAATGTGGTCCCATTGTTCAAGAAGGGGAAGAGAGACCTTCCAGGGAATTATAGGCCAGTGAGTCTTACTTCTGTTGTGGGCAAAGTATTGGAGAGAATTATTAGGGATAGGATTTATAGTTATTTAGAGAGAAATGAATTGATTGGGGATAGTCAGCATGGTTTTGTGAAGGGTAGGTCATGCCTTACTAACCTCATTGAGTTTTTTGAGAAAGTGACCAAAGAGGTGGATGGGGGTGGATTGATGTGGTATATATGGACTTTAGTAAGGCGTTTGATAAGGTGGCCCATGGAAGACTTCTGCAGAAAATGCAGATGTATGGGATAGAGGGTGATTTAGCTAATTGGGTTAGGAATTGGCTAGCAGATAGAAGACAGAGGGTGGTGGTTGATGGGAGATATTCATCGTGGAGTTCGGTGACAAGTGGTGTACCTCAGGGGTCTGTTTTGGGGCCCTGCTGTTTGTAATTTTTATAAATGATCTGGATGAGGGTATTGAAGGATGGATTAGTAAATTTGCAGATGACACTAAAGTCGGTGGAGTGGTAGATAGTGAAGAGGGGTGTTATAGTTTGCAGAGGGACTTGGACAAGTTGCAGAGCTGGGCCGAGAGGTGGCAAATGGAGTTTAATGTGGAAAAATGTGAGGTAATGCACTATGGCAGAAATAATAAATGTATAGAGTATAGGGCTAATGGTAGGATTCTTAGTAGTCTTGATGAACAGAGGGATCTTGGTGTATATGTGCATAGATCCCTGAAAGTAGGCAGTCAAGTCGAGAAGGTTGTTAAGAAGGCATATGGAGTCTTAGCTTTTATTGGTAAGGGGATTGAATTTCGGAGCCGCAACGTCATGTTGCAACTGTACAAAACTCTAGTGCGGCCGCACTTGGAGTATTGTGTGCAGTTCTGGTCCCCACATTATAAGAAAGATGTGGAGGCATTGGAGAGGGTACAGAGGAGGTTTACCAGGATGTTGCCTGGTATGGAGGGCAGGTCTTATGAAGAGAGGCTGAGGGATTTGAGGTTGTTTTCGTTAGAAAGGAGGCGGCTAAGAGGGGACCTAATCGAAACATATAAGATGATTAGAGGTTTAGATAGGGTTGGCAGTGATAGCCTTTTCCCTAGGATGGAGAAAGCTAGCACGAGGGGACACAGCTTTAAATTAAGGGGTGATAGCTATAGGATGGATATCGGAGGTAGGTTCTTTACTCAAAGGGTGGTTAGGGAGTGGAATGCCCTGCCTGCAGCAGTTGTAGATGCGCCAAGTTTGGTGGCGTTTAAGAGGTTAGTTGATAAGTATATGGAAGAGAAGGGAATGGTTTAGTTTGGAGGGGCATTGCTTTTTATATTGGTCGGCGCAACATCGAGGGCCGAAGGGCCTGTTCTGTGCTGTAATGTTCTATGTTCTATGTATCTTTTTCCCATCAGAAGAAGTTGGAAGAGAGAATGTCTGGGTGCGTGGGGTCTTTGACGATGCTGGTTGCTTTACCAAGGCAGCGGGAAATGTGAATTGAGTCAATTGATGGGAGGCTGGTTTGCTTCATGATCCTATGTGGTATCTTGTGGCCTTGGTCAAAGCAGGAGCCATACCAAGCTGTAATACAACTGGAAAGAATGCTTTCTATGGTGCATCTGTAAAATTTGGTGAAAGTCGTAGTCATGTCAAATTCCTTAACATCCTGAGAATGTAGAGGCGTTTGTGGACTTTCTTAACGGAAGCTGGGGGCAGGGGTGTGGTTGGTGATCTGGACACCAAAGAACTTGAAACTCTTGACCATTCCATTTCATCTCTGTTGATGGAGACAGGGGTATGTTCTCCTTTACACTTCCTGAAATCGATGACAGTGTCCTTCATTTTATTGGCATTGAGGGAGAGATTATTGTCGCTGCACCAGTTCACCAGATTCTCTATCTCATTCCTATGCTCTGTCTCGCCATTGTTTGAGATCCTTAGTAAATAAGGTACGTTTTAGGAGAGGCAGGGTGGGACTGGGGAGCAAATTCCAGACCATTGACAGACCTAAGACACCCTGACTGTTAAGGATGCTGATCCTTTGTGGAATTTGAAGGGTATGGATAACATATTTCCTCCGGAATTTAAAATGTTCTGTATGTGTGGACATATTTGATTTTTATTTTGAAGTTGGGAGGGTAAAAGTCCTGGAAGGCCCCAGCGAGGATCGAACTCGCGACCCCTGGTTTACAAGACCAGTGCTCTAACCACTGAGCTATGGAGCCTGAAACACAGACACATATGGGAGCTGCTCCAACTCATTCCTAGAGCCGGCTTGTTTACATTTTCTTTTCTGTTTGATTTCAGATCCAGAGATCCCAGTCTCTCCCTGCCCACAGAACAGCCCCTTCACCCATCAGAGCCCCAAATGAGGACCCTCACTGTTTGGGTTTATTGACAATGGAGCCGAAATTACACCACCAAAGGGCGAGACTCCTCGAGGTGCTGCTGCCATGAATTCACCAGGATGTGGAAGCGCTGGACTGGGATATTGATAGCCTGCCAGCAGAGGGCGCTGCTCCCGGCTACTGCAGTACTCACAGCCCGCCAGCAGATGGCGCAGCGTTGGCCTGCTCCCACTGCGCCTGCGGGCTTGTTGGCACCCCTGCTGGATCTCTAGGAAATGGCAGTCAGGATGTGGAGATGCTGGTGTTGGACTGGGGTAAACACAGTAAGAAGCCTCTCAACACCAGGTTAAAGTCCAACAGGTTTATTTCATAGTAACTCCACACTGTTCCTTCATCAGGTGGAGTTTATTATCAAATAAACTGGTTGGACTTTAACCTGGTGTTGTGAGACTTCTTACTGGGAGAAGGACAATGGAGGGAAGCCAGCGGCTTGAATCTAGACTGAAGCAATACGAATTATTGTTTGGATTCCTACAGTACGGAATGATGAGAAAGAGAATCGGGTGAAATGGTGTGGCGATAACAATCTCTCCCTAAATGTCAATAATACGAAGGAAATTGTCATCAAGTTCAGAAATCGTAAGGGAGAACATGCCCCTGTCTACGTCAATGGGTACGAAGTAGAAAAGATCGAGAGCTTCAAGTTTTCAGGTGTCCAGATCATCAACAACTTGTCCTGGTCCCGCCTTGATGACATTAAAGCCCAAAAATGCTTCTACTTTCTCAGAAGACTAAAGAAATTTGGCATGTCAGCTACGACTCTCACCAACTTTTACAAATGCACCATAGAAAGCATTGTTTCTGGTTGTAAACAGCTTGGTATGGCTCTTGCTCTGTCCCAGACCACAAGGAATCACAAAAGGTTGTGAATGTAGTCCAATCCATCACACAAACCAAACTTCCATCCATTGACTCTGTCTACACTTCCCGCTATCTCGTGAAAAGCAGCCAGCATAATTAAGGACCCCATGCACTCCAGACATTCTTTCTTCCACTTTCTTCCGTCAGGAAAAAGATACAAAAGTCTGAGGATACGTATCGACCAACTCAAGAATAGTTTCTTCCCTGCTGCTATCAAACTTCTGAATGGACTTACCTTAAGTTGATCTTTCTGTACACTATAGCTATGACTGTAGCACTACATTCTGCACTCTCTCATGTCTTTCTCTATGAATGGTGTTTTGTCAGTATAGCATGCAAGAAACAATACTTTTCACTGTATGTTAATACATGTAACAATAATAAATCAAATCAAATGCCATTCAGCCCATTAAGTTTGCAGGCCCTATTCCTGAATCTCATGTCCTACTAATCCCCCGACCTACATATCTTGGGACAATTTAACATGACCAATCAACCTAACCTGTACATCTTTGGACTGTGGTACAAAACTGGAGCACCCAGAGGAAACCCACACAGACACGGGGCGAACATGCAAACTCTATGCAGATAGTGAACCGAGGCAGCAATCGTACACTGTGCTAACCACTATGCAACTATTATCAAACATTTAGTCAACGAGATAAAATACAGAAAATCAAATGCAAAATACGGTAGATTCTGGAAATCTGCCCATATCTGTGCAAGAATGGGATGCCAGCACAGTATCATCAGCAAACAATAACGAATGGACTTGACCATTATGCACTTTGGTTTCACACAGCTCTGGCATGCAGGTGGACACCCTTATTTGAATAAGTCAAAACCATACAAGAGCAGCATGAAGAAAAAATTGCCAAAGAGTTATCACCAAGATGCAGATCTGGCTTGCCTGCTGCTGATCTTTAAAGCTCCATTGTAACCAATATCTTCTCATGGGAAGAAGAAATGTCCAGACAGGCAACCTACTCTCCACAACAGTTTAAAGAATGTGTCTCCACTAACAAGGTTGAAGGCCTTTGTAAAGTCTAAGAAGGCAATGTAGAGTGGCCAGCATTGTTTGTGGCACTAATCCAGTAAATGTCAGTGAGAAAATCAGATCAGTTGGCGATCTGCTAGCTCTGAAGTTGCACTGAAACTCGTGGTAGATGTGGTGTGATGCCAATGACTACAACCTGGTCAAAGATACCCAAGCAAGGACTTTCCCCATGGGACTTAACAAGGAGATACCTTGCTAATTGTTAGTCACTGTGATCTCAGAGGCACAAATCTTTCCTTCCAGCAAAGACAAATAACGGTCCAGGGTAAAAGAAATTATCTGAGAAACGTCAAGTTCAGTGAGGTAAGAATGGATCCGGGCCAAATAAAGGGTACACAGCAACATATAAAGAAGTAAATAAGAGAAACAGAGGAACCATGAAAAGAGACTGGCAGCTAACAAAAAAGTGAATCTCTCAAATAAAAGCAAAATACTATATATAGATGCTGGAAATCTGAAATAAAAACAAAAAATACTGGAAAAATTAAGTAGGTCTAGCAATATCTGTGGAGAAATAGGGAAGGGAGTCCCAAGTCTTTAAATATGTTGCACTGTTTGTCCCTTCCCTGTTTGTTAGTTCCTGTTAATTGTGATCCAATGGAAGTATATCAGATTACAAAATTACACTGTTCTACAAGAAGCAGAAAAATCAGACTCCATCTATAATTGTCCAACTCAAGTATAATGATTAGAGTTTAGGACTAAATAACTTGATCATTGAAGATTGTATAAAGAAGTTAAAGGGAGAAGGAATGTGATAAGAACATAAATAGCAGAAGTAGGCCATTCAGACCCTCGAGCCTGCCCCGCCATTCAATAAGATCATGGCTGATCTGTATTGGTTCAGTACCACTTTCCCGCTTTCTCCCCATAACCCTTAATTTCCTTGTCAATTAAAAACCTATCCACTCTTGACTTGAACATGATTGTCTCTTTAACAAACAGGGCAGAAATTGTTCATGCTGTTGGAAGGATCAAGAACCGGAGGACGCACATTGAAGCAGTTGCGAAAAGCAAAAATGATACGAGAAAATTTTTTTTCATTTAACAAGTGATTGGGGTCTGGACTGCACTAACTGAAAGTGTGGTGGAGGCAGGTATAACTGAAACATTCAAAAGGACATTAGATTATTTGAAAATAAACAACATGGACAGGAGGCAGGAGAATGGCACTATGTGAAATGCTCTCAGAGTGTCAGTGCTGATGTGAAGGGCTGAATGGCCTCCTTCTGCACATTAACAATTCTTTGATTTAGTATTTATTGACTGAATAATTGCCCGAATCCTACACTTCAGATAACTATAAGTCTCCAACGGTAGTTAGCTCTAACTCATTCACCTCATTTATGCCACTATCTTATTGAAGATGCTCTGTGCATTCAGATAAAGAAATTTGAATTTCATTTTTTACTTTTACTATTTATCCACCGGCACAGCTGACAAAGCAATACTGACAGTCCATCCCTAATTAAAGGGGGAAATTGGTGGAGCGTTTCTTGAACTGTTGCAGTCCATGTGATGTAGGCATATCCACAATACTGTTTGGAAGTTCCAGGATTTTAGATTGTGTGCACAAATGGTGATATACTTTCATGTCAGTGTGAACAGAAAGAATGGGAGAAAATAAATACTTTTAACTAAATCTAAAAATCTGATAATCAGCCAGTGGAAATAATTGTATACAATTCAAATGTCCAAAATATTTTATTCTTTTTGTAAAACATACACTAACTTCTTTTTGAAAGATTGAATTTTTTCTCATCTTGGAATCTGCAAGTTAAACCAGAAATTTAACTTTCTGGACTTCACAACTTAACAGCACAAGAAGTTTCCTTTTTAAGTGAACAAGTTAACAAGTCAAAGTACAACATGTAAAATTAAACAACATTTTATCAATGAGAAAGTTGAGAGAAGCTAAAAGTTACCAGACACACAATGGCCTAACCTTAGCATTGGTCACTTGCTTTTCTCTCTCACCAAAAAGTGTAGTCTGGACAATGTCTATTGTCCGTTTCACAAGGCATGGGACAAAAAGCCCTTCTCGCCCACTGTGCTGCTACAATCACACAGACTGACTCCTTTCAAAAGGAGCTGTGCAATTTTCAGTTCCGTTCCAGCAATGAAATTTAGTCTCCAGAATGTGAATCCCAACTGAACCACTGTGTGAACATGGAAACAAACACTTTGTTAACTTTCTGTGAGAAATGTGCAAATCTCGTCCCATATATTTTGTCATGAACTTCTTGCAGGCAAAAAATTCACATTGATAAACATGCCGTCACAAAGGGTTAGGAGTCAATTTCCTTCACTCCTGTACATTTTTTAAAGCTTCTAGTCTCTGCAGAAGTGCATTTCCAAATGCTTCTCGATATGCAGGACTAACTGAGTCCAGGAGAGAGTAAATCGTCTCATGGTATTGCATCGACAGTGACTCATCCACCTTGTCAAAGCAATAAGCAACCACCTGGAAAACGAAAAATAGGTCATTACCAAGATGTCCACAAAACAAATCTATCCCTCTTTCACCCTCTATTGGAATGAAACAGCACACTCAAAACTTCCCTCCACAGAATAAACAAGTTTCAAATAACAACCACACCTCCCAGAATAAAACACTCCCATAACCAACACACCTCCCAGAATAAAACACTCCCATAACCAACATCTGAATGTTGGTTATGGGAGTTAAGGTTCCCACATTTCAGATGGGAACATCTGAAATGTGGAGCTTATTCAAGGAGCAGCTGCTGCGAGTCCTTGATAAGTATGTCCCTGTCAGGCAAGGAGGAAATGGTCGAGTAAGGGAACCTTGTTGTACGAAAAAAGTTGATTCGCTGGTTAAAAGGAAAAAGGAGGCTTATGTCAGGATGAGGCTTGAAGGCTCAGTTAGTGCAATGGATTGCTATAGATTAGCCAGGAGGGAGCTAAAGAGTGAATTGAGGAGAGCTAAGAGGGGACACGAGAAGACTTTGGCTGATAGGATTAAAGAGAATCCTAAAGCTTTCTTTAGATATGTTAAGAATAGAAGATTGGTTAGGGCAAGATTAGGGCCAGTCATAGACAGCAGTGGGAAGTTGTGCGTGGAGCCTGAAGAGATTGCAGAGGCACTGAACAAATATTTCTCTTTGGTATTCACGCAGGGAGATGTAAATGTAGTTGTGGAGAACACTGAGATACAGGGTTGCAAACTGGAAAGTATTGAAGTAGATAGGGAGGATGTGCTAGATATTCTAGAGGGTTTGAAGTTAGATAAGTCCCCTGGGCCAGACGGGATTTACCCTAGGATTCTCTGGGAGGCAAGAGAGGCAATTGCAGAGCCTCTGGCTCTGATCTTCAGGTCGTCGTTGGTTACGGGTGTGGTTCCGGAGGACTGGAGGATAGCGAATGTGGTTCCATTGTTCAAGAAGGGGAAGAGAGACCTTCCAGGGAATTATAGGCCAGTGAGTCTTACTTATGTTGTGGGCAAGGTATTGGAGAGAATTATTAGGGATAGGATTTATAGTTATTTAGAGAGAAATGAATTGATTGGGGATAGTCAGCATGGTTTTGTGAAGGGTAGGTCGTGCCTTACTAACCTTATTGAGTTTTTTGAAAAAGTGACTAAAGAGGTGGATGGGGTAAGGCAGTTGATGTGGTATATATGGACTTTAGTAAGGCGTTCGATAAGGTGTTCCATGGAAGGCTTCTGCAGAAAATGCAGATGTATGGGATAGAGGGTGATTTAGCTAATTGGATTAGGAATTGGCTAGCAGATAGAAGACAGAGGGTGGTGGTTGATGGGAGATACTCATCGTGGAGTTCGGTTAGAAGTGGTGTACCTCAAGGGTCTGTTTTGGGGCCCCTGCTGTTTGTAATTTTTATAAATGATCTGGATGAGGGTATTGAAGGATGGATTACTAAATTTGCGGATGACACCAAAGTCGGAGGAGTGGTAGATAGTTAAGAGGGGTGTTATAGTTTGCAGAGAGACTTGGACAAGTTGCAGAGCTGGGCCGAGAGGTGGCAAATGGAGTTTAATGTGGAAAGTGTGAGGTAATGCACTATGGCAGAAATAATAAATGTGTAGAGTATAGGGCAAATGGTAGGATTCTTAGTAGTCTAGATGAACAGAGGGATCTTGGTGTGTATGTGCATAGATCCTGAAAGTAGGCAGTCAGGTCGAGAAGGTTGTTAGGAAGGCATATGGAGTCTTGGCTTTTATTGGTAGAGGGATTGAATTTCGGAGCCGCAACGTCATGTTGCAACTGTACAAAACTCTAGTGCGGCCGCACTGGGAGTATTGTGTGCAGTTCTGGTCCCCACATTATAAGAAAGATGTGGAGGCATTGGAGAGGGTACAGAGGAGGTTACCAGGATGTTGCCTGGTATGGAGGGCAGGTCCTATGAAGAGAGGTTGAAGGATTTGAGGTTGTTTTTCGTTAGAAAGGAGGCGGCTAAGAGGGGATCTTATTGAAGCATATAAGATGATTAGAGGTTTAGATAGGGTGGACAGTGATAGCCTTTTTCCTAGGATGGAGAAAGCTAGCACGAGGGGACACAGCTTTAAATTTAAGGGGTGATAGTTATAGGACGGATATCAGAGGTAGGTTCTTTACCCAGAGGGTGGTTAGGGAGTGGAATGCCCTGCCCGCGGCAGTTGTAGATGCGCCAAGTTTGGTGGCGTTTAAGAGGTTAGTTGATAAGTTTATGGAAGAGAAGGGAATGGTTTAGTTTGGAGGGTCATTGCTTTTTTCATAATTGGTCGGTGCAACATCGAAGGCCGAAGGGCCTGTTCTGCGCTGTAATGTTCTATGTTCTATGTTCTAACACACCTCCCGGGATAAAACAGTCCCATAACCAACACACCTCCCGGGATAAAACAATTTCTGAATATAGCCACATGGAAGCTTCAACAGGCAACCAGGCACAAACCATCACATTAGAAAATGAGCAGCTTTGTTATGCAAAGTCTCATCCCAATTGCCTGCATTTGGTCCATATCTCTGTATACCAATCTTACCCATGCAACTGGCTAAATGCTTTTTAAAAGACAAAATTGTACCTGCCTCTACTACTTCTGGCAGCTTGTTCCAGTCACTCACCACCCTCTGTGTGAAAAAAATTGCCTCTCTGGACCTTTCTGTATCTTTCCCCTCTCATCTTAAACCTATGCCCTCTAGTTTTAGACTTTCCTGCTTTTGGGAAAAAATTTTGACTATCTATCTTGTCTATGCCCCTCATCATTTTAGAGACTGCTTGCTATAAGATCATCCCTAAGTATCCTACTCTCCAGGGAAACAAGTCCCACCTATCCAGCCTCTCCTTATAATTCAAACCATCAAGTTCTGGTAGCATCCTAGTAAATCTTTTCTGCACTTTTTCTAGTTTAGTAATATCCTTTCTATAATAGGGTAATCAGAACTGTATATAATATTCTAAGTATAGCCTTACCAATGCCTTGTAGAACCTCAACAAGGCATCCCAATTCCTGTATTTAATGTTCTGACCAATGAAACCAAGCATGTCAATGATTCAACTTTTGAGCAGCTATGAACCTGTATCCCCAGATCTCTTTGTTTTATAACTCTCCCAAAGGCCCTACGATTAACTAAGTCCTGCCCTGTTCAATCTACCAAAATGCATCACTTCACATTTATCCAAATTAAACTCCATTTGCCATTCCCTAGCCCACTGACCTAATTGATCAAGAAACTGTTACAATTCTAGATAACCTTCTTCACTGTCCACAAATCTTGGTATCATCTACAAACTTACTAACCAAGCCTCCTAAATTCTCATTCAAATCATTAATATAAGTAACAAATAACAGTAGATCTAGCACCTTTCCTGGAGGTACACTGCTGTTTTCAATCTCCAGTTTGAAAAATAATCCTTTGCAACCACTCTCTCTGTCTTCTTCATCAAGCCAGGGTGAGGTAGCCAATTCAATCCAATTAGCTACTTCACTCTGAATCCCATGAGATTTAACCCGATGCAACAACCTATCATATGATGGTAACTTGTCAAAGGCCTTGCTAAAGTCCATGTAGACAAAGTCTATTGCACTGCCTCATCTACTTTCATGGTTACCCCTTCAAAAAAAAATTACCTATTCAAAAAACTCAATCAAGTTCGTGGGACATGATTTTCCACTCACAAAGCCATGCTGACTGTCCCTAATCAGTCCTCATCTTTCTAAATGCCTATAGATCCTGTCTCTCAGAATACTTTCTAACAACTTACCCACTACAGACATTAGGCTCACTGGCCTGTCATTGCAGATTAGATGGGCTAAAGCGTCTCTTCTGCATTGTATATTTCATGCCTATCTCCTTCAGAATCTCTCTTCCCAATCCACAAACTCACTGAAATTATTAAACATCAATTCCTTCAGATCCTTGGGATTAGTCATTTCTTGGACTTTGGTCCTTACAAACAGATTGTAAATGAAAACTATATGACAGATGATCCATTTCCATTACCCTGAGGATGTCTCCCCTTTGAATGTTTCTTCGAAAGTTACTATTGAATTGCCTTTCTACCCTTTCCAATGTTGTATTCCAAATCAGAACAACTTTCTTATTAAAATCCTACCTCTGGTTTCTTTGACAATCACCTTAAATCTGTGCTCTTTAACTACTCTGTCACTGGAAACAGTTTCTTCTGATTTACTTTATCAAAAACACATCATGATCTTGAACTGTCTAATTACATCCTTCCTTAATCTCCGGCTTTGCAGTTTCTCCACTTAATTGAAGTTTCTCATCCTTCTACTCAATCTCCTCTGCACTTTGTCTGAGGCCTTAACATCAGACAGTGTAGTAACCAGAACTGGCCTCAAAACATCAATTGCAGTATTTTGAAAGAGTCCCACTACATCACTGCCCGTCCTTTTCACTCCCATTGAACTGTCCTAAACAGACTTTCAGCCTGTCCTTTTCCTTCTAACTTCTACCTTATCCAACCAGTGCAACATGAATACTCGTAGCCTGATTAGCCTCTCAGCAATAAATATACATTTGTCTCAAGCACTCCACTCATAGCTGACATTTTCTGTGATTTGGAGAAGACAATGCCTCTTGATATCCTGGGAAGTTAGTGAGTAGGAAAGAATGTTTGAACACACTGGGTTTATTCTCCTGTGATGAGGAGGGTTTTGTGTGCACACAACAATTTGTATGTACATAGCACCTTTAAATACTTAGGTGCTGCACAATCCACAAACTCACTGAAATTATTAAACATCAATTCCTTCAATGATTACCAAACAAAAGGTGTTTACGAGATATCATTGCAACCTTTCAATAAATCAGAGTTATTACTTAGCGGGGACAATTTCGTAATAATTAAAAAAGACAAAATCTTTAACCCAGATAAAGACCATTTTTGCAGAGTTTATAGAGTTGGTATCAGTTAGTGCTGTTCTCACCCGGAGTCCTGCCTCAGTTAGTTCGAGACAGTATCTGTTTCCTTCCTTTGTTTCTACATTAATATAGGCAACATCTTCTCCAATTGGGAGGCTTTTCGAGACAGCCATGTGACGAACAGCAAAGTTGACATCGTTCACCACTGCCTCTGCCTCCACTCTCATATCCTTCACGTCTGTCTCCTCAAAGTCTCTCTCTTCCCACTCTGCAACCTCACTGAAATTATTCAACATCGATTGCTTCAAATCCTGGGGATCACAGTCCATTCCCTGGGTACAATATCACTCCTTCTGAAGAGACTGTAAATTAAAAAGTGAAACAGATAATTATTTCAAAAAGACACTGACCAATTCATACCTCCTGCACACAGCAGTATCAAATAACTTCAGATCATTTTGATAAGCCTCTCATTGTCAGAATCCTCCCCTGCCGGTCTCTCAATTGTCACAATGATGTGTTGTGAACAATGTGGAATATTCATCTAAATAAAAACAAAATACTACAGATAATTGGCAATCTGAAATGAAACAAAGATTCTGGATAAACTTAGTTGTTCTGGTAGCATCTGTGGAGACAAATGGAAATAACACTTTGGAATGAAATTATCCTTCGACAGAACTGAAACAAGGTAGGAATGTAGAGAATTATATAGTGGGAAAAGGGGCGGAGGAGATGAAAAGAATAGTAAATCAAGAATAGGATGGGGCAAAGAAGATTTGACAAATTTATATGAACTAAAGGGAGAGTTGATGGTGCCATTAAGGGATGAAGAATGCTAATGGTGGCAAAAGGTGAAATAGTAGAATATGTTAGTGGAACAACTGAACAGCAATTGATAAGGACACCAGAACTGCTACAATACTCCAGGTGTGGCCTCACAAATGCCCTATATAATTGTAGCAAAATATCCCTATTTTTATACTTAGATCTGCTCACTGTGAAGGCCAACATACCATCTGTCTTCTTTACTGCCTGCTGTACCTGCGCGCTTACTTTCAGTGACTGATGCACAAGGAATCCAAGGTCTGAGTAGCCACCTTTCTCAATTTACACCATTATGGTTCAGATTAGAAACTCCAGAGTGTTTTATGAAGCTTGGCTGAATCATAAATTGAATCTGGCTAGAGAATCAGCTAGGGAATCTGGCATGAGATCTTTCACTTCAGGTGTGATTCAAATGACCCACTAGGGAGCTTTTATCAAACAAAGTATATTTAAGAATATTGTTAACATGTATAGTAAGAAATTAGCAAAAAGTTTTATCAATTATAAACAAGAAACAAAACAATCATTATAATATGTAACTCTGAATGAATATCTCTAATGTGTTCCAATTAAAACCAAAACCCACAGACAACAAAAAAACCCTTTTTCACAGGTCTAATACAGCACAGCTTAATGTTCACTTGATACTGGGATCAATTATTTTCTTTATGAGGCTGCAGTCAAATATCCTTGTGGCTCAGAGCAGTTCGAAAACAGGGCAGGTTTCCAAGCACATGAGAGACTCTGGTCCAGCGCTCATAACAACAGGCCTAACCCTAATCCTTCAGAAAGTAAGATCTTGTTTTCAGCCAACCAACAGAACTTCCAAAAAATAATCTGGGAGGGAGAGGGACTTGATGCTCTTAACATTCTATCTCACAAACTAAAGATGAAATCCCTGCCACCAGAGCTGCACTCAGTTTTTTCTCCTCCCACAATGATATCACCCAAGAATCTGGACTGCGGAGATCATGATTTTTATAAAAAAATCTCTTAAGGGGCCACTGATGTCATAACAGCCATGCAAGTATTAATTTGTCTTCCTATTATTGCTAACAAAGTGGATAACTCCACATTTATCTATATTACACTGCATCTGCCATGCAAAAACCCACACATTCAGCCTGTTCAAATCACACTGAAACATCTGCTTCACAGCTCAGCCTCCCATTCAACTTTGTATCATCTACAAATTTGGAGATAATACATTCAGTTCCCTCTTCCAAATCATTAAAATATAACATGAACAGTTGGGGTCCAAGTTAAGATTCCTGTGGAACCCCATCAATCACTGATGCCAATCAGAAAAAGACCCATTTATCCAACTCTGCTTTGGATCTGCTAACCAGCTTTCGATCCATCTCAAGACTTTACCTGCAATCCCAAGTGCTTTAACTTTACATTGAAGTCCGTATGTGAGACCTTGTTGAAAGCCTTCTGAAAGTCTAAATAAAACACATCCACTGGTTCTCTTCGGTCAACCCTATTAGTTACGTCCTCAAAAGAATTGCAATAGATTCATCAAACATGATTTCCCTTTTGCAAATCCAGTCTGACAGTCTGTAACTGGTTTTGTTTTGTAAACTAGTGTAAGATTTGGAATACATTTTTACTTTTCAAAATAAAGTCTTATAATTTCACCCAAGTGAGTGTTTAAACAACAATAACAACTCCTTAGGGAAGGGATTTGGCAGGTGGAAGGAGAGCAGGAGGAGGGGGAGGGGTTGAGACAGGGGTAGAGGATTGGGTAGGGAAGAAAGAGATCAGATGGGAGGGGATCCAGTTGAAACGAGAGGGAATTGGGGTGCGGTGGATGGGGGAAGTATACGGTTGGGTAAGGATCAGATATGAGATCTGGTGAGGGGATCCAGTTGAGAAGGGGATTGGGTTAGAAGGTATCCAGTTGGATAGAGGATCTGGCGGGGGATCCAGTTGAGAAGGGGACTGGGTTAAGGGGGATACAGTTGGAAAGGGGATCCTATTGGGTTTCCATTGGAGAAGTGGATCTAGTTAAGAAAGGAATTCAACAAGGTATCCACTTGGGGAGGGGATCTGGCGAGGATCCAGTTGAGGGATCCAGCGGGGACTGAGGAAGAGATTCAGTGAGGAGGGGATTCAGTGGGGGTCCAGTCAGGAAGGGGATACGGTGGGGGGCCCAGCTGGCAAAGGGATCCCATGGGGATCCAGTTGGGGGATCCTCTGGATATCCAGTTGGGAAGGGGATTCAGTTCAGGAGGGTATCCAGTGGGGATCCGTTGGAGAGGGAGTCCGGTGGGGATCCATTGATCTGGTGAGGGTCCGTTGGGAAAGGGATCCCATGGGGATCCAGTTGGGGGATCCTCTGGATATTCAGTTGGGAAGGGTATCCAGTGGGGATCCGTTAGAGAGGGAGTCCGGTGGGGATCCATTGAGGAAGTGATCTGCTGAGGGTCCATTGGGAAGGAGATCCCATGGTGATCCAGTTGGGGGATCCTCTGGATATCCAATTGGAGAGGGAATCCGGTGTGGATGCAGTTCAGGAAGGCATCCAGTGGGGATCCATTGGGGAGGTGATCCGGTGGGGGGGGTCAATTTGGAAGGAGATCCCATGGGGATCCAGTTGGGAAGGAGATCCATTAGGGAGGGGATCGGGTCAGAGAGAGCCGAGCGCCGGCTGTCAGCGGCCTTTACCCGGACCCCAGGATGAGAGAGATATCGCTATGGCGGTGCCGCTGGGGTGGACATTACCTCAGGAGCTCTCGGCAATGTCAGTTTTCCATCTTTCCCACGGACGCCGCGATCCACAATTTAAAATTAAACAATCGGTTAAAAGCGGCTGCGCGCGCACCTGGCCTGGCACCCACCCTCCCCATTGCGTCACTCGCGCTGCCGCCATCTTTCTGACGGGCAGAGGCCGCGTCAGTCTCAAAGATGGCGGCGGGTTGTGCGGAGCTACGTCAGGCGCTGATAGCGCTGCTTGAGGCCTAGCTGCTCAGGGAGGCCTCAGAGTCATCGAGGCTGCTGCAAAGCTTGTCCCGCTGCTCGGGCGGTTTGTCTCCCTGCTGTAGTTCGATAGCTGAGACTGTAACCGTGCGAACGCTGAGAGAGGGGAAGGTGTCAGCATTGGGGAGGTGGGCATTATTGAGTAGGGTAAATATTGTGAGAGGAGGTAAGGCTATCCGGGGGAGGGATCAGTGTTGATGGGGCGGGTTTAAGAATTGAGAAAGGTTCAGTACTGAGGAGAGGGGGTAAACACTGAAGGGAAGATATAGAGGAGGGGGGAATTCTGAGAGAAGGGATATTGTGCAGGTAATAAGCATGTTGAGATAAAGGGGTAATGACTTGGCAAATGGGGAAGAAAGGGGGTAAATACTGACCGAGGAGGATATTTGTTTTGAAAGAGTGGGTCAATACTTGGGAATTCTTAGAAGTGATAAATGCAAGGAATGTGAACTCGGGAGAAAGGAAAATGGCAAGTATAAACCATCAAGGATGGGAATGTAACTGTTGAGAGTAAAAGAGGCAACTATATAGCTGAGAGCAAGGAGAGTGTGAAAGCAAAGGTTGTGTTTGGGGTGCTGGGTGAAGGCAGTGTGTAAATTGTAAAATAAGGGAATGCAGACACAATTCATCAATCAAGAAGCTAAAAGGTAAGGTAGAGCAGTGGATGTGAAAGGGCTAAAGGTAACTGGAAAGTATTAGTTACTGGGACAGGATAATTCTGACATAGTTGTTGATGGCTTGAAGTCGAGATGCCTTGGCCATTCCCTGAATCGATTAAGAAACGGGCATGCAGGTATCTGCTGCACCGCTACCTGGACCACTTTCTGGAGGAGAAGTTGAGTCTGGAGCAGCTAAGTGTGGATCTCTACCAGGGAACAGGCTCCCTCTCACAGGTTCCACTGGACAAATCGGTAAGGGTTTAAGTAATCCAATTTACAGAGACAGAAATAAAAGGGAGAATGGCAGCAAAGCTTGCTTTATGAGTTAACCAGATGGAGGCCTGGAGAATATTGGCACTGCTCCCTTGCATGGATGAGTAAGCATGTTACAGGAAAGTGGTGCAAATGTTAAGGTTTAGCTGTGATTGGTGACAGAATTTGCATTAATATAGCTGCTTTAGTGACCTCAGAATGTCCTAATGTGCTTTACAAGTAATGGAGTGATTTTTAAGTGTAGTTACTGTTGTAAAGTAGGAGCTGCAGTAGCCAATTGATGCACAGCAAGCGTACACAAACAAGTAATTCACTAAGTAATCTATTTGACTTTGATAAACATTGGCCAGGACACTCGTGACTATGGGATCTTTTATGCCTACTGAGGAGCAGACAAGATTTCAGTTCACATCATTAAAAACATAGCAGCTGGATCTTGTGCTCAGGTCTCTGGAACCCACAAAGTAAGGAGAGAGAGCTACTCGGTGAGCCATGGCTTGATTAGAGTAGCTGAATCTATAATACCAAGTTAAAGAAAAATTACATTGAAAGCAGGCAATTGCATAGTAGTAAGGATATCTAACTGCAAATGGGATAACGTACAATATTCTGAACAGATTGGAGTCTTGCATAATCGGTGCTTTTCTTGTCCACATTCACTATCAACACATTTGTGCTTATCCGCAGTCCAGTGGTCCAGTCCTGCACACAGTTCTGTTCTTCATCTCCATTATTTCGTTATTACCTAGTGAATTGTTTTCTATATATTTACACCACCGCTAATCTGAGAATCTTCATCAGCCAAGCATTCTAGACTACTTGCTGTTTGCCATTCGATGTTTTTTATTTGTTTATTGGTCACAAGTAGGCTCACATTAACACTGCAATAAAGTTCTTGTGAAAATCCCTGAGTCACCACACTCTGGCATCTGTGCGGGTATACTGAGGAGAATTTAACATGGCCAATGCACCTAAATACATGCATTGGCCATGCTAAATGACCAATTAGCATAGCCATTTGAACTGTGGGAGGAAATTGGAGCACTTGGAGGAAACCTATGCAGACACAGGAGAATGTGCCAGTTTCACGCAGACAGTCACGTGAGGCCGAATTTGAACCCTGGTCCCTGGCGCTGTGACATAGTGGTGCTAACCATTGTGCTGTCCCCTACCCGAGTCTCGCTTATCAATGCATTGCCTCCTGCCGTCTCCTCCAAGAATACGTATGCTTTTTTACATTTTCCCCCTTGTTGGTGGAAAAACTGCAAAAAAAAACCCTATACCATCTTTCCTCTTTTCTCAGTTTGTGCTTTGAGTGCCTGTACCTTTTGTAACCTGTCCAGTAAATTCCACAGGATACAAATGGTATGGTATGCCAATTTACACATGAACCCAGAATGTGAGTTTTTACTCACTTACTTTCTTAGAGGAGGTGAATCGGAGCAAAGCTCCTCCCTGCCTCAGATCTGACCTGTCCAGATTCACTGGACCAGGCTGATTTTTTTCCCCTCAAACTAGGTTCTTGATCCATTT
Source organism: Sphyrna mokarran (assembly GCA_024679065.1). Taxonomy (NCBI): domain Eukaryota; kingdom Metazoa; phylum Chordata; class Chondrichthyes; order Carcharhiniformes; family Carcharhinidae; genus Sphyrna; species Sphyrna mokarran. Next base: position 2,139,554 of record JAGIQG010000015.1, read on the forward strand.
ACAGGTGGAAATAATTTCTCCCTATCTATTGTGTCCAGCCCCTTCACGATTTTGAATATCTCTATCAAATTTCCCCTTAGCTGCCTTTTCTTTATGTAGAATAGTCCCAACCTCGCCAATCTATCCTCATAACTGAACTTTCTCATGCTGGAACCATCCTTGCAAACTTCTTCTGCACTTAAATGCTTTCACGCCCTTATACTGTGGCATCTAGAACTGTACAAATATTTCAGCTGAGGTTGAACTTGTGTCTTGTACAAGTTCAGAATAACCTCCTTGCTCTTGTATATAAGAATTAGCAGCAGAATTAGGTGATTTGGCCCCTCAAGCCTTCTCCATTATTCATAAGATCGTGGCTGATCTTTTCATGGACTCAGCTCCACTTACCTGCCTGCTCCCATAACCCATTTCCTTTACTATTCAAAAATCTATCTTTGCCTTAAAAACATTTAATGAAGTAGCCTCAGTTGCTTCACTGGCAGGAAATTCCAAAGATTCACAACCGTTTGGGTGAAGAAGTTCCTCCTCAACCTAGTTCTGGTTTCACCCATCTGTGGAAACAACTTTCCTGCTTCTACCTCATCTATTCTCTTCATAATTTTATATGTTTCTATACAATCTCTCCCCTCTCATCTTATAAACTGTGTTCTTACATCTTATTAATAAAGCTTAGATTAATTAATCTAATCTGCAGTACTGAGAGCAGATATATCTAAGTGTCTCAAGAGTCAACATCAGCTCTTTTCCCTCACAGATGCTGCCAGACCTGAGATTTGCCAACATTTTCTCTATTGGTTTCAGATTCCAGCATCCACAGTAATTTGCTTATAGTCAAGAGTTTGCTCATTGAGTCTATATGGGTAGAAATAAGAAGGAAGAGATCATTTTGACAGGATCATACTACATGCCCACTAAATAGTGGGAAATTGAGGAACAAATATGTAAGGAGATTGCTGATAGCACCAAGAAAAATAGGGTGGTAATAGGGGTCTGTAACTTTCCCAAAATGGACTGACTGGGACAGCTGTAATATTAGGGGCTTAGATACAAAAGGATGTAGAAGGCAATCTTTTCTCTGAGGGTGGTAAGTGTTTGGAACAAGCTGCCAGAGGTAGTAGTAGAGGCAGGTACAATTTTTATTTAAGAAGCATTTGGACAGTTAAATGGGTAAAATGAGTGTGGAGGGATATGGGCCAAATGTGGGCAACTGAGACTAACTATGTGGTTAAAAACAGGACGACATGAACAAGTTGGGCTGAAAGGCGTGTTTCCATCCTGTATACCCCTCTGATTCTGTGAATGTTTTATGAATTGCTCTCTCTCCATCTATCCTGTCACCCTCAATGATGTACGCACATCCGAGTCCCTCTGTGCCTGCATCCCTTTAGAATTTTACTCCATACATTACATTGTCTTTCCATTTTTTTCTTCCAAAATACATCAGTTCACACTTCTCCATATTGAACCTTATCTGCCCACTCCACCAACTTGTCTAGCCAACACAACTCTTGTCAATTGTATCTGACCTTTATAGTTGTTTGTCTGCACTGTTAACTTTGTGAGCACTCTCCTACAGGCAGAGCCTCAGATGGCACCATAGGTGGGAACTTACTACAGACAGATGCCTTGTATTTATTACTCAGTGATGCATCATACTTTCTTATTCATTTTATTTAGATTGTAGCTAACTCTGGTTTCGGCCATTGTAATGACTTACGGTATCCAAAAAATGCAAATTATCTGGAATAATAAACACAATCAGCCCCAAAGATTTTGGATAAATGGTACTTGACCTGGAACACCTGGCTAACAAAAGACATTTATGTCAGAATCCTATTTGTGAATTAAGCTCAGCCTTCAAAAAATTTCATCTCTAAACTGTGTCCTTGGGCTCGGCTCCTCCCTCTGTGACTGGATCCTAGACTTCCTAATCCACAGACTGCAATCCGTAAGGATAGGCCACAACACCATCTCCACAATTATCTTCATCACCAGTGCCCCAGAAGACTGTGTCCTCAGTCCCCTACTATACTCCTTATGCACTTATGACTGGGTGGCCAAATTCTGTCCCAACTCCACATTCATGTTTGTTGATGACACCACAGATCTCAAACAATGATGAGATAGCGAGGGAAGAGAATCCGCTGAACTGGTGCGGCACCAATAATCTCTCCCCTAATGTCTGTAATAAGAAGGAGATTGGCATTGACTTCAGAAGTCTAATGGAGGAAACCCCCTGTCAACATCAACAGCGGTGAAGTGGAAATGGTCAAGAGCGTCAAGTTTCTTGGTGTTCTGATCATCAACAACCTGTCCTGGTCCCTCCATGCTGATGCTATAATTAAGAAAGTCCATCGACACTTTTATTTCCTCAGGAGACTAAGGAAATTTAGTATGCCTGCTACGACTCACTCCAATTTTTACGGATGTATCATAGAAAGCAACCTTTCCAGATGTATCACAGCTTAGTGTGGCACCTGCTCTGACCAAGACTGCATCAAACTACAGAGGGTTGTGAACACACCCAGTTTATCGCACAAATCAGCCTCCCATCCACTGATCCTGTCTACATTTCCCAGTGCCTCGGAAAAGCAGCCAGCATAATCAAGGATCCCATTTGTCCTTTGCTCTTCCATCGGGAAAAAGATACAATGCTGTGAACATGTATCAAGTGACTCAAGAACATCTTCCCTGCTGCCATCAACCTTTTGAGTGGACCTACCCTATATTATACTGACCTTTCTCTACACCCCAGTTATGACTGCAACTCTATTTTCTGTACTGTCTTCTTTACTCCCTTATGAATGGTATATTTTCTCTGTATAATACAAGAAACAATACTTCTTACTGTATCTCAATAAATGTGACAAGAATAAATCAGATCTGTTCTAGTGTTCATGATATATCCTGTAACATTGTGCTCACACTACCACCTCTACTTGGAAATAATGATTCATGATGTAGAGCATTTTTTTCTGAATGAGTGAAAGATATTTAAAGCATTTCAAGAAAACCGTTTCTCTACAAATTGATAAAAACAAATGACTTCAGATGTTGAAATCTGAAACAAATAGTAAATGCTGGAAAATCGCAGCAGGTCTGACAGGATCTGTGGAGAGAGAACAGAGCCAATATTTCGTGTCTGGATGATCCTTCAGCAGAGCTCTCTTTTTTACAGATGCTGTCAGACTTGCTGAGATGTTCCAGCATTTTCTTCTCTACAGAATGATGGTAGCACTGATATTTTTGTATTTCCAGTCCTTGAATGAAATCCTGGATTCACTTGATGCACCTTTGGAAATAATTGAGGGCTTTATCCAGAACATTTCTGTTTCAATCCCATGGGCGTCACTCCTGCAGGAAAACTGTGCAGTGGAGGTGCAGGGACTGGAGATGGTCTTTCGACCCAGGCCTCGGATAGGTGAGTGCTTGACCTTTTTGCAACAGTATGACGTTGACAAAGGAACAGAAGGAATCCATCCAAACCCTCAAACCTGTTGTGCCATTCACTTAAATCATGGCTGAGCTACATATTAAGTCCGTTTACCCACTTTGCTTTTGGAACCCTTACCATCACTCCTCAACAAAAATTTATCAGTCTAAGCTTTTTATTTTTCAGTTGACGAATAGCAACAATTTGCATGTATATAGCACCCATAATGTTGTCAGTATTACTACGGGGCATAACTATAAGGTTCATGGTGAGAGATTTCAGAGGGATATCCAAGATAGGTTCTTCACTCAGAGAGTGGTTGGGCCTGCTGTGATAGTGGACTCAGACACTTAGGAACTTTCAAGCAATTATTGGATAGGCACATGAAGCACACTGGAATGATAAGGAGTGGGATAGCTCGGCACAACATCGAGGGCCGAAGGGCCTTTACTGTGCTGTACTGTTCTATGTTTCTGTGTTCTAAAATATCAAGTATATCACTGGCGGATAATCAAACAAATTTTGTCTTTGAGCCACGAGGGGTTATAAGGACAGATGACCAGATCATTGGTGAAAGATAGATGTTTCAGACACCATCTCAAAGGAAGAGAGAGCAAAGGAATTTAGAGGCGTAATTCCAACACTTGGGATCGAGGCAGCTGAAGGACCTAACTTCCACATCATTAAAGTCAGCTTTGAGCTATAAGTAGTTTTGTGGTACAGCTCAAAGCTAACACTTCGTGCTTCTTGTGACATAGTATAGTAGCTGAAGCTATTAAGATTAATTTTGTACTTGGCTATACATTTGAAGTGTTATAAATGGGACTACACACTGAGCTGGGATGTGGTTAAGGTTCAATCGTAGTTTCTCAGCCAGCATGTGTGCATATGCAGCAACCTGAATTCCCTGTGCCATAAATATAGATAATATTATCATCCTGGGCTCAAACTCTGGAATTCTCTCCCTAATCATCTCCACCTATTTTAGGACCCTCAAAATCAACCTTCCTGATATCACTTTCTTTGACTTGAGTTCTTTTTATATCTGAACTGTTCTTGCGACGTGCTGTGTTTCTTCTGTTTAAATGTACAATATCAATTGCAGCTGTTAGAGAACTGATAACTGAATAGCTGGTGAAGTTTATACTGCAGATTTGATTGTATCTATCTGAATGTTGAAAGAGCTGTGTGATTTAATGTCATCTGCTGTCTCTCGATTTGAGAATGACATCTAGTCCAAAATAGACTTCATCTCTAACCAGATAGCTCACCATCACATGAGTAAGTAGACAGGTTAGTGTTCTATGTTGAAATCTGGCATCAGAGTCTTTACTGATATGGATTTTAATGTGTGTGTTATTGGTCATATTGGTTTATTATCTGTGTCTAATTGCCTTACCAAGGATGGTGTTCAGACGGTCTGACCTTTTTGAGCTGCTGGTAGTGGCTTTAATACAAATTGATTTGCTTTGTCATCTCAAGGCAGTAAGGAGTCTATCAAATTCAGGTGATTGGACTCAGTGGGGAAGAACAGCAGGGTTCTTTCCCTAAGTTGCATTGAGTCAGCAGAGTGCTGTGTATTTCCAACACTCGAGTGTTACAGTGACTTGTTGTGGTATAAATATGTTCTGAGGATCTGACATATGGTTGTTTTGTGGCAGTATCTGGCTCAGAACCAATGTACTGGTCCAGCTTTATGACGGACAGTATGCAGCTAGCCAAAGAATGCTTGAGTCAGAGACTGACAGATGATCAAGCTGAAGGACCACAGCCATTTGAGGGGCTTGAGAAGTTTGCAGAAACCATCGAAACAGGTTAGTAACTATATCAAATAAAATTGAAATTGGGAACTCCTGCCTCGAGAGAGAATTTGTATTTATGTAAGTTGGTGTTGTTCTGAAAACTACAGATCAGGAAGTTGTGATTCAATCCCCAGTCTGCAGTGTGTTACTGATGCTCAGCTGATGTTTTGGATGTGACAACATCATTAACCTCAGCTCCCTCAGGAAAAGGTGGGAGTAAAACCAGTCAGGATTCACTTTCCTAATCGATATCCACTCACGCCAGCTGCATGTGTGCAGACAAAAGACTTGCTGTACCTCATGAAGATTAACAATCTGAGCAAATTACTGGACAAGGTCCCCAATTCTGTCCCCTTTGTCAAAATCTGGTGAAGACGAGGAGAATAATAGTGTCAGTAATTTAAGTTCTAGTAACAGCTCTTTCCCTTGCTGTGGTGGTTGCAATAACAATTGTGTGTCTGTCTATCTCCACTCTCTCATTCTCTAAGACGCTGACTCCTGCAAGAATACTCTGACCAACCTCCTGTCACCCCTGAACTTTGAGAAGGGGCATCGCAGCTAACGCCTAACGTGCTTGACCTCTCTCAGTAATACATTGTGATCATAAGGTGGAACCATGGCTGATCTTGCATCTGTTCCAGCCGAGGAGCATTGAAACCTGTGCTATTGCTGTGATCAGAGCTCGCTCGGATAGATATGGGGTGAACTATCCCTTCTAACACTCATTATGTTGTAGTGGGAAGAGCTTGGCAGTGATTTGTTTCCAATATTTTGCCTCCTGAAGCTAATGTATTTATGTTCTTCTGCTTTCAAGTTCTAAGAAGAGTCAAGCTTACGTTTCTAGATACTGTTCTGAGGATTGAGCACGTCCCAGAGAATTCAAAAACTGGGATTGCCCTTGAGATTCGAATACAGAGGTAAATTGAGCACCTTTCCTCCGCTTGCAATAGGTATTTATGATCCATCTTCAATTTACTTTTTTAAATGTGCTTTGTAGAATTGTCTTTAGGATTGAGTGGCTTGTTAAGTCACTCCAAGCTGTTGGCTGATGCTCAAGCTGTAACGTTCTTCTTCTGAGTCCTCAAGTCTGACAGTGATGCTGCTTCCCTCTGTTCTGAATGTCAGTGTCACTTCTCATAACCTTTTTCTACCTCTCTTATAGAATTGAATATCGTGATGAATCTGCAAATGAGGGTCCAGATATTAACATCCACTATCCCACAGCTCTCGCTGAAAAGAATCTGCAGCTATGTGGGATCTCATTGTTCTGGCACGAGTTCCCAGAAAGTGCAAAAACATCACCCAGGACTTCACCAATGCAGGTTAGCTCAAACTAACAGATCAACAACAAACTGCATTTCTGTAGCGCCCGCAAAAGAAATGCATCCTACAGTGCTTTGCAGGAGTGTAATCAAAAGTAGAAATTGCAAAGTAACAAAATATGAGGAGTCATGAGTCAGACTTTGATCAGACAATTGTTGCTGAAAGAATGTCTTAAAGGAGGAGAGGGCAGTTGGGTTTTGGGATGGAATTACAATATCTAGAAGTAGGAAAACTGGATGTGTGTATTCCTCAATCTGGCACCTTGTGATCTCCTCAATCTCTTGGCCCATCATTATATATCCAACCTCTGCAATCCTGTGCTTAAATCTCTCCACCTTCACCTCGTTAAGACCTCTCACTTTAAAGTCAACTTCTGACCTCATTTTTAATCGTTGCTCCTAACGTCTTGATTTTTGCCTGACTGTGCTTCACTGAAGCAACCTGGGATGGGTTTCTCCATATCTATGCAATTTTCAGTATCATTGGACAGGCAGGTTTTGTGTTGTAATAGTCCTGCACATTTTATTGCAGCAGCATGATTTTGCTTCCTGTTAAATGTTTTCCATTGCAAGAATTTCCATTCAAATAGCCTCTGTCAGGATATTGAATTTGGAGATCCAGCCTCCTTTGATATCTATTGTTGTGTCACCCTGTTTTTAGAATAATCTGTTCTGGGTATTAAGACTGGCATCACGACAGTTATTTAAAGACACTCTGTATCTGCTGGTAGAGATCGCAGGGTAATTGCTGCCTCCTGGTCACAGGTAGTGTGCTTGCTGCTGTCTTCCAGTGTGTGCAATTCTCTCTTCAATGCTGGGGAACATCCATGACTGGAAATGAACTCGCAAACTCAGTTTTCAGGGTGCTGTACATTAATAGTGAAGGTGAAAACAATGTTCATGAGAGACTGAGATGTTGGAGTGTCCCAGCACCACAGGGAGCCAGTGCAGCAAACCTCTTTATCATGTATTTGTGCCCAACCAATTACATGATGGTCAGTTGCCATGGTTATGGTAGTATATAGTGACTGATTGTAATGGCAACTCCGAGGCCATGTGCTTAAATCCCATCATGGCAGATATTGAAAATAAACTGACCATCAAAGGTGTTAGACTACCGTAAAAGCCGAAGTACTTCACCAGCAATAAGGCTGGCAGCCTGCACCCTTGTCTTGTCTGGCCTACATCTGGTCCCAGTCCCACTATATATATACTGATTTTTAGTGCCCTCAGAGCAGCTAGGAATGAACAGTAAACATTATAGCATCACCCACCTTGCAACAACCAAAAAAGAGCTCCAAAGTGTCAAATAAGATACTTTTCCTCTGTGAAGAGTAATTATCTCTTCTGGGAGCAGTTCACCTTGTCTGTCAGTTGAGCATTTTTGTAGCTTTACGTCAAAAATGTCCAGAAACAGTTTTGTCATAATTGAAATGTTGATCTTGATAATTAGGCACATGCATCATAGAAGAGGCCATTCTGTCCCTCGTGCCTGTCCTGCTCTGTCAGTGAGATCAGAGCTGATAGTCAGAGTTATTTGGGCACAGAAGTAGGCCATTTAGTTCAGAGTCCATATAAGCTCTCTGTAGAACAAATGTTAGTCCCATCTCCCAATTCTATCCTTGTAAAATCACTATCTCTGCTTGATTGACTCACCATTCATCCATATTTTTCAGCCAATAAAAATCTATTCATCTTAGGCTTGAAATTTCAGTTGCCTCTTTGCACCTGCAGCTTATTGAACGTGGAGCTGGTTATATCACCTTATAAGGTTTTGTGATTTCACTCCTGATTGACTACACTCTGACATTAAGCTGATCTCCCTTTATGCTAGATCACCCCCCCCCCCCCCCCCCCCCCCCCAGAGTGAATAGATGCTCTGTGTCCATCCAATCAATTCATTTATTATTTTGAAGACTTCAATCAAGTCTTGTCTCGACTTTCTAAACCCGGGGGTTGCAAATAATGCAACCTGGCCTCAATGAAACCCATTTTGATTTATTATTGTCACATGTATTAACATGCAGTGAAAAGTATTGTGAGCTATAGAGACAAAGCATGCCATTCATAGAGAAGGAAACAAGAATGTAGTGTTACAGTCATAGCTAGGGTGTAGAGAAAGATCAACTTATTACAAAATAGGTCCACTCAAAAGTCTGACGGCAGCGGAGAAGAAGCTGTCCCTGAGTCATTTGGTACATGACCTCAGACTTTTGTACCTTTTTCCTGACAGAAGAAGGTGGAAGTGAGAATGTCTGGGGTATATGAGGTCCTTAATTATGCTGGCTGCTTTGCTGAGGCAGTGGGAAGTGTAGACAGTCAATGGATGGAAGACTGGTTTGCATGATGGATTGGTTAACGTTCGTGACCTTTTGTAGTTCCTTGCGGTCTTGGATAGAGCAGGAGCTGTGATACAACCAGAAAGAATGCTTTCTATGGTACATCTATAAAAATTGGTGAGAGTCTGGTGGATCTGATGTCTCAGAGCAAGGTTGGCTAAGATTTCCCCCAAAGCAAGGCCTTTTCTAATAGTGCAGCACTTCTGACACTGCAGCATTCCCTTTGTTTGGAGATGCCAACGTTGGACTGGGGTAAATACAGTAAGAAGTCTCACAACACCAGGTTAGAACATAGAACATTACAGCGCAGAACAGGCCCTTCGGCCTTCGATGTTGCGCCAACCAATTAAGAATAAGCAATGACCCTCTAACCTAAACCATTCCCTTTTCATCCATAAACTTATCTACTAACCTCTTAAACGCCACCAAACTTGGCGCATCTACAACTGCAGCAGGCAGGGCATTCCATAACCTTACCACCCTCTGGGTAAAGAACCTACCTCTGACATCTGTCCTATAACTACCACCCCTTAATTTAAAGCTATGTCCCCTCGTGCTAGCTTTCTCCATCCTAGGAAAAAGTCTATCACTGTCCACCCTATCTAAACCTCTAATCATCTTATATGTTTCAATAAGGTCTCCTCTTAGCCGCCGCCTTTCTAACGAAAACAACCTCAAATCCCTCAGCCTCTCTTCATAAGACCTGCCCTCCATACCAGGCAAAATCCTGGTAAACCTCCTCTGTACCCTCTCCAATGCCTCCACATCTTTCTTATAATGTGGGGACCAGAACTGCACACAATACTCCAAGTGCGGCCGCACTAGAGTTTTGTACAGTTGCAACATGACGTTGCGGCTCCGAAATTTAATCCCCCTACCAATAAAAGCTAAGACTCCATATGCCGCCTTAACAACCTTATTGACTTGATTGCCTACTTTCAGGGATCTATGCATGTGTACACCAAGATCCCTCTGTTCTTCAACACTATTAAGAGTCCTACCATTAGCCCTATACTCGACACATTTGTTATTCCTACCAAAGTGAATTACCTCACACTTTTCCACATTAAACTTCATTTGCCACCTCTCGGCCCAGTTCTGCAACTTGTCCAAGTCTCTCTGCAAACTGTAACACCACTCCTCCAACTTTGGTGTCATCCGCAAATTTACTAATCCATCCTTCAATATCCTCATCCAGATCATTTATAAAAATTACAAACATTAAGGGCCCCAAAACAGATCCCTGAGGTACACCACTTGTAACCGAACTCCATGATGAATAATTTCCATCAACCACCACCCTCTGTCTTCCATCAGCTAGCCAATTCCGAATCCAATTAGCTAAATCACCCTCAAACACCTACATCTGCATTTTCTGCAGAAGCCTCCCATGGGGAACCTTATCGAACGCCTTACTAAAGTCCATATATACCACGTCAACTGCCTTACCCCCATCCACCTCTTTGGTCACTTTTTCAGAAAACTCAATAAGGTTAGTAAGGCACGACCTACCCTTCACAAAACCATGCTGACTATCCCCAATCAATTCATTTCTCTCTCAATAACTATAAATCCTATCCCTAATAATTCTTTCCAATACTTTGCCCACAACAGAAGTAAGAGTCACCAGTCTATAATTCCCAGGAAAGTCTCTATTCCCCTTCTTGAACAATGGGACCACATTCACTATCCTCCAGTCTTCCAGCACTATACCCGTAACCAACGACAACCTGAAGATCAGAGCCAGAGGCTCTGCAATCGCCTCTCTCGCCTCCCAGAGAATCCTAGGGTAAACTCCGTCTGGCCCGGGGGACTTATCTAACTTCAGACTCTCAAGAATATCTAACACATCCTCCTTATCTACTTCAATACTTGTGAGTTTACAACCCTAAAGTCCAACAAGTTTATTTGGTAGCACAAGCCACTAGCTTTTGGAGCCTTATCTTACTTGATGAAGGGGCAGCACTCCAAAAGTTCGTGGCTGTGCTCAAAATAAACCTGTTGGACTTTAACCTGGTGTTGTGAGACTTTCTGTGCATTCCCTTTGTGTCAGACAAAATGATGTGCACAGTTCGGGAATGAGGTATAAGCTCCCAATCATCTGATTCTGAGGTAAGAGCATCCGTAACTGTCAGACTAATTCTTTCCATTGAAACATTCATTTGTAATGTGTGATTTTCTCTCTCAGGAAATGGAACCAAAGCTCTCTCCAAGCTGGAACCCAAAAATAGTTTCAGAACCTCACCCCCAATTTACGAGAAAATCATCTGATGCTGTTCTGTTTGAGCCAGTCCAGATTGGGAGCTGTGAAGGGAAGGTGGAACTGAAACTGAACCTGAAACAGAATGAAGCACTTCCAGTAGCCAAGGTCAGCAGCTGACTTCAAGAATTCTCTGCTTCCGGATAAATTAGCTGCAAATTAATTTAGTGCTTTGTTGGAAAGTGCTACCACTGAGAGCAAAAATGTTCCTTGAAGCGCCAAACCTGGCACAGCATTGATAGCTTAACCTCACAGAACATGACACATTCATCAGTAAACAAAGTAATCTCTCAGCCCCAACAATATAAAGCAAGACTGTAAAGCAAAATTCCGAGGCACAGTTACGCATTTACGCAAGTGAGCTGTTATCAATTGGACCTTCTCAGAAACTCACGTTTTGAGCATCTAGAGTCATAGATACACAGCATGGATACAGGCCCTTCAGCCCAACTCGTCCATGCTAACTGAACTAGTCTATTTGTCCATGTTTGGCCCATATCCCCCTAACCCTTTCCCATCCATGTATCTGTCCAAATGTATTTTCAATGTTGTAACTACTTGCCTCTACTACCTCATCTCATACACACACCACCCTCTGTAAAAAGTTCCCTTTGGGCTTCCTTTTAAATCCTTCCCCTTCCACATCAATCCTATGTCTAGTTTTGTATTTCCCCACCCTGTAGTAAAGACCTTGGCTATTCACCTGATCTATGCCCCTCATGATTTTATAAACCTCTACATGTCACCCCTCGTCTAGGCTGCTAGAAAAAAGTCTCAACCTATTCAACCTCTTAAATTCAAACTTTCAGTTCTGGTAACATCCTTGGAAATCTTTTTTGCACCCTTTCCAGTTTAATAACATCCTTTTCATAGCAAAGCGACCAAAATTGTATGCAGTGCTCCAGATGTTGCCTTACCAATGTCTTGTATGGTTATAACATAACATCCCAGCTCCTGTTCTCAGAGATCTGACCAGTGAAGGCAAGTTCACCAAACACCACCTTCACCACCCTGTCTACCTATGATGCCACTATCAAGGAGTTATGTACCTCCATAACCCTTTCAAAGTTGCAGCACTGGGACTGTGTAGGTAGGAGATCATTACCAAATCAATTGCTCTACTTATCAGTCCCATTAATTGTCAGGTCATGTACCATCCTATAATATCTTGGAATCCAGCCAATTATCTCCCCATGATGTGAATAACCTTGAGTCAATTGACCAGGACCATAGGTGGCCTTTGGACACAGCGGCATTCCTGAGTCAAGGAGGTGGAATTTACTAAGGTCCCTGCTCGCAATCTTTCTTCAATGATCCAGTTTCTGTAGCTGTTTTGTTAGCACAGGATCTGATATGCTGCTAATGCCAGCACCTAGTGCAGGATCACCTGAGAAAACTAACCTCTTGAGTGATGTACCCTGGTGCTTCTTGACAAATCTAGACATCAGCAAGAGCCTGCATCTCCCAGGGAAGTAAAACTTGGACAAGCAAGTATGAGTTACACTCAAGAGATTAAGGTGAATTTGATTGTTATATGCGCAAAAGAAGTAATTTAATTTTTTCTCTCTCACAGCTGGATGTGGAGGGAGAGATCGAGTCTGTCAACTTCTTCCTGTCTCCACGACAGGTCCATCTCCTCCTAGACATGATTAGCACCATTCTACTACCAGGTCAGACTTTGGAATTTTTACGAACATTTATTTCACATGTGCTTTTAACCTTCCCTGATGCATTAAACACAACAATATAGGCTGTTCAGCCATTAGCCTTCTCCTCTCTCTCTCTTTTCCCTTTCTATCTCTCTCTCCCTTTTGCCTGCTTGGTGTCCTCTCTCCCAGAATAAAGTCATTGGCTTGTCCTGTCTTATAAATATGTGCAGAACAAGTACATGTTCCAAAACTGCAGGTGGGCTTTTCAAAGTGGAGTTTCTGTGGGCTGTTGTGAATTTTGTGACTGTCCCTCAGCATTCTCAAGCTAAACTCTTGTCAAGAACTTCATTTATTGCCTATCTGTAACGGCCATAAACTGTCTTGTTAGAATCAGCATTTTGTGGTGAATGCTGGGGTCATATTTACATATGATTTGGAGATGCTGGCCTTGGACTGAGGTAAACATAGTAAGAAGTCTCACAATACGAGGTTAAAGTCCAACAGGTTTATTGGTAGCACAAGCCACTAGCTTTCAGAGCATTGCTCCTTCATCAGGTAAGTGGGAGTTTTGTTTGCAAACAGGGCATTTAAAGCCACAAACTCAATTTACAAAATTATGGTTAGAGTGTGAGTCTTTACAGCTAATCAAGTCTTAAAGGTACAGACCATGTGAGTGGAGAGAGGGTTAAGTACAGGTTAAAGAGATGTGTATTGTCTCCAGCCAGAACAGTTAGAGATTTTACAAGCCCAAGGGATTTTTGTCTTTATATGCCCTGTTTGTGCACAGAACTCCCACTTACCTGGTGAAGGAGCACCATTCCGAAAGCTGGTGGCTTGTGCTATCGAATAAACCTGTTGGAGTTTTACCTGGTGTTGTGAGACTTCTTACTGTGTCATATTTAAGCCCGGACCAAGTAAGAGCAGCTGCCTTTTTTCCCTCAAGTAACTTAGTGAACCAGTTGGGTTTTAACAGCAATCTGACAATTTCATGGTCACTTTTACTGAGACCAATTTTTATTTTTCACAATTTTTTCAAAGTAATTTCAAATTCTCAACGAGGCTTGATGGAATTTGAGCTCTTGTTTTATGGATTGTTAATCCATTTGCATAAACTCTTTGCTCCTTGTAGCTTTGTCCCTTTGTGGATTACTTTTGCACATCATCTTTTATTATTCGGTTTTGAGATACTAATCTTACCAATTGGGTCTTGCTGCTTTACGTCAAATCAGGCTCAAGAACCCAGTGTAGATTACGCAAAGGCTGTGCTAACATCTGCTTTGGAATGCTTGTAACTGCCTGATGGTTGTAACATTCGCCATGTCAAATGTTGTTGAATATTCCTGCTTTCTGAATTCCGTCATTAGCCAGCTTCTGCTGTGGGTGAAGTGTTCACAGAAGTTACAACACGTGGAACTGCGGTAAAATGGCTAGTTGATGAATCGATCTCCACCATCAAAATCTTTTGGAATTCTCTACAACAGAGTGCTGTGGGTATTCAAAACTGAAACAGAGATTTCTGGACATGAGGAGATGTGAGAATAGGCTGGGAAATGGAATTGGCATAAAACTGCAGCCTTGATCTTACTACCAATAGAGCAGTGTCAAGGGGCCAATTGGCCCACTCTCCTTCAACTACTTTGGCTGCTGTTGTCCTCAAAGCAATAATAGCTGCTGTGAATTGCATGCTTAGAAACATAATCCTTTACTTTAAACCACGTTGAGCCATGGCAAATATTTTTGATAGAGAACATCCTGCCTTTTATTGCAACTTCAACAGTAACAACTCATATTTTTAAAAAAAAAATTAAAAGTTCTATACAAGAATTACACGAGAGTGTTGTAAAGTGAAGTTTCACACCAAGTTGTCTAAGGAAATATTAGCTTTTTATTAAAAGCTTTTTCACAGGCCATCGACCTGGAGTGTTTACTATTTTTCTCTCCACAGCAGCTGTCTGAGTATTTCCAGTACTTTCTATTTCTGATTTCCAGTGTGCACAGTATTTTACTTTTGAGGTAAATTTTTAAGGAACTCCCTTTTTTTAAAGAGGGAAAAGCACTGAGGGCTTCAGAAAGAGCACAAGTGTTCTGGCCAACATTCCTTTTCCAACCCAGTGGAAATAACGTGCATTTCCATACTGCCTTTTAGCATTCAAAGGAGCTTCAAGAGCATTGCCAGTGAAAATTTGACATTGATTCATATACAATGCTATTAGGACAAGTGATTGACTGGTTAAAGAGGCTGGTTTTAAAGAACAACTAAAAGAAAGAGAAGGAGATGGGGGATTAGAGCAAATGCGGAGTGGAAGGAAGAGTTGTCAGATGATTTGAAATGAGGCATGCACAAATAACTGGAATTGGAGGGCACAGAGATCTCGGAGGTTCTTAGGGTTGTGTAGCAGAAATAAAATGGCTGACATTCACAAACAAAGACTGTCTAAATGCAAGTATTTCATTATATTTGGTTAGTTAATGTCAATGTTCTGTTGAAAATGGAACAGTTATTTAGCTTGTCTTTGCCCGGCTCAGGATGTGCAGAGGCAACAACTGGTCAATCAAAGAGCCGGAGGAATCGACCAATGCAGCAGGAGGATCAGTATCTGATTCAAATGGAACTCAACCGATATCTGCAGAAGGAAAAGCTTTCCCCTGGCATCTCGACAGAACAGAGCTATTACGAAGCTGAAACAGCTCGAACAACGTCAAGCCGTGGTATGGTACACACTGATCATAATCTCCAACCATAACATGATTAACTTTGATCTGGAGATGCCAACGTTGGACTAGGGGTGGGCACAGTAAGAAGTCTCTCAACAAGTTAAAGTCCAACAGGAGCACTGCTTCCTCTTGTGTACTCACTTGATGAAGGGGTAGCGCTCCAAAAGCTTGTGATTCCAAATAAACCTGTTGGGCTTTAACCTGTGTTGTGAGACTTTTTACTATGATTAACTTTGACTAGCATAATTTCAAACTGGCATCTCATTCACACTCTCAAATGCATCATCATGACAAATAGGAAAGGGTAGGTTGTGTAGTCCTTCAAGTGTACTCTAGTCAAATTATGGCTGCTCTTGAACTCCAAATTCACATTCCCACCTGATCCCCATGTCCCTTGACTTGTTTTTACAGTCCAAAGGTCTATCTACATAACCTTCAATGTGCTCAATGAGTGAGCATTCATAGTCCTCTGGGTTAAAGAATTCCAAAGATGCAGAACTTTGAAGAAATTTCTCCTCATCTCATTTCTAAGTGGTTGACACCTTATCTTGAGAACTGAGGACTCTAGATATTGAAGATTCCAGTCAGGACAAACTCAGCATCTAACCTGCTCAGAATTGTTAATGTTTCTAAACTACAGTCTACTTGACTTTCTTGTAGAAAAACGCCCTCATCCCAGCAATTAACCTAATGAACTGTTGTTGCATTCCATCCAAGGCAAGTATATCTCCTTGAGGTATATCTCCCTTATTGTCTATGGTAACACCAAATTCCTGAATAATTGCAGCAAGACTTCATTACATTTCCCTTGTCCTACAAACCATTTCCCACCTTGATTTATTTCTGTGTCTGAATTTTAATTTCCTGTATTCTTCTGAACACCTATATTTAATAGATTCTCACCATTTCAAAGAAGTTTTCTTCCAGAGTAAATAATATTTCTCCATCTTGTAAAATACTTGCCACCTTTGAACCCATGTTTGCTTCCTGGCGTGGGTGACTGTTTCTGTGGCATTTGCACATTCTCCCAGTGTCTGCGTGGGTTTCCTCTGGGTACTCTGGTTTCCTCCCACAGTCTACATCTGTGCTGGTTAGTTGTATAGGCCATGCTAAATTCTCCTGGACTGTGCCCAAACAAGTGTTGGAGTGTGGTGAATAGGGTGTTTTCACAGTAATTTAATTGCAGTGTGAATGTAAGCTTACTTGTGACTAATAAATAAGTTTTACTTTTTCTTGTCCAGACTGTGTTCTGTTCACAAATGTGTAATTTCCACTTAACTTGGTATAATCTACAAACTAGAACACAAGGGAAAAAGTAAGGGAATCAAAGCCAGAACTCCAGGAATGTTGAGGAGGATTGAGAATATGTTGAAACAAATTAATTTTTCAGTTGTTTATTACACACTTACTTAGCAATGAATGTGGGCTGTAAGATAAATGTTTTATGCATTAGGCAAGAAAATAGTGTAGGGAGTGGGTTCAGGTAGTATATTCACTGTACTATTCCAGGTGAGGTTTAAAGAGTGCAAGTATCCTTCAGTGATTTTTCTCAGGCAGTGAGTACCAACAGGCTTTTCCACAATGGTGGCTTGATAACCAAACCAGAACTGAAATCACTAGGCACCCATACACTTTTTGCAGGAAGATTGCCAAGTTAGTGTCCAGGAGCAGAAACCATGGATATTTACCTTCACTTTAATGCAGAAACATTCAATTAATGGTAGCAACCACTATCACCACCACCAATCCTCATTCTCCGCTGAGATTGATTCACTGAATAAAGAATCAGGAGAATTAACCTTTATTGCTGACGCCAATCTTTGTCTAAATAAGGCAAATTAGGAATGTTTATTTCTGAATCATTGTTAACTTTTTTCATTTCTCAGCAGAAGATGATGTCTTCTTCTCAATGGCAGACATGGAAATGTCGAATAGTGTGGCATCTCTTCCACCTCTTGGAGAACCAACTGTTGATATGGAATTATCACTGAACAGCACACATGCCAACTCAGCTGGCACTTCTCCACAAAGTGCTACAGGGGTAAGTGAGGGAGAATGGGTGCAAAATATGCGTAATGATATTCAGATAATGAACTCCAGCAGTTGTTTGTTTTAATGTAATCTGTAGCACCCACATCTGGAGACCAACTAGTTTTAACTGTGAGCTTGATACAAAAGTAACACAAATGAATTTTTGCACTTATTTTAGTTTTCCACTTCCTGGGATGATTATCTAGATCACTCTGGACAAGGGGGCCGAGTGATACGGGAGTCGGTGTTCAATTCCAAAGAGTTTCCGCTAATACAGAGACATCTCCGACCAAGCAGTAAGTTTCAGAATGCAGTGTTGCGTGTAGCTGTGTACTGTTGAGTTCAGTAGAAGCAGAACACTGAGACAGTCTTTCACTCTTAAGGAAATAGCGAATTGTTGAAATGAAAATGTTCGAAGTGTTGCACAGCAATGCAGGTGTCATTGTTAACAAGCAAACTCTGACACTTCTTGTTCAGGACTGCAGTTAAAGTGTGATTTTTTTTTTTTCCCCCATGCTGCAAGTCCCACACAAAGTTGATGGTTTAATTTATTCTCTTTGTAAATCTCAGCAATATCTTTTAACAGGACTCCAGTTTGCATAGTGGAAACACAGCAGAAGGTCATGGAATAAATTACTAGCAAAGAACATTGAAGTGACAATACATGAGAGTTCATGACTATCAAATAGTCTTGAGTTGCAGCCATGGCTTTTCCCATGTTTGAATCAATGTTGAGTTTTCTCCCACTGGAATGGACAAATAAACGGAAAGAGAGTTTGTCCATGAGTGGCTCATTTGTGTCTTCCAGTAGTTGGCATTGACCGGAGATCTGTAAAGAAGCATAGTGTGTGATGTTGGAAATTGAATGTAAGGAGTGAATTTTAGTCTAGAAACAGCACAGACATTGGAGTAACTCATGATCCTCCCCATACCCTCTTAGACCAGGAAGACTGGATAGTTGGTTGGACTGAGGGTTGAGGAACTCCATGATATTGGAAGTCCCATGAAAGAGTGAGTATGTAATTTTTATAAGCAAGCGTGCAAGGAAATAGGGCCGGGAGTTGAGTTTAGGAGGAACAGAAAAGAAAAGGTAATTGAGGCATGAATGAATCAGGTAGGGAAAAAATGGAATATTGAAAAATATTGAGAGAAATATAGCCCAAGTAGCAGTGAGTTTTTATCTTGTGTATTTTTCAGAGTATTAATTATTTTAGTAACTTCCTGTAAAGCTGCTTCTGCTTGTCTTTCAGATCTTCACTCCAAATCACATCCTATTGATGAATCTGGACGCCAGGTTGTTATTCGGCTGACGATTGGCAGTCTTTCTTTGTCAGTGCTGCACATTGACCCATTGCCACCACCCGAGGGCCCGTTGCACCTTGACCCTTTGATGAGGATGGCGTCCCATTTCTTTGAACAGTTCAAGACCTTTGATCATTCTCAGTTTCCAGCGGGGGATTTCCACCTGCTCCGACCCAAGTTTGCTGCAGCCTGTCCCCACGATCACCTCCGGTAAGTACAATATTGAGTAGTTTTCTACACTCTGTCTTGCATTTGTCTGATAAAACCCCTGGAAAATTGCATCGATTCTGATAGGCCACTAAGCCAACGCATCCAAGTAGAATCTGTAACCTTCGTTTTTAAAACCTCAGTTTTTTCACCATCTACGTTTTTCCAATGGAAAAATAGGCCCAAGCCTTTGCTGATAACCAATAGCCCAAAGACTTGGTGTAATTTTAGTGACTATCCTCTGAATATCTCCAAAACCTGGCTATACCCCCACCATATGAGAGGTTTGAAAGTAGATGGAATATTCTGGATGGGTCTTTAGGCAGTGTGACGTTTCACCTGAGGAAGGATTAGCTGAGTGGGCAGCTTGCTTTAGGTATGTACCTGATTCAATGCCCAGGATTTGGATGGGCAGGAGACATTCTTTGTCATAGGCCAGGGTAGCTGTGAATCTTCTGCTGCACCTAATGGCTATAACAGAAGTGTTGCAGTTATTTTGGGATCACTGTCTCCTTCACTATTCGGATGGTCTTTTTGGAGTTATTGAGATGAAGATGAAAATCAATTGACTCAACCTTTCCAGCTCCTGACGCCCTCATCCATAGCTTGTTCCAACATTCTTTTGAATGGCCTCTCGTCTAC
Source organism: Sphyrna mokarran (assembly GCA_024679065.1). NCBI lineage: Eukaryota > Metazoa > Chordata > Chondrichthyes > Carcharhiniformes > Carcharhinidae > Sphyrna > Sphyrna mokarran. Next base: position 2,159,256 of record JAGIQG010000015.1, read on the forward strand.
CATCTTCCAAAACTTCAGCTTATTCAAAACTCTACTGCCTGTCCTGAGCAGGCTCACTTTACCCATCCTCAATGTTCACTGGCCTATCCCAGTTCTCCTTAAAATTCTCATTCTTGTTTTCAAATCTTTCTGTGATCTTGACCCTTTCTATCTCTGTGTAATCTCCTCCAAACTCTGAGGTGTATTCACTGCGCTCATACTGGCTGTTTGCATATCCCCACCTTTCTTCACTGCACTATTGGTGAATATCCCTTTAACTATCAGGGCCCTAAGATTTTAAATTTCCTCACTAAAGCCTTATTTACCTTAAAACCTACCTTTTTGGCCAAGCTTTTGGACACGTGCAGCACCTGATGTGTTTCAGTCTCAATTTTTGTTTGATAATGCTCCTGTGGATTTTCTTGGAACGTTTTCATCTCAGGATTGCTGCCTGCGCCTCGGGAGAGTGAGAGCAGGAATAGTATGAGGTGGAGGTTGAATACGTGGCTGAGGGATTGGAGCAGGGGGCAGGGATTCCGGTTCCTGGATCATTGGAACCTCTAGGGGCAGGTGTGACCTGTACAGCAAAGACAGGTAGCACCTGAATCCCAGGGGGACTAATATCTTGGCGGGAAGACTGGCTAGGGCTACTGGGGGGACTTTAAACTAGAAAGGTTAGGGGGAGGGAATAGTGATGTGGAGACTGGGAGCAAGGAAGTTAGCTCCCAGGTAGGGAAGGACTATAGGCAGGATGAGAGGCAGGTTAGACGAGTGGGGGAGAAGGGAAATGTCCAGTCTGAGGGACTGAGCTGTGTCTATTTTAATGCCAGGAGTGTAGTAAATAAGGTGGATGAACTTAGGGCGTGGATTGCTGCTTGGGATTGTGATGTGGTGGCCATTACAGAGACTTGGATGTCTCAGGGACAGGACTAGGTACTACAGGTCCTGGGATTCAGATCCTTCAGGAAGGACAGGGAGGGAGACAAAAGAGGTGGTGGAGTGGCACTGTTGATCAGGGACAGTGTCATAGAACATTACAGCACAGAACAGGCCCTTCGGCCTTCGATGTTGTGCCGACCAATATAAAAAGCAATGCCCTTCCAAACTAAACCATTCCCTTCTCTTCCATATACTTATCAACTAACCTCTTAAACGCCACCAAACTTGGTGCATCTACAACTGCTGCAGGCAGGGCATTCCACTCCCGAACCACCCTTTGGTAAAGAACCTACCTCTGATATCCGTCCTATAACTATCACCCCTTAATTTAAAGCTGTGTCCCCTCGTGCTAGCTTTCTCCATCCTAGGAAAAAGGCTATCACTGTCCACCCTATCTAAACCTCTAATCATCTTATATGCTTCAATAAGATCCCCTCTTAGCTGCCTCCTTTCTAACGACAACAACCTCAAATCCTTCAACCTCTCTTCATAGGACCTGCCCTCCATACCAGGCAACATCCTGGTAAACCTCCTCTGTACCCTCTCCAATGCCTCCACATCTTTCTTATAATGTGGGGACATCATAGCTGCAGAGAAGGTGGATACCGAGGAGGGAATGTCTACGGAGTCTCTGTGGGTGGAAGTTAGGAATAGCAAAGGGTCGGTGACGTTGCTGGGTGTATTCTATAGGCCTCCCAATAGTGACAGGGAAGTTCAGGTGCAGATAGGGAAACAGATACTGGAGAGATGTAGAAATAACAGAGTTGTTGTGATGGGAGACTTCAATTTCCCAAACATCGATTGGAATATACCAAGGGTAAGGGGTTTGGATGGGGAGGAGTTTGTTAGGTGTGTTCAGGAGGGTTTCCTGACACAGCACGTGGACAAGCCTACGAGAGGAGAGGCTGTACTGGACCTGGTACTAGCTAATGAACCAGGACAGGTGATGGATCTCTTGGTAGGACAGCATCTTAGGGATGGAGATCATAGTTCTATCTCCTTCACCCTTGCGTTGGAAAAGGATAGGATCAGGCAGGCTAGGAAGGTGTTTGTCTGGAATAAGGGGAAATATGAAGACATCAGGCAGATGTTGGGGCGAATAAACTGGAAGGAAGTGTTCTTGGGGAAAAGCACAGAAGGAAGGTGACAGATATTCAAGGAATGCTTGTCTGGAGCTTTGCACGACAACGTTCCGGTGAGACAAGGAGGTTTTGGTAGGACGCGGGAACCGTGGTGCACGAAGGCTGTGGTGGACATAGTCAGGAAGAAAAGAAAGGTGTATAAAAGGTTCAAAGAGCTAGGAGATGTTGGGGATCTAGAGAAGTATAAGGCTTATAGAAGAGAGCTTAAAAAGGAAATTAGGAGAGCCAGAAGGGGTCATGAGAAGGCCTTGGCTGGTAGGATTAAGGAGAATCCCAAGGCCTTCTACAAATATGTGAAAAGTAAAAGGATGAGAAGAGAAGGGATAGGACCTATAAAAGGTGAAGGGGGAAAAGTCTGTATGGAACCGGAAGAAATGGCAGAGGTGCTTAATGAGTACTTTGCCTCAGTATTCACGGTGGAAAGTGATCTGGGAGGATGCACTACAAGTTTGCAGCAGACTGAAAAGATTGAGTATGTAGATATGAAGGAAGCGGATGTGTTAGAACTTTTAAATGCTATCAAGATAGACAAGTCTCCGGGACCAGATGGGATGTACCCCAGGTTATTGTGGGAGGTGAGGGATGTCATTGCAGAGCCCCTGGCGATGATCTTTGCGTCGTCGATGGAGACGGGAGAGGTTCCGGAGGATTGGAGGATTGCGGATGTGGTCCCTATTTTCAAGAAAGGGAACAGGGATAGTCCTGGAAATTACCGACCGGTGAGTCTGACCTCAGTGGTTGGTAAGCTGATGGAGAGGCTTCTGAGGGACAAGATTTACGAGCATTTGGAGAAGTTTAGGTTGATTAGAAATAGTCAGCATGGTTTTGTAAAAGGCAGGTCGTGCCTTACGAGCTTAATTGAGTTCTTCGAAAATGTGACTGAACACATTGACGAAGGAAGAGCAGTGGACGTGGTGTACATGGACTTCAGCAAGGCATTTGACAAGGTCCCACATGCAAGACTTCTCGAGAAGGTGAGAGGGCATGGGATCCAAGGGGCTTTGGCCTTGTGGATCCAGAACTGGCTTGCCTGCAGAAGGCAGAGGGTGGTTGTGGATGGCTCTTTTTCTGCATGGAGGTCGGTCACCAGTGGAGTGCCCCAGGGATCTGTTCTAGGACCCTTGCTGTTTGTCATTTTCATAAATGACCTGGATGAGGAAGTGGAGGGATGGGTGAGTAAGTTCGCCGATGACACAAAGGTCGGTGGTGTTGTGGATGGTCTGGAGGGATGTCAGAAGTTGCAGCAAGACATCGACAGGATGCAAGACTGGGCGGAGAAGTGGCAGATGGACTTCAACGCGGATAAATGTGTTGTGGTCCATTTTGGCAGATCCAACGGGATGAATGAGTACACTATCAAAGGTAGGAGTCTTAGCTGTGTGGAAGAGCAGAGGGATCTTGGGGTCCGGGTCCATAAGACTCTCAAATCGGCCTCCCAGGTGGAGGATGTGGTTAAGAAAGCTTACGGTGTACTGGCCTTCATTCATCGAGGGATTGAGTTCAGGAGTCAGGAGGTAATGCTGCAGCTTTATAGGACCCTTGTCAGACCACACTTGGAGTACTGTGCGCAGTTCTGGTCGCCTCACTATAGGAAGGACGTGGAAGCTATTGAAAGGGTGCAGAGGAGATTTACAAGGATGTTGCCTGGATTGGGAGGCATGCCTTATGAAGACAGGTTGAGGGAGCTGGGACTGTTCTCCCTGGAGAGACGAAGGTTGAGAGGCGACCTGATAGAGGTTTACAAGATGTTGAGAGGAATAGATAGGGTGGACTCTCAGAGACTATTTCCCAGGGCTGAAATGGTCGCGACGAGAGGGCACAGATTTAAGGTGCAGGGAAGCAAGTACAGAGGGGATGCTAGGGGAAAGTTTTTCACTCAGAGGGTGGTGAGTGAATGGAATCGGCTGCCGTCGGTGGTGGTCGAGGCGAACTCGCTGGGGTCTTTTAAAAGACTTCTGGATGAGTATATGGGATCCAATGGGATTGGGGGTTATAGATAGGTCTATGGCTGGGTAGGTTTTGATGTGTTTGGCACAACTTGTGGGCCGAAGGGCCTGTTTGTGCTGTAGTGTTCTATGTTCTATTTTGTTGCATTAAATAAATGCAAGTTGTGGTCCATAATCCAAACTTTGACTTGTGAATATTTTACCATTTTGCTTGTTTATTACTAATTCCACAGGCTCTTTGCAACTGACATAAAGCTGAAGTATGAGCTGAGACGAGGTGCTAACTCTCGAAGCCTAAACACAGTTGTCCGCGTTAACTGGATGGAACTGCTGGAATGTCTTTTCCCTATGGATTCATTGACTGTCATGCCCCAATATACCGAGGTTAGAATCATAACAATATTAATGATGGCCTATGTTTCTGTCAGCTTCTTTTTGCAGTGTCGCACCAGCTTGCCGCACTGTGATCCCTTCAGGATCGGTATGCAACCGCACATGGACCCATTTTAAAAGAAACACTGTGTGATAGCTTTTTTCTTTTTGTGACATTACCCATTGTTATGCAATTACACAGCTTGAAAAATATTCACACTGGCATAAACAGGCACTAACTCATGCTGACAGTCCTAAACTATGACAGACCTCTTCAATCCCTGTCATTTCACATTGTTCCTTTAGTTAGTTGTGAATGTTACTTGCTGCTTCAGACCCAAGTCTAAATGTTGTTACATTATTGCATATATATACAGACTGCTTCAGTATGTGAGTTATGAGTAATGCTGAACATTGTGCAATCATCAGTGAAACTCCCCATTTCTTACCCTGTGATAGAGAGAATGTGGTTGATGAAGCTACTGAATGTGATTGGGCCAACTTTTGCAGCAACATCCTCAGTGTGATATGATCGACCTCAATAAGTGGACAGATTTCACCCTGATCCTGTTGACTTCAGTTCTGCTAAGGCTCCTTGATGCCACCATATGAAGGTTGGGGACAACAATGGGTTTCTCAGTATTCCTTGTGTTTAGTTGGAAGATACTATAGCTGACTCAGCACTCTGTTGGATGAACAGTTTGACAACATATCAGTGAGGAAGAGTTGGTTGGTACTGGAAAATGGAGTGATCTTATTGAGCGCTCTATCAATACCAATTTGTACTAGATGAGGGTAAGAGAGGCAAGCAAGTTTTCTCTGCTCTTTCCCATTAATGTGTTTATCTGCACCACTTTCACAAGGGAGCCACTTTGCTGCTGTCCTCCTGTTTATTCCAGCCATTTCTCTGGTCTCACTGTGATTGATGTAGAGATGCCGGTATTGGACTGGGGTAGTAAGAACTCAGTAAGAATCTAGCAACACCAATTTTAAATCCAACCGATTTATTTGATAGTAAAATTGCGAGCTTTTGACTTTGTCTTCGTCAGGCAAATGCAGTGTTCTGGTCTGCAATAGTACACATACCAACACAGACAGTCACAGATTGTTGATTAGAATGCGAATCCTTACATCTAACCTGCTATTCAAGTGTTAAAGTGGCTAACAGTGTGTGTGAAGGGAATCCTGAGCATTGGTTAGAGAATTGTGTATTTTCTCCAGACCGCACAGTAAGTGAGGTTTTTTGCTAACCCAGGCAAGTTATGGGGGTTACAGATAGTGTGACATGAAGCCAAGATCCCTATTAAGACCATCCTCATGTGCGCAATGTGTCACGAAGACCCCCTTGAAGAACATTTACCCGCAGGTTGGAGGCCGAATGCCCGTGACTGTGATTGAGCCAGCCTATTATTGTTAGTTTTATCCCATGTACCTATGGTGACCTTCTGTTAGATTGCCCAAATCTTCTTGCTGCCACACTCTGGATGAGTTGGTCTGGGCTGAATTTGAATCTACGTTCCAGAAATGAAAGGTTTGAGCGTTACCCTGCAAAAGAGATTAAGATGCTGTCTTCAGAATGTGAAAGCTAAAACTTATTCTTTCTCTACTTTCTGTTTTGGCAGCTGATCACATTTCAATCAGCGTCTGAGACTGAAGCGCATCCCGTACCTTCAGTACACCTTCAATATAAACACATCGACCGACGAGGAGTCCAGGTATAAAATTGTCCAGTTTAACCTGTTTAGATGATGGTCTGTTCAGAATTAAACATTTTGTTTTTCTACCAAAAATACATTTGAATTATCCAGTAATCTGATCAAAGCAGCTTTGAATTAAGAGGATTGTGTAATACCCATGGACTTCCTCACACGAAAGAGTCAAACGCTCCTCTTGAATTATTTTATATAACAATGGAATTCAATGCTTTTTCACAGCTTTTGTCCCATCTTCTGAAGACATTGGAATAGAGTTTTTGCCCAGGTGTAAAAGTGGTGATTTTAGGTTAGTGGGAATGGAAATCGGGTGGGTTTTGCTGATGGACAGCCTATTTAAAAGACAGCTTTTACTTACCAATCTACTATCTCTCACTGCTCAGTCCATGATCCCAATCTGATAGTGTCCATTCTTCCTGAGTGAGCTTGCATTCATTGTAACAGAAAGAAGAGATTACATTTACATAGTACCTTTCATGAGTTTTGAAAAATTCCTTTGCCATCACCTCAGGTGATGAGAAACAGCTTAGGATATCACTTCAGCTCTGATTAATGTTTACACCATGCCTACCTTTAGTATGAGATTTTCTCCACCCAGTCTAAAACAGGTATCACACTCGAGAAGGAATCCAGTGAATCAGCATTCACAGCATGATTTGGCAGCTGGTTTAACAGGCCCACTGTAGTCTGAGAAAGAGCTGGTTCAATCTTTACATAAAACACTTTTTGGGCCTGTCCTGACCATAGGAGACCATACCTGATTTCTGGATTTATTGTTTGATTGGCATGTTAGTTTTGTTTTTGTACATTTTCCTGAAATAATAGTCTTGTTTACCTTTGGTAGCTAATATCATCTTTCCAAAGTTAGGGTGGGTCTCCAGAAATATGTCAACGTCTGCAACATGTTAGTTTTTGCAAGGGGAAACACATGATTTGGGATAATCAAAACTTTGATCAGGGAAGTAGGTTTTGAGGAGAAGGTTAGGGAGGGAATCCTAGCTCCTGGGCCCGAGGCAGCTGAAGACACCAGAACCAAGAGGTGCTATGAGTTGAGCAAATGTGAAAACGATAGGAGTCAGAACTTAGAGATTTGATGGGAATTTGTAAATCAGAGGAAAGTTCCACTGTTAGGAAAGGGTGGAACCAAGCAGGGATTTACACAGAAGAATGTTGGAAACCAGGAGCCAGTGTTGGTTAACAAAGATTGGTGTGATGTGTGAGCGTAATGTGTGAAATGGAATACAGGACTTCAACTGAGCTCTAGTTTACAAAGACTTGATGATGAATGGTGGGTGTGGGGAGGGGGGCATTGGATGGATGGTTGCTGACCAGGAGAGCATTGGAAATGGCAAAAGAATGGATAAGGTTAAGATTGGCACTGTCACAGAAGTGGAAGGAGTTAGTTTTAGTGAAGAGGAAGATATGGAATTGGAACCAGAGGGCACAACCTCATTCTAACAGGATGATCTTTTAAAACAGAGAGGAGAAGGAACTTCTTCAGCCAGAATGGTGAATCTGTGGAACTCTTTGCTGCAGAACGCTGTGGAGGCCAGGTCTTTGAGTGTTTTTAAGACAGAGTAAATAAGTTCTTGATTAATAACGGGATCAAGGATTATGGGGAAAAGGCAGGAGGATGGGGATGAGAAAAATAGCCATGATTGGCGGAGCAGACTCGATGAGTCAGTGGCCTAATTCTGCTCCTATATCTTATGGACTGGAGATCAGCTAGTGGTTGTGTAGGACATTGCAGTTGTATGGCTGGTCATCATTTCAGCTCTTCAGAGTGATCCTGATGTAGTGATGGCTTTGTCGGAGCAGAGTAAGGCCACCAGAGTTTGTGGTTCAGCCAGGTATGGTTGATCGATAGCCGAGCCAGTTATGTGCAGAGGTACACAAGTATACATTGATCCTTTGTAAACATTGGAATCCATTTTTGAGGTCAAGGTAACAAATCTGACCCAGTATTTGTCTAGTGATTGTCTCCTTTGGGTTAACATACTTTCTCTTTCTCAGGGCAGCCAAGGTAGACTGACCTCACTATCACCAAAGGCTGAGCTGCAGATTGAGCTCGGTCTAATTCAATCTGAGTTGGACATCAGCATTGTGGACAGGCTCAACTCATTATTGCAGCCTCAGAAACTTGTGACGACTGAAATGATGGCATCACATATGTACACCTCCTTCAACAAGCACATCAGCCTGGTAAGTGCTGTTAGGCAATGGCATTTCTGGAATAACCATCTGAATCCCATCTGCTTTTGTATCCTGATGCTAATGATTGAGCAGTTGGAATTTTATCCCAGGTCTATCGAAAACTTATGTTATTAAAATAATTGGGCAAAAATTGATGGGATTTCCAGAAATCCAGTGACCTCAGGACAATAAAATGGGTTTGAGCATAACTTGCCTCAGTGGACTATTTGCACTAAACCTAACTCACAAGGTTTAAGATGGCCCCTTATGTCCTCCACTAAGGGAACGTGGATGTCTGCAGACAATAAGCCAGAGGTAAGTAGTGGGATAAATGGATTTTCTGCAGAGTTGTGTTTTTTTGGGAGATTATTTGCATGGCTATTCTGATGAAAAACCAATCTACCTGAAATGTGAAATCTGTTCCTTCCTCTCAGCTTCTGATCCATTCAATATTTTCATTATCCTTGTGATTGACCTGTGCTATTCCCCTGAAGAGGCTGCTAGGCTGCTCCTAAGTAACAGATGAATCTGTGGTTTGCTAAAACAGTTCCCTTTCAGTTTCTGAGATATGGGGAGCCTTTATTTTTTCCTCTGTCTCTCTCTCTCTCTCTCTCTCGGACACAACTTTTACCAGCATGTCATTCTCTTGTTGCACTCAACACTCCTTGCAGCTGATGGCAGGAAGACCAGGAGTGATGTTTGAAATGGAAGGATTTGTTTACTGAAAAGCACCAAGTCTCACCTATCATTCCATTTCATTTTTTGTGTGCAGGTGATTTATTTAAGTGTGCAATCCCTGTCTTTTTTGTTTTGCACAGCTGAGCACCCCATAATTTAAAGGGATCAGCTTGAGCACAGGCAGTACAGGAGTATTAGAATTTTTGCATGGCTGCACAACTTACAGGGATTGTTGGCCTCACTGGTTATCTGTCTTGTTAGAGATAAGGCAGCATCTCTTAGCCATGCCACTGACATCCCCCCCCCCCCCCCCCCCCTTCACTGACACCCCCTCACTGACCCACCTACCACCTCTCCCACTGAAAGCACTGGCAATGTTTTGATATGTTATTCCTTACCAATTTTTCCAAGTAAATATTGTCCGTGGATGAGCAGGAATGGTGAATGTTAGCAATGTTATTCAACCACAAGGACCAATCCAACCAAACCTAATTCTGTCTTCCCCTACCATTCAGCTGCTGTTGGAGGTCACAGGATAGTAATCTGGGTTGCTTAGTTGCAAGAGAGGAACCTCCTTCCCCGCCCCCTCCCTAAATTGTCCAATTATATCCTTTTGATGTCAGTCTTGGCCAGTGGGAGCGCACTCATCTGAGTTAGAAGGTCATAGTTCACATCTCACTTCTGATATCAGAGCTGACAGTTTAATTGCAGTACTGTGGGATTGCTGCACTGTCAGGGGTGTTGTCTTTCAACACTTTGGATGAGTGGAATAGATCCCACTGCGCTACTTATGAGAGAATAGGAATTCTCTCCAGTAACTGGTTAATATTTATCTCTATAGAGGTCTTAAAACAGGTTATCAGGGCATTATCATTGTGGCTGTGGGAGTTTGTGGTGCCAAACTTGGCTGTCCTGTTTCTGACACTGCTTCCAAGGGACTTTATTGGCTAGAGAGCATTTTGGGATTTTGTACAATTCTTCAAAAATGAGACCAGCTAAACCATACCTTAAACCTGGACCTTTCTGATCTGTGTGGCTCAGTCTCAACATTAATTCCATGAGATGGAGCTTCGGAATGAGGTGATTAACTTCCAGTGATGACATTACTGTACTTCCCATTGCAGCAGAGAGCCTTCACCGAGGTATTCCGCGATGATTCTACCTCACCTGCCAACCAGCGGACATCTGTGCAGCTCACCACGCCCTTGTTCAAAATGGCTATCCGCTTCCCAATCCCAGACCTTCGGTCTGACCAGGAAAGAGGACCCTGGTTCAAGAAGTCATTACAGAAGGAGGTTCTGCATTTGGAATTCAGCGAGGCAGAATTTAAGACTGAATTCTTTGGGAGTTTATCACATGAGCAACTCAAACTGGAGCTCACTTTTAAGGAACTACTTGGTGAGTTGTGGCTTTTATTGTTACTTTATTACTTTAGCAACCCCATGTTTATATAATTCTACATCGTGGGGTGAAGGTGATGTTACTGGACTGGTGAGAAGGGCTGGGCTGAGTTCAAACTGCATCTTGACAGAATAACAAGTTATTTTGCGTGATGTACCCTCTGGGCATTGTTTTTTTTACCCTGTCATGATGAAAAGTTCTTTTTTCCCCCCTCGTCTTCAGTTTGCCCCCTGCCTCTACCTGCAATTTTGTTTTTCCCCCAAACTTCTGCATTTGATGGTCAACTGATATCCCTATGGGAAGGCCTTGGCCTAATGCTGGGATTGGACATGGCTGTGATGGTTCCACATCTGCACAATCTGTCATCATCAGACATAAGAGGGCTGTTAGCAGCATACTCAACAAAAGGGAGAAGATTATTAGTGAAAGTATGCTGTTGTAATGACAGCTATTGTGGATTGTATGAATGCTTATCAGCCTTCTCTTTATCTCAGGTAAATTCCAAGAAGACCCTACGATGCCACCATTCACCTTTTTTAAGGTGTCTCATGGTGCTGATGGAGACATGTCGACTTCTGATAGCGGGAAATTTGATTGGCCAAGGCAGGTAACACTATATTTCCCTCATCACACCTGAGAGTACACTCAAAAGGTACCTAATTGGCTGCAAAATACTAAGGAACTCAGGAATTATAAGTTATTTCCTCCCAGTACGAGGCGATAGCTTTCAAAATTTAGTTAGAATTGAAAACTTGTTGATTCTACCATTTGGAATTGGGGGATAGGACCATTCCCTAATCCTCCCAATTAATTGCCCTTTCCTCCATTACCATAGAACCCCTAAAGAACAAGAGGCCATTCGACCAGTTGACTATGCACTGATCCTCCAAAAGAGCCAGAACCTCCCCTATCCCCATAACCTCATTTACCATGGCTACTCCACCTAACTACACTTTTTGGACATGAGAATAATTTATCATGGCCAATCCATCTAACCTGTGCATCTTTGGACTGTGGGAGGAAACTTGAGAATCCAGAGGAAATCCACGCAGAAATACCGGAGGACATGCAACCTTCACACTGACAGTCACCCAAGGCAGGAATCAAACTGGGTCCCTGGCGTTGTGAGGCAGCACTGCTGCTGTGACGCCCATTATTAACTGAGAAAATCAACTTGTGCTAAGAATCACCAAGCAAGAAAGGACAGAGGCTCATGAGCTATCTTGCCTATCCTCATTAAACACTGGAGAAACTCAGCAGGTTTTCAAAGACCTGGCTCAGGAGAAACTCTACTCAAACCTACCACCCTACTTCATCTCACTCAAATAACTTGCCCTATTAAATGTTATTTGTGATTTTATTTACTCTGCTGAAGCAGTTGACATTCTTAACCACATATATACAGTACCTTTAACATATTCAAAGAATCACCAAGGCACTGAACAAGGGGGTTGCCAGACAAAAATCTGACATGGAGCTCTCTATTAGGACATTTTCCAAAGAGAGATTTTATGGACTGTAGTCTTTAAATGTAGGAAAAGAATTGCAGAGCTGAAGACTCTGACACCAAAGATCAGAGACTTGCAGTGTATGTGGCAGTTATTGGGAATTTGCCACACTCATTGGTCTTAAGCCATTATATCTGCATTTTATTTCCACAATGTTCAACTGACATTGAATGTACGTTCAGCCTATATTAATGCTACGGAGGTCTTTTTCACTAGGGTCGTACTGAAAGTGAATCCAAGTGCAGTGCATTCCATCTTGGAGCGAATAACGACAGAGGAGGAGGAACCCGGGAGTAATTTACTGGAGGATGAAGAGGGTGGAAACCATTCCCTGAAGGATGTTTGTGATTTGGGGAGGCAAGAACCCTCGCCATTCTCCTCAAGAAGAGTGATGTATGAAAATGAGGAGGTGAGAGCACTTCTCTGCATACGTATTTTGGGAAAATGGAAAGACCTTAATCTTATCAAGTCATTTACCATCACTGATATGATTGTTATGGCATAAATTCTTGAGTGTTACTATGAGCACTCCATCCTTCATTCATCAGGGTGAAGGAAATCATGCTCAGCAATAAATCACTTTACATTTCAGGCACTTCAAGGGGGTAAGACACAGAGGAAAGCTCCCTCTACACTGTCCCCATCAAACACTCCCAGGACAGGTACAGCACAGGGTTAGATACAGAGTAAAGCTCCCTCTGCACTGTCCCCCCATCAAACACTCCCAGGACAGGTACAGCACGGGGTTAGATACAGAGTAAAGCTCCCTCTACACTGTCCCCCATCAAACACTCCCAGGACAGGTACAGCACGGGGTTAGATACAGAGTAAAGCTCCCTCTACACTGTCCCCATCAAACACTCCCAGGGCAGATACAGCACAGGGTTAGATACAGAGTAAAGCTCCCTCTACACTGTCCCCATCAAACACTCCCAGGACAGATACAGCACGGGGTTAGATGCAAAGTAAAGTTCCCTCTACGCTGTCCCCATCAAACACTCCCAGGGCAGGTACAGCACAGGGTTAGATACAGAGTAAAGCTCCCTCTACACTGTCCCCATCAAACACTCCCAGGACAGATACAGCACGGGGTTAGATGCAAAGTAAAGTTCCCTCTACGCTGTCCCATCAAACACTCCCAGGGCAGGTACAGCACAGGGTTAGATACAGAGTAAAGCTCCCTCTACACTGTCCCCCATCAAACACTCCCAGGACAGGTACAGCGCAGGGTTAGATGCAAAGTAAAGTTCCCTCTACGCTGTCCCATCAAACACTCCCAGGGCAGGTACAGCACAATTTAGAGTATGAAGTTCTTAAATGTGCCTCAGAAGTATGTTTCCTGCTGCATCAGTTTGATATTTTCCATTTCACACACCAGCTTCTCTGTGCCCATTTTAAATGAGCTTGGCGATTTGAAATAGCATTTTTGAAGGGTTACTTCACAAGTAAGGACACATGAGCGGTCACAATATCCCTCAAATTTTTAATAGCACTGTGTACATGCATTTATGATACATTTAGAAATACTGATATCAACATAGTATGTTGCCTTAAACAAGTAAATTTGTGTCATAAGGAAGCTAGTGACACTCAGCAAATGCGTATTACACCTTGTCAACATAGTCTGTGAAGCAGATGTGATTTAGAAGCTGGTATAGATCTATAGAGCCATGATGCTATTTGTCTCACTGGATCAGTGTGCTCTCTGCAGATGGTGATGCCAGGGGACCAGTTCGAAATGGGTCAATTCCAGGATAAAACCATAAGCACCTCCCACTACGTGCTGGAATTGATGTTACCTAATGTTAATCTTACACTGCCAAACAAAGCGTTCTATGAGAAGGTGTATAACAGGCGAGTCTAAATTCTCTCCCACTCTAAATACAGCAAATCTAAGTTGCAATTTTAGCTTTGACTTTTGCTTCTCAATTCTCCATCCCTCACGTTGGGAAACAGCAATTTTACATTTATTCATTCTCCAGATATGGCAAGGCCTAACCCAAGTAAACTAAAGCAGTTAAGCCAGTCAACCAAGTTGGAATCGTACATAATTCCAATTGAGGGAGGTTTCCTTCCCCGAAGAATAGCAGTGAACCAGTTGGCTTTTAATGCCAATCTGTCAACACCATAGTCACTTTTTTTTTTTTTACTGATGCCACTCTTTAAGTTCCAGATTTTTCAAACCTGGTATAAATTTTCACGTTAACATTCTTGCATTCTGCTGGACCATGAATCTGAACTTTGGATCACTGGTTTAGTGCCATAACTACTGTCCTCCTTTCAGTGACTTGAGTCAGAAGGCTGTGATTTCAAGCTTCACTCCTGTGACCTGAACACTCATCTCAGTGCTGAGGAGGTGCTGCACTGTCAAAGGTGCTACACTTTGAACATAAGAGACAGGAGCAGGTTTGCACCATTGTGTCCTCGTGGCTGATCTCCTGCTTCAAATACACTTTCCCACCCCTCTCTGTATCCCTCAATTCCTTGGAAGATCCACAACATGTCTAATTCAACCTTAAATGTACGCGATGGTGGAGTACTGTCTGTGGGGTAGACTATTTCAAAGATTTACAATCCCTACAGTGAGAAATTCTATTTAATTCAGCCTAAGTGATTGTTCCCACATCCTGAGGCTGTGCCCCATTTTCTAGATTTCTATCCTGGCAAGTTCCTTCCATTAAATTGATGTGTGATCTTTCTGGTTGATGTTTAAATTCCAATGGTACTCTTGTAAGGAGCAAGTTTTTTTTTCCTTTGAAGGCAACTTCAGATCCTCAATCAACACAACCAAAGTCATCTTGAAATACTTTTATGTCACTTTATACTATGTACAAATTAATTTGTCTGTTGATGCACAACAGTGACTGCATTTCAAAGAACATTGGTTATGCAGTGTTTAGGGATATTTTGAGGTTGTGATAAGACATTGTTAATGCAAGTTCTACCTTTCCCTCACATTTGTTTATATGCTATTCATTACTCTTGTTACAGAATAAACAATGATTTGTTGCTATGGGAGCCTGCTGCCCCGTCTCCTGTTGAGACAGTTGAAAATGTTACTTACGGGGTTGGACTGTCCGTGGCCAGCCAGTTAATCAATGCATTCGGCAAAGAAAGTCTTACTCAACTCAAGTCGACACTCCTCCAGGATGGTACGGTATTGCACTGCCCTTCATATTATTGTGAATGAAACCATCTAACTTGCACCACTAGTTTAGTGTATGTGTGTGTTTGCAGGAGGGGGGCAGGTGACTGTATTACTGTATTCTGTATTTGAGTGCTCTGTCTCCCAGTGCAGTGACAGTTTTGCTCCATGTCTCCATATCCCGCACATAGTATGTTGTTGCTTATTACATTATAATACTGCCATTGAAAGAAGCTCAGACTGTTTCCCCAGTGGTTAATAGATGATAATCATTGTAAATTGACAATTGGGAGTAACTGATGCTAGTGGCAGGAGGATTGGTAACCAGAGGACATTCTGATTTCAGATAATTGAATAAAAATCTGTACAAGAATGGGGAGTAAGGAGAAAGATTTTTGTGATCTAGGATGTTTAGCCTGAATTAGCACCGGAAGCAAATTGAGAAGGAGCCTTCAATAGTAGATTTGATAAATACTTGAAGGGAGATAAGTGACAGGGCGATGGAGAAAGAACAGTGGAGTGAGACCAATGGAAAGCTCTTTCTATGAGCTGGCATGAGCACAATGGGCCAAATGGCCAACTTTGCATGATTCTCAACACCACCTCAAGGGCAGTAAAAATGTGGCCCAGCCAAAGATGCCCACAGCAAGCAGCCTGCTGAGAGGGAAAGAAGGGAGTGATTGATCAGTATAGTAATGAGACCAGACAAGGTTAGAAATAGAGTGGTGAGTGATGATGATAAACAGAAGGGCACGTTAATAATGGTTCCACTTTGGCATCATTCTTTTTCCTATTTCACATGATGCCTGAGCCGTTACACGTTTTGCCTTCCTACCCTTTGAGGGAAAAGCAGCAGCGTGGAGATGATGTGCCCAGATGATTACCTGACTCTCACTCCTATCCTGTGCTCCGTAGATGATGAGAGTGGCTCTGATGAGGAGACACTGCAGTTTTGCTCAAGCATTGACCCAGCCCATCGGTCACGACGTAAAAAGAAGGTGGAACAACAGAGCAAGAATAGCCAGAGTTTCCTATCGGTGCTTCTCAATGTGTCTCACGGGTTTGTGTCTATATACACGGATAACAAGGTGAGAGTCTGTACCAGTGAGCATGAGGGTTGCTCTGTGAGTTCCCAATTGTTAGCATATTAGGTTAGTAAATATTTTAATGGACTTGTTATCCAACAATTATGGTTTCAAATCCTATCACGTTTTGAGAATTTGAATTCCATACAATTAAAATATGGGAATAGGAAACTGGTTTCAAAAGTGACCCTGAGTAATGGGATTATAATAAAAAGCCAACTAATTCACTAATGTCCTTTTTAGGCAAAGAAATGTACTGTCCTTATCTGTTTTGGGCCTATATGTGACTCCAGTCCTATATCAATGTGAGTTGCCTCTTAACTGCCCTCAGCGGTGGACTAAGAATCCACTCACTTGTATTGTAAAGTTACCATCAGAAGGCAATGTGAATGGAAATACGATTGAATGTGAGCAAAGTGTTTTCTTGCAGAGTGAAGATGGTACTCTATTAGCTGAGAACCATGGTGAATTCTGGTTAGAGATTGAAAATGGAAGCTTGTTCACTGTGGGGAAATATCAGGGTTTCGACGATCAGCATTATTTCTGTCTCCAGACCAACAAAGTCTTCCTTCGTCACCAAGGTATGGAGGAGATCAAGCTGTAAATAAGTTGTGATTGTATGCTCTACAAAATGCTGCTGATATGAACTTGAAGTTATTTTCTGGTTTCATGACTCTATTCCACACAGTAGTCAGAAGGAGTATAGGTACAGAAGAATGTGTTGTTGCTTCAGGATACTTTGTCTGTGTCTTTAGTCAGGCATCTGCTCAATCCATCCAATTTACGTTCTGTCTCCTGAAGGTGCTGACTCCCACTGGGGTATAGGGTCCCCCTCCTCTCCTGAAGGTGCTGATTCTCACTGGGGTACAGGGTCCCCCTCCTCTCCTGAAGGTGCTGATTCTCACTGGGGTACAGGGTCCCCCTCCTCTCCTGAAGGTGCTGACTCCCACTGGGGTATAGGGTCCCCCTCCTCTCCTGAAGGTGCTGACTCTCACTAGGGTACAGGGTCCCCCTCCTGTCCTGAAGGTGCTGATTCTCACTGGGGTACAGGGTCCCCCTCCTGTCCTGAAGGTGCTGAGTCTCACTGCAGTAGACGTTCACAGTCCTCCTTCCATTCATATTGCAGGATTCTCAACATCACCTTCTCAAGGACAGTTAACGACGGGCAGTAAAAATGTGGCGTAGCCAAGCATGCCCACATCAATCACAGTAACCTTTGGACATTTAGCAACTGAACAAAAATGTTACAAGATCCAATGTTAAGGACGGCACTGCTCTTCACAGCTCCCGGGTCCTGGGTTCGATTCCTGGCTCAGGTCACAGTCTGTTTGAAGTTTGCACATTCTCCTCATGTCTGCCTAGATTAACTCCAGATGCTCTGGTTTCCTCCCACAGTCCAAAAATGTGCGGGTTAGGTTGATTGATCGTGCTAAGAACTTGCCCCTTAGTGTGCAGGGTGAGTAGTTTAGAGGGATTAGTGGGTATAATATGTAGCGATATGGGAGGAGGGGTGGGGGAGGCTATTGTGTTCAGTGCAGACTCAATGGGCCGAAGGGCCTCTTTCTGCACTGCAGAGTTCTCTGATTCTGTGATCATTTGGCATTATTCAAAAACTAACCTTGTATTTGGGTGACATGACTTCCCCAGTTGAACACCATCTTAAAATTAGCTAACTGCTTATTTTCCTGTTACCTTGTTCTGGATATTTCTCACATGGAATGACTGCTAATGTTTGTATAAAAATCAGTGGACGACAGAAATATTTTGAGCTATTCCAGTCTGAAGGGCCTAATCAGGAAAGATTATCTGTGCCTACCAATTGTTATGGCATTATTAGACGAGAAGTTTCGTTCTGGTTTTCCCAGCCTGTCCTCTTGTCTGTGGCAGGGATGGTTGAAAATATGTGCCCCCCTGGTGATGTGAAACTCCCCAGCAAGTCTTCATCTCCATGGCTTGAACCTACAATCTACCAATCTGAGGAGGGTGCTTTGACCAAACAGGCTGCTGTTTCTGTGGGTGTTGGTGCAGAGAGTCCAAACATGCTCTCCGTCGCAGTAAAAGTCAACCACAACAAGAATGAGAACAACATGAAGGTAGCATTTGGTAGTTTTGTTTGATAATTCTACTTTAAAGTGCTTTGGGACCCTTTGCTATATTACAGATGCTATGTGAGTTGTTGTTCATCTTCTCTTTTAAATGGGCAGCTTTCTTTTTAAGGTTGATGTATTTTCCCCTGTTTTAGGAGATCCTTGTGGCTGTTGGATTACGTGGTGCCACTCTTCAGCATCGCAACGTGCCCCCAGGGCGAAGCTGGTATGAGCAGGTTAGCTTCATATTATTCATCATTGGGTGGAGCTGCACTGTAGATCATTACTCAGATTCTGGAAACACTGTTCTCAGCAAAAGCCATGATGTGGAGATGTGGCACTGGACTGGGGTAAGCACAGTAAGAAGTCTCAACACCAGGTTAAAGTCCAACAGATTTATTTGGCAGCGCAAGAACGGTAGGAAGGATTACTATTTAAATGGCGAAAAGCTGCAGCATGTGACGGTGCAGAGGGACCTGGGCGTCCTTGTGCACGAATCGCAAAAACACAGTCTCCAGATGCAGCAGGTGATCAATAAGGTGAATGTAATGTTGGCCTTTATAGCAAGAGGGATAGAATATAAAAGTAGGGAGATACTTTTGCAGCTGTATAGGGTATTGGTGAGTTGGAGTACTGTGTGCAGTTTTGGTTGCCACATTCAAGGAAGGATATGTTAGCCTTGGAGGGGGTGCAGAGAAGGTTTACTAGACTGATACCAGAGATGAGATGGATTATGAGGAGAGACTAAATAGGCTAGGTTTGTACTCATTGGAGTTCAGAAGGCTGAAGGGATCTTATAGAGACGTATAAGATAATGAAGGGGATGGATAGGGTAGAGGTTGAGAGACTCTTCCTGCTTAACAAAGATAGCAGGACTGGAGGGCACAGCCTCAACATTAGCGGGGGGATGGTTCAAATCAGAGTTGAGGAGGAATTTCTTCATGCAAAGGGTAGTGAATCTTTGGAATTCTCTGCCTGTTGAAGTGGTGGAGGCTTCCTTGCTGAATATGTTCAAGTCAAGAGTGGATGGATTTTTGATTGACAAGGGAATTACAGGGAGAAAGCGGGAAAGTGGTACTGAACCACTGCAGATCAGCCATGATCTTATTGAATGGCGGGGCAAGCTCGAGGGGCTGGATGGCCGACTCCAGTTCCTATTTCTTATGTTATACAAGCTTTCGGAATCTCGCTGCTTCTTCAGGTGACTGCAAAAGTGTGTGCTATCAAATAAAACTTGTTGGATTTTAACCTGGTGTTGTGAGACTTCTTGCACAGCAAAAGCACCAGGTGTTGGGGGGGGACTCCCTATAAAATGCAAAGAGGATGTTATTCCTTATAATATATAGTATAGAGATTAGAAACCCTTGTGTATGTTGTAGGAACTAACAGCTGTTGTGTTTATTGTGGAAAATAGCAGCCTCGGGGACCAGTATTCCCCATAGTACAGCGTGGCTGCAGAGCTTTAGTGTTGAATTGGAGAAACAGACAGTTTCCGAGCCTCCAGACTTACTTTGTTTCCTTTGGTGTTGGTAATCAACAATGAAAACCTGGCAAATAGTAAATCTTTTATTGCATAGTGCAGACATTTTCCTCTTGTCTCAGTGCAAAAGAAATATGAACGGTTTCTTGACCCTTTTTTCTCAAAGGTCTATTTGACTTTTTAAAAATAAAGCAATTAGCAAATAGAATAAAGCCCCACAGCATGTGTTTCCTTAAGTTGAACAAACCTGCAAGTTCCTTGCAGGCTGCGTACAAGTCAGCACCTGAGTTATTGTGCATGTTCAGCTGTGCAAGAAAAATATAAATTTAAATGAATTGAATGTACACCATGTGTAAAACAAACTAGAGAATACATTGCTTCCAGCTCACCAACCACCTCCCCTACTCTGTATGCCCTGCTCCCTGAACTGTGTGGTTGGTGAATCATTCCTTCAGTTTTTTACATAGCTCCCCAGTTGGCAGCTTAAGTCCCTGATCACAGCGTGACAAACAGGCTCCAAATTAGCAAGGCGAAAAAAAAAATGCCTTGCCCTGAATCTCAGGCTATTATAAATTCAGCTTAAATATAAATGACTTATTAACCTAGTCACTGCAGACACTCATCTGCACTATTTCAGGCAATAATTTATTGTAACCTGAATGGCCTGCCTAAAAGGATGTTGGAAGCAGATTCAGAAGTAAATTTGAAGTGGAATTAAATGTTGAAGGGAAAATTCACAGGGCTTCTCTTTCTAAGAATGAATTTCATTCTGTTTCCTCCTTTTACTCCCTAGTTCGAGCACAGTACTGAAAAGCTAATTTTTCATTACACCCTTCCTTCCACTTTCATTTGAGCAAAATACTCTGCATGACTGAATGCACCCAGTCCATTATAGAGATTGTGCTCTGGATATAGCTGAGGCTCCATGCCTGTAAGGAAGAGGCAAAGTGTCCTGTATATGGTGTAATTTCATTTTCAGGCTTTTGGTCTTATTCCAATGTTTGTTCCGTCCTCGAAGTTTCAGTCATAAGGCCTTGGTCTCTATATCTCTGTCCTACACCATTCCAAATCTCAAGATCAAAGATCACACAATCCACTCATGGGCATAAGCAAATATATCTGCTGTTTCTTTCATTAATCTCACTGATTTATAAAAAGTTCCTGATAGTGTCAGTCATACAGCTTAGAAAAATCCTTTGGCCCACTAAGGTTGCACTGACAATAACTGTACTAAAGCCACGCTAATCCTATTTTCCACTGCTCCCATATTTGAGTGTAATAGTATTTCAGGTGTTCATCCAAATACTTTTTAAAGGTTGTACGGTTTCTAGCCTCCACTATCTTTCCAGGCAGTGCATTTCAGATTCCCACCGTCCTTTGAGTGTAAAAGATTTTTCCCAAATCCCCTCTGAATCTCTTGCCCCATACCTAAAATTATGCTCCCTCATGATTGACCCCTCAACCAAGAGGAACAGCAGCTTTCTAGTCACCCTATCCATACCCTTCATAATCTTATACACATCAGTCATGTCCCCCTCAGCTTTCTCTGTTCTAAAGAAAACAATCCAAGCCTATCTGGTCTCTCCTTATAGTTCAAATACTCTATCCCAGGTAGCATCCAGGTGAAACTCCTCTACAATCTCTCATGCAATTATATCCTTCCAATAGCGAGGTGACCAGAACTGCACACAGTACTCCAGCTGTGGCCTGTGAATCTCCAACATAACCTCTTCGCTGTAACACTCTGTGCTGTAGCTAATAAAAGCAAGTGTGCCATATACCTTCTTAACTACCCTATTCACCTGCTCTGCTGCATTCAGAGATTTGTGAATAATTATCCCAAGATCCATCTGCTCCACTGAGCTTCCTAATGTCCTACCATTCATTAAATACTCTCTTGTCTTTTTATTTCTTCCAAAGTGCATCACCTCTCACTCATTAGGGTTAAAAGCACCTGTCACTGTTCTACCCTTGAACCATCCATCTATAGTTTCCTGTAACCTACAACCTCCTTTGCCACTATTAACCACCCTTCCATTCTTTTGGTGTCATCTGTAAACTTGCTTATCATTCCCTCCACATTATCCATCTATATCATTTATGTACCTAAACAATAAAGGAATTCCTTATTTAGAATTAGTACATGAAATCTGTATTTCCCCTAATTTATCAAAATATAGAAGTAAGAAGAAAGCAAGAAGTGACCTAGGAGGGCTTAAAAAGAGCAATGAAACGTTATTGGTTTCGTGTGATTAAGGAGATTCTTAAGTTTTTTTATGCCTATAATCAGGAGGGAAAGGGTAAGTCCTCTCAAGGATAGTGGAGGGAATGTGTGTGTGGAGCCACGTGAGGTCCTTAATGAGTACTTTGCATCAATATTCATAAAGGAGGAGGATGTGGTGGATGGTAACTGTAGAAAGGAGGATGTTGACATTCTAGAACCTGTTGAGGTAAAAGGGGAGGAGATATTGGAAGTTTTGCAAAACATTAAGGCAGACCCAGGGCCAAATAGGGTCTATCCCAGAATACCAAGAAGCGAGGAAAGAAATTGCTGAAACCTTGACCAAAATCTTTGTCCTCTTTAGCCACGGGTGAGGTACCAGAGGATTCAAGAGTAGCTAACGTTCTTCTGTTTAAGAAGGGAAGAAGAGACAATCCAGGAAATTACAGACCTGTTAGCCTTACATCAGTAGTGGGAAAATAATTGCAGAATATTCTTAGGGACAGGATGTACTGACATCTGGAAGAGAATTAGCGAAAGACAGCATGGTTTTTTTGAAGGAGCGATTGTGTCCCACAAACTTGAATGAATTCTTCAAGGAAGTGACAAAAAAATTGACCAGGGCAGGGCAGTGGATGTTGTATACATGGATTTTAGTAAAGCTTTTGATGAGGTTTCTCATGGCAGGCTGATGCAGAAAGTAAAGTCATATGGGATCTGAGGTGACCTGGTAAGATGGATATAAAACTGGTTTGTACATAGAAAGCAGAGATTAGCAGTGGAAGGGCACTTCAGGTGAACAAGATACTTGGAAGGCATATGGCTTGTTGGCCTTCAGTTGGGGCATTGAGTATAGAATTGGAAAATCATATTGCAGCTGTATAAAACTGCATTTTGAGTATTGTGTTCAATTTTGGTGACCAAATTACTGGAAGGATGTTGATGCATTGGAAAGGGTGCAGAAGAGATTTACCAGGATGTTGTCTGATTTGGAGAATATTGACTAAGAAGACAAGTTGAACAAACTTGAATTGTTTTCATTGAAGCATCAGAGAATGAAGTGGGGGGACCTAATAGAGGTTTACAAGATTATGACAGGCTTGGATAGAGTGGATAGTTAGAGTCTTTTTTCCCAGGGTAGGGTCAATACTCAGGGACATAGGTTGAAAGTGAGAGGGGAAAAGTTTAAAAGAGATGTAAGAGACAAGTTTGTCTCAGAGGGTGGTGAATGCCTGGAACTTGTTGCCAAAAGAGGTAAGGAATCTGCTTCCACTAACAGTGTTCAAGAGGTATCTGGATAGGTACGTGAATAGGCAAGGAACAGAGGTATATGGAGACCAGAAGATATTAGATTAGAGAGGCATCTGTGTTGGCACAGATTTGGTGGACCAAAGGGCCTGTTCCTGTGCTGTACTGTTCTTTGTTAAACTCCTGCCTCTGCTAATGCTGCTCTGAGATGCCAACGGTGAACAGGGGTAGTAGTTTAAGATGATCTTGCTTTCTAGTAATATGCATCTGCATCCCTAGAATGAGGAGGCTCAGATTAGGAACTCAGGAGAACTGCCTTCTCTTACTGACGTAGCTTACAAAGCCTCAATCACTAGAAAACATCTTTAGCTTATAGAACATAGAACATTACAGCACAGAACAGGCCCTTCGGCCTTCGATGTTGCGCTGACCAATTATGAAAAAAACAATGACCCCCTAACCTAAACCATTCCCTTTTCATCCATAAACTTATCAACTAACCTCTTAAACGCCACCAAACTTGGCGCATCTACAACTGCCGCAGGCAGGGCATTCCACTCCCTAACCACCTTCTGGGTAAAGAACCTACCTCTGACATCCGTCCTATGACTACCATGCCTTAATTTAAAGCTGTGTCCCCTCGTGCTAGCTTTCCCCATCCTAGGAAAAAGGCTATCACTGTCCACCCTATCTAAACCTCTAATCATCTTATATGGTTCAATAAGATCCCCTCTTAGCTGCCTCCTTTCTAACGAAAACAACCTCAAATCCTTCAACCTCTCTTCATAGGACCTGCCCTCAATACCAGGCAACATCCTGGTAAACCTCCTCTGTACCCTCTCCAATGCCTCCACATCTTTCTTATAATGTGGGGACCAGAACGCACACAATACTCCAAGTGCGGCCGCACTAGAGTTTTGTACAGTTGCAACATGATGCTGCGGCTCCTAAATTCAATCCCCCTGCCAATAAAGCTAAGACTCCATATGCCTTCTTAACAACTTTATCCACTTGACTGCCTACTTTCAGGGATCTATTGACACATACACCAAGATCCTTCTGTTCCTCAACACTATTAAGAGCCCTACCATTAGCCCCATACTCTACACATTTATTGTTCCTGCCAAAGTGCATTACCTCACACTTTTCCACATTAAACTCCATTTGCCACCTCTCGGCCCAGCTCTGCAACTTGTCCAAGTCACTCTGTAAACTATAACACCCCTTTCACTATCTACCACTCCACCGACTTTAGTGTCATCTGCAAATTTACTAATCCATCCTTCAATACCCTCATCCAGATCATTTATAAAAATTACAACCAGCAGGGGCCCCAAAACAGACCCCTGAGGTACACCACTTGTCACCGAACTCCACGATGAATATCTCCCATCAACCACCACCCTCTGTCTTCTATCTGCCAGCCAATTCCTAATCCACTTAGCTAAATCACCCTCTATTCCACACATCTGCCTTTTCTGTAGAAGTCTTCCATGGGCCACCTTATCAAACGCCTTACTAAAGTCCATATATACTACATCAACCGCCTTACCCCCATCCACCTCTTTGGTCACTTTCTCAAAAAACTCAATGAGGTAGTAAGGCATGACCTACCCTTCACGAAACCATGCTGACTATCCCCAATCAATTCATTTCTCTCTAAATAACTATAAATCCTATCCCTAATAATTCTCTCCAATACCTTGCCCACAACAGAAGTAAGACTCAATGGCCTATAATTCCCAGGAAGGTCTCTCTTCCCCTTCTTAAACAATGGGACCACATTCGCTATCCTCCAGTCCTCCGGAACCACACCCGTAACCAACGAGGACCTGAAGATCAGAGCAAGAGGCTCTGCAATCTCCTCTCTTGCCTCCCAGAGAATCCTAGGGTAAATCCCGTCCGGCCCGGGGGACTTATCCAACTTCAAACCCTCGAGAATTTCTAACACATCCTCCCTATCTACTACAATACTTCCCAATTTGCAACCCTGTACCTCAGTGATCTCCATAGCCACATTTCCAGCACTCTGCGTGAATACCGAAGAGAAATATGTATTCAGTGCCTCACCAATCTCTTCAGGCTCCACGCACAACTTCCCACTGCTGTCTATGACTGGCCCTAATCTTGCCCTAACCAATCTTCTATTCTTAACATATCGAAGGAAAGCTTTAGGATTCTCCTTAATCCTATCAGCCAACATCCTCTCGTGTCCCCTCTTAACTCTCCTCAATTCACTTTTTACCTCCTTCCTGGCTAATCTATAGCTATCCATTGCACTAACTGAGCCTTCAAGCCTCATCCTGACATAAGCCTCCTTTTTCTTCTTAACCAGCAAATCAACTTTTTTTGTACACCAAGGCTCTCTTACTCGACCATTTCCTCCCTGCCTGACAGGGACATACTTATCAAGGACTCGCAGCAGCTGCTCCTTGAATAAGCACCACATTCCAGATGTTCCCAGTCCCTGTAGTTTCCTAGTCCAATATATGCACCCTAATTCTCTCCTGATGGCCTCATAATTAGGAGAGAATTAGGGTGCATAGATTGGACTAGGAAACTACAGGGAGTTGTAACACAACCTCACGGCTCCTAAATTCAATCCCTCTACCAATAAAAGCTAACACACCGTACGCCTTCTTAACAACTTTATCAACCTGGGTGCCAACTTTCAAAGAGCTATGTACTTGTACCCCAAGATCCCTCTGCTCGACAACACTATTAAGGGTCCTTCCATTAGCCCTATATTTCATATGCCTGTTATTCCTACCAAAGTGAATCACCTCACACTTATCCATATTGAATTCCATTTGCCACCTCACGGCCCAGCTCTGCAACCTATCTACGTCCCTCTGCCAACTGTAACGTCCATCCTCGCTGTCTACAACTCCCCCCACTTTGGTATCGTCAGCAAATTTACTAATCCAACCCTCTACACCCTCATCTAGGTCATTTATAAAAATAACAAACAGCAGTGGCCCCAAAACAGATCCTTGAGGTACACCACTTGTAACTGCACTCCAGGTTGAATATCTCCCATCAACCACCACCCTCTGTCTTCTATCCGCTAGCCAATTCCTAATCCAATTAGCTAAATCACCCTCTATCCCATACATCTGCATTTTCTGCAGAAGCCTTCCATGGGCCACCTTATTGAACGCCTTACTAAAGTCCATATATACCACATCAGCCGCCTTACCCCCATCCACCTCTTTGGTCACTTTTTCAAAAAACTCTACGGTTAGTAAGGCACGACCTTCACAAAACCATGCTGACTATCCCCAATCAATTCATTTCTCTCTAAATAACTATAAATCCTATCCCTAATAATTCTCTCCAATACTTTACCCACAACAGAAGTAAGACTCACTGGCCTAATAATCCCTGGAAAGTCTCTCTTCCCCTTCTTGAACAATGGGACCACATTCGCTATCCTCCAGTCTTCCGGAACTATACCCGTAACCAACGACGACCTGAAGATCAGAGCCAGAGGCTCTGCAATCTCCTCTCTTGCCTCCCAGAGAATCCTTATATACCTAAGTAACTGAGATTGCATTAATTGTATTACAGAGCTAACAGGTATGAGACTGTAAACTTGAGGTTGTGTTGTTAGTTTTGTGTTGCAACTATGCTAAATTTTTGTCTTGTTCAGAGGCTGTTTCATGGGCCTCCATTGAAGTAATTATTCTGTTTCCCTGCAGATTGTCGATTTCCTGAATATTGTTGATGAGCCTGTGTTGGGATATGCTCACCCGGCAAATGCAACCACATTCCACCTACACCTCTGGAGCTGTGCCCTGGACTACAGGTGAATAATTCCTCAATGCAGTATTTCTCTTCGTTTCTTTTGTTGAATACATTATCAAAGCTCTGTATGGCAAGACTCAATGCTGTTTTATGTTCAGTTTATTCCCTGTACAGGCAGCAGCTTCTTCAATGAATCTGTTGTTAGTTTGAATCTAGGTGTGCAAACCACTTCTTTTTGTTAAAACCCTCAATCCTAACGTTGTTAGAACATTATTTACTAGTGTCACAAGTAGATTTACATTAACTCCGCGATGAAGTTATTGCAAAAATATCCAAGTCGCCACACTCAGGCGTCTGTTTGGGTACAATAAGAGGCAATTTAGCATGGCCAATCCACCTAACCTGCATGTCTTTCGGACTGGGAAGAAATCGGAGCACCCGGAGAAAATCCACACAGATACAGGGAGAACGTGCAGATTCTGCACAAGTAGTAACCCAAGCCGGGAATCAAACCCAGGTTTCCTGGTGCTGTGAAGCAGCAGTGCCAATTACTTTGCCACCTTGCCAGCCGCAATTACGGAAAGGTTGAATTAAAGTTGGGTATATTGACGGAAGGTATTAAAGGAGGTGGTTTGGAAATAGTGAATATGTCGGTTGTCATATTCCAAAATTATGTAGATTCTAGAACAGTTCTGGCAGACTTGAAGTTTGGGAATGATAACCTTGCTCTTCTGAAAAAAGGAGGGAGAAAGCGGGGAATTATGGACTGGTTAGCCTTACAAAGAACAAAGAATAAAACAGCACAGGAAACGGGCCCTTTGGCCCAACGAGCCTGCGCCGCCACCCTGATGTTCCCACCTCTACCCTCGATCCCTGGCCATGTTTATAGATCTATGGATTAAAAACCAAATTTGAGACAATTTAGGGAGAATTTGTTTTGCCAATTAGCCTAAGAGCACATCTTTGGGATGTGGGAGGAAACCGGAGCTCCCGGAGAAAACCCACGCAAACTCTCAGACACGGGCCCAAATCCATGTATCTGCACAGCACAGCAATAGTCACTATGCTGTCGTGTTGCCCATCAAATAGCCCAGGTCAAGCGTACACTAACGACGTGAAGCACTAGGATACTCAAAAAAAAAAAAAAATCCAAGAGCAGCCCTCTCACGACCTATGGCGTGTATGCCCTTTGTTAGACAACAAGGTGGACCAAAGCATCTGTAGGATAAAAACACATCAGTAGCAGGGAAAATGGCAGGCTATTGCAGCGGATGTGATAATTGAGCACTTGAGATTAGACAAGTTAGCCTGGATTGTCATTTGGAAGACCAGAGTTTAATTCCGCAACTTGGAGCAGAGACCACTTTGGAAGATTTGTAAGACAACTCACTGAAGTTCAAATGTAGCTTGCTAATTGATTCCAAGTTCAAATTTTGTTTTTGATTGTTGCACAGTAAGCGTTTTTCTACTTTGAGTTAAAATGCAAAGATTCTGAGCCACAAGACCCTACAGGAGTTTTGAAGATGTTTCTAATAGAATAGATGAGGGAGAACCAGTGAATGTGGCATACCTGGTTTTTCAGAAAATTTGACAAAGCCCCACGTAAGAGGATAATGTGCACACCTAAAGCATTTGATATTGGGGATAATATACTGGCATGGATTGAGAATTGGTTAGCAAATAGGAGACAGTGTAGGAATAAATGAGTCTTTTTTTGAGGTGGAAGGCAGTGACTAGTGGGGTCCCGTAGGGATCGGAGCTTAGGTCCAAGGTATTCACAATGTACATTCATAATTTGGATGAAGGAATCATATAATATTTTCAGGTTTGCTGATGACACAACACCAATTGAGAATGAGAGTGATGAGGATGATGTTAAGGAGGTTCAAAGGGTTTTAGACAAACTGAGCGAGAGCGGACAAATACATGGCAGATGCAATATAATGTAGATAAATGTGAAGTTATTCACTTCAATTGGAGAAACAGAACAGCAGAGTATTATTTAAAAAGTGAAAGATTGGGAAATGTTGTTGTACAAAACGACCTGGGTATCCTTCCATACCAATCACCAACAGCAAGCATGCAAGTACAGCAAGCAATTAGAAAGGCAAATGTATGTTGGCCTTCATTGCAAGAGAAATTTGAGCTCAGGGATATAAGGAAATCTTCAGCATCTGGACAGGTCTTGATGAGACCACACTTGGAGCATTCAATACAGTTTTGGTTTCCTTATCTAAGAAAGGATGTATACTTGCCATAGATGAAGTGCAGTGAAGATTCACCAGCCTGATTACTGGGATGGCAGGATTGCCATATAAGGAGCAATTGGGTTGATTGTGTCTGTATTTAGAAGTGTGAGAGGGAATCTAATTGAAATGTGTAGAATTTTGACAGGGCTGGACAGATTGGACATGGGGACGTTGCCTCCTTTGGCTGGGAGGAATAGAACAAGGGTCATAGGCCATTTCGATGAGAAGAAACTTCACTGTGGTGCTGAAGGTGTGGAATTCTACCATGGAAGACTCTGGAGACCATGTCATGAATATATTTAAAAGGAAATACATTTAGTGTCTAGAAATCTATCAGCAGGTACAAGGAGGGCATGGGTGTATGGTATTGATATATTCGGCCACGATCATACTGAATGATGGAGAAGATTTGAGGGGACGAATGGTCTACTCCTGCTTCAACTCTCTCTGTTTCTGTGATGACATCTGAAATGTGTGTAATTGTGTCTATGTTCCAGGCCACTTTATCTACCAGTTCGAGCACTCGTGACTGTTGAAACCTTCACAATATCTAGTAACATTATACTGGACAAATACTGCTCCACACTCAGGTACTGAGAGGTCCCTTAAAGATTCTATAATCGTTCTCTGTTGCAACTAAATAGCTATTTGCAATAAGTGTTATCTTTCATCTTCCAGAATTATTATCGATGATGCTGCATTGTACTTGTCTGAAAAATGTCATCAAGTTGCAGTAAATTTAAAGCAAGGTGAGATTTGTTTTATATCGAGCATTGGAATGGTCAATGCCCACACACATTCAGTTATTAAAGGAAGCTGTCCCAAGGGAATAGAGAGCTAAAGGAGCTAAAGGAGCTAAAGGAGGCATTGGAGAGGGTACAGAGGAGGTTTACTAGGATGTTGCCTGGTATGGAGGGCAGGTCCTATGAAGAGAGGTTGAAGGATTTGAGGTTGTTTTCGTTAGAAAGGAGGCGGCTAAGGGGGGATCTTATTGAAGCATATAAGATGATTAGAGGTTTGGATAGGGTGGACAGTGATAGCCTTTTTCCTAGGATGGAGAAAGCTAGCACGAGGGGACACAACTTTAAATTAAGGGGTATGAGTTATAGGACGGATATCAGAGGTAGGTTCTTTACTCAAAGAGTGATTAGGGAGTGGAATGCCCTGCCTGCAGCTGTTGTAGATGCGCCAAGTTTGGTGGCGTTTAAGAGGTTAGTTGATAAGTATATGGATGAGAAGGGAATGGTTTAGTTAGGAGGGGCATTGCTTTTTATTTTGGTCGGCACAACATCGAAGGCCGAAGGGCCTGTTCTGTGCTGTATTGTTCTATGTTCTATAAAGAGAAGAGGGTTCCTGGGTGGTGATATTCAAGGAGACTATATGCAGAAGTTAAAGTATGGAAGATGCAATATCCTCAAGAATTGGGCACTAACGGCCAAATATCAACAGATTTTAGGGACCTAAGACTAGTGTGTCCCCAGAGCTTGAGATATCTCAGTGAAAGTGAGCAATCCCAGGACAGAAAGGGACCCTGTACCCCAGTGAGAGTCAGCACCTTCAGAAGAGGAGGAGGACCCTGTACCCCAGTGAGAATCAGCACCTTCAGGAGAGGAGGGGGACCCTGTACCCCAGTGAGAGTCAGCACCTTCAGGAGAGGAGGAGGACCCTGTACCCCAGTGAGAATCAGCACCTTCAGGAGAGGAGGAGGACCCTGTACCCCAGTGAGAATCAGCACCTTCAGGAGAGGAGGACGACCCTGTAGCCCAGTGAGAATCAGCACCTTCAGGAGAGGAGGGGGACCCTGTACCCCAGTGAGAATCAGCACCTTCAGGAGAGGAGGGGGACCCTGTACCCCAGTGAGAATCAGCACCTTCAGGAGAGGAGGGGGACCCTGTACCCCAGTGAGAATCAGCACCTTCAGGAGAGGAGGGGGACCCTGTACCCCAGTGAGAATCAGCACCTTCAGGAGGGGGACCCTGTACCCCAGTGAGAGTCAGCACCTTCAGGAGGGGGACCCTGTACCCCAGTGAGAATCAGCACCTTCAGGAGAGGAGGGGGACCCTGTACCCCAGTGAGAATCAGCACCTTCAGGAGAGGAGGGGGACCCTGTACCCCAGTGAGAATCAGCACCTTCAGGAGGGGAGGGGGACCCTGTACCCCAGTGAGAGTCAGCACCTTCAGGAGAGGTTCTCCTACCACAGAAAATTAGATTTTTTTCATTGTTTTCTGTTGTGTCAAAATCAATATCAGTGAGTCATTGTAAGAGAGAACATCTTTTGGTCAGTTCATTTGTGTAAATTGTTTATTCCAGATTACGTGCGAGTCCTGGACATGGGGTTACTGGAATTTCGAATTACTGCTTCAAAGCCAACTGCAGAGGGAGAGCGGGTAAGGGAACCTTTATCCTTGTCAATCTCTGTGTGTCAGGTTGTTTGTATTGATTGAGGCTTGCATTAAACTTCAGTATTCTGTCTAGTTTCAGCCCCGGTTTGAACTTCGTTGTTCTAGTGACGTCATCCATATCAGGACATGTTCTGATTCTTGTGCTGCCCTCATGAACCTCATACAGTATGTGGCAAGTTATGGAGACTTACATCCACCCTGTAAATTCCAGCCTGTCCCTGGAGCAACAGCACAGAGGAATCAGGTAATCCAAAATTCCTCTGCAGCGCAAGTGTTTTTAATCCTTCAAACTTTCTAGACAGTATATATCTGTCTGTCTCAGGGGTATCTCAAGTTCTGAGGCAGCAGTGCCTGATGTGGAGTTGAGTCTAATTTTTTTAAATTGCATTTTTCATTTTTTTGCAAAACAAGCAACAAACGAAAAAAGTTTGATTTGCTGGTTAAGAAGAAAAAGGAGGCTTATGTCAGGATGAGGCTTGAAGGCTCAGTTAGTGCAATGGATAGCTATAGATTAGCCAGGAAGGAGGTAAAAAGTGAATTGAGGAGAGCTAAGAGGGGACACGAGAAGATGTTGGCTGATAGGATTAAGGAGAATCCTAAAGCTTTCTTTCGATATGTTAAGAATAGAAGATTGGTTAGGGCAAGATTAGGGCCAGTCATAGACAGCAGTGGGAAGTTGTGCGTGGAGCCTGAAGAGATTGGTGAGGCACTGAATAAATATTTCTCTTCGGTATTCACGCAGAGTGCTGGAAATGTAGCTATGGAGATCACTGAGGTACAGGGTTGCAAATTGGGAAGTATTGTAGTAGATAGGGAGGATGTGTTAGAAATTCTCGAGGGTTTGAAGTTGGATAAGTCCCCTGGGCCGGACGGGATTTACCCTAGGATTCTCTGGGAGGCAAGAGAGGAGATTGCAGAGCCTCTGGCTCTGATCTTCAGGTCCTCGTTGGTTACGGGTGTGGTTCCGGAGGACTGGAGGATAGCGAATGTGGTCCCATTGTTTAAGAAGGGGAAGAGAGACCTTCCAGGGAATTATAGGCCAGTGAGTCTTACTTCTGTTGTGGGCAAGGTATTGGAGAGAATTATTAGGGATAGGATTTATAGTTATTTAGAGAGAAATGAATTGATTGGGGATAGTCAGCATGGTTTCGTGAAGGGTAGGTCATGCCTTACTAACCTCATTGAGTTTTTTGAGAAAGTGACCAGAGAGGTGGATGGGGGTAAGGCGGTTGATGTAGTATATATGGACTTTAGTAAGGCTTTTGATAAGGTGGCCCATGGAAGACTTCTACAGAAAATGCAGATGTGTGGAATAGAGGGTGATTTAGCTAATTGGATTAGAAATTGGCTGGCAGATAGAAGACAGAGGGTGGTGGTTGATGGGAGATATTCATCGTGGAGTTCGGTGACAAGTGGTGTACCTCAGAGGTCTGTTTTGGGGCCCCTGCTGTTTGTAATTTTTATAAATGATCTGGATGAGGGTATTGAGGGATGGATCAGTAAATTTGCAGATGACACTAAAGTTGGGGGAGTGGTAGATAGTGAAGAGGGGTGTTTTAGTTTACAGAGTGACTTGGACAAGTTGCAGAGCTGGGCCGAGAGGTGGCAAATAGAGTTTAATGTGGAAAAGTGTGAGGTAATGCACTTTGGCAGGAACAATAAATGTGTAGAGTATAGGGCTAATGGTAGGGCTCTTAATAGTGTTGAGGAACAGAAGGATCTTGGGTGTATGTGCATAGATCCCTGAAAGTAGGCAGTCAAGTGGATAAAGTTGTTAAGAAGGCATATGGAGTCTTAGCTTTTATTGGTAGGGGGATTGAATTTAGGAGCCGCAGCATCATGTTGCAACTGTACAAAACTCTAGTGCGGCCGCACTTGGAGTATTGTGTGCAGTTCTGGTCCCCACATTATAAGAAAGATGTGGAGGCATTGGAGAGGGTACAGAGGAGGTTTACCAGGATGTTGCCTGGTATGGAGGGCAGGTCTTATGAAGAGAGGCTGAGGGATTTGAGGTTGTTTTCGTTAGAAAGGAGGCGGCTAAGAGGGGACCTTATTGAAACATATAAGATGATTAGAGGTTTAGATAGGGTGGACAGTGATAGCCTTTTTCCTAGGATGGAGAAAGCTAGCACGAGGGGACACAGCTTTAAATTAAGGGGTATGAGTTATAGGACGGATATCAGAGGTAGGTTCTTTACCCAAAGAGTGTTAGGGAGTGGAATGCCCTGCCTGCAGCAGTTGTAGATGCGCCAAGTTTGGTGGCGTTTTAAGAGGTTAGTTGATAAGTATATGGAAGAGAAGGGAATGGTTTAGTTTGGAGGGGCATTGCTTTTTATTTTGGTCGGCACAACATCGAAGGCCGAAGGGCCTGTTCTGTGCTGTAATGTTCTATTGTCAAACTCTAAGGCAGGTAAGGAATAGGAGGATCACTTTCAAACAACTATAAGAAGGAAAAGAGAGAGAGAAAAATTACCTACACAGTTGGTTTGGATTATTCATCATATCCAGTACCATACAAGTCACTAAAGGATATATGGAAGGATGGTGGGTGGAGGGACTACAATTGGCTACAATAGAGTCACAATTGGCTCAGTTTTGAACAAATTTCACAATTCGGCATCCAACAACTGTAGCTTCCTCCATCCCCAGTTATAATGGGGTTGCTGGCTCTTCCTAGGATATAGTCTGTCTGTACAATAACAAACTAATCAGCTTCTATAACCCCAAAACTACTGAAATACAAAAATACATGAGCATCTAAGTTTTAGGGCGGGATGGTGAGGACTCATCTGACCCCACTCACTCGTTTGTTCATTGTTCATCTCTCGTTGTTGATGAGGACCACAGGACCATTAAATATTTTGATGCTGGATGCGAATGTGTCCGAAGATGACGTTGCGGTTCCGAAATTCAATCCCCCTACCAATAAAAGCTAAGACGCCGTATGCCTTCTTAACAACCTTATCGACTTGATTGCCAACTTTCAGGGATCTATGCACAAATACACCAAGATCCCTTTGTTCTTCAACACTATTAAGAGTCCTACCATTAGCCCTATACTCTACATATTTGTTGTTCCTGCCAACATGAATTACCTCACACTTTTCCACATTAAACTCCATTTGCCACCTCTCGGCTCAGCTCTGCAACTTGTCCAAGTCTCTCTGCAAACTATAACACCCCTCTTCACTATCTACCACTCCTCCGACTTTGGTGTCATCTGCAAATTTACTAATCCATCCTTCAATACCTTCATCCACATCATTTATAAAAATTACAAGCAGCAGGGGCCCCAAAACAGATCCCTGAGGTACACCACTTGTAACCGAACTCCACGATGAATAATTTCCATCAACCACCACCCTCTGTCTTCTATCTGCTAGCCAATTCCTAATCCAATTAGCTAAATCACCCTCAAACACCTACATCTGCATTTTCTGCAGAAGCCTTCCATGGGCCACCTTATCGAACGCCTTACTAAAGTCCATATGTACCACATCAACTGCCTTACCCCCATCCACCTCTTTGGTCACTTTTTCAAAAAACTCAATAAGGTTAGTAAGGCACGACCTACCCTTCACAAAACCATGCTGACTATCCCCAATCAATTCATTTGTCTCTAAATAACTATAAATCCTATCCCTAATAATTCTTTCCAATACTTTGCCCACAACAGAAGTAAGACTCACCGGTCTATAATTCCCAGGAAAGTCTCTATTCCCCTTCTTGAACAATGGGACCACATTCGCTATCCTCCAGTCTTCCGGCACTATACCTGTAATCAACGATACACAGTCCACGTTTCACAGGCATACAGGAGGGTAGTGAGTGCCATGGTGCTGTAGACCTTCAGTTTTGTTGCTGGGCTGATTCCTCGATGTTCCCATACAGTGGAGCGCAGTTTACCAAAAGCAGAACTTGCCTTTGCTATTCTGCAGTTAACGTCTGTATCAATATTCACTGCTTGGGAAAGGATGCTGCCAAGATAAGTGAACTGGTCCACTGTCTGTAGTTTTTGCCCTTTGATTGTGATTATGGGTCCTGTGTACGGTACATGAGGTGCAGGATGGTGCATGACTTTGGTCTTTTTAATGTTGATGGTGAGTCCAAAGTTGTCACAAGCTGTGAAAATTTGTCCATGCTGACTTGCATCTCTGGCTCTGAGCTAGTATACAGGGCACAGTCATCGGCAAGGAGGAATTCTCTCAGAACAGTCTCCTTCACTTTGGTAATAGCTTGAAGTCTCCTCAGGTTGAAGAACTTTCCATCCACTCTGTACTTGAGGCTGATTCCAGCAACACTGTCCTGGAAGGCATCATTCAGCATGCCATTAAAAGTCATGCTGAACAGTGTGGGTGCAAGTATACAGCCCTGTTTGACGCCATTGGTGACTGGGAATGCCTCAGAGGATTCTTTGCCATCCGGTACTCTGGCCATCATGGAACTGCTGGCGTACCATCTGAATGAATTGGGGAGGGGCAGCCGAACTTTGACATGATCCTCCATAGGCCTCGCCGGCTGACAGAGTTGAAGGCTTTCGCAAAGTCAGCAAAGGTTGTGTAGAGCTCACGATTCTGCTCCTGACACTTCTGAAGTTGGTGTGCAGCAAAAATCATGTCAATAGTCCTGTGACCTTTGTGGAAGCCACACTGTGATCCTGGAAGCAGGCTCAGCACCAGACGAGTGACCAGACAATTTAGCACTACTCATGCGAGGGTTTTTCCTGTGATGGAGAGCAGCAAGATTCCTTGTTGGTTGTCACATATTTGCCATTTGCTCTTTCTCTTGTAGAGGTGTAGGATGGAAGCATCTTTAAGTTCCTGAGAAATAGATCCTTGCTTCCAAAAGGATGGGAACAACTTAGTGAGCTTCTCAGTAAGTACAGGA
This sequence comes from Sphyrna mokarran, assembly GCA_024679065.1. Lineage (NCBI taxonomy): Eukaryota > Metazoa > Chordata > Chondrichthyes > Carcharhiniformes > Carcharhinidae > Sphyrna > Sphyrna mokarran. The sequence continues at coordinate 2,195,678 of JAGIQG010000015.1, forward strand.
CCAGCAGTTTTGTAGATCTCTGCGGGCATGACATCTACCCCTGGGACTTTGCCACAGGATAGTTGGCTGATAGCTTTCGTGACTTTGACTACTACCAGTGGGTCATCCATGGTGCTGTTGATATTGACCTGGGGAATTCTGTCTATTGCCTCATCGTTAACAGATGATGGTTAGTTAAGGACGGCTTCAAAATGTTCAGCCCATCTCTGCAGGATCTGAACCCTCTCTGTAACGAGAGTTAGAACATAGAACATAGAACATTACAGCACAGAACAGGCCCTTTGGCCTTCGATGTTGCGCCGACCAATATAAAAAGCAATGCCCCTCCAAACTAAACCATTCCCTTCTCTTCCATATACTTATCAAATAACCTCTTAAACGCCACCAAACTTGGCGCATCTACAACCGCTGCAGGCAGGGCATTCCACTCCCGAACCACCCTTTGGGTAAAGAACCTGCCTCTGATATCCGTCCTATAACTATCACCCCCTAATTTAAAGCTGTGTCCCCTCGTGCTAGCTTTTTCCATCCTAGGAAAAAGGCTATCACTGTCCACCCTATCTAAACCTCTAATCATATATGTTGTACCATCTGTACTCAAAAGGGGGAAACTCCCAAGATATTGAGGTCTGTAGAGTGTTGAGGGCTTCGTAGAACCATTTCAAGTTGTTTCTGTCAGCATATCCCTGTATTTCATCTGCCTTGGTGCTCAGCCAAGCATCCTGTATTTACGCAGTTTATTCTGGGCTATCCTGCGAGCGCTGGTAAAAGCATTTTTCTTGGCAGTTGATGATGGGCTGTTCTTACAGGCCTGATGAAGACATTGCTTTTCAACAAGTAGAGTCTTTATCTCTTCATCATTCTCATCGAACCAGTCATACTGCTTGCAGGTAGAGGGCTCAAGCATCTTCAGTACAAATGAATGGACAGCATTCCTAAAGCGTTCCCAGTTGTCCTTAGTGCTACTTACGAGGTGTAGGTCAGCAAGCTTGACTTCTAAGTCTTCAGCCAGTGCTGAAGCTATGCTGGAGTTCTTTAGCTTGGCCGCATTAATTTTTTTCATAATCTTGCTTCCTTGTGGTCGCCTCTTGAGTCTGATGTGGCGCCTCATCTTGGAGACAATAAGCCTGTGATCTGTCCAGCAGTCAGCACCACACATGCCTTGGTTACTCTGACATCCTGCCTGTCTTTTCTCCTGATGGTAACATAGTCAATAAGATGCCAATGCTTAGAGTAGGAGTGCATCCAGGAGGTCTTGTTACAGGTAGGCAGATGGAAGGTTGTTTTGGTGATGAGGTGATCGTGTGCTGTACAGATCTTCGTTAAGAGTAAGCCATTGTTGTTACGCTTGCCCACTCCAAGCATCCCAATGACTCCCTGCCAAATTGCAGAGTCACACCCTACTCTTGTACTGGGGTGTTCTAGGGTGGGGTAGTGAGGACTCATAGGACCCTACTCACTACTTCCATATTAAACCACTTGTCCACCTTCCTGCAATAGTGCCACTCATTTTAATCAGTTGTAGTAAAGGATATTAGATGAAAATGTCCACGTTATATGCCAGAATTAAAAGGTTAAAACAGATAAACAGATGCAGTTCTGTCAAGGATAAATAAATGTTCCTGGGTACATCAGTTGGATAAGTGCAAATTTGCTATCATGAGCACATGTATCAATCATATAACAGGATCAGTGAACAGGTGCAGTTCCAGGTAATGCATTCCAGGATTAATAACAAGTTGCTGAATAGTTGGCAAAAGTCATTTCGTGGCTCAGCCATAGGATTATCCCTGCCAATTTTTAAAAAAGCACAGTGCAGGATCAACATGGGGAAATAATTACAGGGAGTGCAGTCCAAGATTAACAAGGAGCTGCATGTGGATCATGATTCCAACTCATTGCCGTGACAGGATCTTCGAGCATCATCCAGAATCTATCCACAGTTTCACCAAAGCCATTGCACCTTCAAGTATCATCGCCCCAGCAAAGAAAAGCCTAGACTCCAGTGAGTGGCAATGTAATGCCAGTGATCAGAGTCTTTGACACCAAGTCGAGGACAGGATGCAATGTGCTCCATCGAACTCAATGCCCAGCCCTCAAAACAAGATTGTGAAAGCATGGTGGCCAATCCTTAAATCCAGCCGGGAGTTAGTCATCAGCATCCTTCAGGAGACTGGGTGCATAGATACTCCTTCTCCAGTCCCATTTTCCTGAGTCACCAAGAATATAGGGAAGACACACTATACATCAGGATCTCCAAAAATTGAAGGTGAGCCCCCTCTGAGGAAATTGCCCTCTCAACTGACAGGATTCTCTCCTCTGCTTCATCTGCCCTCTTAGGATATCTCATTATTTGTCAACGTGAGCACAATAGTCTGTGCCAAGGAGCTGAGACCATCATCACAACTTCAGTTACAATGGCAGCCATCGTCTCAATACTAACAACGTCACAGACGTCCCCAGTGAAATTGTCACTGCAAACCAAGCCCCGATACTAGCCATCTACAACCACCTCGATCAAACAAGGTCTTTCCTGATTCTACTCTGTCCCCTGCCCCATTGCCAAGGTTTAGCTGGGATCCCCCGAAGGTCGTACCACACATTATAGACATCAGGATTGGATAATAAGTTGTGCATTGGATTAAAAAAAAATAAAAGATCATTAGCGTCAAAGCTCATGAAACAGCAGAAGCTTCTGTGCTTCCATCCTGTGCTCCTCCGCCCAGTAAGATCATAATTGATCTGACAACTGTAGATCTGCATTTCGCCTACCCCCAATAACCAATCAGCTTGCTGACCAAGAATTAGATTGCTGACACTTCTGCTTAAAAGTATTCAAAGATACTCTTTTCAGGAAGAATCTCAAAGATTCTCAACCTTCAACATTTTACTTCATTGCCATTTTAAAACAAATGCCCCTAATTGCTCCCAAAAAAAAACATTCTCCACACATCCACCCTATCAAGACCCCTCAGGATCTTATATGTTTCAGTCAAATCTCCTCAAGCTTCTGAGGTCCAGAGGATACAAACCCAGCCTGTTCAACCTTTCCTCATAAGACAATCTGCCCACTCCAGATATTAATCTGAAACCTTTCTAACCTTTCTGAACTGCTTCCAATGCATTGACATCTTTAAATAATATGACCAATACTGTAAACGCACTCCAGATGTATAACTTCCCTACTTATTCCAGTAGTTTTTTTAATGGTTTGCTCTACCATGATGGATTGATTGTAAGCATTCTTCTTTCAGGCTGGGTCAGGTGATAATGCTGCTTGCCGAAGCTCTGGCCTTCCTGAAGCTGAGCAGAAGCGTCTGCGAGACCTGATGATCGACGCTATGGAAGAGATGGACATCCTGCCATCTTCACCAGCTGCCCCTCCAGACTCGCAGCAGTCAAATGGTGAGTGGGAAAGTCAGGCAGGCATGGAGCTGCGAGCACTATGAAATATGAAACATTAAGAAAATTGAAGTATGACACGTGAAATGACCCTTCTTTGGAGAGAAGAGAGGGGTACAACAAGATAGCAAGGAAAGGAGGTTGAATTTTAGATGTATTAACTCATTTCACTAAGGGAGGGGTATTGGATTTAGCCTACAAATGGATGTCCTTTTAAGAGGCTGCCTTAAAGACACCTCTTCATCTTTCTTGTAATCTCCAGTCTCCAAGTCCCCAAGATCTTCCCATTCCCCCAGTTCTGGTCTTTTGTACATTCTCGATTGACAAAATGTGCATTCAGCTGCCAAAGCCTTCAGCTGTGGAATTCCCTCTCTAACTCCCTCTGAAAACCTATCTCTTTGATCATCTACACTAATATTTCCTAACGTAACTGTGTCAAATTTTGTTTGATAACATTCCTTTGCAGCACCACATTGCACTATTTTAAGGATGCAATATGAATACAGTATTATTGTAAAGGCCTGCTGTGATTGAGTAACTTTTGTGAAGACTCGCTGGTTGGTGTTTATTTTTTTTTGTGTGATGGTCTTTGTTCAAACTTCCAATTTGCAAATGGGAGAATGAGCCAGGGTATAGTTGGTGTTGCATCGCTTCTCAAACACACGGCTGTACCAGAATATGACCTGAAAGGGCCAAGAAAAACAGAAGGAACTTGACATCCATAGGACCAGAAAAGGCAATGCAGTCTTCTGTTAGTTGTTGTGGTATGCTGTTTAGCTCCACGTATACACCATCCAACCACCTCACAGTTCTCGTGAGGAGTTTACCAGCAAGGCTTAGGAGGCTAAGGTATTTGTCATGTCAGCTCCAATTCTCTCCAATTTCTACAGAGGCACCATAGAAAGCATTCTTTCTGGTTGTGTCACAGCTAAGCCTGACTCCTGCTCCAACCAAGACTTCAAGAAATTACAAAGGGTCATGACATAGCCCAGTCCAAAACACAAACCAGTCTCCCATCTATTGACTCTGTCTATATTTTCGACTGCCTTGGAAAAGCAGCCAGCATAATCAAGAATCCCACACCCCCAGAACATTCTCTCTTCCATCAGGAAAAAGATACAAAAGTCTGAGGTTACGTACCAATTGACTCAAATGGCTTCTTCCCTGCTACTGTTAGACTTGAATGGACCTATCTCAAAAGTTGATCTTTCTCTGCACCCTAGCTATGACTGTAATACTACATTCTGCACTCCTTTTTTGTCCTTTATGTACAGTCTGCTTTGTCTGTATAGCACGCAAGAAACAATACTTTTCACTAAATCCCAATACAGGTGAAAATAATAAATAAAAATGCATTTCTCGTGCCCTCACTGACTGATTTGCTGTGTATTTTCTTTGTTCTGTGCTTTCGGGTGATAGCATTGATTTCTGCTTGAAAGGGTGGGGAGAGGCCAGTTTCATCCTCTATCTCCTGCAATGGTTTGACCAAAGGGGCTCATTCACCAAGATTGCTTTCAGAATTGCCTCAATGCGCGGCAGGAGTGGAGTTGTTCTCTCTGTATAGAAAACTGCCTCCTGATTTCAGCTCTGTCCACAGCTTCATTCTAGGTTGGCATGGCTGCTCCATTATTGATAGTGTTTGGGGTTTGGGCCTCAAGTGAGGGCAACGTTTGCACCACATAAATTGTGGGTTGTGATTTGAAGCAAGGGAGTGACCTGTCATCTTCATTCTTCCTTTTGTAGAGTAGGAATGAGAGCTTTCATCTGTCGTTTTTTTATCCATCTTTAGGGATCGACAGTGACGTTCAGGAACGTGAACCGACCCGGTCTGACCTTTTCCTCTTCCCAGATGAGAGTGGAGGTTCTTCGCAGGAGCAGAGCCCAAGTTCCACCATGATCCTCCCTGAGCATCATGCAGTCTATCCCTCCTTCCCCAGCGAGCAACCGGAGAGTGAGGACTTCTGCATCTTGGAGGCACCAAAAATGGCAGTCACGGTAAATGCTGAAAGGAACTACCAGTGCCAAAAGGAGATGAGAGATTTGGATCAGGTTTCAGAGTACTGTGGTGAAATGCGCTCGATGGGTAAACAAAAGTCCCAGATTCCATGTTTCAGTAGACAGCACTCTCACTTCTGAGTAAGAAGGCTGGGAGTTCAAATCCTGCTCCAGAAACTGGAGAACAGAATTTAAGCTGACACTCTTAGAGATATTGCCTTTCAGATGATAAACTGAGACCTTATCTTGCAAAGAAAAGCATGCAGTTAACCAATGTCCTGGTCAACGTGTATCCCTCGTCCAGCATTACTAATCTAGATTATCTGATTATTTATCCCTTCACCAGCTGTGGGACCTTAAGGTCTGCAGAGTGACTGCCACAATTCCCAACATTGGCCCAAGAGTGACTGAACTTCAAAAGTCCTCAGCTATGCATGTTGGGGCGCCTGAGCTCATTAAAATATATATCTTTCTTAATTGACCTTAGCTTGAGCAGCTGTGGGCAATGCTTGAAAACTGGCATTCAGGGTTAAGGAGGATAAAGTTGGCTGGGTTCCTGTTCTAAATGACTGAGTGATCACTGCTGGAAGTTGCAGTGAAGCTGCTTGTTGGGCAGTGGTAGAAATAGGCTCTGCAGTGAGGCCTTCCACAGCTGAGGGATCAGCAAGTTTGCCAATGACACAAAGATTGGCTAGGTGGTTAACAGAGAGGTTGAGTGTCTTGGGTTGCAGGAAGATCTAGACGACGTAGTCAAATGGGCAGATGGAATTTAACTCTGAATTGTGTGAGATGATGCACTTTGGAAGGAGTAACTGGCAAAGAAGTACACTATGAAAGGTCTGATACAGAAGTTCCAGAGAACAAAGTGACCTTGGTGTGTTTGTTCATAGATCTCTGAAGGTGGAAAGGCAAGACAATAGGGTGATGAAAAAGGCATATGGCACACTCGCCTTTATCAATCGGGATATAGATTACAAAAGCTAAGAGGTCATGGTGGAGTTGTATAGAACTTTGCTGAGGCTACAGCTAGAGTACTGTGTAGTTCTGGTCACCACATTATAGGAAGGATGTGAACACACTGGAGGGGGTACAGAGGAGATTCACTGCAATGCTGCCTGAGATCGAGCATTTTAAGTTATAAAGAGAGGTGGGATAGACTTGGATTGTTTTCTCTGAAACAGAAGATTGAGGGGGTGACCTGATTGAGGTGTACAAGATTAGGACAGACAAGGACAGGATAAGGAGCAGCTGTTCTAAGTTGAGAGGTTAGCTACAAGAGAATACAAGTTAAAAGTGAGAGGTGGGAGGTTTAGGGCTGATTTGAGGGAAAGCCTTTTTACCCAGAGGGTGGTGAGGCTCTGGAATGTGGCACCTGGAAAGTGGTCTGTATGCTTCACATACTTTAAGGAGTACCTGGATAAGTCTTAGCACGTTATAACATTCAAGGCCAAGTACTGACATGTGGGATTAGATGGGCAGGTCGGCACCTTTCATTCGTCGGTGTGAACTTGATAGGCTGAAGGGCCTTTTCTACACTATGGTAAGCTGTGAATAATGAAATCAAACAGTGTCTTGGTTGATACACAAGAATGATCACTTGGACAAAGTACAGAATACTGCACTCATCAGTCATGATCTCACAAATAGAGGAACGGTTTTGATGTATGGCCTCCTTCAATTTCTAGCTTCTGTATCCCACCGAGTATAGGAGATGAGGGAAAGGGTAGAGTGTAATGAGTGTGCAATTTCAGGGACTTTCTGAGCAAGGGCTACAATGGAATGCTCATCCCACTCAGGGAAAGGATCTTGAGGAACAGTTATTTTATTTACAGGTTTGCTGCTTGGAGTGAAATTATTTTAATTTGTAGAAGATGGGCAATATAGCTAGGTTAGTGTTTATTTCCACCCCTAATTGCTCATGAAAATATGATAAATTGCCTTCCTGGACTGCTGCTGGTCTGTGTAGGTGCACCCACTGTGCTATTAGGCAGAAACAGTGGTACAATTCCAAATCTGGCTGGTGCATGACTTGCAGGTGGTAGTATTTGCCATGCATCTGCTGCCTTTTGTCCTAGATAGCAATGTCTGAAGTCTTTGAAGAAGTTCTGTTTTGTCTGGCAGAGAGAGACTGAGCCTGTAGTGAGGATGTTGAACTCAGGACCGATCCTGATCAAAGACGAACACTTTACACGACCGGCCAAGAAGATGGACACAAGCAAAGCACCGCTGCACCTTCCCATCCCAGAAATACGATACGTAGTGAAGGAGATCTCGGTTGTGTGGCACCTATATGGAGGAAGGGACTTTGGAACTGCCCTCTCTACACGATCACCTGTTCAAAGCAGAATGTGAGTTTCCTATCATTGACCTTACTGGTCTCCTTTACTATAATGGTAGCTGTAGCACACATCACATTAGACTGGACTAATGTGTATAGTTATGTTTTAATCCAGGCCTCAAACTCCCATCATCAATGAGAGACCTATATTCACTCTGCTTCACCACCAAAACATGCATTTCTCTGCATGTTTTGAAATCCGGAATATTTTACTGCAACAATGGGGATTGTTATCACAGTTCCCAGGATTAAACTTCCACATTCCTTCCAGAATTACAATAACTCTGAAATTCTGACAGCAGGTGCAGATTCTGGGCATATTCCTTATGTCTGGTGAGGAAAGCTCCCTGAACATGAATTTAAGGAGTTTTTAGCAAGTGTACATAAAAGTGCGAGGGTCAGTAATTCACTGGTTTATTGACCTTTCAACCAACCAGAGCTGACTATTGTTCCCTTTTGAAATTTGGTATTGCATCTGTCCTGATGAGTACAAGACAAAAAGCTTCAACAGTATATCTGTTTTTCAGCAATAATCAAACTCTACATATGGTTGTGTTCACTTGGAATAGTGATAGTTCGACAAAAAATACATATCACACACTCGCTCATATTCACACTACTTGTAGGCAGCTGGTAGTTGCCCAATGGAAAGCTTAACATCAGGCAGGTACTAGTTTTCCCTCCCCAGCCTACAATTCATAGGGCAGTCTTCGTTCTATCTTTCAAGTAGTAACAGGAAAATGATGTCAGTTTTGAGACAACATACGTAGCAGCTCACTAGTGAAGGGATGTATCACTGCTCTTTGGGTTTAGATGATTCATGAATACTATGATTGGTATATTGTGTTGAGAAACGCAGGTATGCATTGTTCAGATTTTGGGAGAGCAGGTGAAGTAAGTGAAGAAATGGTGATTCAAGTGATCCCAAGATTAAATGTTAAAAGTTTGAAGATTGTTGAAGAATGAGGAGGTTGAGGGAGATGAGTTTTTGGAGACCTGGGAAGAGTTTGGAAAGTCGCACAGTGGGCGAGGGGTTAGACAGAGACAGGATAGGCCCATTAAAGACCACAGCCTGTGCTTTTGGTTTAGCCTGTTAGTAATACAGAGATCAATTCAGTGATGCTTACAGAACTTAACTGCTACATTTTTTCTAGTCCTAGATCCGCTTCAAGCTCCATCCAGGGCTCCCCATCTTTGTCTTCAGTCCGACACAGTCATTTGACGAGACATATTCAGGGTGGACCCGGAAGGAAGCATGACATCCTGATGGAGATTCAGCTCAGTAAGGTGAGAGATGAATATCATGGCGCTGTTATCCTGTGGGATGTTGCTACTATTCTGTTGATGCTGCTACTATTATACTGGCTGAGAGTTTTTGCTTCCCTTTTCCATATTTAAACCCTGCCCGTGCATGTGTCACGTGACAGCAAAAACTTTCCATCCCTCTTGCATAGTTTGTTTTGTTTCTCCCTTCCCTGCCAGCTTGATCCTAATTTTAAACATTGACTCATTACTGCATGCACGCGTGCCCTCTCTGCCCATCTTCCTCCTCCTCGTCTTCTTCCACTTCCTCCCCACCCCACCCCTGTGCCACTGTGGATCCATTTCCTAGTGTACAAAATGTCCATATTTAACCCATCGCTCCACCCAGTTCCTGTGCTGCAATTTGATCCATAATTCAGTAGTAGATTCATCTTTTTATATCAAAAATTTCTTTCTCTAAAGGTGAAATTTCAGCATGAAGTTTATCCACAGACCATTAACGATGTAGATCCAGGTTCCACAGAACATCCCATCTCACGGCAGGTCTTCATCGTTCAGGATCTTGAGATCAGAGACCGCCTGGCAACGTCCCAGATGAACAAGTTCCTCTATTTGTACTCGAGCAAAGAATTACCAAGAAAGGCTCATTCCAACATGGTGAGGCATGCGCTGTGCAGCAGGGATCTCATTTAGCAAGCGTAGGAGGTGAAATACTTCAGCAAGCAGCTTGTCTTAAGGGTGGTGAGGCAGTGTGCAGAGGTGGCTGGGTAGCAAAGGTTGTATCTGCGTTGTTACACGTCAAGTTTGAGGAATGGGTGCTCTAAATATTTGTCAGTGTCGTCCAAAGCAGTTAGACTTTGGAAGGGGTACAATGCAGATTCATTAGAATAATGCAAGCTAAAATACAGATCAACCATAATCTGAATGGTTGAATGGTTCTTCTTGATTTTCTCTTTCACTTGTTGCATGAGCTGTTGGTTATATTTGCTTTCGAATGATCCTAGGTTTGATACCAGCCCTGTGAACTAAGGTAGCAGTTTGGGTTCTTGCTGCTGATTTTGGTGCTGCCTGTTGGAACCATCTTTATTAAATTTTTCCTAGTATTATAAAAAATGGTTAAAACAAAAAGCCAATCAAAAAATACATGGAGTGGGCTTTTCCGGTCTTACTTGCACCAAAATCGGAAAGTCCCGTCTCTAGCTTGGGGTTAAAAAAAATAGGTGGCATGGATAAGTTGGGCTGAAAGGCCTTTTTCCATACTGTAAACCTTTTATGACTCTGACTTTGTCAGGAATGTGCAGTGGTAAAGTCAGAGGGAGTGCACAAACCACCAAATAGCCCATCTACCCAACTTGTGCTGCAGGCGTTATCTGTGATCCTCCAGAATACAATGTGACACAGCGTAAGGAGGAAGCCATTTAGCTTCTTGAATCTGTTCTGCTATATTATTAGATCACCTCCATTTAATTAGTATCTCCACTTCATTTGATAATATTGATTTTTAACAAATTGATCAGTTTTGCTGTTGAATGTATCAATTGCCCCAGCATTCATAGCATTTTGGGCAAAGTTCCCAGTTTCCACAGCACTTTGTTGGAAACACTGCTTTCTGATTTCTCAGTAACTAAAGTAACTTTAGCTGCCATGGTGAGCTTTTAACTCATGTCTCTCCAGCAGTATTCTGTTGAGTCTCTCATCATTTTAAGTACCTTGATTAGAATATCTTTTAGCCTCTATACAAGAAAATAATGTTATGAAGTTAGACTAGACTCCAACTATTTGCTATTTTGGCATTAATGTGAGGCTGTGGTGTTTCACTCAACCTTGTGTGATTCTGTTGACATACTCGAGCTTTTATGGGGGGGAAAAAAACTTTATTTAACAATTCAGTTTAACTACAACAAATGAATTAGCTTAAAACTGAACAGTACTTAAACAGGACAAGGTACAATTTTTAACTGCTAAACTATCTCTCGATTCTAATTCAAGCAAAATCCCTCTTTATAGACTTAAAATTCCTCTTGAATCAATAAGCAAACCATCAGGCTTAAGTGCTTGTATTTGTTAACAGTTTTAGAGCCTTTTGAACACCACTAGAGAGAGAATGAATCCTCTTGTCCCAAACAGCAGCTTTCAGAGACAGAAAAACACTTTTTACTTCTTTCAAAGCCTGGCAGTGAAAAAACACTTCTAAGAAAAAACACTCCTGAAAGTTTAGCTCTACTTGTTCTCTGTCAGTCATCCTAATCAAAACTCCACTCTGAAACCTCAGGTAAATAGAAATGTATTAACTCAGATTTCTAAAAAAAAAACACCATTAGCCAAGATCAGTAGTTATCCTGGATTCTCAGTGTGGAGAATCTCAAACAAATCCGCGCTGTTAAACAGAGCTGACTTTTAAACAAACCCTTCACAAAAAACATAATATACCTATATTTCCTAAAGGCACGCAATGTTAATGCACACAGTATTGCTTTATAATTTAAATAAATGCATTAAGCTCTCTCTCTCTCTTTTCCAGCTAACTATTAAGGCCTTACACGTGAGTCCAGATTCCACTCGTATGCCTCGTGAATGCTGTCTACGCATCACGCTTATGCCCCTTCGGCTAAACATTGATCAGGTTGGTAGAACCGAGATTGGGAATTTATAACTTTGGGCGGGGGAGAAGATTCATGTCCTGACCCTAACCCTCCTCTTTGCAGCAGACTGCCTAAGTTCACTTTGAAGTGATCTGGGGGAATGTTTTCCAAACCAATATTAAATGTTTGGATTTACCAACTTGACTTGAGATGGTCAGCTCTACACTCTGGTTGTACGCCTGATGTAATTTGTACGTCACGGTGTGTACCAGCTCTTGCTGAAGTGCACGGTCACTGTGGCTCAATGTTTCTCTAATGGCTTAATAGCTAATATTAAAAAGAGCACAAGGAAGTCAAACCACAGGTAATCATAGTTCATAAAACCAAAACCCTAATGAATTCAGCCTCTGTAGGACTGTACTCCAATAAGGATCAATTCCTCTAAGGTGCAAAGCCCCAGTCAGAGTCAATGTCCCTAGCAAAAAATGCAATTATTTCAGTGGGATAATGTCTGCCTGATGTGTTGGTCAGTACTGTTTGCAGCTAAGAAAAAGGGGAGAATTTTTTTAGATTGTAAACTTAAACCTTGAGTTTTCTTTGCTTAATAGTCACTGAGCAAATTGATGCGTCTTTCTTGTTCCTCTGAGTTTAGTTTTTTGCAAGCTGTCCTTGATTAATTTGGTTTTCCCTTCTACCCGCATTCAGGATGCGCTGTTTTTCTTGAAGGACTTTTTCACCAGCCTGGCTGCTGAGGTGGAACTGTTAATTCCTCCTGATCCTGTACAGGAGGGTGAGTATCATCAACACCTGATAGTCAGGCTATAGAGAAAAGTTTCCAAATACAACTATTACAATGAAAACAGACTAGAGAGAGAAAAAGATTAAAAAATTAGTACTTGGGATGTTCTATAGCTCCTTTAAATACAAAGAAGTGTTAATGTATTCATGTTGATGTGCAGGAAATGCAACAGATAATTTGTGCACAGCATGCTCCCACAAACATCTTTTACTGAATCCCTATCATTATTGATTGGGTTGAACATCCTCGTTCTGGTCTACCATAGCACTCTATTCCAATCCTGTGTGCTAAACTGGGGCCTCAAATCTCCCAATTGTGGATTAACACCACCCATTCTGTTCTGTCTTTGACCGTCCTAGCCTCATTCTCTAGAACTGTTTCCCGTAATCCCTCTTCCCAGATTTGCTGTGCTAATCGCGATGTTTATTCACCTTCAGATTTGCTTATTATTCAAAATAAAAGTAAGCAGCAAGTTGCCATTCCTGCGTTGATTACATTTCCTGTCTTTCTGTCTCTCTGTCCCCAGTGAGAAAATCTCCTGGATCAGATGTAACCAGCAGCCTTTCCAAAAACGGAACTAGCCCTGCAGACCACGGACCCATCATAACTCTTCCAGGTCAGAGCAACCTCAGGCCAGATTCTTTGACCGCTGCTAGCACAGCGCCGGTCAGCGAGACAAGGGACGCCTTGCCAGCACCATTCCGAGACCAGCCAATTTTCTTCCGGTGAGCACTGCAGTTGTTAATGGGGGTGACAGGCCCTACCTGATACACTCTCGTTTGACTTCTGGGTCTCAGAAAATGTAAATGAAGCATTTGGTCGCATTTTGAGAGGAATAGAATTAAAAAGCAGAGATGTTATCCTAAAATTGTTTGAGTCTTGCTTATGCTACACCTGGAAATAATCCTGGTCAGCATGTTATGAAAACTTATCGAGTTACTGCGTACAAAATAAAAATTTACAAGGGTGAATTGAGTGAAATGAAAGGTTTTGTCTTTTAGAAAGTACTAAATAGGGTTAGGTTCTTTACTAAGAGGGTGATCTGATAGATACCTCAAATCCTGAAAGATTTTGACAGGATAGATGTGAAGATGATGGACAAGAATTAGGACCACAAGCTGATCACTAATAAATCCAGTAGGGAATTCAGGAGAAACCCAGAGAATGATGAGAATGTGGAACTCTCCATCACAAGGAGTGATTGGGACAATATAGTATTGTCTGCCTTTAGGAATAAGCTAGATAAGGCGGAGAAAGAAAGGAATAGAAAATTACAGCTGGATGAAGTAGGATGGGAAGAAACAGAGCACTGCCGATCAGTTTAATCAGGTGGTCTGTTACTGTTCTGCTATTTGTGTGTTTTGGCATAGTCTTCAGTAACTTGAAGTTGTTTGGCTGCATGTTTTCATGTATGTAAAGGATTGCAGCCCATATTGTTCCAACATTCACATTCCTAACACTGTATCTGTTCAGAAAATATTTATCCCTCTTCCACCAAACTTCATTCTAACCAGAAGAAGAGGCAAAACGTTGACCCTGAGTTTAGGTAGGGAGGTCTCAGACAGGATTACACAGAAGATTCCTTTGGACTAAGGAACATCGATACCATGTGTTGCCATTCTCATTGCTCCTGCCTTTAATTGAAACAGCTTTTCTTTAAGCATTATCGTAGATATTCTGCATGTTTTTCTGTTTAAGAGCAAGAAAGAATCGCCATGTGTTAACATGTGCTGAACATTGGATGCAAGGCTTGATTAGATAACGAGAGCACATGATTTTCAAAGGCCTCAATTCTATTCACTGACAGTGAATTTCATTCGTCATTCCAGGGAATTTCGCTTCACATCCGAGGTGCCAATCCGGCTGGACTATCATGGTAAACACATGTCCATGGATCAAGTAAGTTGTAAGAAGTTAGAGGCCAGTGCTGTGTTTATGTGGCAGAATTCAGTCATTGAACAGATCTGGAACTAGCACAGTTCAGCTTCATCCATTGCACTGGAGATTATATTATATTTCAAATTAGTTTTATTCCAATAGGGAACTGTATTCTCTGTCTGATGCCACTGCCCTGGTGGATTAAATGGCAATTCCTCCTCCTCTACCACCCACTTCAATCAACAACAAGCATAAACCCAGTGCCTTCCCTCACCATTGTCCATTCTCTTTGAAGTTTACTTATTAATGTCACAAGTAGGCTGACATTCACACTCCATTGAAGTTCCTGTGAAAATCCCCTAGTCACCACACTTCATTGCCTGTTTGAGTACAGTCAGAGGTATTTCAGCGTGGCCAATACATCTAACCAGCACATCTTCCAGACTGCAAGAGGAAACTGAAGCACCTGGAGGAAACCCATACCAACATGGGGAGAAAATGCAAATTCCACACCGACAGTGATCCAAGCTGGGAATCAATTCTGTTACCGTATTAACACGGGGAAAAATATACCAGACTTTAGAAAAGAACTTTCTTTACCTTCTGATCAGCCTTTATTCATTGAATGGCAGAAAAGGCTGAGGAGACTGAATGGCCTCCTCCTGTTAGTATCTTGCAGTATTGCAACTTTCATGATCTCTGAATATCTCAAAACACTTCCCAGCTATTTTTCAAATATAGTCACTTCTCATTTAGGGAATGTGACTGTCAATTTGCACACGACAAACAGCAGAGAGGTAAATAACAGATAATCTGTTAAAGACAAAATACTGCAGAAGCTGGAATCTAAAACAGATCATTTGTATTTGCTGATGTTTATCAAGGAATAACTATTGACTGAAGCACTGGAGAGTTCTCTGTGTGCTTCTTTGAAACATTGGTGTTTATGTCGACCTGGAATGTTGGAGAGTATGTTATCGAGGTTGGAGTCGAAGCCGCCTTTGGACTCGTCATTGGTTTCAAGAATTAGGTCCTAGGGGTCAGGGAAGATGGGGCCTCCCTCCCTCCCTCTCTCTCTCTCTCTCCACTCCCTCTCTGTCTGTCTCTGCACTCCCTCTCTCTCCCCCTCTCTCTCTCTCTCTCTCTCTCTCTGTGTCTCTCCCCACTCCCTCTTGTCTGCCATCTGGACCCCGGACTCTCGACTGTAGGAGCGGAGCCGCTCCCTGGGCAGCGGCAGTCGACGCTGCCACCCCCTGTCCCGGTGATGGGAGGGGAGAAGAGTTAGAGGCGGTGCCATCACTCACTGCGATGACAGACAGACAGACAGTCTCAGCGATCCACGCCCCTTTCCATCAGTTCCCGAGACAACAGAGTGTGGCGTGGGAAAGAGATCCCAGGCTTTGTCTGGCCCCCCCCCCCCCCCCACCCTCCAAATCAATCAACTCCCTTCCCCGGCCCCCCCCAAATCATTTCTCTCGTCACCCCCCCCCTCACCAAATCATCTCTTTCCCCATTATTTCTGTGTCTCTCCCCTTCCCATCATCTGTTTCTGCTCCCTCCCCATTGTTTGTCTTTCCATCATCTTTTTTTCTCTCTCTTCCCCCTCTCCTGCCACCTCCCTTTGTTCCTCATGCCCCCTTCTCTCCAAACTCCCAACTCCAAGCTGCCACTCCCCAACCTCCTGGCGGCATGGTAGCACATTGGTTAGTACTGCTGCTTCACAGCTCCAGGGACCTGGGTTGGGTTACTGTCTGTGTGGAGTTTGTACATTCTCCCCATGTCTGCATGGATTTCCTCTGGATGCTCCAGTTTCCTCCATAGTCCAAAGATGTGCAAATTAGGTTGATGGGCCATGCTAAAATTGCCCCTCAGTGTCCTGAGATGTGTACGTTAGAGAAATTCGTGGGCAAATATGTAGGAATATGGGGGTAGGGTCTGGGTGGAATTGTGGTCAGTGCAGACTCGATGAGCCGAATGGCCTCTTTCTGTACTGTCAGGTTTCTGTGATCTATAAGATTGAGTTTAATTTTGATATTCTGATTGTAGTTAGATGAATCTGGATGCAGTTTTCCAGCCATATTGTAGAAAGAATGGACTATTTTTAGGGCACCTTTTCTAGCCTTTCCCCCACGTGGAGTGAACAGAGTGGATCCTGATCAGGGCTGCTCAGTTGTGAAGAAAGCTGCCAAAACACTCATTTGTTCCGATTCCAAAAGCAAGGTGATAGAATCAAAGTCCACTGCCAACATGCCAACCCTAGGCTAGAGACTTCCAGATGTCACGGTCCCTCTTGCTTCTTGCTGCAGGACTTGTCTGATTGGGGGAGGGGTTGTGTTGGTTTCCTCTAGGTAGATGTAGATGTCTGGTGTGGGACATCTAATGAAGAAATGCTATTGCACACCAGCAGAGAGACATTTCTTGACAGAAGATACACCCAGCTCCAGTGGCAAGGGAACTTTGACAACTGGGGACGTCCCTCTTGCTGCAGCCTTCATCCACTGCTGCAGCCATTGATACCATCCAAGAATCTTCCACCTGATCCACCATTGAGGACTTGTTTTGGATTGCACTTCATGTGGTTCTTCTCCCCTGACCTTGCTTTCATGGGTCACTCTGCCTGGAGTTTAAGACTCCTGATGGATCAATCCCTGGATTAAAAAAAAGTTTGAGCCTCTCCACCATGGCAAGGTAGCAATCCAAGGAAAGGTTGATTCTTAACTGCCCTGTGAAATGTCCAAGAAGTCACTTAATTCAAGGGTAGTTATGGATGGGCAACAAATGTTGGCCTTGCCAGTGCTGCCCATGTCCCATGAAAGAATAATAAAAATTATAAAATGGTCACGTCATAGAAGAAGGCAATTTGACCAATCATGTTCATGCAGTCCCTCTGTGAAAGAGCATCACAGCTAATTCTATTCTTCTGTCTTTTCCATGTGACACTGTTTCAGATAATTATCCCATTCCTTTTTTGAAAGCCATATATTGGAAACTGCCTCCATATGTTCTCGGGTTATGCGTTCCAGATTCTAACCATTCACTGCACTTAAGGAAAAGATTTTACTTTTGTCTCCTTTGGTTGTTTTGTTTAGTGCAGTGCCCAAACTGCACACAGTACACAAGCTGAGGCCAAACCAATGTTAGAACATGGAGAAACTACAGCCTAAACAGGCCCTTCACCGCATAAGTTGCACTGATACATCCCATATAGAACATTATAGCACAGAACAGGCCCTTCGGCCTTCGATGTTGTGCCGACCAAAATAAAAAGCAATGCCCCTCCAAACTAAACCATTCCCTTCTCTTCCATATACTTATCAATTAACCTCTTAAACGCCACCAAACTTGGCGCATCTACAACAGCTGCAGGCAGGGCATTCCACTCCCTAATCACTCTTTGAGTAAAGAACCTACCTCTGATATCCGTCCTATAACTCATACCCCTTAATTTAAAGCTGTGTCCCCTCGTGCTAGCTTTTCCATCCTAGGAAAAAGGCTATCACTGTCCACCCTATCTAAACCTCTAATCATCTTATATGCTTCAATAAGATCCCCTCTTAGCCGCCTCCTTTCTAACGAAAACAACCTCAAATCCTTCAACCTCTCTTCATAGGACCTGCCCTCCATACCAGGCAACATCCTGGTAAACCTCCTCTGTACCCTCTCCAATGCCTCCACATCTTTCTTATAATGTGGGGACCAGAACTGCACACAATACTCCAAGTGCGGCCGCACTAGAGTTTTGTACAGTTGCAACATGATGCTGCGGCTCCTAAATTCAATCCCCCTACCAATAAAAGCTAAGACTCCATATGCCTTCTTAACAACTTTATCCACTTGACTGCCTACTTTCAGGGATCTATTGACACATACACCAAGATCCTTCTGTTCCTCAACACTATTAAGAGCCCTACCATTAGCCCTATACTATACACATTTATTGTTCCTGCCAAAGTGCATTACCTCACACTTTTCCACATTAAACTCCATTTGCCACCTCTCGGCCCAGCTCTGCAACTTGTCCAAGTCACTCTGTAAACTATAACACCCCTCTTCACTATCTACTAGACTTACCTATAACCCTCAATTCTATTAATTCCCATGTACTCATCCAGAAGTCGCTTAAAAGACCCTGTCGAATCCATCTCCACCACCACCACCGACAGCAGCTGATTCCACTCACCCACCATCCTCTGAGTGAAAAACTTACTCCAGTACCTCCTTTGTACCTACTCGCCAGCATCTTAAACCTGTGTCCTCTCATAGCAATCATTCCAGCCCTGGATGGGAAAAAGCCTCTGAGAATCCATCCTATCTATACCTCTCAACATCTTATACACTTCTATCAGGTCATCTCTCATCCTCATCCTTCGAGTTCCCTCAACCTATCCTCCTAAGGCATGCCATTCAATCCAGGCAACATCCTTGTAAATCTCCTCTGCACCCTTTCAATAGCTTCCACATCCCCCTGTAATGAGGCGACCAGAACTGAGCACAGTACTCCAGGTGGGATCTGACCAGGGTCTTTTAAAGCTGCAGCATTATCTCCTGACTCCTAAACTCAATCCCTTGATTGAAGGCCAGTACACCATACACCTTCTTAACCACATTCTCTGCCTGCAAGATGGATTGAGAGTTCTATAGACCTGGACCCCAAGGTCCTTCTGATCCTGTACACTGCTAAAAGTCTTACCCTTGATATTATACTCCTTCATCCCATTTGACCTGACCATAACTTCCTTGCTTTTGATTTAATTAATTATTGTTACATGTATTAGTATACAGTGAAAAGTAGTGTTTCTTGCGTACTTTGCAGATAAAGTTATACTGTTCATAAAGAAGGAAAGAGGACAGTGCAGAATATAGCTAAGGTGCAGAGAAAGATCAACTTAATGCAAGATAGGTCCATTCAAAAGTCTGATGGCAGCAGGGAAAAAGCTGTTGTTGAGTTGTTTGGTATGTGACCTCAGACTTTTGTATCTTTTTCCCAATGGAAGAAAGGGAAGAGAGAACGTTCGGGTATGTGGGACCTTTAATTATGCTGGCTGCTTTTCCAAGGCAGCGGGAAATGTAGACTGAGCCAATGGATGGGAGGCTGGTTTGCGTGATGGATTGGGCTACATTCACAATCTTTTGTAGTTTCTTGCGGTCTTGGACAAAGCAGGAACCATACCAAGCTGTGATACAACCAGAATGAATGCTTTCTATAGTGCATCTGTAAAAGTTGGTGAGAGTCATAGCTGACGTACCAAATTTCGTTCTCAGCAAGTAGAGAAATTGGTGGGCTTTCTTAACTTGCTGTTGGCATGAGGGGTACCAGGGCAGGTTGTTGGTGATCTGGACACCTTAAAAAATTGAAGTTTTCAACCATTTCTACTTCATCCCCACATCCTATACTACATCTATAAACATGGACAGGGACTGAGATCACGGGTAGAGGTGGGAACATCGGGGTGGCGGCGCAGGCTCATTGGGCCAAAGGGCCTGTTTCCTGTGCTGTTTTGTTCTTTGTTCTTTGTACACTTCCTGAAGTCAATGACCATCTCTTTTTTGTTTTGTTGACATTGAGAGAGATTATTGTCGCTGCACCAGTTCACCAGACTCTTTCATTCCTGTACTCTGTCTCATCATTGTTTGAGATCTGACCCACTACAGTAGTGTCATCCACAAACTTAAATTGAATTGGGGAGGGGAATTTAGCCACACAGTCATAGGTGTACAAGGAGTATAGTAGGGGGTTGAGAACACAGCCTTGTGGGTCAGTGGTGTTTTGGATGGATGCCTCTGTTTATAAACCCAGGATCCTATTATTTTATTAATCCCTTTCTCAGCCTGTACTGCTACCTTTTTGGTGCACAAAAGTTGGGGTTTGGTGCTCTCTGCAGCCCTTTTAGAATTGTATCCTTTATTTCATGTTACACTTTGCTCGCCCTTTCTACTAGAGTTCAAACTGAATTCTTTGTTTTGTTTAATTTAATCAGGCTGGAAGCAGATATGATTGTTGAGGTGGAAGGATATGAAGTGTACCCACAGTCACTGGAGAAAGCTTGTTCCAAGGCAGAAACATTGTGAAACAGTATTGAGTTAAATGCAGCCTGATCACAAAGATCACATAACTCTGGAGATCATAATTCTATCTCTTTTACGATAGCGATGGAAAGAGATAGGCTCAGGCAGGCTCGGAAGGTGCATGTCTGGAGTAAGGGGAAATGTGAAAACATTAAGCAGGTAATTGGATGCATAAACTGGAAGGTGGTGTTCTTGGGGAAGAGTACAGAAGGAAAGTGACGGTTTTTCAAGGAATGTTTGTCTGGGGCACTGCAAGACAACGTTCCAAGGAGTCAAGGAGGTTCTGGTAGGACGTGAGATCTGTGGTGCACGAAGGTAGTGGTGAACCTAGTTAGGAAGAAAAAAAAAGGTATATAAAAGGTTCAGAGAGCTAGGGGATGTTAGGGATCTAGAGGAGTATAAGGTGTGTAGAAGGGAACTTAAAAAAAAAGGAAATTAGGAGAGCCAGAAGGGGTCATGAGATGGCCTTGGCAGGGAAGATTAAGGAGAATCCCAAGGCCTTCTACAAATATGTGAAAAGTAAAAGGATGAGAAGAGAAGGGATAGGGCCTAGAAAAGGTGAAGGGGGAAATGTCTGTGTGAATCTGGAAGAAATGGCAGAGGTGCTTAACAAGTACTTTGCCTCGGTATTCATGGTGGAAAGTGAACTGGGAGATTGCACTGCAGGTTTGAGGCATACGGAAAAGATTGAGTATGTGGATGTTAGGAAAGAGGATGTGTTAGACATGTTAAATTCTATCAAGATAGACAAGTCGCCGGGACCGGATGGGATGTACCCCAGGTTATTGTGGGAGGTGAGGGAAGTGGTTGCAGAGCCCCTGGCGATGATATTTGCGTCGTCCATGGAAACGGGAGAGTTCCGGAGGATTGGAGGATTGCGTTATGTGGTTCCTATCTTTAAAAAAGGGGACAAGGATAGTCCAGGAAATTACCAACCGGTGAGTCTGACTTCAGTGGTTGGTAAGCTGATGGAGAGGCTTCTGAGGGATAAGATTTATGAACATTTGGAGAAGTTTGAACTGATTAGAAATAGTCAGCATGGTTTTGTCAAGGGCAGGTCATGCCTCACGAGCCTAGTTGAGTTCTTCGAAAATGTGACTGAACACATTGACGAAGGAAGAGCGGTGGACGTAGTGTACATGGACTTTAGTAAGGAGTTTGATAAGGTCCCCCATGCAAGGCTTCTGGAGAAGGTGAGAGGGCATGGGATCCAAGGGGCTTTGGCCTCGTGGATCCAGAACTGGCTTGCCGGCAGAAGGCAGAGAGTGGTTGTGGATGGGTCTTGTTCTGCATGGAGGTCAGTAACTAATGGAGTGCCCCAGGGATCTGTTCTGGGACCCCTGCTGTTTGTCATTTTCATAAATGACCTGGATGAGGAAGTGGAGGGATGGGTTAGCAAGTTCGCCAACAATACAAAGGTCGGTGGTGTTGTGGATGGTCTGGAGGGATGCCAAAAGTTGCAGTGGGATATAGACAGGATGCAAGACTGGGCAGAGAAGTGGCAGATGGACTTCAACGCAGATAAACATGTAGTGGTCCATTTTGGCAGGAATAATGGGATGAAGAAGTACAATATAAGGGGTAGGAGTCTTAGCTGTGTTGTAGAGCAGAAGGATCTCGGGGTCCGGGTCCATAGGAATCTTAAATCGGCCTCGCAGGTGGAGGAAGTGGTCAAGAAGGCGTACGGTGTACTGGCCTTCATTAATTGAGGAATAGAGTTTAGGAGTCAGGAGGTAATGATGCAGCTCTATAAGACTCTTGTCAGACCCAGTTGGAGTATTGTGCGCAGTTCTGGTCGCCTCATTATAGGAAGGATGTAGAGGCTATTGAGAGAGTTCAGAGGAGATTTACAAGGATGCTGCCTGGATTGGGAGGCAGGCCTTATGAAGATTGAATTTAGGAGCCACAGCATCATGTTGCAACTGTACAAAACTCTAGTGCGGCCGCACTTGGAGTATTGTGTGCAGTTCTGGTCGCCACATTATAAGAAAGATGTGGAGGCATTGGAGAGGGGACAGAGGAGGTTTACTAGGATGTTGCCTGGTATGGAGGGCAGGTCCTATGAAGAGAGGTTGAAGGATTTGAGGTTGTTTTCGTTAGAAAGGAGGCGGCTAAGAGGGGATCGTATTGAAGCATATAAGATGATTAGAGGTTTAGATAGGGTGGACAGTGATAGCATTTTTCCTAGGATGGAGAAAGCTAGCACGAGGGGACACAGCTTTAAATTAAGGGGTATGAGTTATAGGACGGATATCAGAGGTAGGTTCTTTACTCAAAGAGTGATTAGGGAGTGGAATGCCATGCCTGCAGCTGTTGTAGATGCGCCAAGTTTGGTGGCGTTTAAGAGGTTAATTGATAAGTATATGGAAGAGAAGGGAATGGTTTAGTTAGGAGGGGCATTGCTTTTTATTTTGGTCGGCACAACATCGAAGGCCGAAGGGCCTGTTCCATGCTGTAATGTTCTATGTTCTAAGACAGGTTGAGGGAGCTGGGACTTTTCTCACTGGAGAGACGTAGGTTGAGAGGCGACCTGATAGAGGTTTATAAAATGTTGAGAGGAATAGATAGGGTGGACTCTCAGAGACTATTTCCCGAGCTGAAATGGTCACTACGAGAGGACACAGATTTAAGGTGCAGGGAAGCAAATACAAAGGAGATGTCAGGGGTAGGTTTTTCACTCAGAGTGGTGAGTGAATGGAACCGACTGCCATCGGAGGTTGTTGAGGCAAACTCACTGGGGTCTTTTAAAAAACTTCTGGATGAGTATATGGAAAAGAATAGGATAGGGGGTTATAGATAGGTCTGTGGATTGGTAGATGTGATCGGCGCAACTCGTGGGCCGAAGGGCCTGTTTGTGCTGTATTATTCTATGTTCTTATCCCTGTTTCTGTATTACAGGGCACCTTAGCAGGGATTCTAATTGGACTGGCCCAGCTGAACTGCTCTGAGTTGAAGTTGAAGAGACTGTGTTACAGACATGGGTAAGAATATAGTCCATCCTCGATTCCAATACTCTCCTCACCTCTAAATTTGTCTCACTTTTTAAAATCCCATTTACAGGATGTGGACATCGCTGGTTAGGCCAGCATTTATTCCCCATCCTTAATTGCCCTTGTGAAGTTGCTGGTGAAGTACCTTCTTCAACTGCTGCAGTTCCTTTGGTATAGGTACACCCTGAGTGTTATTAGAGAGGGTGTTCCAGAAGTTGGACCCAGCAACAGTGAAGGAACAACGATTTATTTCCAAGTCAGGATGGTGAGAAACTTGGAGGGGAACACTTTACAGTGGTGGTGTTTGCTGCCCTTTGAGATGATGGAAGTTGTGGGTTTAGAAGATGCTATCAAAGGGGCCTTGGTGAATTCATGCAATGCTGGAGGCCATTTGGTCCACTGAGTCTGTCCTATCCCACATACTTACTGTGCTAATCTCCCGGACACTAGGTCAACTTATCATGACCAATCCACCTACCCCACACATCTTTGGAGTATGAGAGGAGACCCACACAGACACGGGAAGAACATGTGAACTTCCCACAGATAGTGATCCGAGGCCAGAATTAAACCTGGGTCCCTGGTGCTATGAGGCAGCAGTGCTAACCACTGTGTCAAAGTACACACACTGCTGCCACTGTGCACAGGTGGTGGAAGAAGTGAGTGTTTAAGGTGATGGATGGGGTATCAATCAAGCAGGCTGCTTTATTCTGGATTGTTTTGAGCTCCCTGAATGTTGTTGCAGTTGAACTCATCCAGGCAAGTGGGAAGTATTGTATCACAGCTGACTTGTATATTGTGGGCAGGTTTTGGGGAGTCAGGAGGTGAGTTACTCACTGCAGTATTCCCAGCCTCTGACTTGTTGTAACTACTATATTTATGTGCTGAGTCCAGGATGTGTCTGTGTCTGCCATTTGGGGGAACAAAACAATCCTCCTGACTTCCCTGTTGGATATCCAGGGAGTGGCACAGTGGTTAGCTCTGCTGCCTCACAGTGCCAGAGATTCGGGTTCAATTCCTGGCTAGGGTCACCTCTGTATGGAGCTTACATGTTTTCCCCGTGTCTGCAAGGGTTTCCTCTGGAATCTCTAGTTTCCTCCTACAGTCTGAAAGACGGGCTGGTTAGATGCACTGACCGAATAGATGCCAGACTGTGGTGACTCGAGGAATTTCACAGTAACTTCATTGCAGCGTTAACGTAAACCTTATTTGTGATTACTAAATAAACTTTTTTTTACGGGTTCCCCAGGGCCCTGAAAGGAGGTCGATCTCACTGTGGTATTAATCAGGAACTGTACAGTGGTGGAATCGGTATGGAGTTCTATGACCCTCATACTGAGATTGGCCAATGTGGCTTTGAAGGTCCACATGAATGCAATGCCAGATGGATATCTCGGCATTCCCGGTTCTCAGATCAGTCCCCTTTCTGTCACATCCATTCAACCCTCTCATTGAACATGTGCGGTTTGTCTTGCAGATTGCTGGGAGTGGACAAGCTGATTTCCTACGCACTGAATGAATGGTTAACTGACATTAGGAAAAACCAGCTGCCTGGTATTCTTGGAGGCGTTGGACCCATGCATTCCTTGGTGCAGTTAGGTGAGTGTTGGTAATACAAAGAAAACGAAACAGCTCAGCGTAGGACAGAGTGTAATTGGCTCCTTGAGATTCAAGGAACTGACTATCCTGTGAGTTACTCAGTGTTGTCGGTTTTCAGTTCACTCCTTTTGCTGAAACAATCAGTAAATTATAGTAATAAATGTATTCAAATGATAGGAACAGATTTACTAAACTTTTAACTAATGAATAATTTAAAAATTTTAATGACATGCAAGAATTTAAGCATTTCAGTTTGACCTGGTCAAGTGACATTTGATCTCCAACAAGACCTAACCCAACCACAGCCCCTTGACATCTAATGTCATTGCTATCACTGAATCCCTCACTATCCATATCCTGGGGGTTACCATTGACCAGAAGCTGAACTGGATTAACCATATAAATATTACAAGAACAGGCACAATTCTGGAGTGTAATGGAACTCTCTCCATTTACCAGGACACGTGCAACTCTCACAACCTTCATGCAGGTCAGCATTTATCCAGGACAAGTGACCCACTACGTTGACAAACAGTTGTATTCTTTGCGACAGGGAGACAGGGAAATGCTAACCAATGAGAATCAACCTGCCCAGAAAGCAGTGTGAATGTGCAAAGGAATTATATCTTATGCATTTCTGATTATAAAGTGTATAAAGCTGTATGACTCTCAGCTAATCCTAGTGTGTAGACAATGGGTTTGGATAAATGGTCCATTTCAGTGGGGCAGGTAGGAAGTTTTAAATACAACAGTAAATGGGAAATGATAACAGAATGTGCAACCAGGTGTCTGAATGACTTTCTCTATCTTTGATTAGTTCAAGGGCTGAAGGACCTTGTCTGGTTGCCCATAGAGCAGTATCGCCGTGATGGACGCATTGTGAGAGGTCTCCAACGAGGAGCAGCCTCATTTGGGACTTCCACTGCGATGGCTGCCCTGGAGCTGACAAATCGACTTGTACAGACCATACAGGTAACACAGACTGCTCACCACAGGAACATGGAAACTGACCATTACATGTTATTGGTCCATCAGATTGCGCCAGTC
The DNA here is from genome assembly GCA_024679065.1 of Sphyrna mokarran. Classification (NCBI taxonomy): domain Eukaryota; kingdom Metazoa; phylum Chordata; class Chondrichthyes; order Carcharhiniformes; family Carcharhinidae; genus Sphyrna; species Sphyrna mokarran. The sequence goes on from JAGIQG010000015.1 coordinate 2,221,637, forward strand.
ACCTCTCCTGCAGCAGATATAGCTGTTGAAGCAGTGACAATGTAAATTTTCTTAATTTGTTTTCAAAATGTGAGTATTGCTCACAAAGTTGGAATTAATGACCTCTCGGTAGTTCCTAACTTGAGTATCCTGCTTGGACCCATTTCAGAGACCAATTAATATATTGATGGGAGACTGGGGTAACGTAACATAGAACGTAGAACCTTACAGCACAGAACAGGCCCTTCCACCTTCGATGTTGCGCCGACTAATTAAGAAAAAGCAATGACCCTCTAACCTAAACCATTCCCTTTTCGTCCATAAACTTATCTACTAACCTCTTAAACGCCACCAAACTTGGCGCATCTACAACTGACGCAGGCAGGGCATTCCATACCCTTACCACCCTCTGGGTAAAGAACCTACCTCTGACATCCGTCCTATAACTACCACCCCTTAATTTAAAGCTATGTCCCCTCGTGCTAGCTTTCTCCATCCTAGGAAAAAGGCTATCACTGTCCACCCTATCTAAACCTCTAATCATCTTGTATGTTTCAATAAGGTCTCCTCTTAGTCGCCTTCTTTCTAACGAAAACAACCTCAAATCCCTCAGCCTCTCTTCATAAGACCTGCCCTCCATACCAGGCAACATCCTGGTAAACCTCCTCTGTACCCTCTCCAATGCCTCCACATCTTTCTTATAATGCGGGTCCAGAACTGTACACAATACTCCAAGTGCGGCCGCACTAGAGTTTTGTACAGTTGCAACATGATGTTGCGGCTCCAAAATTCAATCCCCCTACCAATAAAAGCTAAGACTCCATATGCCTTCTTAACAACCTTATCGACTTGATTGCCAACTTTCAGGGATCTATGCACATATACACCAAGATCCCTCTGTTCATCAACACTATTAAGAGTCCTACCATTAGCCCTATACTCTACACATTTGTTATTCCTGCCAAAGTAAATTACCTCACACTTTTCCACATTAAACTCCATTTGCCACCTCTCGGCCCAGCTCGGCAACTTGTCCAAGTCACTCTGTAAACTATAACACCCCTCTTCACTATCTACCACTCCACCGACTTTAGTGTCATCTGCAAATTTACTAATCCATCCTCAATACCCTCATCCAGATCATTTATAAAAATTACAAACAGCAGGGGCCCCAAAACAGACCCCTGAGGTACACCACTTGTCACCGAACTCCACGATGAATAATTTCCATCAACCACCACCCTCTGTCTTCTATCTGCTAGCCAATTCCTAATCCAATTAGCTAAATCACCCTCAAACACCTACATCTGCGTTTTCTGCAGAAGCCTTCCATGGGGCTTCTTATCGAACGCCTTACTAAAGTCCATATATACCACATCAACTGCCTTACCCCCATCCACCTCTTTTGTCACTTTTCAAAAAACTCTAAGGTTAGTAAAGCACGACCTACCCTTCACAAAACCGTGCTGACTATCCCCAATCAATTCATTTCTCTCTAAATAACTATAAATCCTATCCCTAATAATTCTTTCCAATACTTTGCCCACAACAGAAGTAAGACTCACCGGTCTATAATTCTCAGGAAAGTCTCTATTCCCCTTCTTGAACAATGGGACCACATTCGCTATCCTCCAGTCTTCCGGCACTATACCTGTAACCAGAGGGTCTGCAATCGCCTCTCTCGCCTCCCAGAGAATCCTAGGGTAAATACCGTCCGGCCCAGGAGACTTATCTAACTTCAAACCCTCAAGAATATCTAGCACATCCTCCTTATCTACTTCAATACTTTCCACTTTGCAACCCTGTATCCCAGTGTTCTCCACAACTACATTTACATCTCCCTGCGTGAATACTGAAGAGAAATATTTGTTCAGTGCCTCTCCAATCTCTTCAGGCTCCACGCACAACTTCCCACTGCTGTATCTGACTGGCCCTAATCTTGCCCTAACCAATCTTCTATTCTTAACATATCTAAAGAAAGCTTTAGGATTCTCCTTGATCCTATCAGCCAACATCTTCTCGTGTCCTCTTTTAGCTCTTCTCAACTCACTCTTTAGCTCCCTCCTGGCTAATCTATAGCTCAGTAAGAATTTAGCAACACCAATTATTAATCCAACCGATTTATTTGATAGTAAAAAAGCGAGCTTTCAACACTCCCGTGTCTTCATCAGGCAAGTGCAGTGTTCTGGTCTGCAATAGCACACATCAGCACAGACAGTCAGAGATTGCTGATTAGAATGCGAATCCTTACATCTAACCTGCTATTCAAGTGTTAAAGTGGCTAACAATGTGTGTGAAGGGAATCCTGAGCATTGTTAGAGAATTGTGTATTTTCTCCAGACAGCACAGTAAGTGAGGTTTTTTGCTAACCCAGGCAAGTTACGGGGGTTACAGATAGTGTGTCATGAAGCCAAGATCCCTGTTAAGACCGTCCTCATGTGTGCGGAGCTTGGCTATCAGTCTCTGTTCAGCGACTCTGCGCTGTCGTGTATCACGAAAGCCCCCTTGAAGAACATTTACCCGCAGGTCGGAGGCCGAATGCCCATGACTGCTGAAGTGTTCGCCCACAGGAAGGGAACTGTTTTGCCTGGTGATTGTTGAGCGATGCTCATTCATCCGCTGTCGTAGTGTTGCATGGTCTCCCCAATATACCATGCTTCGGGACATCCTTTCTTGCAACGTATTAGGTAGACAACGTTGGCCGAGTTGCAAGAGTATGTACCGTGTACCTGGTGAATGGTATCCTCACGTTTGATGATGTCGTCCATGTCTATGATCTGGCATGTCTTGCAGAGGTTGCTGTGGCAGGGTTGTGTGGTATTGTGGTCACTGTTCTCCTGAAGGTTGGGTAGTTTGCTGCGAACAATGATCTGTTTGAGGTTGTGCGGTTGTCTGAAAGCAAGAAGTGGGGGGGTGGGGATGGCCCTAGCGAGATGATCATCATCAATGATATGTTGAAGACTCCGGAGAAGATGTCGTAGCTTCTCCGCTCCGGGGAAGTACTGGACAACAAAGGGTACTCTGTCCACCGTGTCCCGTGTTCGTCTTCTGAGGAGATCAGTGCGGTTTATCGTTGTGGCACGTGAGGCAATAGTGGACTCAATGAGATAGCGAATGAAACAGAAACAGCCGACAGAGGGATCCGCCAGTGCAGCAACCGAAGAGGAATGAATCCAATTGGACTCCTCCGGAAGGCCGCTGCCCCCGACTGGACATGTATGCCCAAGCCATCAGGAGGTGCGTGAACACCAGATTCATCAACCGCACTTACAAGACAGTCCCGAACATCACCCAAGTACAACGCAAGGCCATCCGTGCTCTCAAGACCAACCGCAACATTGCCATCAAACCAGCAGACAAAGGAGGCGCCACCGTCATACTGAACAAAACGGACTACTGTGAAGAAGTGTACCGACAACTAAACAATGAGAAACACTACAGACAGTTACCAGCAGATCCGACCAAAGAACACACTCGTCAACTCAACACTCTGATCAAAACCTTTGATCCGGACCTTCAGAACACCCTCCGGGCTCTCATTCCACGTACTCCCCGCATTGGAGATCTCTACTGCCTCCCAAAGATACACAAGGCAAACATACCCGGCCGTCCCATCGTATCGGGCAATGGGACCCTGTGTGAGAACCTCTCCGGCTATATCGAGGGCATCCTGAAACCCATCGTACAAAGAACCCCCAGCTTTTGTCTTGACACTACGGACTTCCTGCAGAAACTCAGCACACACGGAGCAGTAGAAACAGGGACACTCCTTGTCACAAAATGGTGTCTCGGCGCTCTACACCAACATCCCCCACGACGATGGTATTGCTGCAACTGCCTCAGTACTCAATGCCAAAAACTGCCAGTTTCCAGATGCAATTTTACAACTCATCCACTTCATCTTGGACCACAATGTCTTCACCTTCAACAATCAGCTTTTCATCCAGACACACGGAACAGCCATGGGGACCAAATTCGCACCTCAGTATGCCAACATCTTCATGCACAGGTTCGAACAAGACTTCTTCACCACACGAGATCTCCAACCAAGGTTATATACTAGATACATTGATGACATCTTTTTCCTTTGGACTCATGGTGAACAATCATTGAAACAACTGTATGATGATATCAACAAGTTCCATCCCACCATCAGACTCACCATGGACTATTCTCCAGAATCAGTTGCATTCTTGGACACACGCATCTCCATCAAGGACGGTCACCTCAGCACCTCACTGTACCGCAAACCGACAGACAACCTCACAATGCTCCACTTCTCCAGCTTCCACCCTAGACACGTTAAAGAAAAGCCATTCCCTATGGACAAGCCCTCCGTATACACAGAATTTGCTCAGATGAGGAGGATCGTGACAGACACCTCCAGACACTGAAGGATGCACTCGTGAGAACAGGATATGGCGCTCGACTCATCGATCGACAGTTCCAACGTGCCACAACGATAAACCGCACTGATCTCCTCAGAAGACGAACACGGGACACGGTGGACAGAGTACCCTTTGTTGTCCAGTACTTCCCCGGAGCGGAGAAGCTACGACATCTTCTCCGGAGTCTTCAACATATCATTGATGATGATGAACATCTCGCTAGGGCCATCCCCACCCCCCCACTTCTTGCTTTCAGACAACCGCACAACCTCAAACAGATCATTGTTCGCATCAAACTACCCAACCTCAGGAGAACAGTGACCACAATACCACACAACCCTGCCACAGCAACCTCTGCAAGACATGCCAGATCATAGACATGGACGAAATCATCAAACGTGAGGATACCATTCACCAGGT